>LR738711.1:356449272-356476346 GCA_902687465.1 Secale cereale
AAATCAACTGTCCAGGAGTGTCGTTCGTACCCCCTCTTCACCAATAACATGCTGTTCTGGGGCTTATAGACATGGTCTCTAGCATGCAACATTTTTTTTGCGGGGCTCTAGCATGCAACATTGACGGTTCTTTTCATGTGGACCTATATTAAACATTACAAATTTTATTTCTGAATGAATATAAAGACGCTATTTTCACTTGACCAATCTAAATCAACATCATATTTTAATAGTAAACGTTAGTAATCTGACTCTTTTCGAATGAAGGTAGTCCGAAAAATATGGCTTAGTAATGTTCTTTGTGGTGATGTTACCAGCTTCATAACCTGTTACGCTCAGTATTTACATGTTCTTTTCTTCCATGTCAAACAGCGCTATAATTTCAAGTCAATTCGTGTGGACTTCCCAGAACAAATTATTATCAACGAGGAAGCTCCATCTGCTCATCATGTTGCCCGGGCTTCAATCCGTGCTCAGCATAAACCATAATTGTTGGCAAAACACTCCAATTATTACCTTATTTGCTGTACTGGACTTTTAGGCGTACAAAAGAAAGTGTACGCAAAAAGGTTATTAATTGATGTCCATCCACTCATTATGCATATAATTCCATGTAAATGTTTTTTTGGGGGTACACTGTTGGCATAATAATTTGAGTAAAATTCATCGTTGGTACCTCAACTTGCGACGCGCGGTCACTTTGATCACTGTACACAGGAAGTCACGCAATACGGTCACTGTGTATGGTGAACAGTGAAAATACGGTCACTGTGTGCCGTACATCGCTCGTACGCCGCAAGTTTGACCAGTCCATGGGCTCCACGTAGGCGGGTACAGGGTTTAATTTAAAGTGTCCTTTTGCGGGAGGTTGTTTTTGAAAAAAAGCCGTTTAGATAGAAATCCCCAATCCCCCCTCCAAATCCCTAGTTCTCGCCATCGCCGCGTCCATCCTGTCCTCGCCGCCGCGCGCCCATTCTGCCCTCGCTGTCGCGCGCCCATCTTGCCCTCGTCGCCGCGCGCCCATTCTGCCCTCGCCCATGTCTTCTGCTAGTTCTGCACGTTCAGGTCTCCGCGGCCGGACAGTGGTGGTGCCACTCATCCCATGTCCTCACTGCCAGGCGACGGTGAGGTACTATGTTTCGAACACAGAGGATCACGATGGCTGGGTGTTCTACAGATGTCCCAATCACCCTGTAAGTAATTTGAGTTGATTTTGTTCTTGGCGGAAGTTTTCCCCTCTCGTTGGTCAAAAGTTCATTTTGCTGTTGGTTTGCAGCCTACTGGGTGTGATTTCTGGTTTTGGAAGATGGAATATGTTGCGTACCTAGTGGATGCTCGTTTCTTGTTTCTTAGTTGGAAACAATGGCGTGGATGCCGTTGGAGCAACAGAAGATAGGAGGGAAGAACTCATAAGGGCTAGGAATGAAAGGAGAAGGATTGCAACTCAACTGGCAACTAGTAGAGCTACTTTGGCAAGGCCTGGCTGTCTGCACCAGAACATGAGCAGGCATGAAGAAAGTGCATTGATTGGATTAGGAGCACTGATCTTGGTGCTGCTCAAGCTTCTGTTAGGTAGTGTGATGCTGTTGTGTGCCCTTTGTGTTCTACTGTTGATGAAGAAGTGAGTACAGGTGCTCATTTTGGTACTGCAGAAGTGAAGAAGGAGTACTGTGGAAGAAGAAGAAGAAGTGATGAAGACAAGTGCTCATTTTGATACTGAAGAAGTGAAGACCAGCTTCAGTAGTTTAGCATGTTTAGTACTATCAGTGGTTTAATGTTAGGACATGGCTATGAAGTCAGTTTGGTTGTATCAAATGTTATGGTTGTCAAGGCCAGAAATGTATGAAAGCAGTATTCTGCTATCTATCTATCTATCTATCTATCTATCTATCTTGAAAGCAGTATTATGTTATCTTTCTTGAAAGCAGAATTCCAGAAATATTCTGTTATCTATCTATCTATCTATCTATCTATCTATGGAATGAAAAGAATGGCAACAAGAATGTAATGTGGAAGCAGTATTGACATGAACAATAGAATGACAAGAATTGGGTAGACAGACAAGACAGATTGATTCTGTAGTGCATCATCATTAGCACTGCTCAAAATAGAGTACCATAAGATCTTTAGATAAGAAGAAAGGGAAACACAGTCATATTTTACATTGAAAGAGTGCTCTTGCTAAAACAACACAAAGAGTCTCATAGATCATCTAAAGATGTCAAACATGCTTGATCTAAAGATGTGCAGCTGCCTCTCTCTTCTTCTCAGCTTCTCTAGCCTTCTTCTCTTCTTTCTCATGCCTTCTTCTAGCAGCCTCTTCTGCTTTCTTCAATTCTGCTTCTGTCCTTGCCCCTAGTATAGCTTGCTTCCTGTCTTCTAGTTCCTTCTCTCTTTGCTGCTTCATGGCCAGCATCTTCTTAGCTAGCTCTCCCTGCCTGATTGTGTTAGTGCTTGTATGGGCCTGGTTCAGCATTGCTTGTGCATTTGTTAGGAATGTTGATTCTGGGATTGGTGTGTGCTGAACCACTCTAGGCAACGGCCTCTGTACATACACATGCCATGTGTCAACAAATGGAAACTAACTATGTCACTGAAGCATGATTGAAAAAGAGCATGATTGGTGTGTCACTCATGTTTAAATTACCTGTTGAAGCATGTGATCCACCATAAGATCTTCTACTACTGTACTGGCATCTGCACTTGTGTTGGCCGGCTGCTAATCAAACAAAAAGCTTGTTACAGTGTGTTGGTCCATAAGATCTGCTAGAGGTTGTGTACAAGAAAAAGACACTTACCTGGGCTTGTTCTGGAGGTGGCTGTTGCTCCATATTAGCTTGTGAAGTTTCCAAATTGCCATCATGTTGGGGTGGAGGAGCTTGTGCATTGGGAGGTGGTAGACCAGCTTTCATATATATGCATCCCTTGATATTGTGGTCAGGCTCACCACAGTAACTGCAGTGCATGATGACACCACGCCTTGACATCCTCCTGCCTCCATTACTACAAATAATCTCTTCTGGTCCCTTCCTTCTGCTTTTGCAAGGCCTTCCAACATGCTTCTGGTAGTCTGGTGGATTGATTTCAGGCCCATTCATCTTCTCCCACTCAGTTATGTCCTTGCAAGGGTAGATGATGTTGCTATAAGCCTTCTTGAACATGGACACTGAGTAGCATTGATCCACTAAAGTTGGTGGATCTACTCTCTCATTCCTACAGCATGCTATAACATGTATGCAAGTCACTCCACTTTTTTGCCATCTCATACAGCTGCAGGACTTACTGTGCCAGTCTACTATGTAATTTGTTCCTCTTTTCACCACTTGAAACACTCCATCTCCTGATTCATACACATATCATGTGTTGGCCAGCTCTGTCAGCTTGTCAACTAGTTTCTTGATCTTAGGGCACATTACTCCTTGCATCTTCTCACCCTCACAATGCTTAGTGTAGTGCCTTGCAGTCCACTGTTGCTTGATCCTCTCAAACATTGAAAGAATTGGCAACTCTCTTGCCTCCAAGATATATCTGCACAAGCATTGCATGTTATGTTAACAAGAGTGATAGGAAAGCATTGCATCTTATGTTCAAAAGAGTGAGAGGAAAGCATTGGAACTTACTTGTTGAACACCTCACACAAATTGTTGAGCAGAATGTCACACTTAGGTATGTCACTTTGGAAAGCCCTCACCCAAGTGTTTGGCTCCAACTCTTTCAACCAGTTGTATGCACCCTCATTCAGCACCTTCATCTCAAGCATGTACTGCTCATACTTAATAACTGTTGTGCTCCTAGCTATCTTCCACAATTGGTTCTTCAAAGCATCACCTTTGTACAACTGTTGGAAATTCTTCCACATATGCCTGACACAGAACCTATGTTCTGAATCAGGGAAAAGTTCAGCCACAACATTTATTAGGCCCTACAAAACAACATAGACCAATACATAAAGTGTTTAACAAATTTATGCAAGTACATTAATCTAATTGGACCATGGGGATGTGGTTGCATATACCTTCTGCTTGTCAGACATTACTGTCCATGGGGATGTGTTGATAATGCCCAGATCATTCTTCAGCCTCTCAAGAAACCAAACCCAGTTAGGCTTGTCCTCCACTTCCACAACACCTATTGCTATGGGGAATATGCAATTATTTGGATCTATTCCTACTGCAACCAGCAACTGCCCTCTGTATCTTGTTTTAATATGGCAGCCATCTATGAAGATCATAGGCCTGCAACCTTGAAGGTAGCCTCTCTTGCATGCATCAAGGCACATGTAGGCTTTGTTGAACCTAGCTTGATTATCCAGTGCAAGGAAAAATGAGCTACCAGGATTACTTCTCCTTATCTCATTTCCATAATCCCACAACAGCTTGTACTGCCCTTCTTCATCTCCATGAATTATTTTCATAGCCAGCCTTCTTGCCCTCTGTAGCTTGGACCTAGTTGGTGTCATGTGCCATTCCTTTTGAACAACCCTTGAGAAGTTTCTAAGATTCATATCCTGATCAGCCCTGAAACTCTGAAGGTACTTCCTGGCTAGAAAAGGTGCTGTGAAAGCCTTGATTTTCCATTTTTTACAGCAACTATGTTCTTCAACATATTTCTTTACCATGAAACATTTGGTTCTGCTGTCATAAGAAGCCCACAAATACCAGGTACAATCTTCATCACAGACTGCTTTCACTCTCTTCCTGTCATTCACTGGTAACTTGATATCAACTCTGTTCTTGCAGCTATATTCCTTAATTGCTTTCCTAAGCAATTCAACATTTTCAAACACTTGTCCAACATGAAACTTTGGACAAGTCAAATCCTCCTTTCTAAATGCTCTAAATTTGGTTTGCATTTCATCATCTGAATCAGGTGCCCAAAGATCTTCACCTTCAGATTCATAATCTGACATTTTTTCTTCCTTTCCTTCCCCTACAACTCCTCTATCTTTTGCTGCTGTTTTCTGCTTCACCTTCTCCTTCCTTTCAACTGGTTCATCCTCATCCACATTGTGAGCATAAAGGTCATCATCACCATCACTGATTTCAAAGTCACTATCTACCATGTCACCAGGATCAAAGTCACTGTCATCCGAGTCACTATCTGTTCCTACATTGCCTTCAAAACATCTCTTCTTTGGTGTGCTTCTCCTCAATTGATGTGCTTCTGCATCTTCATCAACTGAATGTTTCTCTGCATCTTCATGTGGCTCTGCTTCTCCTTCTTGGCCTACATGCTCTGCATCTTGATGTTGATGTACATCATCATGTTGCCCTTGTTGCTCCGCATCCTCCTCTGCTCCTTCACCAAATGTGCACTGCCTTGTTGCTCTACCATCTTTTGAAGGGCTAAACACTGGTGGAAGTTCAACCCTTGGGAATTGGACCACATCATCAACAACCTTCTTACTAATCAAGCTGTCATCATGATCAAGATAAATATTGAAGAAATGATGCCCAATAGACAGAAACATCATCATTTGATCAGTATCTGCCTCAGATCTGATATGTCTCAAAGAATTCCGAGTAATGTCAAGTATTGGGACTTGATAATATGCCTTCAACCTGCCTGCCATCTCCCAGCCAATCTCTTCTACTAGATGTTCCACCATTATTAGAGACCAGGTGAGCCTATCCAAACTGTCATACCAAACTTGACGCCCATCAACATAAGCTCTATTGCTTCCTTCACCCATGAAAAACCCACCATGATGAAACTGCACTGAGAACTTCTCACTTCTTGCTCCTGCAAAAAACAAAGCATAATTGATCACATCATAACTGAACAAAAATGACCTTTTTGAATAGTACAACACCACAAATCCCCAATTTTCTCCATAAACCTATGCCTATTCCAACTGCCAGATAAATTTGACCCTTTCGACAAGAACCTAATATATTTCATGTGGAATCGATGAAAATTTGAGCCTTTAGACAAGAACCTAAAACCCTATCAGAAACCCTATCAGCAACATTGTGACGCCCGGATAGTTAAGCTACAGTAACCATCCGCTAATGATGCCACGCCAGCACGATTACTGATGCTAATCTTGCGATGATACAAATCCCGTCCAAATTTCAAATTTAAAATCAAGTCAAACATCAAAAGTTTTTAAACTTTAAAACTTTAATGTTCTAGCGGTGACAAATAATGCATGAGTAATTATGGTAGAAAAAGCACCCTTTTTATAAAATATTTAACTGCCCCTAAAATATTTGAAGTGGTCCAATGGCATTTAATTCGTCCTCTTCATTTTGATTAAATAGTTGCACCTCTCAAAATAATATTGTAACATTTTACACTGACCCATAATTAAGTCTAGTTTTTAGGTGACAAATTTGGTGTTTAACAAAAATCAATAGATTATTCATTTTATGCAAAATCATAAATTAAATTATTAACAAAACAACAGGTGAAAACAAATTACAAAATAGGGGAAAAGGGCCAAGGCCAACCCCAAGCCTACTTGGGCCGGCCCGTCTCGTTGGCCCACCTAAGCCCCTGCCTACAAGACCCCCACCCCAACCCTAATCCACTACCCAACCACTCGATCCCCTTTTTTCTCCCATATCAGGATCCACCGGGAGGAGCCCGACTGCGCCCCGGCGCCCGCCGCCGGTCACCGCTGGACCACCTCGCTGGTCTTCCTCGTCCCCTCCACAACGGATCACCCCGACCCCGTCACCATCTGCCCGACGGCTCGACGGCGCCGCCCGACCGCGTCCCCTCCGTGCTCGTCGCCCCGACGCCAACTCGTCATCGTCCCCGCAGCTCTGGACCTCCCCGAGCACACCCATGCACCTCTACAGGGCCGGTGAGGACCTCCCTATCCGACCCCGTCTCCCCTCCTTGTGGTCACCGCACTGCCGCTCGTGCGCAGCTCGCTCGACACCGAGCGCCTCAGCCTCCACCCTCAAGCGCACACGCCCGCAACCCCTGGCCACCGCGACTCCAGCCACGCTCTTGCGCGTGCAGCCATGCGGCATCACACACAGCCGCGCCGCACTGCAACTACCCCCCGCTTCGCCTGCAGCCACCGCTGCTGCCTCCCCACCGGCGTCCCCCTTCGGCGACCGCTCGCAACCGCGGGCGACCACCCTCCCGCGACCTCCTCTGCTCGTCGTGCCGCCCGCCGTGGTCCATCCTCCCCCGTCGTTGCCTCCCGCTCCACCTGGTCCCCTGCGCAAACCGCCACCGCTGCGACAGCCCCGCCGTCCCGCCTCCGCTCGCGTGCTCCCGCCCGGGCCAACCTCGGCTGCCTGCGCCCGCCCGGCGCTCTTCCGGCGACCACCCCCCTAGCTGGCCATCGCCCTGCCGCAGCCTGCCACTCGCCCTGGCCGCCGGCGCAGGCGTGCGCCGTGCGCGCCCAGCGCCCGCACGGGCGGCCGCGAGCGGCGCCCGCCCCGATCGCTAGTTGGGCGCCTAGTGCCCGCTTCACCCGTTCGCCCGAACCCACTAAGGCCCCCTGGGCCATTGCCAGGTGGGGCCCCGTGGCCCCAGAACGTTTTAAAAAAAAGGAAAAAAATATAGAATAAAAAATAAAATAAAAAATAATAATTAAAATATAATTAATTAATTAGTGAATTTATTAATTTAATTAATCATGTTTAATTAATCTAATTAACTAGTTAGTTTAATTAAACAGTAATTAGATTAGCTAAATCCTAGTTAAACTAAACAGTGTATGACATGCGGGACCCACACGTCAGTTTGACCCAGTTAACCCCTGTTGACTGCTTACATCATGCTGGCGTCATGATGACGTCAACATACACTGTTCTGGATAATGTTGATTTAAAATAACTAAATAAATTCTAAAAATGATTAAATCTTTTAAAATTAATATAAAATAAACTATAGCTCGGATGGAAAAACTTTGTACATGAAAGTTGCTCAGAACGACAAGACGAATCCGAATACGCGGTCCGTTCGTCCGCCACACATCTCTATCATACTGAACATGCAACATTCCCCCTCCATTTCATCTGCTCGAAAATGCCTAACACCGGGAATACTTTTTCGGATGTTTTTCCTCATCGCCTGTATCACCGAGCACTGCGTTAGGTCTCCTCTAGCACCACGTTTTACCATGTTACGCTTTGTGATGCTTTGATTGCTCTGTTATTTATTATGTTCCCCCTTCGTTACTTCTTTCCGATAGACCCCAAGACTGACGGCGACCCCTAGTTCGACTACGGTGGTGACGACCCCTCCTTGCCAGAGCAACCAGACAAGCCCCCCCTTGATCACCAGATATCGCCCATTCTCCTCTCTTATTCTTGCATTAGGTTTGCTACTGTTGTTGATTCGATAACTCCTATTCTGATGCATAGCCTGTCATTGTTGTTACCACTTTTGATACCTTTACCTGTTATCCTAATACTTAGTATAGGATGCTAGTATTCCATCAGTGGCCCCACATCCTTGTCCGTCTGCCATGCTATACTATCGGGTCGTGATCACTCGGGTGGTGATCACGGGTATATACTATACTATTACATACCCATGATGATGATTCGGAGATGGGTGCTGAAGGGGCAGGTGGTTCCACACAGGTAGTGGTGGGCCTGGGTTCCCGGTAGCCCCCTGATGGTTACTTTGTGGCGGAGCGACATGGCGAGTTGCGACCACCTAGGAGACAGGTGGGTCTGGCCATGGTCGTTGTCCGTGGTTATTTCATAATAACATGTTTAACGAGATCTTGGTATTTGATGCGAGTCTGGCCATTGGCCTATACGCACTAACCAGCTACGTGGGAATAGTTATGGGCACTCGACGTCGTGGTATCAGCCGAAGCCTTCTTGACGTGAGCGACTGAGCGGCGCGTGCCAGGTTGGACCGCATAACGTAACTTCCTTAGTAATGGAAGTTGCTAGGTCTGCTCACCGGCCGCCCTCGCAACATGCAGGTGTGCATTGGGCGATGGGCCCAGACCCCCGTGCGCTTAGGATTTAGACCGGCGTGCTGACCTCTCTGTTGTGCTTAGGTAGGGCTGCGACGTGTTGATCTTCCGAGGCCGGGCATGACCCTGGAAAGTGTTTCCTGCCAAATGGGATCGAGCGTGCTGGGCTATGTGGTGCACCCCTGCAGGGAAGATAATCTATTCGAATAGCCGTGTCCCTCGGTAAAAGGACGACCCGGAGTTGTACTCTGACCTCATGACAACTAGAACTGGATACTTAATAAAACACACCCAGACAAGTTCCAGATATAACTCGGTGGTTGCTCTCTCACAGGGTGATGTGCGGGAGGATCGCCGGGTAGGATTATGCTATACGATGTTACTTGGTGAACTTACCATCTATTCCATTCTACTGCTGCAAGACGGAGGCTGCGAGATGCGAGGATACTTGTTACTTTCCAGCTACCCTCATCTTCTGTTGCAAGATGGAGGTTACGAGAAGCGTACTCTTCGATTGGATTAGTTATCCCCCTCTTATTCTGGCTTTCTGCAGTTCAGGCCATATATATTACCCCTTTACACAGATACCATTGCGTATGTAGTGTAGATCCTTGCTTGCGAGTACTTTGGATGAGTACTCACGGTTGCTTTGCTTCCCCTTTTCCCCCTTTCTTCCTTTCTTCTTGGATGACGTAACCAGATGGTGGAGCCCAGGACCCAGATGATCCCGAGGATGTTTCTACATGGAGTTCGGCTTCGAGGAGTAGTTAGGAGGTCCTAGGCAGGAGGCCTTGCCTTTTCGATCGTTGTTACCTTTTGTGCTAGCCTTCTTAAGGCAAACTTGTTTAATTTATGTCTGTACTCAGATATTTTTGCTTCCGCTGACTCTTGTATTTCGAGCTTATGTATTCGAGCCCTCGAGGCCCCTGGCTTGTAATATAAAGCTTGTATTATTTTAATTTGTGTCTAGAGTTGTGTTGTGATATCTTCCAGTGAGTCCCTAATCTTGGTCGTACACATTTGCGTGCATGATTAGTGTACAATCAAATCAGGGGCGTCATAAGTTGGTATCAGAGCCGACTGCCTGTAGGAATCCCCCTTTCCAACTCCTTGGCCGAAGTTGAGTCTAGTCTTTGAAAAACAAATTTACTAACTTGTTGTGTGGCTTACGGGCCCACAACACCAATGGGTGGTGTTAGGATCTTTTATTCCTCTTCTATGCTCTGGGACTCTGATCTCTCTTCTATTCGGGTTAAAATATTTTTCTAGCTATAACTCTAGGTTCTCGTAACTATTTCTCCCGGAGAGCCCTCATTCCGGAAGATCATCTACTTCGTTAGAAGATTCTGAGGATATCCCTCGATATTTTTCCGAGACCCTTGTGCTCATCGCCTTTGCGATTCACTGTAACCGATATATCCCTATGGATATCTGCATGCACTTGTCATTCTCACGATCATTCCTCGTCGCTCTTGTCGTTATCGTTACAAGATGCCTCGAAAAATTCTCCGTTGTCCCGAGAATCCTTTGGGTTTACTGTCTTGCAATTTTATTTCACATGAAAACCCTTAAGGTTATTTCCTCACATTATTGAGGATCCGTTCTTCTCAATTGATCATGTGTCTCACAATATTCTTCGGAATACTTTCCGATCTTTCGAAAATCCTCTGCAGCCTGTTACTCTTGAAATTCTTGCCTACTGGCATTATGGTTAATTCCATATGACTAGTAGTCTTCATTAACATCCCTTGTCTTAGCCATTTTGAGCCTATTGATTCAATGTGTGCGTATGCACGCAGTCATCAGGTTATCCTTTAAAAAAATTAATTATTATCTTTCCGACTCAGACGTCATTCCGGACATGAGTTGGTTCTCGGCAATTCAAACCTTTATTGATTGTCCAACTAAGTGTTTTCAACTTATCCATCTTTGATCAGAGCGTCTGCTTCTGATCCTTCGTTCTGGAAACCACAATTTATTTCTATTTAAGCGTCAGACTAATCAGGTGATTCTTGAATATGATGCTTCTACATTCTTTCTCCCTATGAGTGAGTACCGATACGTCCATCAGCTCCGTTGTGGATCGCCCGACCCATTGTTGGATTGTTATCTGACAGTGTCCTTCATATTCAATCACCTTGTGAGTTCTTCCCCGGATACATAATGCCTTTGGTAAATTGTATCCTCTGCTTGGCCAACCATACTCTGCTTTCGAGCTTGAGTATTTACTTTTGAAACTTGTGGTATATGTACTAAGATGCCCGATGGGCTGAACCTATGCCTTCCCCTAATTCGTGAGAACCCGAAAGTTTTCACAAGTCATACCCTTTCGGTGCTCTATCAGATAAAATTCCAACACTACAGTTTTATTAAAGCGAGAGGTGAATGAAATGATATGCCTTAAAGAAGTGGGAGTCGACCTTGAACTTTGTGTTCATGCCCATGAAAATGATGTAGACCGTATCGGAAGCTTCTTGCAAAATTATTATCCAGCTGTATGATTCTTTCGGTATTCTTGAATTGATTCCTTACAGTTATGGTTCCGACCATGCTGCCCTGATCTGATATATCTGATGAGAATTCATTCCAGTGCCTCGTCTATTTTTGGCAAGGTTGAAGTATCTACTGTCATAGGTCAATGACCCGGTTCTACTTCTATCATGTTCTACCTTGAGTATTACCCCCTGGTATCTTGAAGATGTCTTGCCATTGTACCACATCTTACTAACTTTGTCGAATTAACGTCCTTCCTTGTCGTAATCACTCTACGGTTTCTGGGTTGTGGTCAACCGAGGACACTGACTAGTGAAATTATTCCGCACTACAAATCAAATACCCCTAGTATTTTTACCGGGAAATTCTGAACTCAATCTAGTCATTCCAAGACTATTGGCTGCATCCTGGTCTTGCTATCTTTGACTGTGCTACCTCGTCCTTCTCTGGTGCACGAATTCTTCAGCGTGTGAGCATGACTTACGTCAAGCTTTCAACATCATGTTGCTTGTCTTGAAAGGCAACTTGGTTCCGAGCTTACATCTTATATATTGATACTATAACTTGCCACTTCGTCATTCCCTTGCTTGTTGGCATTGTTGTTTGATTGCATCCTCTTGAAACCTCCTGGCAAATGTGTCGGATCACCTTCAACACTTTGACTTCTTTCGAGTTGTCAAATGTGTTCATGATGCGAAATACCCTCCTTGCCCTCGATGATTTTTATTATCATCGACAACACCCTTGACATCCTTTCATCGCGAACTTGTCCACATTATGAATACAACTTGCTCTCCATCTAGTGTTGTGTTCTGCCTTGAAGTATTACTGTCTATTATGTCGAGAATGTTGTGGGGATTGCTCCACCTCTTAGAAATTCTCGGTATGATGATACTTCTCACCATCACCATTCTTCCTTGGCCCCGTGTTGTTTTTAACCAGGATATCAATATGCTAACGATGCTGATTAAGTAATGTACTCTTAGCAACCCTATTGCTTTGAAGTTAACGATAGACAGTTCTTTCTTAGACTGTTGGTTATTGAATCATCACTCTAACATTGATCTTGCTGCCTAAGGTCATATTTCGGGCACACCTTTCAACTAATGATTAATGGTGTATGTTTTCCTCGAGCATACAACATTATATCATTTGAATTGATGAGTGTCATCTTCTTGTTCACATTATTGCGGAAATCCATTTGTTTGGAATTCTCGATGATTTGTCGCTGAGCCCATCAGCCACCTCCTCATCCTCTCCTTGGTTTAATGGTGAACTATAGTTTCGGGAATCCGCTCCCATAGTTCATTTCCCGAGAATTTTGCAATTTCATTTCGTCGATTTGTGTTGCACCTTTTCTTCTCGAACATCCTGAGTCTGAGGTATCATGACACCAATCGGATCTGAATCTTGATCAGATATGATGGTTGGGACAACTTTCCAGTAGTTATAATGTTGGTCCTTTGATGACACGGTAATATGATGTCATGCCTAGCACCCCAGGCTGGTGGACCCATCATTATAATTTCTTTTGCAAGGATAGCCATTCTTCCAGGAGGAAATTGTAAAACTTATTCTATAAGTTGCTTCTGATGGATCATTTGTGTATCCAAAGTCTGGCCCTTGATTGAAACACACCATATCATTGCTACCTCGAAGCATGACTATGATACCCTGCTCATCAACAAGAACATTGGAGGCGCGATGCTAAATGTTTCTTCGTTAAGTTATCCAAACACCGTTGTATGGGTACCATCTTGATTAATCCTTGCCTCTTTATCTGAATGGTTGGGTACTTGCTCTCCTACCCTGTATGCCATGTTCTGCTTGTCCATGGGAAGGATATACTCCTATTAATTGTGTGTAATCACAATTTTCTTTCCATTTGTTCATTTAACCTTTCTTTGATCTACATATAATCTAAGCAGTAATAATTCTCTACTATGTAAACACCTTGTTGTATGACTCTGTCAGTAAGACCTTGATTCTATTGTTGATAACATTCCGGTACTGCCGGTGGACGAGAACCTTACCTATTGGTCCGCCTCGTGTTAACGAGCGGGGAAATGGTTCTCTTCGTTCCCCGTCCTTGGTACTGACATTGTTGTCGACATAGCTGACAAGCTATCCACTGACATGCCTCCCTGTCGTGGCTGTGCAAGATGTCACCACCCTTCCTAATTTCAACCCACATGGTGGGCCCATAACCCACAGGTCCACTGGATCGAAACATGACTCTTCTTTACAACCCGGATTCTAATGTATCCTTTGCACCTGGCTTCGTATGTGATTCACGAGCTAAATTCTATACCATTATTCATCCTGGAACCAAACACCATGTTATTCTCGTTGTTCAAGCCCCCATTCCAGCTTCTGTCTAGGCATCGAATGGTTGCCTACCCATTTGAAACTTTGGTACCATCGTATTTTCCACTCAACGAATTCACTAAAATACAACTCGTGGGGTACCTCGTGTATTTCCCGTTGAGTTCACCGTCAGATGCCCAGCTTTGTGGAGATGCGTTCTTCCGAAGTTTCCCCCTGGTCGCGTTCGTAGGACGATGGAGATCCCGAAGAAAGGATAACGACTTGATCACGATGACTTGAAGCAGAGAAATGAAGACATCAACGCAAGGAGTCAACCTCTTCGAGAAGGGCTACCAAGACCAAGAAGACCCGTTAGAATTTCGCAACCAGAACACCCCCTTACTCCACCGCTTAAATCTCGGGACGAGATTTCTTGTAGTGGAGGAGAATTGTGACGCCCGGATAGTTAAGCTACAGTAACCATCCGCTAATGATGCCACGTCAGCATGATTACTGTTGCTAATCTTGCGATGATACAAATCCCGTTCAAATTTCAAATTTAAAATCAAGTCAAACATCAAAAGTTTTCAAACTTTAAAACTTTAATGTTCTAGCGGTGGCAAATAATGCATGAGTAATTATGGTAGAGAAACCACCTTTTTTATAAAATATTTAACTGCCCATAAAATATTTGAAGTGGTCCAATGGCATTTAATTCCTCTTCATTTTGATTAAATAGGTGCACCTCTCAAAATAATATTGTAACATTTTACACTGACCCATAATTAAGTCTAGTTTTTAGGTGACAAATTTGGTGTTTAACAAAAATCAATAGATTATTCATTTTATGCAAAATCATAAATTAAATTATTAACAAAACAACAGGTGAAAACAAATTACAAAATAGGGGAAAAGGGTCAAGGCCAACCCCAAGCCTACTTGGGCCGGCCCGTCTCGTTGGCCCACCTAAGCCCCTGCCTACAAGACCCCCACCCCAACCCTAATCCACTACCCAACCACCCGATCCCCTTTTTTCTCCCAGATCGGGATCCACCGGGAGGAGCCCGACTGCGCCCTGGCGCCAGCCGCCGCTCACCGCTGGACCACCTCGCTGGTCGTCCTCTTCCCCTCCACAACGGATCACCCAACCCCGTCACCATCTGCCCGATGGCTCGACGGCACCGCCCGACCTCGTCCCCTCCGTGCTCGTCACCCCGACGCCAACTCATCGTCGTCCCTGCAGCTCTGGACCTCCCCGAGCACACCCATGCACCTCTACAGGGTCGGTGAGGACCTCCCCATCCGACCCCGTCTCCCCTCCTTGTGGTCACCACACTGCCGCTCGTGCGCAGCTCGCTCGACACCGAGCGCCTCTGCCTCCACCCTCAAGCGCGCACGCCCGCAACCCCTGGCCACCGCGACTCCGGCCATGCTCCTGCGCGTGCCTAGCCATGCGGCATCACACACAGCCGCGCCGCACTGCCCCCGTACTGCAACTACCCCCCGCTTCGCCTGCAGCCACCGCCGCTGCCTCCCCACCGGCGTCCCCCTCCGGCGACCGCTCGCTACCGCCGGCGACCACCCTCCCGCGACCTCCTCTGCTCGTCGTGCCGCCCGCCATGGTCCACCCTCCCCCGTCGTTGCCTCCCGCTCCACCTGGTCCCCTGCGCCAACTGCCACCGCTGCGACAGCCCCGCCGTCCTGCCTCCGCTCGCGTGCTCCCACCCCGGCCAACCTCGGCTGCCTGCGCCCGCCCGGCGCTCTTCTGGCGACCACCCCCCTAGCTGGCCATCGCCCTGCCGCGGCCTGCCACTCACCCTGGCCGCATGCGTCGGCGTGCGCCGTGCGCGCCCAGCGCCCGCACGGGCGGCCCCGAGCGGCGCCCGCCCCGACCGCTAGTTGGGCGCCCAGTGCCCGCTTCACCGGTTCGCCCGAACCCACTAAGGCCCCCTGGGCTACTGCTAGGTGGGGCCCCATGGCCCCAGAACGTTTTAAAAAAAAGAAAAAAAGAAATAGAATAACAAATAATAATAATTTAAATATAATTAATTAATTAGTGAATTAATTAATTTAATTAATCATGTTTAATTAATCTAATTAACTAGTTAGTTTAATTAAATATTAATTAGATTAGCTAAATCCTAGTTAAACTAAACAGTGTATGACATGCGGGGCCCACACGTCAGTTTGACCCAGTCAACCCCCCGTTGACTGCTGACGTCATGCTGGCGTCATGATGACGTCAGCATACACTGTTCTGGATAATGTTGATTTAAAATAACTAAATAAATTCTAAAAATGATTAAAACTTTTAAAATTAATATAAAATAAACCGCAGCTCGGATGGAAAACTTTGTACATGAAAGTTGCTCAGAACGACAAGACGAATCTGAATACGCGGTCCGTTCGTCCGCCACGCATCTCTATCATACCGAACATGCAACATTCCCCCTTCGTTTCATCCGCTCGAAAATGCTTAACACCGGAAATACTTTCCCGGATGTTTTTCCTCATCGCCTGTATCACCGAGCACCGCGTTAGGTCATCTCTAGCACCACGTTTTTCCATGTTACGCTTTGTGATGCTTTGATTGCTCTGTTATTTATTATGTTCCCCCTCCGTTACTTCTTTCCGGTAGACCCCGAGACCGACGGCGACCCCCAGTTCGACTACGGTGGTGACGACCCCTCCTTGCCAGAGCAACCAGGCAAGCCCCCCCCCCTTGATCACCAGATATCGCCCATTCTCCTTTCTTATTCTTGCGTTCGGTTTGCTACTGTTGTTGATTCGATAACTCCTATTCTGATGCATAGCCTGTCATTGTTGTTACCACTGTTGATACCTTTACCGGTTATCCTAATACTTAGTATAGGATGCTAGTATTCCATCAGTGGCCCCACATCCTTGTCCGTCTGCCATGCTATACTATCGGGCCGTGATCACTCGGGTGGTGATCACGGGTATATACTATACTATTACATACTCATGATGATGATTCAGAGATGGGGGCTGAAGGGGCAGGTGGTTCCACACAGGTAGTGGTGGGCCTGGGTTCCCGGCAGCCCCCTGATGGTTACTTTGTGGCGGAGCGACAGGGCGGGTTGCGACCACATAGGAGACAGGTGGGCCTGGCCCTGCTCGTTGTCCGCGGTTATTTCATAATAACACGTTTAACGAGATCTTGGTATTTGATGTGAGTCTGGCCATTGGCCTATACGCACTAACCAGCTACGTGGGAATAGTTATGGGCACTCGACGTCGTGGTATCAGCCGAAGCCTTCTTGACGTCAGCGACTGAGCAGCGCGTGCCGGGTTGGACCGCGTAACGTAACTTCCTTAGTAATGGAAGTTGCTAGGTCTGCTCACCGGCCGCCCTCACAAAGTGCAGGTGTGCATTGGGTGATGGGCCCAGACCCCCGTGTACTTCGGGTTTAGATCGGCGTGCTGACCTCTCTGTTGTGCTTAGGTATGGTGGCGAGGTGTTGATCTTCCGAGGCCGGGCATGACCCTGGAAAGTGTGTCCGGCCAAATGGGATCGAGCGTGCTGGGTTATGTGGTGCACCCCTGCAGGGAAGATAATCTATTCGAATAGCCATGTCCCTCGGTAAAAGGACGACCCGGAGTTGTACTCTGACCTCATGACAACTAGAACTGGATACTTAATAAAACACACCCAGACAAGTTCCAGATATAACTCGGTGGTTGCTCTCTCACAGGGTGATGAGCGAGAGGATCGCCGGGTAGGATTATGCTATACGATGTTACTTGGTGAACTTACCATCTATTCCATTCTACTGCTGCAACATGGAGGCTGCGAGATGCGAGGATACTTGTTACTTTCCAGCTACCCTCATCTTATGTTGCAAGATGGAGGTTACGAGAAGCGTAGTCTTCGATTGGATTAGTTATGCCCCTCTTATTCTGGCTTTCTGCAGTTCAGTCCACATATATTATCCCTTTACACAGATACCATTGCATATGTAGTGTAGATCCTTGCTTGCGAGTACTTTGGATGAGTACTCACGGTTGCTTTGCTTCCCCTTTTCCCCCTTTCTTCCTTTCTTCTCGGATGACGCAACCAGATGGTGGAGCCTAGGAGCCAGATGATCCCAAGGATGTTTCTACATGGAGTTCGGCTTCGAGGAGTAGTTAGGAGGTCCCAGGCAGGAGGCCTTGCCTTTTCGATCGTTGTTACCTTTTGTGCTAGCCTTCTTAAGGCAAACTTGTTTAATTTATGTCTGTACTCAGATATTTTTGCTTCCGCTGACTCTTGTGTTTCGAGCTTATGTATTCGAGCCCTCGAGGCCCCTGGCTTGTAATATAAAGCTTGTATTATTATTTTGTGTCTAGAGTTGTGTTGTGATATCTTCCAGTGAGTCCCTGATCTTGGTCGTACACATTTGCGTGCGCGATTAGTGTACGGTCAAATCGGGGGCGTCACAAACATTGGGTTCGAAAATCCCTAAACCTAAATAGCCATACACACAATAAATAATACCACATATCATAGGCGAACACAATGCCAGCCCTATCAAAGAAGAATCGAAGAGGAAGAAGAAGATTTAGGGCAGTAATCAACACTTATGGTAAAGGGGGGGGGGGCAGGGGCACCGTGGGGGCGACGAACATGAGACATGGTGGCGGCGCCTCCTCTTCACCACCGCGAGAAGAACCCCCTCCGCGCCCGCTGCTCCGACCACCACGCCGCAGCGGAACACGACGACGACCACGCCGCAGCACGCCACACACGCCTCCGTCACCTTCTACACCGGTTTGATCGGCTCGAACAGGGGAGGTGGAGAGATAGGGGAGGACTGCGGGTATCTGTCCGGCAACGTGGGGGGTGTTGCTGCAAATATGCCATCGGGTCGCACCTCCTCGCGACACCTGGCGCGCGGACTGGGAGCCGATCGGTCAACAGGTGGTCAACTTGCGGCGTACGAGTGGTGTACGGCGCACAATGACCGTATTTTCACTGTTCACCGTACAAAGTGACCGTATTGCGTGACTTCCTGTGTACAGTGACCAAAGTGACCGCGCGTCGCAAGTTGAGGTACCAACGGTGAGTTTTACTCTAATAACTTTTATAGAAGTCATCAAACAAATTTACAGGACGTTCAAGGCTCAAAGGAACAACGCAACTAGCGCGACCACCTCCACCTATAATACTCCCTTCGAATGATTATGGCGTGTCAAAATTTAACTTTGGTCAATGTTTAACGAACCTAATGTGAGTTATGTGTAACAAAAGTTATACCATTTATTTTTTAGCCAAATAAAAGCTACTCCCTCTGTCTCATAATATAAGAGTGTTTTTGACACTGGGAGTAGAAAGCAAACAAAATAAAAATGCCCGGTCTTGTGATAGGACACAGTAGGAGACACATGGCTTGCACTAGAAAACCTATCAAAATAAAAGTCTTGCAGCAAGGGCAATTCAAACACGGATCACCGAATCATCCCTAAATGTCTGGTCTGAACAATTTTGTCATCCAACGGAGGTCAAGATTATTCGAAACGTTCGAAATCACACTTAATCGGAACAAAACTAAAGGATGGTCACGAATGCATTCGACAACACAGACACACCCAAAAAAACCTCTCGTGGCGAATGAGAAGCCATTTCTCGAGCCGCGCCTCCGTCCCATTTTAGCGCCGACGTCAAAAAACGGCCCAGGAGCCTATTTTTTTGCCGGCTAGGCCTGAAACTAGCGCAAGCGTTTTTGGCGTGAAAGAAAGGCAGGCCCGGTGAGTCAGCGACCGCCGCGCCTCGTCGTCCTCATCGCCTCGGTTTCCCGCTGGGAATCAATGCCAAGGCTGCCGCCGGTCAGCCTTCCCATTGATTCCTCACGAGAGCGACGCGCCGCCTCCCCCTTCCGTCACGCGTACACACGCGGTCGCCCCCCGGCCGCTATAAAAGCCGCCCCTTCCTCGCCATTGAAATTATCTCGTAGCCTCCTTCCTCGCCGTCGGCGGCCTCTCTTCCCTTCTTCCCTCCCCGTCGATACGATCGGACGTTTCCCCGACGATGGGGCGGCGGCCAACGGCTTCGGCCGCCGTTCTCTGCACGAGTGGGAAGCGCATCTCCTGTACGAGGCGAACTACCCCGCACCCCTCGACGTGCGCGTGCTGGGACGGTGTAGGCTCAGCGCCGGGGCCGTGCCCGTCCGCCCTCTCCCTGACGTCGGGCACCCCGCCTACTTCTAGGCGGAGATCGAGCGCGCGCGTGCTTCGTTGTTGGAGGAGGAATGGGCCTGTCCGGAGTACGCCGTCGGCAACCACGATGCGTGGGCGGCGTAATTCGAGTGCCGGCATGACGAGCGGCTCGTTTCCACCAACTACACGTCGGTGGTGCGGGGCCGCAGCAACAGCGACGGCCGCCGCCTGTGGTGGGGCGTCCCTGGCCGCACACTCCACGTCGTCCTAGAACACCTCGAGGGCGGCAATGATCCGCCGTTCAAGTACCCCGCGTCCCCGGCCGCCTACCGGATCGGCAGCCGTAGCGACGGTGCGTGGCTGCTGAGGAGGATGCTCGGCGAGTCCTCCTCCTCCTCTTCCTCCTCTCAGTCCACCTCCCACTCCTCCCAGTCGTCGGCGCTCGTCTTCGTCAAGGTGGAGCTCACGGAAGCGCCGCTCGGGAGGCGCACCCGCAGCGCCGACATCGTCATCAACGAGGTGTGCGCCTCCTCCCCGCCTCATCAAGCCGAAGACGGAGCCGGGGTTCGCCGGCGTGAAGACGGAGCCAGGGGTCGCCGGCGTGAAGACGGAGCCGGACCTCGACGACGCGATGGACATGAAGTGGGCGTGGGGAGACTGGTAGCGGGAGGAGCTGAAGCGCCAGCGCCGCGCCCTATAGGAGATTGCCGCTCGGCGCCGTGGCCGCGTCGATGGAGGCGTCGTCGTTCTCGACGACAGCGACGACGACGCACCGCCGCCGGTCCGCCAGGCCGACCATGGGCAGGGCTCCAGTAGCGGCGTTCTCCTGAAGGAGGAAAAGTACGACGGCGACGACGGCGACTACTCCGTGTTCAACTAGCTCTTCGGCCTGTAGCGACCTTTGTTTTTTAAAGGTTTTCTATGTAAAAAACTGTTCGCTTTCGCAGAATATTTGTCCTGTTTGCCAAATTATTGCCGAATTACTATTTTGGAAAAATTTAAAATATGCGTCTGGAGGCGACCCTAGGATTGGTGGCTTTTTAGCGCCAGTTCGCGCCCCCCAAGCGATGATTTTTCGAGCCCCTTGAAGGCCAACGGCTGGAGATGCGCTAAGTGCCCGCATTCAAGCCGCCTCTCCCGCAGTGTCCGCTTGTTCTCTGTACTGCATTCAAGTTGGTTGATCTATGGTCCACCAGCCCGACATTCAACGTCATGAGGCGAACAAAAGCCAACTTTGTGAGCCCGCATTCAGGCCGCCGCTCCGCCTGCTTGGACGCATGCTATTTAAAGCCGGTCGGTCAGCCTTCCCATTGATTCCTCACGGGCGCGACGCGCCCCCTCCCCCTTCCGCCACAAGTACACACGCGGTCGCCCCCCGGCCTCTATAAAAGGCGCCCCTTCCTCGCCATTGAAATTATCTCATAGCCTCCTTCCTCGCCGCCGACGGCCTCTCTTCCCTTCTTCTCTCCCCGTCGATATGGTCGGACGTTTCCCCGGCGATTGGGCGGCGGCCAACGGCTTCGGTCGCTGTTCTCTACACGAGTGGGAAGCGCACCTCCTGTACGAGGCGAACTACCCCGCACCCCTCGATGTGCGCGCGCTGGGACGGTGTAGGATCAGCGCCGGGGGCGTGCCCGTCCGCCCTCTCCCCGACGCCGGGCACCCCGCCTACTTCTAGGCGGAGATCGAGCACGCGCGTGCTTCATTGTTGGAGGAGGAACGGGCTCGCCCGGAGTACGCCGTCGGCAACCACGATGCGTGGGCGGTGTACTTCGAGTGCCGGCATGACGAGCGGCTCGTCTCCACCAACTACGAGCCGGTGGTGCGGGGCCGCAGCAACAGCGATGGCAGCCGCCTGTGGTGGGGCGTCCCTGGCCGCACACTCCACACCGTCCTCGAACACCTCGAGGGCGGCAATGATCCTCCATTCGAGTACCCCACGGCCCCGGCCGCCCGCCGGATCGGCAGCCGCAGGGACGATGCGTGGCTGCTGAGGAGGATGCTCGGCGAGTCCTCCTCCTCCTCCTCTTCCTCCTCTCAGTCCACCTCCCACTCCTCCCGGTCGTCGGCGCTCGTCTTTGTCAAGGCGAAGCCCGCAGAAGCGCCGCTCGGGAGGCGCACCCGCAGCGCCGGCATCGTCATCAACGAGGGGCGCGCCTCCTCCTCGGCTCCTCCCCGCCTCGTCAAGCCGAAGACGGAGCCGGGGTTCGCCGGCGTGAAGACGGAGCCAGGGGTCGCCGGCGTGAAGACGGAGCCGGACCTCGACGACGCGGCGGACATGAAGTGGGCGCGGGAGGACTGGGAGCGGGAGGAGCTAAAGCGCCAGCGCCGCGTCCTATAGGAGATTATCGCTCAACGCCGTGGCAGCGTCGATGGAGGCGTCGTCGTTCTCGACGACAGCGACGACGACGCACCACCGTCGGTCCGCCAGGCCGACCCTGTGCAGGGCTCCAGCAGCCGCATTTCGTGAAGGAGGAAAAGTACGACGGCGTGTTCAACCAGTTCTTCGGCCTGTAGCGACCTTTGTTTTTTTGAAAGGTTTTCTATGTAAAAAAACTGTTCGCTTTCGCCGAATATTTGTCCTGTTTGCCAAATTATTGCCGAATTACTATTTTGGAAAATTTAAAATATGCGTCTGGAGGCGACTCTAGGATCGGCGGCTTTTTAGCGCCGGTTCGCGCCCCCACACGATGATTTTTCGAGCCCCCTGGAGGCCAACGGCTGGAGATGCTCTAAGTGCCCGCATTCAAGTCGCCTCTCCCGCAATGTCCGCTTGTTCTCCGTACTGCATTCAAGTTGGTTGATCTATGGTCCACCTGCCCGACATTCAACCTCATGAGGCGAACAAAAGCCAACTTTGTGAGCCCGCATTCAGGCCGCCGCTCCGCCTGCCTGGACGCATGCTATTTAAAGCCGATCGGTGACGCCATAAATCTTCTTGGCCATCTGACAGTGTCCCGGATTGAGGGTTACTCACCACATCATTTGTCGACCAGATCATGGACCCCCAACTCTGTGAGCCCGCATTCAATTCGTCGCTTTGTGAGCCCGCATTCGAGCCGTTGCTTTGTCTGCCTGGACCTGCTATTTAAAGCTGGACACCAACGCCACAAAATCTTCTTACCCCCCGATGTCCCGTATTGGGGTTCACTCACCACATCATCTCTTGGCCAGACCGTAGACCCCCATACCGGTTCACTTCTGGACCACATCGAGGTGTCCCATGGTTTATAAAAGGAAGGCTCATGAAAACTTGACATATACTCCCAAGCATTAGAGGTCATCTACAACACGTTCTTCATGTACGTAGCTGTAGAATCGAAAGTATGTCTAAAAGGGGTGGTTAGACTACTTGATCAACTAAAAGCTTATCTATTTCCAATTTTAGTTGTAGGCATGTTTTAGCAAATTTACCAAATCAAGTAACACCCTACACATGCAAGTATTAAGAGTTGAGCTGTGGAAAGTAAAGGCTTTGCATATGAACGTAAAGGAGGGACCGGATAAATCAAACGCAATGAAGACATGAAGATTTTTCGTGTGGTTCCAACAGATGGTGCTACCGTATGTCCACATTGATGGAGACTTCAGCCCACCGAGGGTAACTGTTGCGCGAGTCCATAGATGGCTCCACTCTCAAAGGGTCCACGAAGAATCAACTTTGTCTATTCCATCATGGCTTAAGTCCGCGAAGGAGTAGCCTCACTCGGGGTAGATCTTCACGAACTAGACGATATCCTTGCCCTTAGAAACTCGTTAATTCAACTCCACGAGATATTGGAGGCTCCCAAGTGACACCTAACTAATCTAGGAGACACCACTCTCCAAAAGGTAATAGACGTGTGTTGATGATGAACTCCTTGCTCTTGTGCTTCAAATGATAGTCTCCTCAACACTCCACTCTCATAGGTTTGGTTTGATAGGAGAGGGATTGGAGTGGAAAGCAACTTGAAGAGGCTAGAAATCAAGATTCAAATGGTTGGATTGGAATGTCTTGATTTCAACACATGAGTAGGTGGTTCTGTATCAAAAAATGAATGGTGGACGTGTAGTATTGTTTTGATGGCTCTCTTAGAGAGTAGGTGGGGGTGGAGGGTATTTATAGCCTTCACCCAAAATCCAACCGTTACACACTTTTGACTTAACTCGGTGACATCAATCCAAAAACTTGGTGAGACCAACTTGTGTAAAAAGATATGAACATTGGGCTTTTTGTTGGGATCGAAGTGTAAATCTCGGACATATCGAAATGCGATAGCCTAGGCAAGACTTCATTTTGGTAGTTCCGATCAGTTCAACTCGGTGATTCCGAAGTGAACGAACTGGCTCACAGAAACTTGGTCACTGCAACTCGATGAGACCAATTGCAATATCGGTGGGACCAAAATTTTAGGGTTTGGCTCTCACAGTGTATACGATCAACTTGGCGGGCCCGGATGGGATGTATTCAGTGGGACCAAGTTGGCCTTTTAGGGTTTGGACATATATGAACTAGAGAAAGTGGTTGAGGGTTTTTGGAGCAATATCATCAAGCACTTGAGCAATTGAGTCATGATCAAAACCTCATCCCCTTTTATAGTATTGATTTTTTCCTATGGACTCAATGTGATCTTGCATCACTTAACCAAAAATGTAGAGTCTTGAGGCTTTGCCAATTGATGGTGTCCTGGATTAGGGGGTGCTAACCCAGCTGACCCATAGTCATCGAATTGGGCCCGTGGGCCCTCATTCACATTAAGGTGGACTCCAGAAGCTACAGGTTTGGAATGTGATCAGGACTACGTCCGACGAAGACTTGAAGTATACTCCAAGACATATCATGCCACCTCCTTATGCACCCTTGGATGCCTACTATGTAACCCTAGATCCCCTACCTAGTGTGTATATAAGCCGAAGGGTTTAGCCTGTAGAGGGGACATAATCACAGTTACATTCACCTAGCCCTAGGGTTAGAACACAACTTATGATCTCGAGGTAGATCAAGCCTGTATGAAAGTGCAACTAACCCCCGGGTGGTTTTGGTAATTAATAACAACATATACCTCATTGAACTAATGTCCATTCAAGATAAATATTTCAGGATGTTCATTATTGGCATGGCAAGGACTAGAGATGTGGACCCCTCAAAATGCTAAGGACAAGGATTGGCAAAATCTCAAGACTCTACATTTTTGTGTAAGTGATCCAAGATCACATTGAGTCCATAGGAAAGCTAATACTATTAAAAGGGGATGAGGTGTTGCTTGATGACCTGGTTGCTCAAGTGCTTAGTGATATTGCTTCAAAACCCTCAACCACTTTCTCTATCCAAATATGTCCAAACCCTAAATTCCAACTCAGCCCCACCGAAATTTCCTACCTAGAGCCACGGAGTTAATCTGGACTTAGCCATAACAAAATGCTGGGAAATCGGATCCACCGATATGGATCTCGGTCCCACCGAGATGGCCTTGCCAACTCTCTGTTGCTTATTGCAGTTCTTTCGGTCCCACCGAGAATTGCAATTGGTACCACCGAGATGGCTTGCCAACTCTCTGTTGCCTTATTGCTTCACTTTGGTCCCACCGAGATGATGCAACCGATACTACCGAGACGAGGTTTTGCCCTAGCCATTGCACGTCGGTTCATTCGAGTTGTTTTGGTCGGTCCCACTGAGATTCGTAACGTTCATATTGTTGGAGATATGCCCTAGAGGCAAGCATGTATGATGATATTTCCTATGTGTTTATGAATCAAGGCAAGCCGTTGGATGTAATCAATGATGCTTGTTGGCAAGTACATGACTTGTCTGTGAGATCTTGTGTTGTATGATACGTCCTAAATAGTCCCTAGTCATAAGTGATGTGTGTGCATACGTTGGACTAGACTAGCATGCAATACGGTGGATGGTTTTGTCTCACTAGCCATGAAGTATGTGATGTTGCCGAACTGCATGGATCTGGTCGGATCCGAGGTTTGATCCGAGGTGACTGGATCCAAGCTCGGATGGATATCAGATTGGACAGACCCAACTATGAGCGGTATGTCATCTGTGAGTCTCTAGTGCAACATACGTTCTATGTCCTAAGACCTACCGAAAAAGGCTTTCGCCCCGCTTTACATATAAAGAACCGATCACAACAAGCACCCAGTACAAACACATGCCACCACAACACACACACACACACCCATGATAGGATACATAGGCGCTGAGCGGAACAACACCACCCCTAGCACTACCACCACGAAGAGATGAAGCTACATATGACGGATCATGTGCTCCAAGGCGGTGCCTTCAGGAAGGGTACGACACCGGAGCGCCGCCACCGCCCGATCCAAGGATCAGAGTTTCCCCTGGAGCCGCATGATGGGAAATGAGAGCCGTGACGACGCCTTAAAGAAGGGAACGATCTCCGTGACCGCCAGTCCGTCCGAAGATAGAGCAGGTTTTCACCTCGGCCAACACTCACCGCCGTCGAACGCCACACCCCGGCAACCACGCCACCCACACGGCCATGATTACCGGGCAGCACCAAGGCACGGGCTTTGCCCAAGAGCACCGCGCTACCACCACCAGGGCCGCCACCCCGGCATCCAAGACCTTGACACCACCTCACCCGAGACCCGCCACAACCCCAACTAAAGAGACGAGTGAACAGGTCCCACCTTTCGCACCCCAG
Source organism: Secale cereale (assembly GCA_902687465.1). NCBI lineage: Eukaryota > Viridiplantae > Streptophyta > Magnoliopsida > Poales > Poaceae > Secale > Secale cereale. The sequence continues at coordinate 356,475,787 of LR738711.1, forward strand.
GGCGACCCCCAGCGTCGGGACCCGACAGGTCCACCAGAACTAACATCCACCGGCCCATCCTGCTGCCCTGTGCGTGAGATGAGCTTGGTCCTGCAGCACCGGAAAGGGGACGAGGTCAGTGCTGCTGCACCGTGCGCGAGACGAGCTCAGTCCTGCTGCATCGTGCGCGAGACGAGCTCGGTCCTACAGCACTGGGCGCGAGACGAGCGTTAGACTGCAGCTAGGAGAGGACCAGCCATTTTATGGTAGTAACGCCCGGGCGACGAGGAGATGGGGCGAAGGCCGAGACGGCCCGAACACAAACAAGCTGACCCCAGAGAAGCCGCCCGACGCCGCGGGCAGATCCGTCGAACCACCGTGAAGCCGCCACGACACCGAGAGAGCACCACAGTTGGACCTCCCCCCGCCGCAGCCCACGGACGAAGCAGCGGCCACACCCGGCCGCTACCCTACCCGCGTCGCCCGGCGGACTCCAAGCGCCGGAGCCACCGGGCACGCACCACCGGATCCACGCGCCGCAGGCTATCCCCCAACGCTAGATCCGTCAGGATCCAGCAAGA
>LR738711.1:356479110-356504741 GCA_902687465.1 Secale cereale
ATATATATATATATATATATATATATATATATATATATATATAGCCCCCTGCCTCTGCCGCACACCGCCACCGTCGCCGCAGCACAAGCCGCCGCCGCCACGGCCGCCATTGCCGCACGCCGCCGCCGCTGCTGCCCACCACCACCACCACTGCAGCCCCGCCGCAGCCCCGCTGCCCGCCGTCGCCAACGCCGCCACCCGCCGGCCGTTCGACGAGGTAGCCGCCTGCCAGCCGGTTTTCGGTAGAAAACCATCGGTTTTTCTTTTAGAACCCTAGTTCGTTTTTTTACTAGATCGGTTTTTTCTCTTTTCCGGTTTAGTTAATTAGAGAGCGTTCACCCGTTCGTTCGTTTTAACGAACGAGTTCGTCGTTTACTCTCAGCTGATTAACGTCCGTTTGTTAAGCTGTATTAGTTTTCTTTTTCTAGTTTATTTTCTGATCGCGATCTCTGATCCGATCTTCGTTTTAGTTTATCTTTTCGCTCGTTTATCGGAATCAGGTGATTCAAGCGCCTGGAGTTTCATCTCGAAATTCTCTTTCCGTTTAACCTAGTCACTCAAGCGTCTGCCTCTGTTAAATTTGGACTTGGTCCAGATTGGTTCGATAGTTGTTTCTCTTTCGCCGTTTGTCTTTCGTTGCTTTTCTTTCGCCGTTTCTTTTGCAAACCGGAGTTCTTAAGTTGAACCTTCTGGTTAGATATCTTATTTGAGTTTTACTCGTGCATTAGTTAAGTACTTATTGTGTGCTTGTTTGTTTGCGATAGAGTACCCGGAGTGCGCCGCTTGCTACTTTGAATCTCTAGGTTTTGCGGATCATCAGCAAGGCAAGTAACACTTTGATCATACTTTCCAATTACCTAGTTTTCATTGCATTAGTCAAACCCTCACACATTGCATGAGTAGGAGCTTTAACATGTGTGACTGGGAAGTAGATTGAGGTAGAACCTATTATCTGCATTACATTTCAACCCTTTGGGAGTTACTTCTATGTTTGCTGTTAGGTCATGCTATGGTCGTAGACGTGGATTGGGTGAGTGTATCCATGACAGATGTGAGATTGTTAATTAATGGTTCAACTTAAGGTGGCAACTTTAACACACATCTGGGTGGATTGAGGCACCTGGGTATTCCAGCGATTCCCTGTTTTTTTATGGACCGCCACCCAGGCTCAAAGGGATCATGAGATTATTCATACTAGAAACTTCCGTGTGCAGCCACAAGCTATTATGGGCTCTAGCATAGTTGAATAAGTTGTGCGAACTCTTACAGTGGTGGGCTAGCAGATGTAGGGGATGTAGGTTGGTACGGTCCACCCGTTCGTAAGGTGCAAGTGCTTCTGAAAGACTGTGTCTCGGTCATCCATTTCTCAAACATCATGCAGTGCGAGAAATTAAATGGAGGCGATCGAGTCTTGTGGGGAAAAGTGCACAAACCTCTGTAGAGTGTACAAACTGATCATGATTAGCCGTGTCCCCGGTTATGGACGTCTTGAGTATCTAGTACTTGGATATCATGTGAATCTCATCATGTTACTTTAATTAATACTGTTGGGTTTAATGATGATTATTAATTGGTGTTGAGAGGATGTCTATCTTCTCAACGATGTTTCAACTACCATAATAGTCAATTAAAATCTATTCCTTTGCAGTAGGGAAAAATCGGCTTTACGCAAAAACTGTAACCATAGAGCTTTCCACCAACCATATTGCATATAGTATAGCTTTACTTTTGTTACTCTCTATGTGTTACTTTGCCAACATATTCCATGTGCTGACCCGTTTTCGGGCTGCAACGTTCATGTTGCAGACTTTTCAGACGATGAGTAAGGTGCCTTATAGGTTGTGGTTCTATACTCAGTGATGCCGTTGGAGTTGATGGACTCACTTATCTTCCAAGCCTTCCGCTGTTATCGTGTTAGATGGCCTTAAGCCATTTTTATTGTAATAAGTTCATCGTTGGAACTATCGATGTAATAAGTGTGTGATTGCTACTCTGTTATAAATCCTTCAAGTACTGTGCGTGTCAGCATTACTGATCCAGGGATGACACTGATGCACAGAGATCAGACTGTTTGAGGTATGATCGCTACAAGATGGTATCAGAGCACACGCTGACTGTAGGACACGACCACTAAGCTAAAACCCTAGAACACTATTCACTCTTCTCTTTCTGACTCCTCATCTTTTCTACTCTTTAGGATGGTGGATGCAAGGAACAAGTTCACTCAACCTGATGAAGATACACCATTTGGACGACACCTGAAGGAAGTCACCAGATATCTAAACATTGGACTACCAAGTTTCACCGGAACCTACAACGCCACTTTACCTGAAGAGGAGCGCTGGTTGATTCAAGCTCAAGTCCCAGGAAGAACGTTCAAGCCCGTCACCGTACCCATAGAATTTTCCTTTAATGTGCCTACATGGAGCCTAGGCAGAAGCATGGCAGCCCACATCGCTATGGGAAGGATTGGAGAAGTCTACAAGCAGGAGCTAAAGGACACCATCTACCAGATTTGTGGACGCAGAGATGAGCGGTGGGATATGATCAACACCCGAAAGGACAGGTCTATGGCCTTGTTCATTCAAGAGTTAAACCAGCACATTCGTCGCCAGGAACACCAGATGTGTGCAGGGATGCTAGATTTGAAGAAATCACTAACCAGAAACTTGGAGTTAGAGGAAGAACTCAAGTCGACATGCGATGGATATGAGGAGGAGATGTTAATACTTGTGGAGAATAATGATGATTTGACACGGAAGTTAGGGATACTCATGGGAGAAGAAGAAGAGGAAGAAGAACCCAAGGAGATTCCACCTGAAGACTACATCATTATTGACGACACGGACTCAGACCCCGATGATAGTGATGATGAGGACTATGAGGATGAAGCTGGAGCAGACATCATGGAATCCTCTGCCGATCAAAATTTCTAGAAGACCTTCCTATGACTAGTAGTTTTTCCCATTTAGTAGACTTAGAGCACTCTTGTAACAATTAGATCCGTGTAAGCCCTTGTTTGAAATTGATATTGGTGTGATAATGTTTGTGTTTGCCTCATGTGCATTTGGGTAGTGATTTCCCTTAGACCTCTTTTCTATTCTAATCTCTTCCCTCTACAACCATCAGATGCCTCCAAGACGTGAGCCTGGATTTGAGTTTCCCCCTGAGCTCACTCAGTTGATCCAATAGCAGAACACATTGATGCAACTTCTTGTCCAGAACACTCAGAACAACCAGAACAACAACAACAACCCTCCACCACCACCACCCGTGGATAACCTGACCCGTTTCTTAAGGTTACAACCACCGGTGTTTGCTAGTAGCATTGAACCAATAGTCGCTGATGACTGGCTGCACAAGATTGGAAGGGATTTGACCACTGCTAACTGCTCAGATGCTGAGAAGGTGCGTTTTGCCGCACATCAGTTGTGTGGACCAGCCGCAGCATGGTGGGAGAATTACATAGCCACTTTTCCCATAGCCAATGTGACTTGGGATCAGTTTCAGCAAGCTTTTCGTACCGCCCATGTCTCAACTGGAGCTATGAGTATGAAGAAGCAGGAGTTTCGCAATTTGCGCCAAGGCAATCGTACTGTGGCTCAGTACGTGGATGAGTTTAGTACCCTATCTCGTTATGCCCCAGATGATGTGGCCACAGATGCCGCTAAGCAGGAGAGATTCATGGAAGGGCTGAATGATGAGATGAGTGTACAGTTGATGGTGGCAACTTTCAATAACTACCAGTAGCTGGTTGACCGCGCCCTAATGATTGAAAGGAAGCACCAACAAATTGAAAGTCGCAAGAGGAAGTATGGACAAGAAAAGTACAATTCTAGAGCACAGCAGAAGCCTCGTTTTACCCCTAAAACGGTAGGACAATTGCAACATACCCATGGAGGAGGTAGCTCACAATATCATAATGGCCCTAAGAATGGAAATGGGAATGGAGCAAGTAGTAACTAGAGCCGCCCTACCCCGTCCACACCCACCAAGAAGTATTTCAGCCATGTCACCTGTTACAAGTGCAGGAAGAATGAACATTATGCCAATGACTGCCCAGAAGCTAAGAATGGGAACGGCAATGGAAGCGCCGCGAAGAAGCCCAACCCATTCAACAAAGGACAAGTGAACCACGTTAGCGTGGAGGAGGTTGAAGCTCAGCCAGATGCAGTAATAGGTAAGTTTTTAGTTAAGTCCTTTACTACACTCGTTCTTTTCGATACTGGTGCAACACATTCATATATTTCAAGGGGATTTGTGGATAAGTATAAGCTGCCAACCCAAGCCCTTAGGTCACCCATGTTAGTAACCTCACCCGAAGCAGAGTGTATGGCTAAGTTATGGTGTAATTAGTTGCCATTAAGGATTGGTAACTACACTTTCCCTTCAGACCTAATAGTATTGGAATCTCAAGGATTGTGATATTAGGCATGGATTGGTTATCTAAGTATGAAGGGAATATTGAATGCGCTAGTAAGTTCATTTTGCTTACTACGCCAGAAGGAAGAAGGATCAAGTATGTATCCCGGCATGAGCCGAGAAGGAACAAATTAAATTCCTTATCATGAGTTGTTCAGGAGGAAGTACCAGTGGTGAAGGATTTCCCTGACGTGTTTCCAGAAGAACTGTCAGGAATGCCACCTGACAGAGATATTGAGTTTTCGATTGAGCTTTTGCCAGGCACAGGGCCAATTTCTAAGAGACCATACAGGATGCCCGCAAAGGATTTGGTGGAGATTAAGAAGTAGATTAAGGAGTTACTGGATAAAGGTTACATATGCCCAAGTTCTTCGCCTTGGGGTTCGCCAGTACTTCTAGTGGAGAAGAAGGACGTATCGTTAAGAATGGTTGTTGATTACCGAAGATTGAATGAAGTAACGATCAAGAACAAGTACCCACTGCCGATGATCAATGATCTGTTCGATAGATTGCAAGGAGCTAAGGTATTTTCCAAGATAGATCTGCGATCAGGGTACCATCAATTAAAGATTCGAGAGCAGGACATACCTAAGACGGCCTTTACCACTAGGTATGGATTGTACGAGTATACCGTTATGTCTTTTGGTCTGACTAACGCACCAGCATACTTTATGAACCTGATGAACAAAGTGTTTATGGAGTATTTGGATAAGTTCGTCGTGGTGTTCATAGATGATATATTGATCTTCTCAAAGGATGAAGAGGAACATACAGAACATTTGCGTTTGGTATTGGAGAAGCTCATAGAACATCAGTTGTATGCCAAGTTTAGCAAATGCGAGTTTTGGTTGAAGGAAGTTGGATTCCTCGGACACGTTATATCCGGAGAAGGAATAGCAGTCGATCCCGCCAAGGTGGACACTGTGACAAATTGGGAAGCACCGACAACAGTTGGAGAGATCCAGAGTTTTCTTGGACTTGCAGGATACTACCGGAGATTTATTGAGATTTTCTCGAGGATTGCAAAACCAATGACGGAGTTGCTAAAGAAGGATACCAAGTTCAATTGGACCGAAGAATGTGAGGCCAGTTTCCAGGAATTAAAGAAACGTTTGGTCTCATCACCTGTGTTGATTCTGCCAGATCAACATAAGGACTATGAGGTGTACTGCAACGCTTCACGTCGAGGACTTGGAGCAGTTCGTATGCAGGAAGGAAGAGTTGTTTCGTATGCTTCACGACAACTGAAACCTCATGAGTTGAACTATGCCACTCATGATTTGGAGTTAGCAGCCGTAGTGCATGCATTGAAGACTTGGAGACATTTTCTCATCGGAAACCATTGTGAAGTATATACGGATCACAAGAGTTTGAAGTATACATTCACTCAGAAGGAGCTGAATCTCAGGCAAAGGAGATGGCTGGAACTCATTAAGGACTACGACATGAGATTGCATTATCATCCCGGAAAGGCTAACGTAGTAGCCGATGCGCTAAGACGTAAGAGCCATGTCAATACCCTAATGACGGAGGAATTACCCAAGGAGTTAGCCGAGGACTTACGAGGACTATGTTTGGAGATAGTTCCGAGAGGCTATGTAGCAACACTAGAGATCCAGTCCACCCTGATGGATAAAATCAGAGAAGCTCAGAAAACTGACAAGGAGGTTGCCACCATAAAGGAGAGGATGAATGAAGGAAAGGCTAAAGGATTTCGTGAGGATGAGCACGACACCTTATGGTTTGAGGACCGCATTTATGTGCCTAACGACCCAGGGATCAGGAAGTTGATTCTACAGGAGGCCCATGATTCACCATACTTGATTCACCCAGGAAATACTAAGATGTATTTGGATTTGAAGGATATTTTCTGGTGGACTGGTATGAAGAAAGATATTGCGGAGTATGTAGCAGTTTGTGATTTATGCCAGAGAGTGAAGGCAGAACATCAGAAGCCGGCAGGATTGTTACAACCATTGCCAATACCCGAATGGAAGTGGGATAAGCTAGGTACGGATTTTATTATGGGATTACCCAGAACTCGTTCTGGCTATGACTCGATTTGGGTAGTAGTCGATCGATTGACGAAGGTAGCTCATTTCATCCCCGTAAAGACTACTTATACCAGTGCAAAGTTGGCGAAGATATACATGACCAGAATCGTATGTCTGCATGGAGTTCCGAGGAGCATCGTATCAGACATAGGAACCCAGTTTACCTCAAAGTTCTGGAATCAGTTACACGAAACTTTGGGTACCAGGCTAGAGTTTAGCACAACTTTTCACCCGTAGACATATGGACAGACTGAAAGAGTCAATCAGATTTTGGAGGATATGCTGAGAGCCTGTGCACTAGATTATGGATCTAGTTGGGATGACAATTTGCCGTATGCCAAATTTTCTTACAAACAACAGTTATCAATCCAGTTTGAAGATGGCCCCTTTCGAAGCATTATACGGAAGGAGGTGTAGGACTCCATTGTCTTGGGACGAAGTTGGAGACCGCAAGTTGTTCGGGCCAGATTTGATCAAGGAACCGAAGCAGAAGGTGAAGTTGATTCGTGATAGGCTCAAGATAGCTCAGTCCAGGCAGAAGAGCTACGCGGATTCAAAACGCAAGGAGATCGTTTACGAAGTCGGAGACAGAGTTTACCTTCGAGTATCTCCACTTCGAGGAGTTAAGCGCTTTGGAGTTAAGGGAAAACTAGCGCCCCGTTTTGTAGGACCATATAAGATTATGGAACGTATGGGAGAAGTAGCCTACAAGTTGGAACTGCCCGAAGGATTGTCAGGAGTTCACGATGTATTCCACGTTTCCCAGTTGAAGAAATGCCACGCGGAGATGGCCGTGATACCGCTGAGGGATACTGTGCCATTGGAAGCTCAGTTGGACCACGACTTGACCTATGAAGAGAAACCAGTCAAGATTCTTGAGTATGCCAGTCGAGTCACCCGCAGCAATGTTATCAAATTTTGCAAAGTTCAGTGGAGTCACCACACCGAGTATGAAGCCACGTGGGAACGAGAGGAAGACCTACGGAAGGACCACCCTCACCTATTTTCTAGCCAACCCGAATCTCGAGGGCGAGATTCATCTTAAGGGGGGTAGGTTTGTAACATCCCAAAATTTCAATTTGGAATGTTATACATTAGATCATCATGCATATCATATTTTCTTGCTTTTGGTGGATCCAAGAAAAATCCTAAGCAACTCAAGGACCCTCGGAGAGAGATGGGGATTTCAATATTTTCATATTTGAGGTTTCTCAAATTTTGAAAATAGGATCATTTGATTTTATTTATTTTATCTTCAAGTATTTCTATCATAAAAATATGAGAGAGGGAGTAAAATGACTCTCCCAAAAACAAAGAAATACGGAAGATTTAATAAAAAAAATCAAATAAGTTTTATTTGAATTAGAAAAAATTGCATGTTTTCAAAAATGCATTTTAGTGCCAAGAAAATGTTCATCTTGTTCTAAATATTCTATTTAGATGGTGAAAATTTGTTTTGGCAATTTTAGATTTTTATTTTCTTTTTCTAGAGTTTTTTTTCGTAGCGCTCGCGTTAATTAGAAAAAGAGAGAGAGAGAGGACCCGACCCGACTAGGCCGAAACCTAGCCGAGCTAGGCCCAGCGCCCCGCACCGCCTTCCCCGCCCGCGCCGTTCGTCATGGCCGAACCGGACTCGTCGCCGCCGCCATTTTGCTTGCCCCTTCCCCAAGCTTCCAAGCCCCCCTATATATATAGCCCCCCTGCCTCTACCGCACACCGCCGCCGTCGCCGCAGCTCAAGCCGCCGCCGCCGCTGCACGCCGCCGCCGTTGCCGCACGCCGCCGCCGCTGCTGCCCACCACCACCACCACCGCAGCCCCGCCGCAGCCCCGCCGTCGCCAATGCCGCCGCCCGCCGACCGTTCGACGAGGTTGCCGCCCGCCGGCCGGTTTTCGGTAGAAAACCATTGGTTTTTCTTTTAGAACCCTAGTTCGTTTTTTTACTAGATTGATTTTTTTCTTTTCCGATTTAGTAATTAGAGAGCGTTCACCCGTTCGTTCGTTTTAACGAACGAGTTCGTCATTTAATCTCAGCTGACGAACGTCCGTTCGTTAAGCTGTATTAGTTTTCTTTTTCTAGTTTATTTGCTGATCGCGATCTCTGATCCGATCTTTGTCTTAGTTTATCTTTTCGCTCGTTTATCGGAATCAGGTGATTCAAGCACCTGGAGTTTCATCTCGAAATTCTCTTTCCGTTTAACCTAGTCACTCAAGCGTTTGTCTCTGTTAAATTTGGACTTAGGTCCAGATTGGTTCGGTAGTTGTTTCTCTTTCGCCGTTTGTCTTTCATTGCTTTTCTTTCGCCGTTTCTTTTGCAAACCGGAGTTCTTAAGTTGAACCTTCTGGTTAGATCTCTTATTTGAGTTTTACCCGTGCATTAGTTAAGTACTTATTGTGTGCTTGTTTGTTTGCGATAGAGTACCCGGAGTGCGCCGCTTGCTACTTTGAATCTCTAGGTTTTGCGGATCATCAGCAAGGCAAGTAACACTTTGATCATACTTTCCAATTACCCAGTTTTCATTGCATTAGTCAAACCCTCACACATTGCATGAGTAGGAGCTTTAACATGTGGGACTGGGAAGTAGATTGAGGTAGAACCTATTACCTGCATTACATTTCAACCCTTTGGGAGTTACTTCTACGTTTGCTGTTAGGTCATGCTATGCTCGTAGACGTGGATTGGGTGAGTGTATCCATGACAGATGTGAGATTGTTAATTAATGGTTCAACTTAAGGTGGCAACTTTAACACACATCTGGGTGGATTGAGGCACCTCGGTATTCCAGCGATTGCCTTTTATTTTATGGACCGCCACCCAGGCTCAAAGGGATCATGAGATTATTCATACTAGAAACTTCCGTGTGCAGCCACAAGCTATTATGGGCTCTAGCATAGTTGAATAAGTTGTGCGAACTCTTATAGTGGTGGTCTAGCAGATATAGGGGATGTAGGTTGGTACGGTCCACCCGTTCGTAAGGTGCTAGTGCTTCTGAAAGACTGTGTCTCGGTCATTCGTTTCTCAAACATCATGCAGTGCAAGAAATTAAACAGAGGCGATCAAGTCTTGTGGGGAAAAGTGCACAAACCTCTGCAGAGTGTACAAACTGATCATGATTAGCCGTGTCCCCGGTTATGGACGTCTTGAGTATCTAGTACTTGGATATCATGTGAATCTCATCATGTTACTTTAATTAATATTGTTGGGTTTAATGATGATTATTAATTGGGGTTGAGAGGATGTCTATCTTATCAACGATGTTTCAACTACCATGATAGTTAATTAAAATCTATTCCTTTGCAGTAGGAAAAAATTGGCTTTACGCCAAAACTATAACCATAGAGCTTTCCACCAACCATATTGCATATAGCATAGCTTTACTTTTGTTACTCTCTATGTGTTACTTTGCCAGCATATTCCATGTGCTGACCCGTTTTCGGGCTGCAACGTTCATGTTGCAGACTTTTCAGACGACGAGTAAGGTGCCTTATAGGTCGTGGTTCTATACTCAGTGATGCTGTTGGAGTTGATGGACTCACTTATCTTGCAAGCCTTCTGCTGTTATCGTGTTAGATGGCCTTAAGCCATTTTTATTGTAACAAGTTCATCGTTGGAACTATCAATGTAATAAGTGTGTGATTGCTACTCTGTTATAAATCCTTCAAGTACTGTGCATGTCAGCATTACTGATCCAGGGATGACACTGATGCACAGAGATCAGACTGTTTGAGGTCTGGTCGCTACATCAACCAAGAAGTTTGTAAGAGCAAGGAGATCGCCTACTTCATGAAGATCTACCCGAGTGAGACAAGTCCTTTGTGGACGATGACCATGGTGGGATAGACAAGGTTGCTTCTTCGCGGTCCCTTCGTGGGTAGAGCCCTCCGTGGAATCGCGCAACCGTTATCCTTCGTGGGTTGAAGTCTACATCAACATGGACGTACAATAGCACCACCTATCGGAACCATGCCAAAAATCTTCGCGTCCCCATTGTGTTCACCTTCTCCAAACCCTTCCCTTTACTTACATGTGCAATGTTCTACATTCCGCTGCTATACTCTTAGAATTGCATGTGCAGGGTGTTACTTGACTTTCCATAATTGCTAAAATCTGCCTACAACTAAAATTGGGAAAATATGGATTTTTATTTGGTCAAGTAGTCTAATCACTCCTCTCTAGACATACTTTCGATCCTACAAGTGGTATCAGAGCTTTGGTCTCCATTAGCCTTGGTTTTCATTGCTTTAGTGATCATAGCCTTGGTTTCACGGCGTCTAGTGAGGGTAACTATCACCGTATATGTCCTTATTTTGATGGTACAAATTTTGCTCGTTGGAAATACAAGATGAAAAATGCATATTCTTGGTCATAACCCCACCGTTTGGGTTGTTGTTCTTATTAGATTGCAAGGTGAATACTTTGAGGATGGTAGAGAACCGGATCGTGAACCGACCGCAGAAGAATTGAAAATGTTGCAATACAATGCTCAAGCTTGCGATATTCTCTTAAATGGATTGTGACCCGAGGTATGCAACAAAATCAACCGTCTTGAGAATGCGAAGGAAATTTGGGATACTTTGGTTGATATGCACGAAGGTACCGAGTCCGTCAAGGAATCCAAGTTGGATGTGCTTCAAAGTCAACTTGACAAGTTCAAGTTGAAGGATGGTGAAGGAGTCGATGAAATCTACTCTAGACTTTCTCTCATCACAAATGAGATAGCTGGCTTAGGAAGTGAAGAGATGACCCACAACTTCATCATCAAGAAGGTCCTTAGAGCCTTGGATGGAAAGTATGATACCGTGTGCACATTGATCCAAATGATGCCCAATTACAAAGATCTCAAGCCCACGGAAGTCATTGGAAGAATTGTTGCTCATGAGATGTCACTCAAGGATAAGGACGAGCTCCACAACAAGTCAAGTGGTGCTTACAAAGCTTCAAGTGATTCTCCTACAACATCAAGTGACACGCTAGTCTCCAATGAGGAACTAAGTCTTATGGTGAACAACTTCAACAAATTCTACAAGAGTCAAAGCAAAGATAGAAGCTCCAAGACAAGGTGTTTACAAGAGTCTTGCCGGAAGTAAGCAATTTGAGGAAATTGTATGCAAGCAGGGAAGACACAAGAAGAATCAAGGTGTTGGTTTTGAATGAAAGTTCAATGCCAATGTAGTTGAATTGGAAGAAGATCAATACCCCAAGACGAAGTTCGTTCCTTAAAAAGAGAAGTATGACCCCACTTCTTTTGAGGGAACACAGGCCCAAGATGATCTTCCACCACAAGACCACAAGCTTAAGGGCAAGGACAAGCTTCAATAAGAAATGGACTCATTTGAAGAAGCACCTAAAGCCATGGTCAAGTGGGTTCCCAAGACTACTCCAAGATCTACTTCATCGAGTTCAACTACAACTCCAAGGATTCCCATCAAGTTGACGTGGATCCCAAAGAAGAACAACTCGAGTGTTCTCGAGCGTGACTCCGCCAACATATTCCACTCATATTCATTTTGGCAAGGACTTGTGTACCTCCACATCTTGCACTAGTTCATGGAGTCACAAACCCTCTTGTTGCTAAGACAAGGCACAAGGTAACATAATGCTTTCATGGACATCGTCATATGTGCAATCCACTCCATGTCTATGTAAATCCTTGTATGTTCCCCGTGGGACTAACTCATGTAGGTATTGAAAGTGCAAAACTCCAAAGGATAGCTCCCAACTCTTGATGGAGTACATCAACATTGAGCATCCACATCTTCACTATCTACATGAAGTCATCATCGACAAAACCCAAGATTAGTTCATCCCTCTTTGGGGGGATAAACATCTAGGGGGAGCTTTGCTCTAAAAATTGAGCCAATGCAACTCTAATGGTGTGAACACATTAATACTTTATGTAAAACTGGTAACCCCACTTGTGCTTAAACAATGAGTATGCCCTATGATCAAATGTTCTCATTTGACTCCTAAGTCAATACACTCATATATAGATGACCTAGTCCTCACCAATTGCTTGATAGATGCTAGATTTGGTTGTGCATGTTTGACACCTATATTCATTTGACATTTTATAGTGTGAGCATGTTGCTTTGCATGTTTTCTTCATTCTAGGACATCCATTTGTTGTTTTGATTGTCTTGATATTTTTGGCCAAGTGGATGTACAAGAATGCCTAAGAACCTTCCCTAGATATGTATGCTTTCTTGTCTCAAATTCTATTCATGCTATATCACAAAAAATGAACAAGTCACTTTCAGACCCTCCGGGTGAGGCGCACTCGGAGCCACTGATCTGAAAGGGCTGATCTCCAAAACCTTGAAAGTTGTTTTCGGTGTGACAAATCGACTCCTACTCGGACTCACTCAAATTAGTTTGATTGATCTAGGTTTTTGATCTCAGTATAACCGATTAGACCAACTTTGCGTCACTGATTTGCTGTAAGTGCATGTAGTTACACGTCTCGGTGCCACCGGTTTTTTCCATTCAGTGCCACCGACATCAGCTTAGTATATATATCCCGCGGGCCCGTACAGTTGAAATTTATCAAACGTCACGTCTCCCGCACCCCTCTCCTGCCATCTCCCTCGTCTCCGGACATCGCCTTTGCATCCAGGGCACTCTCGCCATTAGAATCCGCCGCCATCAACGTGTTTCTCTCCCTCCATGGCCGCCGTAGGGGATTTGCGCTGAGTTAGGGTAAAAATCCCACCCCTTTGTGCTTCTAATTTTTCTGATTCAATGCACAAGGGATTTGCCATGAATCTTGCTTTGTATGTACTACTTCATTCCACTAGATCGATTCATAGATTAAATGCGCGTAAATTTTTTAGGTTCATGTTTCCGCCGAAAGCATCTCGAACTGACCGAATTGGAATTTTGGGAGTCACCGATTTGGCTCTGGTCATTGCACAAGTACGTCTCGATGCCACCGAGAAGTACGAGTCACTGAGACCGAAAGTAACGTCTCAGTGAAACCCTAGCATCTCAGAGACACTAAACCACATCTCGGTCTGAACGAAATGGTGTGTTTAGGTTCTATTGAGTGCTTCGGTATCACTGAGATTATTAACTCGGTGGATCCGAAATGCATTCGGTGAAAACTTCAAACTAAGATTTGAACTAATTTTTCATGAAAAATGTCTGCGTTTTTGTGATAAATCATCTACTCTGCCCATACCTATCTATTCACAGGGTCTGTTTGCAAGATGTCAAATGCTGGTGGTAGCTAGAATGTGTCAGAACAGCATGAGGATCTCAGTGAGGGATCCAGACCCGAGGACAGCTACTATGAAGGAGAAAGAAGCTATCCAGATCTTCCAAAAGCCGCCAACAAAACCGAAGAGAAGAGAAACTTCATATGATGAAGATGAGGACTTTGTGGATGGAGAGGCCACATCGAAGAAGAAGAAAGTGCTTACAAAAGAATATGGCACAACTACTAGCTCAAGACCTTCTGGAAGTGTGATACGTCTCCAATGTATCTATAGTTTCTAATTGTTCCATGCTGTTATATTATCATTCTTGGATGTTTTACAATCATTTTTTGGGACTAACCTATTGACATAGTGCTAAGTGCCAGTTGCTGTTTTCTGCTTGTTTTTTACATCGCAGAAAATCAATATCAAACGGAGTCCAAATGCAGCGAAACTTTTTGTGGAATTTTTATGGACCATAATGCATCCAGTGGGCCAGAGAAGCACCTGGGGGGGGGGGTGCCCCGAGGGGGCACAACCCACCAGGTCGTGTCTGGGGGCCCAGGCGCGCCCAGGTGGGTTGTGCCCACCTCGGCGGCCTCCCGCACCGCCTCTTCGCTCTAGAAATGCCCAAATATTCCAAAAACCCTAGGGGAGTCGACGAAATTTTGTTCCAGCCGCCACAGGCTTCTGTATCCACGAGATCCAATCTAGAGCCCTTTCCGGCACTCCGTCGGAGGGGGAAATCATCACCGGTGGCCATCTTCATCATCTCGGCGCCCACCATGATGAGGAGGGAGTAGTCCATCCTCGGGGATGAGGGTTTGTACTAGTAGCTATGTGTTTAATATCTCTCTCTCTCTCTCTCTCTCTCTCTCTCTCTCTCTTGTGTTCTTGACATGCACAATCTTGATGTATCGCGAGCTTTATTAATATAGTCGGATCATATGGTGTTTTCCCCTCTCTATCTTGTTGTGATGAATTGAGTTTTCCCTTTGAGATTTCTTTGGATTGAATACTTTTATGGATTTGAGAAGACTTGATGCATGTCTTGCTATGAATATTTGTGGTGACAATGGGCTATCATATTGATTCACTTGATATGTGTTTTGGCACTCAACTTGCAGATTCCCGCGGTGACATTGGGGTAATCTTTGCATAATGGTTGATGCATGTTCTTGTCTTTGTTTCTCCGCTAGAAATCTTGGGGCACTCTTTGAGGTTCTTTGTGTTGGATTGAGTATTATGAATTTGAATATGTTTTGGTGTTATCTTAGTACGAACTCTTGATAGATCGATCAGAAAGAATAACTTATTTTAGTACGAACTCTTGATAGATCAACCGAAAAAGAATAGCTACAAACAATTCCTTCTTATGTTCTCCGCTAGATAGGAACTTTGGAGTGATTCTTCATCGCACTTTGAGGGATGGTTATATGATCCAATTATATTAGTATCGTTGAGAGATTGCACTAGCAAAAGTACGGACCCTAGGCCTCATTTTCAAGCATTGCAATATCGTTTGTGCTCACTTTTGTTACTTGCTACCTTGCTATTTTTTATTTTTACTATTACAAAAATCAATATCTACTATCCATACTACACTTGTATCACCATCTCTTCGCCTAACCGCTGCACATATACAATTTGCCATTGTATTGGGTGTGTTTGGGACACAAGAGACTCTTTGTTATTTGGTTGCAGGGTTGTTTGAGAGAGACCACCTTCATCCTACACCTCCCACGGATTGATAAACCTTAGGTCATCCACTTGAGGGAAAATTGCTACTGCCCTACAAAACTCTGCGCTTGGAGATCCAACACGAGTTTACAAGAATAAAGTTATGTAGTAGACATCAAGCTCTTTTCTGGCGCCGTTGCCGAGGAGGTTAGGTAAGTGACACCCACACTCCATCAACGAAGCACTTTTCTCGCGCCGTTGCTGGGGAGGTGGGTGCTTTAAGATATATCTTTAGATCTTGCAATTGAATGTTTTAGTTTCTTGCTTTATCACTAGTTTGGTTTTGTAAAAGAAAACTACAAAAATGGAATTAAGGTTGCATCATATTATTCATCTTTATAATTTCTTTCGTGAAAATGATGGAAAAGAAAATTGTGCTCAATTATTAGAAAAAGAATGGTATAAAATGTTTGGCATAAATGATGATCATGATTGCAATCTTCGCTTGAGCATAAGGCTTGGTCAGACGCAAATGGAGATTGGGTTGTTTATATTGGGCACAACTGCGAGTGGGAACTTGTGAATGCGTACACTCGTCACCGGGTTCCACTTCCAAAAATATCAGACTGCCCTGAAGTTGAGCACACCGGTATTCTACGTACGTTCAAATACGATCATGGTGACTGTCGTCTACGGAAGATAGCAATTTGTCGAGTTCCTAACCTCTCTTGTAATTACACGAACTATGAAGTTGTTGCTATCTTTGACAAACTTGTTGTCATCCTTGCTTCCATGACTCAATGGATATTGATCAAAAGTCAATTTTTGCACACGGATGAGTACTGGGATGCAATTCAATACGAGGGTTTTGTGTTTACTGCCACCACTCGTGGAACTGTTTTTGCATTGAATCCCTATGGTCTCGGTATGTTTGTCTTCCAGCGTAATTATAATTGTTTCATCCACATGCATGCGGGTTAGCTAACTAGTTTCCCTTTACTAATTAACCCTCTTGTCTTTCCAAGGTCCTGTGAACATTCCATCACCTATACTTGAATTTTTTTAAAAACAAAGGGGTGATGACGATGGTGATGATCACGAGCATGAGGACGAGCAGGACCCATATAGTCAGTGGCGCCTAGCAACTTATTCCGATGGACCACCTCTTCTTGTCTGTATATAGGGCACTGCTGATGTTAGTACGGAAGCAGGTGTTGTCTCGCATGGTCGCAATCTCCGAACCTATTCCAACATCCATTGCAGGGTATTCAGGATGGATACTAGTGTGCTAGCGCCAACACCTTCTCCCTGGTTTAGTATTGATAGTCTTGGAGAAAACTCGCTCTTCCTTGGACAAAACTATCCAATGATGGTGAAAGGCGATCCAACTGCTGTTGACATAACGTTACTACCATTTATGAGAAGCAACTGTATCTATACCTCGGACATTGCTATGCTTCCCTACCGTGGCTATCACAATATGGGTATTGAAATAGGACGCCTCAGCCTGGATGATCAGTCCTGCGTTGGTCTCGAGATTGACAGTAGCTGGCCCTTCCCAGAGAATCACTTCTGGTTCAAAGCAAGAATTTCCAACACCGACGAGTGGTTGAGCCGAAGTTCATTTCATCGCTTTCTTATTTGTTGTGTAAGAAAAACTTTACTTTACTAGAATGTTTTGTTGGAAATGATCTATAATCCAACATGTATCCTCATTGTCGTTGTGGGTTGATGACTTGTTGTATGTAATCAATGGTACATTTGCACATGCGTCCATCAACTCACGCCTGCTAGTGGTGTCCATATGAACAGTGCTAGTGATTTTACTTGCAACAATTATATAGTAGTAATGATTTTGAGAAATCGCAGTGTTACAAGGTCGACAAATGGCAATGTTACAAGGTCGACAAATGGCAATGTTACTAGATAAACAAATGTCAATCTTTCCAGTTCGACAAATGGCAACATACCCAATATGACAGATGCAAATCTTACCCAATTGTTTCTACGTGGTTGCACACGGGTCCAAAACAACTGTTTGTGTTGATGGGATGCACAAATCCCGCACTGCGAATTTTCCCTTGACTTAAGGGGAAGACCATAGTTCTCACTTTGCATACGGGTGTTCTATCTAAAACATTTGCGATCAAGAGCTGCACAAATCCTGCTCGGCTCATTTTCCCTTGGCTTCTTGGGGAAGCTGTCGGTTTGCATACGGGTGTTCTAAAAAGTTTGCGATGAGTGTTTTATATTTAAAAACCATTGACATTTTTTTCAAAAGAAAATTGTTTGATAAGTCTGTACATTAAGAGAGAAAAACGCAAGTTCGTTCAAACCATATCTTTCATTCAGTCAGACTTCAAACTTATATTCATATGATCGAGAATTCGAGATATAGTATTAAACCCCAAAAAAACTATTTCCGACAGCGGCGGAGGCGGCGTGCCTCGCCGTCGTTGTCGTTGTCGTCCTCCGAGATGCCGTTGTTGAATCTTGAAGGCAGCACAAAATGTTCTTCACATGTAAATCAAACATCATATCGTCGCGCAATCGATGGGTGGGGCGCGGGAGGACGACAACTGGCACCGCTGAGAGGTAGCGGTCGACATCAGCGTTCCATACCGCTGAGGGGGGCGTGTGCACGGGCACGAGCGCGACAGGTGCAGCTGACGGTGTCATGGACTAGGGGTTATTGACCACATCGTCTTCCGACCAGCTGGATCGGGCCGAGGACCCCCATGGCAGTACATTCATGGGCCACTTCGGGCAGGCCATGCCGCATACAAGGAGGATTCCACAAGACTTGGTGATCAAGACAAGGACTCCTCTCCGCCGACGTATTCGACTAGGACTCTTGTTATCCTAGGCCTCCGGTACATTATATAAACCGAGGCCAGACTAGTCGGTAGGGATAGGCTAGATCATTATGATATTACTCATCATACCATTAGGTTTTAGATCACAACATATGATCTCAAGGTAGATCAACTCTTGTAATGTCTATATTCATCAAGATCAATCAAGCAGGAAGTAGGGTATTACCTCCATTAAGAGGCCCGAACCTGGGTAAACATCATGTCCCCTGTCTCCTGTTACCCATCGATCCATAACACACAACTTGAGACCCCCTACCCGAGATCTGTTGGTTTTAACACCAACAATGGTGATTTCATTGAGAGTTCAGCTATGAGATCAACGAAGGATCAATGGCCCGTCTGCAGATTAACTATGACGTCCGAATCTTCGTCACCGGCTTGTCTGGTCACCTTGGCTCGACCGAGGACTGCGCTACATGTCAGATCATCATGTTCGGACAAGAGCGTTCATCAACATAAACTCCGATCTCTATCAAGATCATGGAGGAATCATCCACGGAGCTCACGGGCTCAACGTCAACATTACCCTTGAGCGACCGCACTATTTTTTTGGATGGCTAACTTGTATCCGCCGCCACCGCCTCCTCAAGTGTCCCTTTAACGATTGCTTCAGTGGAATTGTGCGGAATTAAGTATATAACAACCCTCCAAAATTTTGTCACGTTCCGATGGAGGAATCTCCGACAATCTACAATATACCGGAGCCCTGTCGAATCTGGATGGGAATCTGGACGAGTTTAGGGCGTGGTCTCCAGAGCCTAGCTCATTGGTCCTTTGTAAGACCCAACCGTTCATCAGCTGCGGAATTCCCATATCTACCACCCCGTAAAATTTCAGCTTGATCCGACGGTTCAAACTCTGAGAACCTTTCGATGAGTGGACCAATTTTCTGATCTGTTCTCTACGCGAATACAGATCTGACCTGAATTCATCTTTCGTCATGAACGGGTATTGGACAATATTTTTAAAGGAATTTTCTTCTAGGGTATTGCGCGTTGTTCTTAAACATGTGCCCATAAAATTTTAAGCCTTCTCTGAGGTAATTTTCACCATCAAGCCGGTGTCAAACCAGTCCAACAATATTGCTCCACGGTTGCCGACCTGCGCTAGACACGTCGTCGCTTTGTTGAGCCGAGCTCAACTTCTTTGGATAAGCATCTCGGCAAGCCGAACAAGAGTTCGGAATCGCAAAGGGTAAATCATCACCAACATTGTCGCCCCACAAATTACACGGAGCGGGGACACCGGCATCGTCGCATGGTCACCTCATCAAGCCGGCATTGACCACGTCACAAGTTATGACCTGCGTCGGCATGGCCGCACTGTTGCTTCTTCAAACTGATGTCTATCACGCCGAACTGCTTCAACACCTCGACTGACATGGCACCTGTAACGTCTCCTTACCGACCTGCTCCGTCACCTCGACTAGACCGGGGGCTTCACCATACCATCATCAAACCTACTCCGGTAACTTCGGCGTCACTAGCCGACCTACTTTAACTCATCGGCTCACATGGAGGCTTCGACACCTCGGCTGGACCGGGGGCTCTGCTATTTCTTCATCAACATGCTCCGGTGACTTCGGCGTCACCGGCCGACCAACTTCGACACATCGACTGGCACGACGGCTGCAACATCACCTTACCGACCTGCTCCGTCACCTCGGCATTCAGGCCATATTTCTTTAATTATTTACTTCATTTAAATTAATTAAGTAGAAGAATTTTTGTTTTTAAGCATATTATTGTTATTATTTCTGGCTTGCACTATTTTATGTGTGCAAGTGATTGGTTCAGACCGGGCTGTGCTGTCACCTTGGTGTGCCAACGTTGTCGTCCCACCTCCGTCGACACAATTGTGTCGTCGCTTTGGCGTGCTGCCCTGTGTTGGCAACCCCGCGCTGTTCGCTTCATCAACCTACTCAGCCGGAGACTCCGATGTCATCCGCCACACCTCGGCTAGACCGGGGGCTTCAACTCTTCGGATTGCCGAGCTCTTCACTCAGCCACCTCAGGACCATCCTCGGGGCTGAAACCTTGTCCCGCATCAAGCTCGGATCACGTCATCAATGCCGAACACATTAACCAGCTAAGTTGCTTTCATGCTCAAAGGTTTTAATTTTTCATTTGTGTTTGGTTTGATCATGCTCACATATGTTGTTTGTTAAAGAAACTCCCTTTACCCATGTTAACTGGAGGCTCTTCAAATTATATGAGCCATTTTATAGTAAATGTGTTTTCTTTTTGGTCGTTGCAAAGTCTTTTTCTACCCCTCCTTTTTCGACTCGAGTTTGTGGTCAATAGCCGAATAGCCTAGTTTCTCTTTAAAGCCGCTCGAGTTTAGTTTGCTAAACTGGCCTCAGAGAAGCACTCCGCCTTCGGGATAAGGAGGTTGAAGCCAAAGGCCGAGCCGCTTGAAGTTTCGAGATCGAAAGTGTCATGTTAAAGCACGACTGAAGCACATTTAAAAAAAGACCAATGTTTGTATTGGCACAAAAATCTTGATTTAGTTCGGATGTCAAGATTTTACATAAGTTTTCTGGCTTTTCAAGCTTATAACACTTTTTAGATATTTGTATGTTTTTGTTTCAGGAAGCGGGTCATCCTCATGACCGAGGTGCCTAGCATTATAATTCAGCTCGGAAGATCTCTTCCGACCCACAACTCGAAAGCTTTTCCGCCGAACTACACCTCGGTGTTTACAAAATACACGCCACATCAGGACTAGCTCTCGAGCAGTGCAACGCCAGACGCCTTTAAAGCATTTGCAATATTTATGGGGGGCCGAGACTACAGTGTCGGCGTTCTAGGAATGGGGGTACCCAGACTTGCCTACCTGCGGCCCAGGGCGTGGCTCACCAGGCGGCCTATTACGGCCCAGCATCTTCGGCAACCACTCAAGACCCTCGTGAGGGGCCAAGCCTTGCGAGGCGGACGACACAAGGCATCCCCTGGGGAGGCCTCATTAGGCCGGCTCATGAGGATCAGAGATATCGAGGCGAGGGGCACCTCGCGAGGTCCTCGTGACATGAGCAGTGACGACCAAGGCCAGACGAGCGCCAGCGGGCGTAGAGTGCTAGTTTCCTCTTTGGTGCTAAAGGAGTAGGTGCAGGCGAAGAGTCCTGAGGCGGCAAAGGTTTCCATATCATTGCAACAAGACCAAGACCAGCAGGACAGTAGAACGGAGGTCATCGCGGAGCCCATGGCAGCGTCACCACCAGAGACTTTGGGAGGCGAAGACCACCTTTTGTCAGGATAGCTTGTACTAGCTGTCACCCTTCAAATTTGGCCGTTGTGGGATCCTTTCCCGCTCAATATTTGGGAAGAGGACCTGAGCCACTATAAATAGGGCTAGCCACCACCATTGGGATCATCTCATCTTGAGTTGATCAGTAAGTAAGCTACACACCGCAAGCTCACCCGAGCACAAGAACCCCTCTCCCCAGGAGGTAGTTCATCCATGTACTAGTTCTTCATCAGCCTGCAAGGCAATCCACCACACCACACTGGATTAGGGTGTTACACCACAACGGTGGCCCGAACCAGTATAAAAGTTGTGTCCCTTATTCTTCGGATCTGACGAGCTAGGCTTAGGGATCGGTGAGTAGACGAGCTAGGGCGGAAGGAGAGATCTTCGTGTGCACCCCAAAGTTTGAACCTCAAGGGTTTTGCCGGAACCCTAGATCCGACATTTGGCGCGCCAGGTAGGGGTGTGCCGAAACTTCCCTTCCGTCAATCCGCGGTCCGTCATCCCATGGGTTCCATGGCCGACGCTCGCAGAGCCCGTGCTGAGCGGTGGGCTGCCCTTGTCGCTCGCGTCGCACAGACTGCTCTTGCCGGCGGTCCACCCCGCCGTTCTCCATCGTCTGCCGCCAACGCCACCACCGGCCCAACGCGGCATGAACAACAGGCCTCGTCTCTGCACCCCTCCGTGCGGCGTGACAGACGCACCGCTACCCCGTCACTAACTGCAGCGGTCTCTTCATCCCATGCTCGTCGCGGACCCGCGAACCCATGGATGCGCTGGCTGCGTTGCTCACGGCACCCGAGCTCCTGCGCTACCGCCCCGTCGACGACTTCTACGAAGAATGGCTTGACTGCATTGCCCAGCTCCTTCAGTGCCGCTAGGGGCTCTCCAGCGCTGTCCCTCTCCCTTCCTCGTCCGCCTCCCCATGAGGACGATGAGGCCCAAGAAGCTCCACTGCTACCCCGCGTCAAGGCGTCGTCCAAGACCCAAGGCATGTGGCCCCGCGGCGTGACCGCCCACGCGCGACGCCAGTGCATGAAGAAGGAAGCTGTCAAGAGATCCAGCGGCCCCGCGGGGAGCGCCACCACTCCCTCCACCGCTGCACCGAGACCGTGTGCCCTCCGCCGCGGTTGCGCGCGAGGACCAAGATCAAGTTCCACCTCCCCAACCAGCTCCGGTGTCGACAGCAGGCTGCAAGGCCCTCGCCCCGAGCTGCGCAACGTCAACTGGCCTGGGAAGTTCAAGCCCGACCTGCCTCCACGCTACGATGGCACCCCCGACCCTGCAGAGTTCCTGCAGCTCTACGAGCTGAGCATCAAAGCGTCTGGTGGCAATGAGAAGATCGTGGCGAACTGGTTCCCAATGGCCCTCAAAGATGGCGCACGCTCGTGGCTCTTGAACCTGCCCGTGGGATCGATCTCCACCTGAAGCGAGATGCATGAGTGGTTCATTGCCAATTTCCAGGGCACCCGAGACCGCCCATCGGCCGTGGGACCTGCGGCGTATCAAGCAACAACCGGGAGAAACCCTACAGAAGTCCATCCAACGCTTCAACAGTGTCCGTGTCAAGATCCCCAAGGTCACGGACGAGGCCATCATTTTGGCGTTCTCAGATGGTGTCTGCGACATCAAGATGAAGGAGGAGCTCGCCATCCATGAGGATTTGTGCACTTCCCTGGAGCTATCCAACCTTGCGACCAAGTGCGCCAGAGCTGAGGAGGGGCGCCTCTCCCTCGTCGAGCTCCCCGCTACTGAACCTGAAGACAAGAAGGCCAAGAGCAAGGATGTAAAGCGCAAGGGAGCAACAGTGCTCGCAACTGAACCAGAGATGAAGCACGGTCGCGATTACCCAGAACCAACCAAGAACAGCCGAGCATTTTGCGCCTTCCACAACGTGCACATCCACAACACTCACGACTGTCAAGAGCTCAGGGCCCTCCGCGAAGGACACGTCATCCAACGCCTCGAGTGCGGAAACCGTGGCTATCGCCGTGGGGGAAGTCGGACCGGGGGACGCTGGGACGATCGTGGCCCCCGCAAGGAGTGGCGTGATCAACCTCGGGAGGACCGTTGGCGCGGCTAGTCCCGTAGGACGCTTAGAGGGACCAACCTCGGGAGGACCATCCTCAGGGCAGGGCCAGCCTTCCACGTTTGCCGCCGCCAAGGAGAAACGACGACCAGGACGAGGGGGCTGGGGGCTTCCAGGAGCCATGTGCCATCGCTTGCATCTTTGGCAGAGCGCAAGCCCCAGCTTCTTAGCGCCTCTTCAAGAAGTTCGCTTGGGAAGTAAACGCGGCTCTCCCCAAGCTCGAGGCTACTCGCCCACTCAGGTGGTCCAGGTGCCCCATCACCTTCAGTTGAGTAGACCAACTCAAGTGCGCGACTATGGTCGGCGCCCTCCCGATGCTTTGTTCGCCTGTCATCAGCAACGTCGAAGTTACCAAGACCCTCATCGACGGTGGCGCAGGGTTCAACGTCCTGTCCATTGAGACATTCGCAGCCTCCAAGTACCCTATGACCAGTTGCTGCCTACCAAGCCCTTCTCCGGAGTGACTGACGGCTCCACCACCCCGTAGGGCAGGTCTGCCTGCCTGTCACCTTTGGCAAGGGCGACAACTACCACACCGAGCTAATCGACTTTGATGTCGCCCACATCCATCTCCCTTACAACGCCATCCTCGGGTACGCAACCCTGGCCAAGTTCATGGCGGTGACTCTTCACGGCTACAACGTCCTCAAGATGCCGGGAAGCGGCGGCGTCATCACCGTCGCCTGTGAAGAGAAGGATGCAGTGTGCTCACTCGAGTGTGCTTACCAGGCAGCTGCAGTCGAGGATCCAAACAATGACAACGTCATCTACCCACCTGAGGTCGTCCCCAAGAAGAAGAAGCAGCTGCTCGCCCTGGAGCCTCATGGGGATGCAGCACCAGGCGGCAGCACCTCGGGACCTACACCAAGGAAGGGGTTGCCTCCCTCTCTCGCATAGGAAGGCTCGCCCGACGCCCCCCTCTCGAGGGCTCTCCTGTGGAGGGCCTCTGACTTAGCCAAAGTCACGAGGGAGGTGCTCAGGCACCATATGGAGGAGTGCTTCGCTGCACACTTCCCTCCGGAGGCCTCGAGGCGTGAGGCACCAAGCGCTCAGGAGTTCATCAGCTAGACCATCGAAGACCTACAGATGCCAAGGGCAATGCGGGGCGAGCGCCGCCCGGCTCCTCTGAGTACATCTGTCAGCCCAGGCTCAAGAGACGGGTTATGCTTCTGCATCAACATCCCCGCACTCAACAGGATCGCCTCTCAGGAGCTCTACTGGCCTTCCCAGGTGGGCCAGTGCCAGGGTCCCCCTCACAGCTATGTTCGCATGCCCTTCGGCCTACCGAACCAAGTGACCCTGCACCAGTGCCACATGCGGGAAGTCCTGGCGACTTGCGAGGCCATGCATAAGGAGATCCAGGCGGAGTTGTACTCGGCTCTCCGCGAGATCTGGGGAACCCCAGAGCCTCACGAGGCGTCGGAGCCAGGCGACACGTAAGGAGCAGCATCTGCGTCGATCATCTTCAGCTACACCAACACTACTTCAGCAACTATGCCAGGTGACATTTTACGATTTTTGTTCAACTGGGAGCGCCCCTCGGGCTGCATAATTCCTAGGTCACACGGGCCTGTCCCTGCGGCGTGTATCCTTTTGCATCTCAGCTCACCTTGTTGGGGGCGCCCCTCGGGCTGCATCATCCCCAGGCTGCACATGTCCGTCCTTGTGGCATGTATCTCCCTTGCATTTTACTTGAGCTAGTGTTACCATTTCTGTCAGCTGCATTTGAATCACTCATCTATTTGACCATCACCCCTTCGGGTCTCCTCCGCTACCTAATGGACTTCCGCTCATCTTGCAACAGGGGCTGCATACGTTGGCATGACGCTTGTGCTCGGGTCCGTCTCTGCAACGCTGACAAACCCGAGGGACCAAGCTCTGACCCACGGCCCGCTACGCAAGGGTCACCTCACCAGGTCCTCGGTGCCTTCGTCTTCCTGCGGAATTATTGGAAGACCAACGCAGGCACGGTCCTAAGTCGTTCTGCTGTAGGCTAACCCACCGGAGTCTCAGGAGCACGGCGACAGGCAATCCTGCCGGTCTCCCCTCCTCACGTAATTCGCTTGCGCGTT
>LR738711.1:356504857-356588544 GCA_902687465.1 Secale cereale
GGGGGGGGGGGGTTCCCTGAGCATCGCGTCTCAGGGGATCTTACCGACTCTCCATCCCTCACCCCTTGGCCTTGACCACGACATCGCGACCTGGCATAACAACGCCGGCTGAGCATCGCTCGAGGGTCAGGACCCGAGGGCGCAAAGCATCAAGAAGGATGGGAGAAGGGGAGGCCAACTCAGAGAGCTCGGGCCAGTTCGTACGTCAAGGGGGACCCTTGGGCATCGCGACCCAAGGGCCTAACTGGTCCCTTAGCCCCTCAATCCCTGGTCTTGTCCTGGTTTCCGGTCAAGGCCAGCGGCAGCTGAGGTACGCATGGGGCCGGGCCCTGCCGACGCAGAACATCAATGCGTGAGTCCAACATTCCCTTCCCTGAGACAGTTCGTACGTCAAGGGCGACTCTTGGGCATAGCGACCCAGGGGCCTAACTGGTCACGTAGCCCCTCACTCCCTGGTCTTGTCCTGGTTTCTGGTCAAGGCCAGCGACGACTGAGGTACACACGGGGCTGGGCCCTGCCGATGCAGAACTCTAAGGCCAGCAGGGAGGAAATCGCGAAATCTCAGCCTCGTGACATCGGGAACGAACCAGGCGCGTCGTTCGGAGAATCACCTCATGCTCATCAAGATAAGTCGTTAACTCCTTGGTGCCCCATCCTCACTCGCAGAACGAGATTCGATAGTCGCGGGTCAGCAACGCCGCCTCGCTTTTTTAACCCCTGGGAGCCGCTTGCACACCAAGGGGGACCTCTTGAGCATGGCGCCTCAGGAGCTCTTACCGGACCTCGGGCCACTCACCTCCTGGCCTTGACCACGACATCTCGACCTGGCATACCAGCGACGACTGCACCTAGCCTACGGACTGGGGCTTGTCGGCATAGAGAACTATGCAACCGAAAGGGTAAAAAAGGGGGGCGATATTGCTGAAACGAGGCTCGCGAGTAGGGTGTACTAGCAAGAACAACAAGATAGAGGAAAAAGCATTACAAGTTCTTTACATACCCCCGTGGGGCTGGCTTCGAATCCTCATAGGGAATGCCACAAAAGGACTTCAGGGGCTCCTAACTACGGCCGCCATCGTCAATGCCATCATCAACAGTGGGCCACGGTGGCTCGCCTCCGACCTTGAGCAGATCATCACCAGTGATGTGCCAGTGAGCCCGATACGTTTCGAGCGCGCCGCGAGCTCGGGGGCACATAGCTGCCGTCGCTCGTCTCCGGGGACTCATCGGACCTAGTAGAGCTGCTGGACCTCTGGAGGCCATCGCTGCCGCTGGACGAGCAAGTGGCGGGATCGACGTCTGGTGTGGCGCCAGCCGCAGCGTCGTCCTGACGGCCCCCTCCAGGGCAGCATTCCAAGCGGCGTCCCTCCTCGTCGAACGCCTTGAAGTGCAGCGCAAAGGTGCTATCGTACTCGAAGTGGATGGCAAGGGCACCTTCCACGCCACAGACGCGAGTGACCTCGCCCCATCCGCGGGTCATGAAGACCTTGCCCGAGGAGACGACCTCTACCTCAGCCCTCGTCGCGGGTTCGGCACTCGGCCTGTCGCAACCACAGCTCTTGCGGCCCCCTCGGCCGCATCTCCGCGGCGTAGATTGGCAGGAAGCGTATTCAGGATCTAGGAGGCATCGCTGCCCATACCACGAACTCGCACGAGGAGCCTTTGGCGTGTGCTCGTGGGACGGCGGCGTGCACTACTACAGTGCGGTCAGCACGGCCATGGCGCGGGCGGCGCTGGTCGCCGACTTCCCCTTCATGGCATGGTACCCTGGCATACAGGGCATCACGTATACAGGGGGAGGCGCTCGTGCCAAGGCCTCGTCAATTCCGGCCTCATGGCGGCGCCATGAGGGCCGAATGGTCTTTTCTTCAGAGGGAGTTCCTCTGGCTCCTCGCGAGGTGTCTTCCCCTTCTCGGCGGCAGAAAATAGCCGGATCAGCGCCATGAGCAGCTCGACTGAGCAGAGGGCAAGGAAGAAGAAGAAGCGAGAGGAACGAAGGAAGAAGATGGGCAGCGAGGACTCCGCTTGCCGCCTTATTCATAGCCGAAAGAAGGCCAACCGCCGGCCTCCATAATCGCGGGTAATGATGATCTTCTATGCATGCAGGGACTTGTCAAGTCGCGCAGTCGCTGAGGCTGCATGGGGAAGTGCAGACGCCCACGTCCCGTCAGTTGTCACGCGTCAGTCAAGGCCGCAGGCTTTTGGGGCCCGCGGCGCTCCGCACTTGACCCTTGGCTTCGTCGCGACGCCAAGCCCGAGCGCACCTTGGGCCCGGGGGCTACTGTCGGCGTTCTGGGAATGGGGGTACCCAGACTTGCCTGCCTACGGCCTAGGGCGTGGCTCACCAGGCGCCCTGGTACGGCCCAGCATCTTCGGCAACCACTCAAGACCCTCACGAGGGGCCAAGCTTTGCGAGGAGGACGACACAAGGCATTCCCTGGGAAGGCCTCATTAGGCCGACTCATGAGGATCGGAGATATCGAGGCGAGGGGCACCTTGCGAGGTCCTTATGACGTGAGCAGTGACGACCAAGGCCAGGCGGGCGCCAGCGGGCGCAGAGTGCTAGTTTCCTCTTTGGTGATAAAGGAGTAGGTGCAGGCAAAGAGTCCCGAGGCATCAGGCAAAGGTTTCCATATCGGTGCAACAAGACCAAGACCAGGATGACAGTAGAACAGAGGTCACCACGGAGCCCACGATGGCGTCACCACCAAAGCCTTTGGCAGGCGAAGACCACCTTTTGTCAGGGTAGCTTGTACTAGCTGTCCCCCTTCAAATTTGGCAGTTGTGGGATCCCTTCCCGCTCAATATTTGGGAAGAGGACCCGAGCCACTATAAATAGGGCTAGCCACCACCATTGGGATCATCTCATCTTGAGTTGATAAGTCAGTAAGCTACACAACGCAAGCTCACCCGAGCACAAGAACCCCTCTCCTCAGGAGGCAATTCATCCATGTACTAGTTCTTCATCAGCCTACAAGGCAATCCACCACACCACACTGGATTAGGGTGTTACACCATAACGGTGGCTCGAACTAGTATAAACCTTGTGTCCCTTGTTCTTCGGATCTGACGAGCTAGGCTTAGGGATCGGTGAGTAGACGAGCTAGGGCGGAAGGAGAGATCTTCGTGCGCACCCCAGAGTTCGAACCTCAAGGGTTTTGCTGGATCCCTTGATCCGACATACAACCGAACCCACCAAAGCCAAGGTACTCCGAGGAGTCTTCGGAAAAACGTTCTCGGATATTGCCTTATACGCATTAGTTTTGAATTGTGTCTTTGTTCAATAGTTGGATTGCCCGACTTCTATGATTTCCCCCTATGTTCTTCTTTGTTCGGCTAGGTGTACAAAGGTAGAACCACTGTGATTGTGCTTCCAACTCGAATGGTTAAGCGCCTCAGTGGAGAAAGCCGAAAACTGACTGGTACAATGAGCGTAAACCGGTCAGTGATCCGATGACCGTGTTAAACTATTAGATCAATGGAGGTCACCCCGTGTTAAACGACGGGCCTTTCATAACATTGGCCGAAGTGTTAATGGCTAGACTATGGTTGGTGCCGAACACTAACCGGGGGCTCGTAGCTAGCCTCCGCAACTGTAAGCTCCTATGACTAAGTGAAAGTTATAAAGCCCACATATTTGATTGCCTTGTTTCCGCTAACACAACCGCCTTCGGGCACCGAGACATCGGCTAAGGGTTGTTTTGTTATTGCAGAAACACCATGCGTAGCATCTACAAAGGGGTGGAAGCCGACGATGGGCCACTTTCAAATGATAAACGATTGCAACGGAGTCAAAATAAACATATGTCATCAGCGTTTGTATTCATTATACAAGCACTTCCTTTCGTAATTATCATTATAAAGCCACAAATATGCATCGATTTGACTTGAGATTTTGGCCAAGCTGGGTTTCCTGGATCCTTTGATTACCCATACATTCCTGATTGTTCGGCTAGGAGGTAAAGGGAGCACCTCTGTGATTGTTACTTCCGGGTCATCCGTGTTAGTACCTCAGACTGGGAGAAGCCGAAAGCTAGCCATCTTAAAGAATATAATTGGTCGGCAACGATGGAAGTGCAAATTTAGGTTCACTAAAAACCAGAGAGTTCGGGAACTTTCCCCGAACTAAATCCTCAATATTTTCCTCCCACATTGATCGGAGGTGAGGTTTCATGATCATGATTAGCATGACAACCTAAAGAAAGGAACCAATAGCGGGACTATTTTCCTTGGAAGATGTTTCTTACATTAAAAAGTAATATAACAAATATTTTCGTGTACCTTTGTTTATAAAACCGTATGACCGGATTGCCTTATTTGTCGTAAATCTTTGCCCTTATAAAGGCTTTATAAAGAGGGACAAACACTCCCCGGCTACTGGCTGAGGAGGTTGAAGCCGATGGTTGGTCAAAATGTTTGTGTACAATGCGAATCCGAGCATTAATGATGTAAACTACTTGGATACATAGAATCATTACACATGAAAATTGCGAGTAAAATCCATTTATCGCAACCCATCTTTTAAACCCCTTGGGGCCGACCTTGGCGAGCCCAGCTTCCGCTGGCTCTAGCTCCTTTAAGAGATCTTTATTCTCTTTTTGAGAATTTTGTGTTAAACACAACAAATTTTTTCTGTCAATGGATATCGATCCTTAATTCGGCCACCCGTGCCCACATTAAGGGTCGGGGGCTACTGGGCTCCGCACTCATTATTTATAAAAATTTAAAGGGCACATCGATCCCCTGATCTGGTGTTGCCACCCCACCAGTGGCTCTGGGGCTACTGCATTGCCTATTCAATGCAGAAAATTTAAAGTGCTTAGTGTTCGGCATGACCGAACCATGGACAAGCGCGTCTTAGGACAACAATAAGTATTATCTGGGACTTATCCAGCATCAAGCTGATATATCATGACGACTTCTCACGACCCTCTCTCAGGGGCCCGTCCGCCGATCACTATTACCTCTAATATATTACACTACGTTTCTATTCCTATGTATGCTGCCAAGCTAGGAGTTTATCCTCATGCCGATTTCATGACCTGAGTCTCAGGAGCTACTAGGATCAACGGTTTCATATTTTCCTTCAGGTGCATCTCGGATTTTAGGCCGAGAGACACCTTCAGGGATACTAGAAATACATCTCTTCAGCAAATAAATTTACAAGCATCGGAAGTAAAATCCACAAACAATCAGCCCATGACCGAGGTGCTAAACCACCTCGAAAGCAGATCGGCATATAGCTCGAATGCAAGTGGCTGGCTCCTTAGAGGGCATTTCCGGCATTAAGCTCGGCTAAACTCCTTCAACTTTTTTGTACCAAGGTGATCTATGACACCTCACATATAGTCCGGCGTTGGAGCTTGGACATAGCCCGTCATTGGAGCTTCCGACGTTGGAGCTTGGACATAGTCCGACGTTGGAGCTTGGACATAATTCAACATTGGAGCTCGGATACGGTTTGGCATTGGAACTCAGCTGCCAAAAGACAACTCAGATGCGGTCCGGAGTTGGAGCTTGGATAGAGTCTGACGTTGGAACTCGAACGCAAGAGGACACCGCCGCACGGGAACAACTTCAAACCCGAGGTGTGGCATAAAAAATAACAATGCATCAATAAAGGCCGAAGACTGAAAGGGCTCCTTGGATACCCGATGTGTGAAATCTTCAGATTTAGCTCAGAAACCCTCAAGATAGAAGATGGGAAGATTTGTTGAACCAGTTTTCAAGACCAACGACCGAATACGAAGAATAGTTCGGAAGAACCGAGGAGCGTCCCCAACTTGAAGAATGATTCAGGGGGCTACTGACAGTGTCATGGACTTGGGGGGTACTCACCACGTCGTCTCCCGACCAGCTGGATTGGGTCGAGGACCCCCATGGCGGTACATTCATGGGCCACTTCGGTCAGGCCATGCCGCATACAAGGAGGATTCCACTAGACTTGGTGATCAAGACAAGGACTCCTCTCAATCGACGTATTCGACTAGGACTCTTCTTACCCTAGGCCCCCGGTACATTATATAAACCGAGTCCATGCTAGTCGGTAGGGATAGGCTAGATCATTATGATATTACTCATCACACCCTTAGGTTTTAGACCACAAGATATGATCTCGAGGCAGATCAACTCTTGTAATGTCTATATTCATCAAGATCAATCAAGCAAGAAGTAGGGTATTAACTCCATTATTCGAAAAGGGGCGCTTTATTACTTAAAAGATTTAAGCACTACACCCGGCCTCTGCATAGCTAAGATGCACACAACCAAATAATGTCGTCTCACACCAACGAAAAATTTAAAAGGCAAAATACAAAGAGACACATGGAGTCTGTATAACGCCTAAAGTGGAGCGGGACCAATCCTAAGATCATGCTCCCACCCATGCTGGATAAAAGTATCCCTCGCAGTAGCCTCCAATCATGTACACACCTCCGTAAATAGGTCTTGATTCTCCACGCGTTGTAGGGAGGACCATAAACAAAGAGTCCGGGTACATCTGTAAATAACTTGCATCAGAGAAGTACTTTTATCATTAAAAACCTTATCATTTCTACATAGCCAAAGCGACCAAATAACGGCTACCGCTCCCACCTTGAGAAGAGTTCTAAACTTGTGATCAATCCCATGTAACTAGTTGCCAAATACATTAGCAACACTACAAGGAGGATACAAGCCGGAAGCTATTTGGATGACTGACCATATAGAACGAGCCAATTTGCAATGGAAGAATAAATGTTTTATTGTCTCATCATGATGACAAAAGACACATTGCGAACTTCCATGCCAATTCCTCTTAATAAGGTTATCTTTAGTAAGAGTGACTTCGCGACGAAGATACCATGCAAAGATTTTATTCTTAAGAGGTATCTTCATCTTCCAGATCTTCTTGTTATTATCAACTGGCACATCAGACAAGATTAATGCTCTATACGTAGACTCAACTCAGAATTGTCCATTCCCATGGAGGTTCCATTGGAATACATCAGACCCATATGAAAATTGCACCGTGGACAACCGCTGGAAAAGGGTGTTCCACGACTGGAGTCTGGGTCCAATTAAATCTCTTCTAAACGTCACATTTGGCGGAAAAGATTCCATTACCCTGGCGATAGTATCACCCTTGTGGCGCTCAATGTTGTGTCGAGCCAGATATTGTTCCCAGAGTGTGGCATTTCCTAGCCACTTGTCCTCCCAGAATCTAATTTCCGAGCCGTCCTTAATAGAGAAGGATCCATAGCAGAAGAAATATTTCTTCGTAGACATTAGACCTACCCAAAAATGGGAATCCCCACGCTTCCAATATACTTGGGATACCGCCTTGGAACCCACACATTTCCTCCTTAGTAGGGTTTGCTATACACCATCTTCCGTCAGTAATTTAAACAACCATTAGCCTAGAAGGGCTCTATTCTTAACCTCAAGGTCATGAATGCCCAACCCACCTTGGTCTTTGGGGCGGCAAACCACACTCCATTTAGCCAGTCGATATTTCTTACGCTCGCTATCTCCTTGCCAAAAGAATCTTGATCGGAAATAATCCAATCTATGTAAAACTCCTTTCGGCAACTGGAAGAAGGATATCATATATAGTACCATATTACTTAGTACTGAATTT
Organism: Secale cereale; assembly: GCA_902687465.1. NCBI lineage: Eukaryota > Viridiplantae > Streptophyta > Magnoliopsida > Poales > Poaceae > Secale > Secale cereale. The sequence goes on from LR738711.1 coordinate 356,512,476, forward strand.
ATGAGGACCAATCTTCCACCTAGAGATAACAATTTACCTTTCCAACTACTAAGCCTTTTTTTGCAATCTCTCCTCGACGTGTTTTCATTCAGCATTTGTGAGTCTCTGATTGTGTATCGGTATCCCCAAATATGTGATAAAAAACTAACCCAACCCGCATCTGAACAGTTCAACGTACAGGTTGGCCTCGTCTTGAGTGTCGCCAAAACAAAACAATTCACTTTTACGAAAATTGATCTTAAGACCCGAGAGTTGCTCAAATGCTAATAAAATAAGTTTCATATTTCTCGCTTTCTCGAGGTCATGATCCATGAAGAGAATTGTATCGTCGGCATATTGAAGTATAGAGAGACCACCATCAACTAGATGATTAACAACACCATCAATTTTGACCATTAACCTTGGCACGCTCAATCATGACCGCTAGCATATCCGCCACTATGTTGAATAGCATGGGCGATATCGAGTCACCTTGTCGCAATCCCTTTTTCGTTTGAAAATAGTGTCCAACGTCATCATTGAACTTAATGGCAACACTACCTCCATAAACGAAACTATGGACCATAGCGCACCACTTTGCAGAAAATCCTTTCATTCTGAGAGTCTGTTGTAGAAAGGGCCACTTGACTTTGTCATAAGCCTTTTCAAAGTCTATTTTGAGTACTACACCATTCAAAATTTTCCGGTGTAATTCATGGACTATTTCATGAAGGATAACAACTCCATCTAGGATATGTCTGCCTTGCATAAAAGCTGTCTGTGAAGGAAGAATCACATGTTCAGCAACCGAGTTTAGCCTAATTGTCGCAACCTTCATGAATATTTTGAAATTAACATTAAGGAGGCAAATAGGTCTATATTGTTGTATCCTTTCAGCCTCATTAACCTTAGGTAATAAAATAATCTCGCCGAAGTTTAAGCGAAACAATTCTAATTGGCCAGCATGTAGGTGGCTAAACAAAAGTAGGAGATCCGGTTTGATGACCTCCCAGAAGTTCTGATAGAACTCGGCAGGAAAACCATCCGGAACCGGGGCTTTGTTATGCTCCATTGGGAAAACCGCCTTTCTAACTTCCTCCTCGGAGTATGGGGCTGTTAGAAGGTTGTTTTCCTCATCAGAGACCTGGGGGATGTCATCTATTCGGGGGACTCATCCATCGAGAAGTTTCCTTCCTCTGGGGCTCTGAATGGATTTTTTATAATAATTAGTGATGTAACTTTTAAGTTGATCATGCCCCGCAATCACGCCCTCATCCTGTTGTAGGGAATGAATAATTTTCTTCCGATGTCTGCCATTGGCGAATCCATGGAAATATCTAGTATTCGAATCACCTTTCAGGATAAACTGAGAGTTCGAATATTGGTACCATTTGAGTTTCTCTTCACGCAACATGTTAGCTATCTGTGCATTCGAATGATTCTTGATCTCGATTTCATGCTCAGATAGAGGTCTAACCTCTGCCAAAGCTTCTAATTCATCAATGATCGATGAAAGACGAAGCTTCTCCTTTTTTAGGATACCCACAGTATGCCTAGCCCAACCACCAAGGAATTTGCGTAACGAACACATTTTGTTATTCCATCTGTGTATTGGGGTAGGCCCGACCACCGGCTCATCCCACACCTCCTTGACCATGTCATGGAAGCCATCCCGAAGCAACCACCCAAGTTCGAACTTGAACTTGCGTCTATGTTGGGGTCTTGGCAAACCAGTAGATTGGAGAATAGGTGCATGGTCTAATATAGCCTCGATACGAGGTAGAGCACGAACAGACACCATAGGAAATTGAGATTCCGAGTCGGTGTCCATTAAAACGCTATCTAGTTTCTCATATGCCAGTTCCGGAAGACTGTTCGCCCAAGTGAATTGTCTTCCGATCATGGAAACCTCTCGCAGATCAAGACTGTCGATGATGGCGTTGAAAAGGAAAGGACAATGATTATCAAACCTACCACGACTTTTCTCATTTGGAAATCGAAGCAAATTGAAATACCCACCTGTAAGAATGGGATAGGGGTCATCTTTCGCCAGATTTACCGATTCACGGAGAAAATCTGCCTTGAACTCATCCTGGGCTGCTCCATACACGGCGACGAGGGTCCATGTGAAGTTGTCGGCCTTGTTGAGAATATGGAGTTTAACGTGAAACTCACCATTCGAACTAGCCAAAACATCCATAGTCCTTGTACTAACGCCTAGTAAGATACCCCCAGAATGACCTCTAGGTGGTCGCGAAACCCAAGTAAAGTCTACTCACCCGAAAGACGGTTAGGTAGACTTACTGAGAAATCACGTCTTTTCCCGTTTCAGAAATAGCCAAAGAATCTAAAGTGTATTCCCTATTACAATCCGCAATGAATAAATGTTTAGCCAAGTCATGAAGACCTCTCCTATTAAAAAACATTCCATTCATGAGGAAACAATAGGAGATTTGGAACACTTCGCCCTCTTATGGGACTTCCAATCTTTTTTTCGAACGTGCGGTCCTTGATTTACGCCCGGATGCTATAAGCTCAATCAATGAACTAAGCCCGGATTCATCTAGACCCACATCTGAAACCACTCCTACTAAATGGGAGTGTAGCTGACCATCTGATGTCGCATGCAACTCCTCCTCATCAGTATGGGAGACATAATACTTACTAGAAACACGTGGAGTAACCTTTAATCGGTCATATTCCAGTTGTCTCAAGGCGTTAGCGGAAACAGTAATATCATTCTCGTTATTTCCTAGACTAACACCTACATTATTCATTTTAGAAACGATGGAAGTAGTAGAAAAAGTTGAAAATGATTTGGATGATGACGAAGTACCTTGGTTGTCGAGGTTCTGCGCTGCTTTACGCCGCATAGCCTTAGCCAAAGAGTCCTCATCAGTGTCCATCCTTCCATCGACGGACTCCTAATGGTGACCACTTCGATGTGTGGGTGTGACCCCCACTAAAGGCTGTCGCACAATCATCGCCGCCGAGGGAGGGGATGAGGGTGGAGTAGCAACCCCCTCCCCAGCAGACTTGAATGCCGGTTCCCTCGCCGTCGCCACCGAAGATGGCATGTCTGGACACAGGACGATGAAAGGAGTGTGCACGGATGGGGTGGACACGTCCAGCAGCTCCTGAGACTGAAGATCGGCCGCAGACACATTCGGCTCTGACTGAGACCCAAGAACAGTCGTAGGTACACCAATGCATGGCTGCACACCCAAAGGTAGTCCTTCACGTCCTAGTGCACTAGTAGCATGCATGTCCAACTCCACACGTGTTACATGCCGGTCTGCTTGTACCACGGCCACTGGATGCTGGCTCTCCAAAGGCACGACTGTGCTCTCTGATGTACCTCTAACGGCCTGCAGCTGCTTGGGGACAGCCGGCTTCGGCACCGCCGTCCGCATCGTCGACTGCCGCTGCGACGCTATAGCGACCAGACCTCAAACAGTCTGATCTCTATGCATCAGTGTCATCCCTAGATCAGTAATGCTGACACACACAGTACTTGAAGGATTTATAACAGAGTAGCAATCACACACTTATTACATCGATAGTTCCAACGATGAACTTATTACAATAAAAATGGCTTAAGGCCATCTAACACGATAACAGCGGAAGGCTTGGAAGATAAGTGAGTCCATCAACTCCAACGGCATCACTGAGTACAGAACCACGACCTATAGGGCACCTTACTCGTCGTCTGAAAAGTCTGCAACATGAACGTTGCAGCCCGAAAACGGGTCAGCACATGGAATATGCTGGCAAAGTAACACATAGAGAGTAACAAAAGTAAAGCTATACTATATGCAATATGGCTGGTGGAAAGCTCTATGGTTACAGTTTTTACGTAAAGCCAGTTTTTCCCTACTTCAAAGGAATAGATTTCAATTAACTATCATGGTAGTTGAAACATCGTTGAGAAGATATGTCAGGACCCCGATCCTAAGTCACACCGATCTAGCTGTAACACGTCATATCACTTTGCGGCCTCACGCACGGTATCCCCACGGGTGCCACCTTACCTGGCCTGGGACCGTTTGCGCATTTTGGCACACGTATATGACAGTGTCGCTAGCATCCATATGACAGAGAACCCGGGCCGACATGGCTAGTTATAAACCAAAAGTGGCACTAAATTACAGAGACATACATCCATGACCCAGCAACGAACGTGTCGGTCATCGACGTATGAACCCAAGTCGTAGCAAGCTACATGGACTTAAAGGAACAACGCGTGACATTTCCCCTAAGGGACAAACACAGGAACGAAGAAGGACACATGCCGGCCAGCCTACGTGTTCCGAGCAGTAGCAAGCTACCAAGGCTCATTGGAAGCACTAGGAGGCATTTCCCTGTAAGATAGGCTACCAAAGGAAAACAACTAGGTGTCGGATCCCACACATACCAAGCATTTCAATCATACACACAATATGCTCAATATGTGCAAATACAACATTGCATCACAACAGAACTCTATGACTCAAAGTACTTTATTTAAGAGGCTCCAAGAGCCATACATAACATATCCATACAGGTAGGGGTCACATGACCCAACACTCAAGTCATACAGTCATACAAGCACAAGCGGAAGCTACATGTCTGAGTACAGACAACTTAAAAAATAAAACAGGCTTGGTGTAGCCTGACTATCTACAAGGCCCTTCATAAGTTCCAGATCTCCGTCTGGGTAGCAAGCTGCTCGTCAATGTCAACGTCTATGTAGAACCCATCAGAAGGGGCTGGGTTCTCCTCTGCAACAGTTAATAGGTGGGTTCATCTAGTAGTTCTAGGCATTCTTCCAACGAATGCATGATATGAAGTTTGGGGTTCTACATTGAGTGAAGTGGTTTTATGGGCTTGTTCCGATCGGGAGTTGCATCTTAAAGGGTCCTTGGCTATGCTGATCCGGGGATTGCAAAACCCTTTTGTAACACGTTCCATGAGCTTTCAGCACGAATATGTGGAACGAAGCTTCTATCTTGTATTTGTTCTATCTGTTCCTTGTTCCTTTTTATTTACCTTTTATTCTTCCAAGTGGCTTCTCGTCAAGTTGATGTACATGCGGAATTCATTCGTTCAATTCTCTGTTCGGGTAGATATGTTGCAACATAATCTTCTTCATAAACATATCTATCCTTTGTTTTGATTTGATTCTGGTATTCAAGTTGCTTCGATGTCAAATGTTGATTCCATACCTTTCCTAATCGGTGTTCTCATATTTCTATGGGAGTGCTAGTCCTTCTTGACCATCGAGATTTTCATGTTAATTCTTTTCAACCGGTGTGCCTTCTCTTCAAGTTATTCCTTATGGACGTCGTTGAGAAATCTGACGATTTGTCTGTTTTATTCATCCCAAGTTGTCTTTGTTTTCCCCACCCTCCGACCCTTCTTCTTCTTGGAGCAAGAGATTCTCAAATGAAATATCCATTTTATTCATGTGATATTTCTTCATTCATTTCCTTCAATGTTCTTATCCGGTGATTTATCGTGAAGATGCTCAAGAGCTTCAAGTTCATCATTCTTTTGTTCTCTAATTCTGCCGGTGGATGTAATTCAAGATTTCGGTGTTGATCTTATCCTTTTCCTCATTTCACAATGCTTTCTTATTCCGGTGCACCAATTAATCATTATCCTCTTGCTATTCTTATCCGGAGTGATGAAGATTCATAATTCCATTCTTAATCCGTTCAAATTAATTTTGAGGATTGTCATCTTTTTCAAGCCATTAAATTCAACCGGTGCAATATCTCTTCAGCAATCTTTTCAACGGTGATTTCTTTGAGTGGGCCCTAACCCACAGGTCTTTTCCCAGGATCTTACCTGACTCTTCTAATTCTTCTGGAGTTATACTCAAATTCTTTTTAAAGTGTGACGTAAGAATGATTCCCATCAGTCACATGCCTTCTCCAAGACCGCTTTCAAATTCTTTTTCATCTTTGGTTCAACCTTTTAATTCTTCATTACGGAGTGCCTATACAATTCATGGTGGTGTATCTCATCGTCTTCTCATATTTTGAAGACTGGACAAGTGTTTCTCTTAAACCTTGACCCGTCTTCTTGAAGATTCGTGGTTCTTGATTCTTGCCATCCTCATTATTGTTCAGATTGTGAGGAATTCTTTTATACCCATCCGAAGCATTTCCTGAATTCTTCTTATTGTGATCCTCCGAAGGCCATAATTCAGAATATTTCTTCGTTCTCAGTTTTCAACTTCGTCCTCCAACTATTCTTCATTGATGCCTCTTCGTTCGTCTCCATATTCTTACGGTGGCTCGTTCAAGTTTACTCTTCCTTGTTATCGTTTGAATTCATTTGTTCTTTTCATAATCCTACCGGTGGTTCGTTGAAGATTTACCCAAGCTTGTGCGAGATCTCTCTTTAATTCTTTCCAACGAGAATAAGTAGTAGGCCAAATCCATTGCTTGCCATCAATTTAATTTGATGAAGGATAAGCATACAGTAAATCTTATTCTTATTTTTCCTCGAAGTGGCTAATCTCTTTTTCGGAGCTTGTTCATCATATCTTATTCTCGGTCCTAAGTTGTTCATCTTGTTTTCCGGAGTTTCAAGTTATTTCTGTTATATCATTTCAAGCTCCATCTAATTCATCGCAGGCCTTGAATCTTATTCTTTCATGTTTCACGTCTCATGCTTTCATTACCGGAGTTCTTCATGGTGGTTCATCATCAATTAATTCGTCCTCGAAGTCTTCATCAAGATTCTTGTTGGAGCTCAAGCATTCTTCATCATGCATTCCAATTGCAATCCGTTCTACCTTATCTTTTCAGATGGTGTTATGTCATTCTTGACAATTCCATCATGTTTTATGATTCATGAGTTATCAAGAATGAGATATTTAAAACCATCATTTTCTTTGTTCAGGAGATCTTTCCAACCATTCAATTTATTTGTTGGAGTCATCTTGGGTTATAATTCACCAAAAGCTTCCCCTAAGGATTGTTGCTAATTATGGTGCTTATAAATGACCCAAGTTCTTCATTTATCATTCCGGTGAAATAAGTTTTTCGTCTCCTTGTTGATCTCTATCCAATCAATTGTTTAAGTTAGTGGCTGGTTGTCACCTCTTAATTTTGAGATGTTTTCCATAAGCCCACATCAAGCTTATTCGTTTCGTGTTGATTTTTCCATCAACCCCATTCAACCCTTCTTTGTAAGGAGGATTTCCCTACCTCATTCGTGGGAGAAGTTGTCATATCTTTTTCCGTTCAATTCTTTCATGGATCTATATGCTATTCTTTCAATCCGGAGGCATTGTGATGTTGATCTCTCCAAACCATCATCTCGTTTTTATCGAGATCATGTTCTTTCCCTTGCTTATCATTTAACCGGAGTGTTGTATTCTTCATTCAAGTTCCGTCATCTTATCTAGTTTTGCCTCTCTTTTAACCGGAGTGTTGTATGAATCTTTCTTACCCCTTGTGCCATTCTTTTAATTGTTTCGGAGGCAATGTGCTGTTGATTTCATCAAGTATCATTCAATCTCCTCAAGCTCATGTTAATTCCTTACATTTTCAGACGGAGTGCTGTCCAAATTCTGTCATTCTTTTTCCTTGGCTATACCGTTGCAGTTTCATATTCTTTTGGTTTGTGAGCTCTTGTTTCATGTCTTTCAACCTTCAAGGTTCTCGTGATGTTCCTTGTTCCTCATTTTACCGGAGTGATCTTAACTTCGTTCATCTCCGTTGCATTCTTTCCTTCAAGACTGTTCAACCTCTCAAGGTTTGTGGTTTCACTCGTTTGTCGAAGAAGCAATTTTGTTTTACCTCTTCCTCTTCCGTTTTTATCCGGTGCCATCTCTAGGATCTCGGGTCGAGATCCTCTGTTAGTGTGGGAGAGTTGTGACGCCCGAAGACCGACGTCCCAAAAGATTCCAGAAGATTCTAGATGTTCCGGGTTCTCCCCTGTGTTTCTTTGTGCTGTGTTTTTTTTTGCATTGCATCATGTCATCATGCCATCATGTCTTTAATCTTTTGCATCTCAACCAAAATAAAATGTGTGGACCTTCGGTCCATTTAAATCGAGGGAAGAATGACTTCTCTTTATAACATATAAAAGCCTCTCAATATTATTAGGGAGCTATATTAAATATTCCATTCGTTGGAATTAACCCAACACACTTGCATAATTTCCTCATGCCTATTTCACCTCGAGTTTCTCCATCTAAACCTTCCCTATTATTTTTTTCTTTTCCCGTTTTTTGAGGTCCTTCCAAAAACCCTCCAGCCATTTTAATTATATTCCTCACATTTTTGTGAGTCCAGGGAATTTTTCCTCATGCCCTAAGCCTATTCCTAGCACCCCTTCCTTTTTCTTTCGTCTTGATGTTTTTCTGTGTTATTCGGAGACGCAGAGGAAGAGAGAGATGGCCTCTAGGCCATCCTAGCCGCAGGCCCTTAGGCCTCCCAGGCCCAGCCTCTTGGGCCCGAAGATCCAGGCCCATTCCTCTCCGAACCCTAGCACTGCTTCCCTCGTTCCCATCTCTCGCTCCTCCTCATCCCCTGTGCGCCGCCGCCACACTCGACCCGCTCTCCCGCATCCCCGCTCGAGCGACCCCAACTCCCCAGCGCCCGATCCTCTCGTCGGTCTCTCTCCCTCGAGACCTCACCTTCCCCTCGTCCCGATCCTCCCGCAGGCCGACGCGCCCGAGCCCCCTCCCGAGCGCCCGCCGCGCCAGGAGCCCGACCCGCGCCCGGCCTCCATCTTTCCTCGTCTCCATCTTCAGGGACCCGCGGGACAAGCGCCCGAGCGCCTCCGCCAGGCTCTCCATCGCCAAGCCAGCCGCCCCGCCTCTGCGCGACCCAGCGCCAAGGCCGTGACCTGCGGCCTCCCTTCTCCAGCCCGTGAGCGCCGTTCCCTCCGTCTCCTAGGCTCGCGGCGCCCGCGTCCCCGAGCGCCCCGACGCTGCTCTCCCGTCGCCCGGCCACTTCCAGCCGCCGCCACGCCAAGGGCGCCCCTCCTCTCCTCCGCACGCCGTGCGCCTCGCCTCTGGCCCTGCAGCCACCTCGCCAGGCGCAAGCGCCGCGTGCCAGGGCCTCTTCTCCAGCCGCCAAGAGGCCTCGTCCAGCCTCCTCCACCTCGTCCGTGCGCCGCCCGTGCTAAGACCTGCTGCTGCTGTGCTTCGTCCGTCGGCCTCATGTTGTTGTTTTGGTCCAGCAGATTTTTCGTCAAGTTCATCGACGCGTCAAGTACCACTACTTCCCTCTCCGAAACGGAACGTGCACGACGACCGAGAACCAAGATGCGAACGTGAACAACTACCTTCTCGGAGACGCACCAAGTACCACTACATAAAACGTGTACCCCGACGTCAACTTCGACGCGACAAGTACCCCTCCGATGACAAGTACATCTACGAACGGGAACGCTTACACGACGACACAAGACGACGCGACAAGTGCCTCTTCGGAGACATGAACGACTACCAACGGGAACAACTACACGGCGATACGTCAAGTACCACGACACGATATCGGAACGCCTACTTCCCTCTACGGACGTGCACCTCGACCCGTGTACCACTACTTCCACTACCGCCACGTGAACGCCAAGAACCTCTACCGACGGCGAGAACGACTACTTCCTCTACGACCCGTGTACCACTACTTCCCCTACGATCTTGTTCCGCCCCGAACGATTGTTCCGAAGGTATAACCCCGAGACGATGACCCGTGGATGTTGCTTGTGTGTTGTATGAGATGTTTGCCCTTGTGTGCTCCGTGCCCGTTGTGCCCGTTTCATCCGTTTGTCATGTTCCTCGGTTGCCTCGTCGCCGACTCGTGGGAACCCGACAACGGGATCACCCCACCTTTCTTCTTGTTCCGCTCGCTCTCCGCCAACTTTTCTTTTGCACCGGTCTCTCAACGAGTTACCGGAACCGAGATGTTGCGTTGCATCATTTTCGGATCATTGCCGTGGCACCCTTTTCCTTTCCACCACGGTGACAAGTGCTTCATATCCCTTTTGTCAACTTTTAATAATAATTGCATAAACTTGTTCATGTCATCCGCATCATGTTAACAACATTAATATGTGTGAATTGTTGTTTGCTTAAAATTACTAAACATGCTCATGGGGTTTTTCCGGAATTTGTTGTTGTTGTTTTTCTGGCCTCATTTAAATTGCCTAAATAGTTAGTTTACTTTTGCTCCACCTCTTGCCATGTTAACAAACATTTAACCTTGTCTTGTTAATAAACGAGAGTCAATTAAATATTTAAATGTGGTGTTTCGTCAACATGCAACTCGTTGCATATTGAGCTCCACTTAACTTGTAGTTTTGTTTGTGCACTTTGCCATGCCATGCATAACTAAACCGGACATGCATCATACCTGGATGTGCATCGTATGCCTTGTTTATGTATGTGTGTTTACCGTGTTGTTTGCTTCTTTCCGGTTGCTTCTCTTGTTAGCTTCGGTTTCGTTCCGGAGTTGTGAGGATCCGCTCGACTATGTTGCTCCGTCTACTTCATGGATCCGTTCTTCTTCCTTGTGGAATCCCAGGCAAGATGATCATACTCTTGGATACCTTTACTACCATTGCCATGCTTAGTTGTCTCGATGCTATCGTTACATGTCGTGCTACCCATCTTTTATGTCAGCCTCTCCTTGTTTCCATGAAACCTCTAACCTTTGACACCTTCCTAGCAAAACCACTGTTTGGCTATGTTACCGCTTGCTCGGCCCCTCTTATAGCGTTGTTAGTTGCAGGTGAATTTAAGTTTGTTCCAGGAGGGAACTTGTTGTTGTTGTATCACAATATCTATAATTATTATTTAACACACCTATATACTGGGCATGGGTGGAAGGCTTGGCCTTTTGCTCGGTGTTTTGTTTCACTCATGCCACCTTAGGCGCCGATAAACCGGCATTATATTCCTTGATTTTGCGTTCCTTACACGATGGGTGGATGGGGACCCCTTGACAGTTCGACTTTGAATAAAACTCCTCCAGCAAGGCCCAACATTGGTTTTAATTTGCTCATAATAATAACTTAATTAATTAATTAAATTTGCATAGGGGGTCGCACCCTCGGGTTCTTAATTCTACATAGCAGGGGGGCCCAGTGCTGATGGTGTTGGTCCCAAACGGGGGTCCTGCGGGGCCACCACGGGGAAACTCGAGGTTTGGTTTTACCTGTAGCATCACCCATCCGGTTGTGGCCTGAGACGAGATACGCGCGGCTACTATCAGGGTGTCGGCACGCCGGGAGGTCTTGCTGGACTTGTTTTACCATTGTCAAAATGTCTTGTGCACCGGTATGCCGAGCCTGATCGGTTTTCCCTAAGATAAGGAGTGATGATATTATATTTATCACTTCAGCTAATCATGAGAGCTTGTGATGGGCTAAGTTGGAACACCCCTGCAGGGTTATGATCTTTCGAAAGCCGTGCCCGCGGTTATGTGGCAGATTGGAATTTGTTAATGTCCGGTTGTAGAAAACTTGACAGAGGATCCGAAGTAAAACACACAACCGTGTGAGTAACCGTGACTGTCTCTTTTCACTTTGAGAAGAGAACACGGTGGGGTTATGTTTGACTCGTATGTAGTTCAGGATCTTTAGCGATCACTACTTTTGCGACCGTTTGCGTAGATGCTCATCTTATTCTGGTACTCGTAAGTTAGCCACCATATTATGCTTAGCCGCTGCTGCAACCTCACCACTTTACCTCTTCCTACCCATAAAGCTTTGCTAGTCTTGATACCCATGGTTATGGGATTGCTGAGTCCTCGTGGCTCACAGATACTACAACACCAGATGCAGGTTCAGCCGAGAATGATGCAGGAGCTGGTTCAAGTACTTCACTGGGAGCTTGTTGAAGAGAGTAGCCGTATGTTCGTGACGTTTCGACGATCAGTAGTGGTTTCTACTAGGATTCGATCCTGACCTGTGGCTTTATGTTGTTTGGTATCTTTCTTTTGGATTTTCGCCCGTAGTCGGGTTGTGATGTTTTGAATGATGTTATGCTTACGTAATGTATTGTGTGAAGTGGCGAGTGTAAGCCAACTATCTCCTTTTGCAATTTAATCCCTCTTTTACATGAGTCGTGCAAAGATACCAAACTTGCGATCATTCCAGAATGGGCTTATATCTTTAAGTCGTGCCTCGACACGTAGGAGATATAGTCCCATCCTGGGCATTACGACCCTCGCGGTTACACGGATGTTTGCGGACAGGTGCTCGGTCATGTTGTTCATGACGTTTGTGACCTGTCGTGGCACACGACATGGCACATGTATCGGACTGGATGAACAGACGGTTGTGCCAAGAGGGAACGTTCCTGTGGCCCGACGAGGACGTCGATTCCTCTGAGTGGGGGTGTATGTGATAGTCTGGCTTATTAGGGATGATAGACTACTCATATCAATAAGGAATTCCTTCTTTTCCGGGAGCCCATTCGGATAGAACTCCAAAGTTAAGCGTGCTCAGCTTGGAGTAGTTTCAGGATGGGTGACCGACCGGGAAGTTGCTCCGGGTGCGCACGAGTGAGGACAAAGTGCTCAGAAAAGACTAGTATTGATATGTGAGGCCAGTCTAGATCCCGCCAGGAGTAACGACCACCGGCGGGTGTGTCCGGGGCGTTACATTAACTAAACCGGAAAAGAAAAAAAAAACGATCTAGTAAGAAAACGAACTAGGGTTCTAAAAGAAAAACCGACGGTTTTCTACCGAAAACCGTCCGGCGGGCGGCTACCTCGTCGAACGGCGGGCGGCTGCGTCGGCGACGGCGTGCGGCGGGGCTGCGGCGGGGCTACGGTGGTGGTGGTGGTGGTGGTGGGCAGCAACGGCGACGGCGGCATGCGGCAATGGCGGCGGCGGCTAACAGAGGCGGCAGCGGTTAACAGCGGCGACGGCGGCAGTGTGCGACAGAGGGGGCGGGGCGGCCGCTTATATAGGGGGAGGGGGCAAGCAAAACGGCGGCGGTGGCGAGTCCGGCTCGGCCACGACGAACAGCGCGGGCGGGGTAGGCGGTGCGGGGCGCTGTGCCTGGCTCGGCTGGGCTTCGGCCCAGTCGGGTCGGGTCCCCCTATTTTTTTTAAATACGCGTGCGCTACGAAAAGAACTCTAGAAAAAGAATTAAAAATCTAAAATTACCAAAACAAATTTTCACCGTCTAAATAGAATATTTAGAACAAGATGAACATTTTCTTGGCACTAAAATGCATATTTGAAAACATGCAATTTTTCCTAATTCAAATAAAACTCCAAATAAAACTTATTTATTTTTTTATTAAATCTTCCGTATTTCTTTAATTTTTGGGAGAGTCATTTTACTCCCTCTCTCATATTTTTATGATAGAAATACTTGAAGATAAAATAAATAAAATCAAATGATCCTATTTTCAAAATTTGAGAAACCTCAAATATGAAAATATTGAAATCCCCAACTCTCTCCGAGGGTCCTTGAGTTGCTTAGGATTTTCTTGGATCCACCAAAAGCAAAAAACATGATATGAATGATGATCTAATGTAATTCCAAATTGAAAATTTGAGATGTTACAGACGCAACGTTAGCAACTGATTGTAGGTGCACTGAAGAAGAAGTGTCCCGACACCCTACTGAGCCACCGGTGGTCTGCACCAATTGCTGGGCTACTAGCGAGGATGTCTCGTCCTGAGCCCCTAGTGCATCGCTTAGCTGCACGACGCCAACCGGCTCCTCCTGAGTTGTGATTCGGGGCACCTCCAGTAGCGCCAACAATGCAGCAGCACTTGGCTGTACGCCCAGGGTCGACTCCTCCTGAGTCAAAGTCTGGGTCGCCACCAACCAAGCTGATGCTCGTTGACGCTCTGGAGACTCGCGCGAAGGTCCCCTCGTGCCGCCGGTGGCCATAGTCCGTGAAGAGGTAGGCACCGACGAGTCCTGCCGAAGCATCTGTGGATCTTGGAGACAACCAGGTAGCGTGGAATTAGCTCGAAGTTTCGCGGCAAGCTCGATGCCTCTCAGATTCTGTGGCGAGGGGTTGAAAGGTGTCACTGCCATAATGATGGAGCTACCTCCAGGGGCACCACGAGAGACCACGTTTGCATGAGTACCATTTATAGGAACAACACTAGATGAATGTTGGTTGGATGGGTTCCCGTAGTGATCGGAGGTGTCCATGGCATCATCCTTCTCTTTCGCACCATCAGCGTCATCCGAATCATCGCCCTTGCGTCTCCAAATAAACGATACAAAGTCTGGATCTGGAACAAAACCTGCCTGCTCCCTCCTGAATCTGAATGCATAGCCCTTGAGCTTAACCAGTACATGTGTAGTAAGAAAAGGCCCAACATCGTCCTTATCCTTCTCCAAAATCCGGGTATTCGTCATAGCCACTAGAATACGGACCACCCCACATCGTCGTAGACTAAAGAGGTCGACATCCAGGGTCTTCCCCATCAAGGTGCCAACAGCTCATAAGCCCCCAAAATGACGCACAGTATGGGGAACTCCGTCAACATGGAGCCAAATCTGCTGGAGTTTGAGCTTATGTGGGATGTCATGTGGCTTCCATGTGGATATTGTCATCTGAGCATTAATCGATGACATGTTCATCTCTATACCATCCACCCTGTCCAAGTCCTCAAAAGACGGGAAACTAACTGGATAGGCATCTGACCCATGCTGAATAGCTTCCCATTTCCATTGGGTATGTACCGGGTATCTCCTAGCAATCTCAGTCTCAACCACGCTAGCAGGTACCATCAGACCGCTAACCTGCACATGAGCGATCGGTGTATGGGTCGGCGCCAAGTGATCTTTAACCACAGTATCTGGCAACTGGGCGAAGTAAGTCTCCTCTGCACCCACTCCTGAAACAAAAGCAGTGGGCTTCGGGAGTTTAAGAACCGGGCAACGCATCATTGGATGGGCTATCTTGTCACAGATTTAACAATAATGTTGCACCGTGCAATCTTTTGCTGAATGCGTATCAACTGCACACTTCCAACAACGAACCCCTTTCTTAGTCTTGGTCTTTGATACAGTAGGATCCACCTGCACATCTGTCATGGAATCTACATGTGGTGGTGCAGCTATCCCATGCGGCATCTGTGGTACCTATGGATGTGGCTGAAACCCGACCTGCTGGTAATGCCCCTGTTGATATGCCTGCATGTGCTGCTGTGGTATCGATTGAGGCGGAAGTTGTTGTTGGCCCGGAAAGTTATGAGGAAGAAAATGGTAACCCTGCTGAATAGCACCACTGGTAAACTGTTGCTGTTGCGGCTTCTTCTTCTTCTTTCGTTTTTGTGCCGGCTAAGCCACAGCCCCCCCGGATGGAACTGTGGGGGAGCGGTCACCATGATGGTGGAGGAGCCCCATACATGGGAACTGACCCTCTGGCGACGGCCGAACCATAGGGTGAGCTGTACTGGCTTGGGTGACCATAAGCAGGGGGTTGGCTTCCACCATGGATGTAAGGCAGTGCCTGTCCATGTTGCAGCCGCATGTGCGGAGGACCGACGAACACCTATGTCAGACCCTGAGGGCGAGGTGTAGTGGTAGATGCCACTGCAACCGGAGGGCCACGAGGAACCGGCCCTCCTTCACCCCGTGTCGAAGGAGGAAGCGCACCCCCCATGGGACGCAGCGGCGCCGCCGCGACTTCAGCGTAAGATCGAATGGTGGGTTCATCAGGAGGCGAAGGCAGCGAGCGAGAGGCGGCGTCTGCGATCTTAGTTGGTTCAAGGGATGTCGGGAGCCCTTCCCATAGAGTCCTCACGCGCCGCTTGAGGTAGGCCCAAGAAAAAATTGGCCCAGTTCACTTTGCATGGACCCGGGAACCGAGGCCGCTCGTGATTGAATTGATTGAGATCTCATCTCCGGAACTTCTGCATCTGCATTCATCGATCCCGGGCGCATTGACGTTGCCGGCGAAGCAGCCGGACCGGAGGAAGCAGGTACCATGTTGAACCTTTCCAGGAATTGGCCGAAGACTGGCGCCGGTGTCACCCTGCGTGGCGGCAAGGGACCACGCAAAGATTCCATCCACAACGATCTAGCCAGTCTGACTCCCCTCGACGACGGCGAAGTTGCACTCCGACCGGCCGGCACTGGAGCCCTCGATCCAGTGGGCGACGTGTGCCTAGTCCGATCCAGGCCTTTCACGATCATGGGCTGCTGAGACTTGCAACCGGACCACCGAGCTCCGGCCCCGATGGCGATGGCGTCCGTCTCTCCCAGAAACGGGATGCAGGCGTGGGGAAACCCGCGTCCTTCCAGAACTCTTGGACCAATTCCGCCTCGGTCTTCCTAGTCCGTCGAACCACCAGAGTCCATTCAGAGTTGTCTTCGCCCTCTCTCAAAACTGCCAGAGCCATCTCAACACCCACCGTCACCGGCTCCGCCTCTTTATCAGAGACGTCGGGGTCAGGATCCAGACAGGAATGCCTAGATACGTTTGATCCCTCCACCGGAGAAGGAGACGTCGGCCCAGTCGCCGGGGCCTGAGGCACCAACGTTAGACGCCTCCCGTGGATCGCCATCGCCTCAAGCGCACTACTTACAATTAGCACTCTTCTTACCTCCATTAAGAGGGGCCGAACTTGGGTAAACATTGTGTCCCCTGTCTCCTGTTACCCATCAATCCATGACACAGAGCTTGGGACCTCCTACCCGAGATCTGCTGGTTTTGACACCGACATCAGCCAAACGCACGGGGACAGGCGCCGCGGTGGGTGGAGGAGCGCGCATGGGCAGGGGCACGGGCGCAGCGGGTGCAACCAAACGCATGGGGGCCTGTGCCATGGTGGGTGGAGGGGCGTGCACGGGCACGGGCGCTGGCGCTGGCATGTACACAAGCTCGCGCAGGTCCGCGGAGACCTCATTGATGCCGCGGCTTCCAGCTCTGCGATAGTGCTCGGCGACCAACCCGTCAATGCTACGGGGATGATCGCTGGCGCGGGCGCGGGGATGGGAGCTGGGACGGGAGCGAGGCAGCAACCGCCCCGGCCAGCTTGTTTTGGGCCATGTCCATGAGGCCCCATTCCTCCTTATTTTCTATCTCCTCCGGCTCGGAGTCGACTTCACCAAACTTGAAGACTAGTGGCAGATGATCATTCTACGCCATGGCGTTGGTGGAGGTCTGCGAGAGGGATGGGAATAGGAGGTGAATAGTAAGGCCGCCCGTATTAAATAGCGTCTCGGGCGCCATTAATGGAGAGGAAGGCGGGAGGACATGGAAGTCAAAGGGCTCGCTTCCCAGTGAGCTTGCGCAGCGTGCAGCTTGCATGCTTCTCGGTGAGCCCACGCATTGGAGGACAGCTTGCACGCTTCTCAGTCAGCCTGCGCACCGGACTTCGCTCGCACGCCTCCCGTTCCGTCAAGGTCAAGCAGCTGTCCGCACGACACCTCCTATAGCCATTAAAACGAAGACACGTGGCGTCACGTGAATGGTTAACAGAACGCACACAATTTGAATTATACAAATGTTCGAGATATTAAAGTGGCAACTATTTTTTCAAAATGCCTTTGTTGGCTGTTATTCGAGTGGGCCTTCTCTCAAAATGGACACGAAAAATACCACATCATGTCGGGTGCCTTTCCATGATAGTATGCGAAGTTTCATGAATTTCAGATGAGTTTTGGATTTACTAGAATTTAAAAACAAAGAATCTCAATGTTTTGCCGGCAATCAACAGTGCCCTGGTGTTTCAAATTCATTCCCATTTCTTGCATGAGACCTAAGGATGCACCCAAGGACAAAGATTTGATTTTTCAACAAATTTATATGCATTAGAGCATGTGCATGTAGTTCAAATTTGAATTATGCACATAAATGCACTGAAAACTCAATTAATGCATAAAAATGTCCAAACGAACCCCGAAAAATCCAAAAATTGACACAACACTCCTGTTGTTCTATGTTGACACGAGATTTTTTTTGAAAGCAATAAGAGGCAATGGATATCGTTTCGTCCCCAAAGGTGGGACGTTCCTTACCGAAACCATCAGGCTTGTTGTGAGAAGCTCTGGTTTGTGAGAAGCATATCCCCAAACCTGCCCCAAATGGAAAAAAAGTTTTACCACGACACGTTGATGCCGCTCCATGATAGCATGCCATGTTTCATGAATTTCAGACGAGCTTTGGATTTACTAGAATTTAAAAACCAAGTATCTCAATGTTTGCGGCCGAGTGACGGTGGCAGGGTGTTTGACATTCATTCCCATTTCTCGCATGGGACCTAAGCAGGAAACCAAGGACACAGATTATAATTTTCAACCAATTTATCTAAATTAGAGCATGTGCATGTAGTTCAAATTTGAATTATGCACATAAACGCATTGAAAACTCAATTAATGCATAAAAATGTCCGAACGAACCCCGAAAAATCCCAAAAATTGACACAACACTCCTGTTGTTCTGTGTTGACACTAGGATTTTTTTTTGAAATCTAGAAGAGGCAACGGATATCTTTTCGTCCAGAAAGGTGAAACATTCCCTACCGAAACCATTAGGCTTGTTGTGAGAAGCTCTGGTGTGCGAGAAGCATATGCCCAAAACTTCATGTGCTTTTCATGTGCTCATTAAAGTCAACTATTACCTCTTGTAGAATTCATCTCCATACCCAAAACTTCTGCCCAATGATCATACCAAGTGTTTATAACAGTATAGTATTTTCTTATAAAATTAATTTGGCCAAAATGTATTTTTAAAATTTAGTATTCCAAAAACCCCTGAATTGAGGTTTGCACTTCAAGTGCTTGATTTAGGGTGAGAAAATTATTTCAAAAAGTGTATTTGAGACCTAGTAGTCATAGGACTCCCAGAAACCACAAAAGTATAATTTTAAAAGTTATTTTCCTATTTTATTTAAAAGCTTTTTCTTAAGGCCAGAAATGGTTTTTAATAGGGGAAAATTATTTAAGTATTTCGAAAATATTTTCCAAAATTCAGGGAGACTCATAGGACATATATTGTCCATATATAAGAGTTTCAACACTTGGTCATGTTCAAAATAATGGGCTAATCCCTCTAAAACCCTTTCTGGATATTTCAAGCTTTTGAAATATTTACAAAGGAAATATTCTCCAAAAATTCCTGGGAAATTCTATCATGTCATATATGACATATTTGATGATCTTGCCAAGCCCCATGCCTTGGGAAGCAAGATAACATCCTCAAAACCCTTCAAAACCATTCTGTCCATATTTGAAGTTTGAGCAACTTTACATTGCCAAACTTGCCCAAATGCTCTCAAATTTGGTGCACATGCTAGAATGGCCTAATAAGGCCTCTAGACCAAATGGCACAAGGTCTGGAGTAGGGCAACTTGATCAGAATGCCCCAAAACCCTTTCTGTTCAAATTCAAACTTGAACAACTTTACATTACCAACTTTTTATCTGGAGCTTCTAACTTTGTGAGCATGATCAATACCCCAAATGATGAAACTACACCAAGTGGTGCATGAAGGGGAGATGATTAGCTTGACTTAAACAAGATGAAGCCATTTCTGTTGTTTTCTAGGGTTCACCAAAGTTACTTTGGCTAGTTTCTTCAAATGAGCCCAAATTTGGTGAAACACCCTATTTCCATATGACATTCAATCCTGTTAAGTGTCATGGCTAGTGGAGATCATTTGCTTGACCAAAACTTGATCAAACACCTTCTGCCTTTTTACCAAAACCATCTTCTTGGCCTCTTTTACCAATTACTTTTGCCTCAACTTCCTACCACAGCTTCATCTAGTTACATTTTATCTCCAGTAACTCCCCCATGTCCACAGCTCCATGATTGGGGGGTGAAAACCCCAATTCACCTTGCTGGACAACCCATTTCTACCTAGTTACCAGCTTCACCTCTCTCTCACTGCACCTCCAGAGCATCCAATGCCTTAGCTGAGACGTCTGCTTCGTGCTGGACCCCCCAGACACGGCGGACACGCCCAGAGGGCCAATGGCATGCCATGGCATGCAATTAGCACGCTCCAGAGCGTGCTATAGTGCGCACCCGCACTGTAGCTTCGCCCAATCCAGCGCCGCCGACCACCTCATGCTTCCCCCTCGCGCCAAACGATGCACCTCGACGTCTGCGACCCTCCCCGGCGTTGTCCCCCTCCTCCCTCTCCCTCCAGTGGCCGCCCTCGCACGCGCGCTGGCCGCCCGCAAGGTCCACTCGCCGGCCACACACGCGCGCACCCTCTGGAGCCTTCCCCGCTCCTCCTCTCCCCTCTACTAAGCGTAGCACTCATCCATGATCCTCCCCGACTCGAACAAGAGCGCCTGCACGGTCTCTGGCCTCGTCTGCGACCTCGCCGGCGCACGAGTCCATGGTGGACCGGGGCGCGGCTATATAAGCACGCCCCGAGCCTCTCCAACGGCACCCAGCTCCTCCCCACATCCCCAGTAGTACTCCAGCACCATCCATTCGCCCTCAGAGGGCCTCAGTGCTCGGGATCGACCGAAGCTCCGCCGCGTCGGGCGACCGGAGATCTCGCAGTACAACCCCTCTCAGCCCCAACTTTTGCTCGATCTAGCACCGCCGTACCTCACTGACTCATTCCCCTCCTTCTTCCCCTCCTATTGCAGCCCAGAGCGAGCCAGCTAGCAACCTCCCGACGCTCCTCCACCGTCCTACCTCGCCGCCGACGAACCAGGCCTCTCCGGCGGGCCGCACCACCACCCCTGGAACGGCGACTCCTCGCTGAGCCCGTTCCTGCCCTCCGTTTGCCCCGTCGTGCCCGGAATCGCCGCCGGTGAGCTCGCCGTCTCTTTGGCCGTGAGGTTGAAGATGAATCAGACCTGACACACTCTAAGCAATAGCAGGCATGGCATGGTAAGAACACAACATGGCTTCAATCAACTCCTACACATGCTAGTGGGTTTCAACTATTTACTGTGGCAATGACAGGTCATGCAGAGGAATGGGTTCAACTACCGCAACATAAAGTAGCAGTTGAATCGT
Source organism: Secale cereale (assembly GCA_902687465.1). NCBI lineage: Eukaryota > Viridiplantae > Streptophyta > Magnoliopsida > Poales > Poaceae > Secale > Secale cereale. The sequence continues at coordinate 356,533,372 of LR738711.1, forward strand.
TGTTGTCCTAATGCAATAACAGAGAGCAGGAGTGAGAGAGTGGGATTGTATCGGAATGAACAAGGGGGTTTGCTTGCCTAGTAGATCAATAGTAGAGCGCTGCTCCTCTAACAGGTACTCTGGAACGGTCTCCGGAGCAGGACCTATCGAGAAGGACGGAGCCGATAATCAAAACACAAGCACGTGCAACAATATGATGCATGAACATGGCATGAAGATGTGATGTTGTTTGAGCTAATGCAACTAGCATTTATTTGGGTGAAGTCCATTTGAACCAAGGGTTCAAATGCAACTCCAATTTAAACATTTATAAATGTCATTTATGTATTTTCACATATTCACTAGGTATAACTTCATTTGTCATGCATGAAAATGGTGCAGATGGATAGATTGAATTTTTCTGATAATTTTTCATATATAAATTATTTCAAACGGAGCTATGGTTGAATTTCTGTGATTTTTTGAAGTTTAAAACATTTTCCGAAATAAATAAATCATTTAAGATTTACTTAAATTACAGAAATGGATTACTGCGTCAGCATGACAATAGCACAATGTTAGCAGGTCAACCGGGCTGTCCAGAGTCAAACCTGATAGTGGGGTCCACTGGTCAGTGACTCAGTTAAATAACAAAGTTAATTAACACTCACACTAATCCTAACAAAATTCAGCAGGGCTGGGCCCACGTGTCAGTGGCCCCACTAATTAACTAACCAAATTAATTAAAACTAAACTGGGTTAACTAACTGGGAGGCCCACCTGTCATTGACCCAGGGGGTCAAATCCCTGGTCAACCCGGGGCTAACACGCCGGCGTTTAGCCGCTGGCGGCAGCAAACGTGGTAGAGGGCGTCGGGATTGGGACTCCGGCGTCCAAATGGACGGCGAGGCCATCTAAAGGCAGCGGAGCCTCGTCCGCATCAATCTACGGGAGCGGGAAGGGCTGAGCGCGACTGGCCTCACCGGAAACAAGCCCGCGGCGGCCGCCGGAGTTCGGACCTCGACGGAACCAAGGCTACGGTGGATGAGAGGATGAGCGGATGCTCGTTCTGCGCTCCTAGGACCACGCTGAGCACGATGGTGTGCTCGGTCACAGCTCTGAGTGACTGTGTCCACGGCTGCAACATGATCGACAGCGAGGAGCTCTTGGCTCAAGTGGCTCGGGCAGTTAGCGGATGCAAATGGGCTCGGGAGGCAGGGGAAACATGGCGGAGCTCACCGCGGTGTTGAAGCGGAGCTCAACTGGCTCGGGGAGGCGGCACAGACGACGTAGGGTCGCCGGCGATCTCGACGCAGAGGCGGCAGTCTCGAGCTCGATGGCGAGGCTACACGGCGTCCGGCGACGTGTGGCTCGACGGAGAGGTAGCAAACGACGTGGTGGAGCTTCTGGCGCGTCGGCTGGGCGTGGGGTGGCCGATGGTCACGGCGACGACGAGTGGTGGCGACGGCGGTGTTCGGCCGTGAGAGAGAGAGAGCAAGGGAGAGGAGGGGAAGCCATGGGAGAGAGAGAGGGAGAGTGAGCGGGGCTGTCGTGGCTCGTCCTGGCGTCCAGGGCGACGAGGGGGAGGGCACGCAGGCAGGGATCTCGCCACGGTGATCGCGCACGCGTCGACATGCCTCTGCCTACTGGCAGAGGTTGAAGACGGCCGCTTCGCCTGGTGGGCTGGGCCGCCAGCTAGAGTTGCTGGGCTGCACAGCGCCAGGCCGCCAGGTAAGTTTCACTTCTTTATTTTATTTTTCTATTTTCTATTCTGTCATTTGTTTTGATTTAATTTCTAAAACTAAATCATTTTATTTTCTTTTGACAATTTTTGCAGGGACCTAAGGAATTATTCCAAAGCCCCTCACAATAAATAGGAAGTTTTGGACATATATAAAAAGTATATCATATATATATATATATCCAATGCAATTAATTATTGCTTTAATTCCAAATGCCCACAATAAATATTTATGAGCTCCTGAAAATATTGCTTTGAATTTTACCTCCGACCAGTATTTTCAGAGAGAAACATGAACATTTTCTTGGACCTTTTTGGAGCAATTTTTATCTGGGTCATTTTCAAAATATTCCAGAGGCTTTCACATGTCCCCAATTCAAATTCATTTGAAATTTTAAACATGATGCAAACACCAAAGCTAGCCTAGTGCATACTAGAACGAGAGTTGTGACAGAAAGATGGTACTTTTCGCATGTGTTCCAATTGTCGTCCCATAAATGCTATCACCATTACAAACCGACACTCCATTCCTCGCCTAGATGACTGTGACACCCCGAGACCATTGCACCAGATGTCTTCCTCTTATTCGTCGTCATTGCCATGTCATTCTCTTGTGAGTTGCACTTTTCCATGTCATCATATGCATTTCATCTGCATGCTTTTCAAAAATTGCATCCGTTCGTAGTTGACGGGTCTCTTCGTTCTCCGTTCTGAGCCCAGACACACTCACACACGACTGCGGCACCTCCGAAATATTATTTTTATAAGTGGCCGAAAAATGTACTCGGAATGGTGATGAAAGTTGACGTGTGGTGTTATTATAGTGTAAATAGACCGCCTGTCAAATTTTGTCGCATTCGGAGCTTGTTTGATAGCCTAATTGTTAAACATAGAGCGACATCATCGCCAGTTTATTCGTCAGACGTTTCGGTCTCCGAAACTGCCGTCGGGCCTCTCTCTCTCTCTCTCTCTCTCTCTCTCTCTCTCTCTCTCCTCTTAGCCCGAGGCCTTCTTTACACAGCCACAATCAGCCCACCTGGCCATACTAGTCCCTCTCCGCTCCGGAGACGTCTGATTTCGATCGGAGGGTCCGAAACAGCCTCAAACCCCCTAACCCTAGCCACCTACCCTATATAAACCCCTCCCCTTGCAATTTTTGGCCATTCCTAGCATCCACCTGCCCCTAGCCTTCTCCCACCTTGCAGCCGCCGCCACCCACCTCAAATTCCGCGCCTAGCTGGACCTTCCCGCCTCGCCGGACCTCCCTTCCGCCGCCGCCATGGCACCCCTGCCTCGTACGCACGGGCGTTGGAGGGGAACGACGCCCTAGCCGGCCTCCTTCGCCCTCGTGGGCCCCAGCCTGCTCCACCCCCACAGCTTCCGCAGGGCCAGCCGCCGGCCTGCCTCCCCCTTGACTGTGCCAAGGCCCACTAGGTGAGCCACCATGTAAATCCCTCCCTGAGCGTAGTATATTATATTGCGCCCGCTCGTTTTTTCCGTAAAAATGGCGAAGTCCCTGAGTTTCAATATCATCTTGCATTCTTGTGGTTGATGTGACTTTGTGCATGTTGATCCAAATTGAGTGTATGATATGTCAAAATGTTCATCTCTCTGTGTTCTACATGATGGTTGCATTTGCATACATGTTCGGTTGCATCTTGACATGTTAATCTCTGTTGCAAGAGTGCATGTTGCTGTTAACTGTTGAAAAACTGTTATAACTTGCTCTTTTGTCTGTTTTGTGTGAATTAATTCATGTGTTATATGGGCATTGTGCCAACATGACTTTGCTTCATTTTTATGTCTTCTTGATGCTGGTATTTATTTCATGCCATGACTTACCTTGTGGTGAGTGCAACAAGCTTGCAAACATGCTAAGATAATGTTGCTGTTTTTCTTACACGTTGAAAACTGCTAAGTCTGAAACTGTTATATTCTGATGCCATGTTTGCTTGATGCTACTGTAAAATATATGCATATTTGGAGATCTCCAGTGGGCATGTTTTGAAGACCATGTTATTCTTTATCCATCCATGCCCTTGTTTGCAATTATAAGTTTCTGTAGCATTCTTTTTCTTGCTCTCAAGTTGTCATCATAATAAATTTGTCAGTCTGTCAATAGCATGTTCCATTTGGCAAAGCTCATTTTAATCAATCCATGCATCTTGTAATGTGTGCCATTAGTTTAATTGGAATTATGGCATGTCTACTATATTTTCATACACTTTTCAGATTATTAGAATTTCTATGCTTGCTGTTGTATGCCTCCAAAGTCAGCATCATAATGTTGTTGTTTGCATTCCCAGATTTTCACAAGTCTGAGAATCTTCTATTTCATGTTTGCATCTTGTTTTGATGAATGCCATGTACCTGTTTCTCCCATGTATATGCCATGTTGTGTTATTTGAGCTCCAGGTTATGTAATAGAATGACATGCTTCGGTTTGCCATGTTTTTGCACTATAGCTTAATTATTTATTGCCTCCAACGTGTCATCATATTAACTCTGCTCATGTATATGCCCTGTTTTTCACTAAGTCATAATCTGGATATAAAGTTGCTTGTTGCTTGGATCATGTTGGATTAATCCTGATGCCTATGAACCTGAACCTTGATGATTCTTGAAGCATGTAATTTGTAATTTGAGTTCATGCCATGTTTGTGCCTATATTGTTCTTGTAGTATGTTGTTTTGATGCTTGTAAGATGCCTAGTTGCTGTTTTGGACAGATTGTGTTTTAAACTTGTTTCATGTGTATGTGTTGAACCGTTGCTCCGTTTTGAGCGTGCTCTATATAAAATTTGCTTGGTTTGGCATGTAGATGCATCATTTCATGCTGCATCTATGTTTTGAGTGTTGTGCTTGATGTTTGAATGCATTTTGTATCAATGCCATGTTTAACTTGTTTTGCTCATATCTTCTGGACCATAGCTCCGAATTAAATGAACTTTATATGTAACTTGACTAGAAAATCATGTAGATCATCATGGTGCATCTTAACTTGATGTTCAACAACTCTAACATAAGGCTTGTTCAGATCTGGACCAATTTTAAAATTTGCATACGAGGACTTACCGGAATTGTTATATGTTGTTTCCGGCCTCATTTAAACTTGCTTGGTTGTGAGGATCTTGTATGCATCATCTCTTGCCATGAGTTGCATCTTGTAGCCTTGTCATGCATCATACTTGATTGAGCATCATGTCTTGTTGAAGTGTTGTGTGTTTACCATGTTGTTTGTTCTTCTCGTTAATTCCTGTTTCATTGCGATCGTGAGGATTCGTTCGTCTACGCTTGTTCGTCTACGTGGCTTCGTCTTCTTCATGGACTCGATATTCTTCCTAGTTGTCTCGATGCTATCGCTATATGTTGCGCTACCCATCACTTGTTTATCAAGCCTCCCAATATGCCATGAAACAACCTCTAGCCTTTCCACCATCCCAGCAAACCGTTTTCTGGCTATGTTACCACTTGCCCAGCCCCTCTTATAAAGTTGTTAGTTGCAGGTGAAGATGAAGTATGCTCCATGTTGGAACATGGATATGTTGGAATATCACAATATCTCTTATTTAATTAATGCACATATATACTTGGTAATGGGTGGAAGGCTTGGCCTTTTGCTTGGTGTTTTGTTCCACTCATGCTGCCTTAGGTTCCGATAAACCAGTGTTATGTTCATTTTGCGTTCCTAACGCGGTTGGGGTTTATGGGCCCCCTTGACAGTTTGCTTTGAATAAAACTCCTCCAGCAAGGTCCAACATTGGTTTTAACATTTGCCTAATAACTAAAACTTTCATAGGGACTTTCCAGACCCCGAGGACTTAATTTAAATCCCGAGCCAGTGCTCCTCATGAGTGTTGGTCCAAACTAGAGCCCCTTGCAGCGCCACCACGGGGAAACTCAAGGGTTGGTTTTGGTTGTACGGACTGCTCATCCGGTCGTGGCCTGAGACGAGATACGCGCGGCTACTATCAGGGTGTCGGCATGCCGGGAGGTCTTGCTAGACTTGTTTTACCATTGTCGAAATGTCTTGTGCACAGGGATTCCGAGTCTGATCGGGTTGTCCCCAAGATAAGAGGTTTTACCTTTGCTGGTCATGAGAGCTTGTGATGGGCTAAGTTGGGACACACCTGTAGGGTTTTGATCTTTCGAAAGCCGTGCATGCGGTTATGTGGCAGATTGGAATTTGTTAATATTCGGTTGTAGAGAACTTGATAGGGGATCCGAAATAAAATACTCCAACCGCATGAGTAACCGTGGTCGTCTCTTTTTGAGTATGTTCGGGAAGAGAACACGATGGGGTTATGTTTGACTAGTAGGTAGTTCAGGATCATTTAGTGATCATTACTAGTTTGCGACCGTCTGCGTAGCTTCTCATCTTTCTCTAGAAATCGTAAGTTAGCCACCATACAATGCTTAACTGCTGCTGCAACCTCACCATTTATCCTTTCCATACCCATTAAGCTTTGATAGTCTTGATACCCATGGTTATGGGATTGCTGAGTCCTCGTGGCTCACATATACTACAACAACAGTTGCAGGTACAGGTTTGCGATGACTTGACATGAGAGCGATGTTTACTTGTGTTGGAGTTCTTCCTTCTTCTTCTTCATCAGTCTTGGGATAGGTTCCTAGTCGGCAGCCTGGGATAGCAGGATGGATGTAGTTGTGCTTTTCATGTGTTTTTACCCGTAGTCGGATGTCTTGTGTATGATGTTGTTGTATTCATGTGGCAATTCTGGCCTACTATTGTATCTCCATCTATTTGTGTAATGGTACGATGTAATGATATCCATCTTGCTAAGCACCCGAAATGCGGTTGTGCCCCAGTCACAAAGTTATCACGTGATCGGGGTAGAATAGCATATTGGGCGTGACAATGACATGCTAGATGAATTATGTGGAGCCACAATTTTTCGAAAATCGATCTTAAAAGTGGCTATTACCAAATCCGCATTCAAGAGAGTGACGAATGGAAACCCGCCTTTAACACCAAATATGGCTTGTACGAATGGCTAGTGATGCCTATGGGCTTATCGGAAGCACCTAGCACTTTTATACGTGTGATGCACTATGTTCTTCGAAAATTAGTTGACATATGTTGTAACATCCCAATTTTCCTAATTTTGATGTTAATAGCTCATTCATATGCATCTCATATTTTTTTATTTGCATTATTTTATTTTTTAATATTTAATTCATTATGCAACTCAAGGCAAATTGTTGGAGTGGAGATAACATGACATCTCCTATGTTTTATAAATGTTCATAATGTCCAAAATATTACTTTCAGCTCAGTTGATATGTTTTGGTATTTTTCCAAACTCCAATTTATTTTATTTTAGCGTTTTATTGTTGTTTGTGTGGCCTATTGCATGAGAAATTATTTTCAAAAATTGCATTATAGGTGGAACTAGTGTTTCCTGTAGTATATATTAGTAATACTAGCCAAAAGAGCTCGTGCGTTGCAACGTGACAGGAAAAACACACGCTCTTAACCCAATAACCACGACTCAAGACCTTGATAGGTAGACGTTCTTTATTTTAACATAGCATCACATTTGTGTTCCCGACGGTGGTTCAATGCTCACACAACGAAAACACATTTGAATGTGGTCAGTCCTAAGGCATCTCTCACACACACACACACACGCGCGCGCGCGTGCGCGCGCTCGCACACACACAATCGCTCAGAAGAAGATGAGAAAAATGTTGTTTTTTCCGCGAGGTTTTTCAGAGCTGTGCATGTGTGCTTATCAATGTTTTTTTTCCTCTCAATCTGGTTTTAATGTGTGTTTATTTGCAATTTGGATCGCCGCCCGTGCGAAAGAAAAATGAATTGTGCACTATAGATTAAGTTTGCACCCAAATTAATATTTTAGAAATATTTAACAGCTAAAAGTAACAACATATCTATATTCTACACATTTTACTAATCAAAATTCATATATAACATGTTAAAATCAGAGTTATGGTTTGAAGGATGTGGATAATTTTGTTTCAGATAAAATATGGATTGGTTAACCAAAAGGTCAGGGAGTTTCCTGTTAAAACACAAAAATGATTCGTATGACTTAAATATGGACGGCGGGTTGATTACCTCATACGTCAGGGGGTTTTCTAAGAAAATAAAAAAAATGGTTCGGTATGACTTAAAGATGGACCGCGGGTTGATTTCAACAAACTGCACGGACTTTTTGCAAAAAGGGGTGACAGACGACCAGAAACTCTCCGTGCTTTATTATTAGGTAGAGATATATTTTATTGTGTGTTATTTTTTCAGGGATTATTCTGGTATTTATTTTAGCCAGAATATATTTATGTATCAGTATTCTAGAAAAAGAAACCTCGACCGCACCGTGCATTTAGGCTGCACGGTGGCCCAACTGCAGCCGCCCAGCGCGCAACAAGCAGGCCCACCACCACCCCACCCTCCACTATGTTTTTTTCTTTCTTTCCCTCTCCATTCAGCGATGACGGGTGGACCCTGCTCCACTTTCTTCCACCCCAAGCCGGACAAAGCCGCACGGGCACCACAAGCATGCGTGCCGAGGCCGAGCCGGCTCGAACTTGCACCTTTGGTCCACCTCGTGCGCGTCCAACTTGTCTAGCACGAGCCCGAGACCCCGATGAACCCCTGCACCCCTTCCCAATCTCTCCCATCACCGCACACTTTGGTTAGAGCGATTTTGACCTCACCCAGGAGCTTCAGCCATCATCGTCTTTGCCGGTCGTTGCCGTCAACATAAGGCCCCCCGCAGCCGCACCGCCTACTCCTATTAATTACCCTCTCCACGACGAGCTTGACTGACATCTTTTTGTCACCGAATACGCAGTCGAGCGAGCCACCCGAGCTAACTGACGCCGCTGGAGCACAGCCGCCGTTCACATTGTCTTCGTCGCCAATGTAGGGAGCCCCCACCACCGTTCATGCCACCATCATATCCACCACCGCACGTTGCCTCTGCCGGACACATCTCCCACGCCGGAGACCCACCGGAGGAGCACCGCCGCCGACGCCCGACCCATCGTCATCGCTTTCCTCTATTCTGGTGAGCGCGTGTAGCATTTTTTCTCGGCCAATCATGTGATGCCACGTGCTGAATGCTACAGTAGTTGCTACAATGTCGATGCAGTATTTCGGGATCGGGGTTTTCTTTTGCTATTTTTTCGGTTTTCGCCTAAAACTTCTTCTAGCTATATCTTTTAATTTGTATACCCGATTTAGGTGATTCTTTTTCCTATGCACTCACAATGACTAGAAGAATATGGCAGAACCAAAATTTCACATGTTTGAATTTTCAAATTTTAATTAATTCAAATTTGAATTTGACCTTCCGGAGGCCATAACTTTCAAACCGTATAGCAAAATTTAGTGATTCTTTTTGCGCTGTGATTCTAGTACATTGTGGATGATTTGTACATGTTGTTACGCTATTGTTGTTTGAATTGTTTCAATAATTTCTTGTTGTTGGTTTTCTTTTGGTGTTATTTGAGTTTCGGTGATTGATTTGTTGATTGTCTGAAACATGTAGATTGTCCGTTGTGCGAAGCGAACTATTGTCAGGAGTGTGACATTTTGAACCAGAACCAAGGCAAGTTCCATGGTTATCATCCTTCACCTATTGTTTTCTATGCATGTAATCTATATCACAGTATAAATTTATGCATGTATAGGAATACTATATTGGTCCTATGTTATTGAGCTATTTTTTCCCGTCAATGCAGATTGTGGTAGTTGTAGTTTTGGTATACTTTGTAAACAGGGTTGGTTCGTGTATACATTGAGTGTATGTGAGAATTATATATATAACTAAATGAGTAGTAATTAAGGATTTAGTTCACCTCTGGGCGGAAGTGGTATTGTTTGGTGTTGAGGGAAGGCATCATGGGGTCTTGCACCTTTTCTAAGTCCATGCGCCCATGAGAGTGCACCCTAAGTGCAAAGTTCTCATGGTTCAAAAAGACCAAACAGACTTAGTTACTAGTAGCTTCCATGTGTGGCCACTGGCTATGTGGCCTCTCGCTTAGTTGATCAGTTGTTGGAACCCTTGCCCAGACAGTGTCGAAAAATGTACCATATGTAGGTGGGATGTGGCCGTCATGTGGTTAAGGGAACCTCTTCTGAAAGACTTCGTCTCAATCTTCGGACTGGGTCTAGTGGGTAAAGCATACTAAACTCTAGAGAGTATTAAAAACTAATCATGATTGGTCGTGTCCCCGGTTATGGTCAAATTTGAGCAACTATGCCATTACAGTATTGGATGATCTTCACAAATGTGACACTTAATAAATTTTTGAGGAACTTAATAATGGGTAGGTTGGAGTTGCACTTGCCAATTCAACCTTGTGTATTAAATTTTAGCAACAAAAATTAAATAAAACTTTGACTATTAGGTAGTTATGAGGACAAAATTAGCTTTCTGTAAAATAACCATCAAGCCTTTCTTTTGTTGTACTATGCATATACATGTAGGTCTGCTTTATTAATACTCATGTGTAACTTGCCAATACATTCAATGTATTGACCTATATGGCTGCAACGTCTCATGTTGCAAGATTTTCAGACGAAAAGTAAGGCACCGTTAGGGTCGCGAGTCTGCACTCAGCATCGCTAGTGGGCTATGACGGGACTCATAGTTATTTATGCTACTTTTCCGTTGTTTGATTGAATAAAGCAAGCTATGTGCTATGAAGATTATTTTATTTTATAAATTCTGGATCATATGTTGTAATAAATGATGCACTTGTTATTATAGTATTCATCCATACTCTATGTGCTAGCGAGTCGATCCAGAGACTAGCACGGTAAGCACAGAGACACAAATCCTTCGAGGTTTGGTTGTTGCATATGGGTTGTGGTCTACTTTGACAATATTCTCTTCTTTAGTCATTCGCTTGCGGATCATGTCATACATCTTAGAGAAGTCTTGCAAGTTCTTAGAGACGAGCGTCTAGATGAAAACATGGAAAAATGTACTTTTGGAGTTGACAAACTCGTTTTCTTGGGATTTATTGTTTCTCCTAAGGTTGTGCATGTCGATGAAACTAAAATGGACGCAATTAAAACTTGGCCACAACCAACAAGCTTACAGCAAGTGCGTAGCTTTCTTGGTCTATGCGGATTCTATCATCACTTTGTGAACGATTTTAGCACCATCGCATCACCATGACACGCTTTGAGTAAGAAGAACGCTTCATCTGTTTGGGGATCATCCCAAGATACCGCTTTCAACAAGCTTAAAAAATTGCTAACACATGATCCATTGCTTGCATTACCCAACTTTGAGAAAACTTTTGAGGTTCATTGTGATGCTAGCGGTAATGGCATAAGAGGTGTGTTGATGCAAGATAAGCGCCTCATAGCTTACTTTAGTGAGAAACTTTCTGGAGCACAACTTAACTACCCCATCTATGATAAAGAATTGTATGCTTTAGTGAGAGTCTTGCATTTTTGGGAGCCCTGTCTCCGTCCTCATAAATTTTTTTCCCATATGGATCATGAAACACTTAAATATCTAAAGGGTCAAACTAAATTGAATAAACGGCATGCCAAATGGAGTAAATCTATTGAGTCATTTCCTTATGTCATCAAGTACATCAAAGGCAAGGAAAACATTGTGGTGGATGCTCTTTCCTGCAAATCCATGCTTGTAACAAAACTTGAATTGAATGTAATTGGATTTGAACATATCAAAGACTTATATGTGCATGATGTTACTTTTGCTATTCCTTATGCTAAGTGTTTGATGCATACATCTTGGGAGAAATATCATATCAAGAATGGTTATCTAATGAGAGTTAACAAACTATGCATCCTCGAGTATTCTCTTCATTTGTTACTTTTGCTAGTCTCATAGAGGAGGACTTGGGACATTTTGGACGCGACAAGACTTTTGCCACACTCTCCAAGAAGTACTTTTGGCCCATGATGTTTCATGACGTCCCACGCTTCACCAACCGATGCTCAACATGCTGCAAAGCTAAGTCTAAACCTCAATCACATGGTCTATATATGCCACTTCCTACTCCATATCACCCATGGGAAGAGATTAGCATGGATTTCGTACTTGGGTTACCTAGGACTCAAAATGGAAAAGATTTGGTATTTGTTGTTGTGGACTGATTCTATATAATGGCACACTTTATTCCTTGCAACAAAATAGATGATGCTTCACATGCTGCCAATCTGTTTTGTAGGGAAATATTGCATCTCCATGGCGTGCCCAAGACTGTCGTATCGGACCGCGACATCAAGTTCCTAAGCTACTTTTGGAAGACCCTATGTGTTAAGCTCGGAATCAAGTTACTCTTCTCTTTGTCATACCATCCGCAAACCGACGGTAAGACGGAGGTCACCAATCGGACGCTCTCCACACTTCTTCGAGTCTTGATCAAGAAGAACCTCAAGGAGTGGGAGGAATGCTTACCCATCACCGAGTACGCCTACAATAGCGCAAGACATTCGACTACCGACAAGTCCCCTTCGAGGTCATCTATGGTTTCAACCTTTTGTCCCCATTGGACATACTACCACTACCACTACAAGAGCACATCAACAAGGACGCAGGTGCACGTGCAAGCTATCTCAAGAAGGTGGGTGAGGATACACGACACACCATCGAGCTCCAAGTACAAGGACAAACAACCAAGCTCAACGCTAACAAGACTCCCATGGTGTTCAATACGGGCGATCTCATATGGCTACATCTTCGCAAAGACAGCTTTCCTCAAGAACGCAAGTCCAAGCTCCTACAAAAACAATGCCTACAAGATTGACATCCCTCGTGACAAGTACAACATGAGTGACATCTTCAATATCACAGATTTTTCAACTTACCATGGTGATGAAGTAAACGATCCGCGGAGGATCTCTCCCAAGGGGGGAGATGATGTGGACCATCCTTTGATCATCCCCATGGAATCTAGTCCGACTCCTGAAGCTACACAAGGACCTGTGAAAAGGGCTCGCGCAAAGTCCATTGAGAAAAAGGTCAACTCACTCCTATACAATCTCAATGCGGATATTAATGGAACTTGGATGCTACTTCACCAAAACATGCTATGTGTCATAAGGTACGAAGACGAACACCACCAAGTTAGCCCCGGGCGTTCGGTTAATATGGTTAATACGGTTTAGTAAATATGGTAATTTGGTAAATACAATTTTCGTACAATGGTTAATATAGTACAAGACTGCTATACGGTTTGGTTCGGTAAAAACCATACTATTTCGGTACGGTTTCAATAAATACCAATCAAACCAAACTTGACGCGAATTTAAGAATGGTCGGACATCAACACATCACACAATTACTAGCCACATTGGTATAGGAGTACACGAGAACAGAACAAACAAAAACAAGGTAAGTATAAGTAGCTAGTCATAGTACAGTACAAACGTAAGCAAAAAAATATGATACACCAATGATTATTAATGCCAGAGAGGACATGTTGAACTACTCCATATGACATCATGAGTTCAGGATAACCACAAGTCCAAACATAACAGAACAGTACACCATACATAAGATTTTTTTGGAAATAGCACTTTCAATCTTTTGCAAGCACCAAGGTAGAGGCACCAATCTACCACTAATAGAAGTCCAAAATTAGATCTGGCACTACACAATAGCACAAATCTACTCTTCTGGTCTGTACAAGTCCAACTTCCAGAAGAAGAGTAGAATACCAAAATAGAACTAACCATACATGTAGTAGCAAGTCACTTAGAGGCCTATGATAAAAAGACCACTTAAGTACTGCAAAGCCCAGGATGCGACTATATCTCCTATGTGTCGGGGCACGACTTAGAGACATAAGCGCATTCTGGAATGATCGCAAGCGTGGTGTCTTTGCACAACTCATGTAAAAGTACAGGGATGAAAGAGTAAAATAGTTGGCTTACACTCGCCATGTCACACAATGAATACAATAACATACATTCATCCAAATAACACAGGGTCCGACTACGGACGAAATCCAAACGAGAAAAGATACCACAAATCACAAGGCCTGATCACCCCTAGTAGGAACCACTACTCATCGTCGGGATACGATACATAGTAATGACCACGCTCTTCATCGAACTCCCAGTGAAGTTCCGATCCATATCCTATATCGTATTCGGCGGTACCTGCATCTGGTGTGTGTTGTAATCTCTGAGCCACAAGGACTCAACAATCCCATTTCCGGGTATCAAAACTAACAAAGCCTTTAGGTGTGTAAGGGTAATAAAGTGTCTGCAGCAAGCACTAAGCAACTAGCTTACGAATTCAGAGCGAGATGAGAATAAGTGCCAACAGTCGCCAAAGATTATCAATAAGTGATCCTAGCTACTCACGTTCAAGCATAACCCCACCGTGTTCACTTCCCTAAGCCCTTCCGAAAGAGACCATCACGGTTACTCACACAGGTAGTGTATTCTTAAGGATATGGTGTCAAGTTATCTACAACCGGATATTAACAAATTCCCATCTGCCACATAACCGCGGGCACGACTTTCGAAAGTTCAAAACCCTGCAGTGGTGTCCCAACTTAGCCCATCACAAGCTCACGATCCGCGGAGTCGCAACTCCAAATTTGGAAGACCCGAGTATACTCGGAATCCCATGCTCGAGATATTTCGACAAAGGTAAAGCTAATCCAGCAAAACCTCCTGACGTGCCGACACCCTGAAAAGAGCCGCGCGTATCTCGTCTTAGGCCATGATCGGATTGTCCAAACTTCCGGTAGGCCAAAATACCAGAGTTTCCCCTGGCGGCCACCGGCGGTTGACAGGTTTGGACCAACACTCATGAGGAGCACTGGCCCGGGTTGTTGATTAAGTCCTCGGGGTCCGGAAAGTCCCTATGCAAGTTATTTAGTTATGGCGAAAGTAAAACCAATGTTGGGTCTTGCTGGAAAAGCTTTAAGCAGTGCGAATTATGAAGGGGGGGCCCATAAACCCCAACCGTGTTAGGAACGCAAAATGAAGGAACATAACACCGGTTTATCGGGTCCTAAGGTGGCATGAGTGGAACAAAACACCAAGCAGAAGGCCAAGCCTTCCACCCATTACCAATATATATGTGCATTAATTTGATTAAGATATATATTGTGTTATCCCAATAAACAAGTCCGAACATGAAGCAATCTTCAAACATCACCTGCAACTAGCAACGCTATAAGAGGGGCTGAGCAAAAGCATACTTAGCCAATCAACGGTTTGCCAGGAAGCCGGTTAGAGTGTTTCATGGCAACAATAGGAGGCTGACAAGACAAGAATAGGCATCGAGGCATAGCTAAAGAGCGAGACAACTAGCAAGGCAAAGATAGAGGTGATATCGGGGAACGGTCATCTTGCCTGGAATCCCGAAGGAAGAAGAACGAGTCCATGAAGAACACAAACGAACGAAGTCGAACGAATCCTCACAACACCGGAGTGAAACCGAAGCTAACGAGAGAAGCAACCGGAAATAAGCAAGCAACATGGTAAACACACAAGCATAAACATGGCATATGATGCACAACAAAGTATGATGCATGTCCGATTTAATATGCATGGCATGGCAAAGTGCACAAACAACACTACAAATTAAGTGGAGCTCAATATGCAACGCGTTGCATATTGACAAAACACCACATCCACATATTTAGTTTGATTTCGTTTATGTAGAAAACAATATTAAGTGTTGTTTAACATGGCAAGAGGTGGAGCAAAAGTAAACTACCTATCTAGGCATTTTTAAATGAGGCCGGAAATAACAACAACAATTCCGAAAAATCCCCATGTGCATAATTAGCAATTTTAATGCAAACAACAATTTTAACCATTTAAATGTTGTTAACATGATGCGGATGACATATTCAAGTTTTATGCAATTTTTATTAAAAGTTAACATGAGCAAGATAACATGGAGTATTTGTTGCCATGACACAAAGAAAGGGGGTGTCGCAACAACAACAACGGAAATGATGCCACGGCAAAATTCCGGTTTCGGTAACTCGTAGAGAGACCGGTGCAAAAGAAGGATGATGGGAGTGTGTCATGCAAGATGGTGGGATGCTCCCGATTTCTGGGTTCCCACGGGACAACGACATGGCAACAAGGAGGAACATCTCAAGCGACGATTCGGGCATGGTGCAAACATAAGGTGCATCTCATACAACACAAGCATTTGTTCATGGGGTCGTCGGTTCGGCGGTTATACCTTCGATGTGTGCATTTTCGGACCGGTTCGGGTTTGTAGTGGAAGTAGTCGTTCACGGGTCGGTTGTAGTGGAAGTAGTTGCACACGGCGATGGTAATGGAAGAAGTCGTTCACCGGGCGTCGTGGGAAGTAGTCGTTCACGTTTCGGAGTCGTACACGTTCCGTAGTCGTTCACGTCGGCGGTAGTGGTACACGTTGTCTTGTCGAATCCACGGCGACGGTAGTTGTTCAGTCGACGGTCTTCGGCGACGGTAGTCGAACTTGGCGTTCCGAAGGAGTACTTGGCGTCGTGGTACTTGGCGCTTCCGGAGACGGCGGTAGAGGTACTTGACACATACACGGAAGGGTCTTGGCGACGACAAAAGGCAAAAACAAGTAGTGGTCGTGGGGATGCTTAGATCGGTGGTGGTCTTGGTCTCGCGGCGAGCAACGGCACTAGAAGAGCACATGATCCTGAGGTCATCGGGGCCAAACAGAGGAGACAAGGCGCACGGTGGCAAGGCAAAAGTGGATCAAGGAGGAACTTGACGGTGGCAGCAGAGCAGCGGGTCCAAGCACGGGTCCTGGTCCCCGTGGCGGCCTCCGGCGGTGGAGCTGAGGAGGGTTGGAACAAGGAGCTCTCGGGAGCAGAGGGACGGCGAGGCCAGCGTTCTCCGGTGAGGGGAGGCAGCGAGGCGACTTCGGGCAATGGGGACGGCGCGAGGCTGCGGTGGTGGAGTGCGCCTGGCGACGAGGAGGGGCCCGACCGCTGTGGGGCATGCACGAGGTTGCCGGCAAAGAGGATCAGGGGCTCGGGCTCGTCCTCGCGGAGCAGGACGACGGCGGCGGACTTGGCGGCAGCGACGAGGAGCTCGGAGCGCGGCGGAGCTCCTGATGGTCGCCGGCGTGTGACCCACCGGGAGGCACAGACGGGACCGGGCGCGGGGCTGGTGGCACTGGGCAACGGGGTAGGAGAGGAAGTGGCCGGCGCGGCTGGAGAGGTGAGGCAGGGGCCGGCGCGAGAGGGAATGAGAGAGGACTGGGGAACGAGCGAGAGGGAGAGATGGCGGCGCGACGAGGGAACGAGGCCGAGGAGATCGGGCGCTGTCTGCGTGGGTGGCGGCGATAAGGAAGGAATGAGGGAGATGCAGGGGATCGGTCCGGGCTAGGGTTAGAGTAGGAGGGGACTGGGCCTAGGGAGGTTGGGCCGCTGGTGGGAGGCCCAACTGGGCTGCTGGGCTCCTAGCTGCGCTACTCTCTCTCTCCCTCACTCTTTCTAAAATAGAAAAAAAAGAAAACAGAGAAGAGAAAGAAAAGAAAGAGAGGTTAGGGAAGGAATTAGGGCATGAGGGTAATTACTCTGGACACGCAAAAATGTGTAAGTTCACTGAAAAAACTGGAAATGGCAAGATTGCAGGAATTAAATTCAAACTTATTTGAACATAATTCAAATGGGTTTGAATAGGATGTGGTTAAGGGAGGTACAAAAATGTTGAGGTTTTTGGAGGAGCCTCGACAAATGGGAAGAGAATTGTTGGCAAGGGTTTGAAGTCAAACTTGAAGTAGAGAAGTCATGGGAATTTTGCAAGTGTGTTTCGATGATTCCAAAGCAATGGAATATTATAATAGCTCCCTAAAATATTAGGAGGATATGTGTCGGTGTACTAAGATAGGGGTACCTTAGTACCCCAACTTGTGCACGGGCAGTAGCAGCTTCCCGCGGCAGGGCTCACCACGCGCTTGCTAGAAACCCTTTCTGATCCTTATTAAGCCATTCAAAAACAAAGTATACAAGACAGAAGATCAAGGCCCCGGCAAGTGGAGCTTGCCGGGAAGGCCGTCCCAGGCTCAAGACTATGTCATTAACACAAGACCCTGGCAAAAGGAGCTTGCCAGGAAGACCAGAAGACTGTATCTAGAAGACAAGCCTCGGCGCACTCTGCGCCCCGGCAAGACCCGGGGAGCGACAAGCTTCCCGGCCCGACAAGATCAAGACCCCGGCAAGGTGCTTGCCGGGGGAAGTTTACACTGTGTGCCCGCGCTCCAGCTCATCGGTCCACGCGTCGCCTTGGGGCCCTTCCAGGGACGCGTGGCGGATGGCTGTGCAGCCTGGGGGACACGGTGGCACTCCACGGTGACAAGGCTGTCACCGTGGCGAACGGAGACGCAAGGGCGGGTGCTTTTGGGGTCGACGGCGACGGGCATTAAATGCTCTTGTCCCCCACTGTCAAATCAGGTGATGATCACTGTTCATCCACTACCCATGTACTGTTCCCGCACTGTTACAACTACCACCAAAGTTACATTTTTGCCCTTCTTCTACGTTGACACCTGTCGGTGACCCCTTGAGCTATAAAAGGAGGCCCATGCACAACGTAGAAAGGGTTAGAAACCTAGATAGCTCACTCGCTCGGTGTAGCTAGTTCTTCAAGCTCCCGAGCTCACAAACTTAATACAAACCAAGGCAGGAGTAGGGTTTTACGCGTCCGCGCGGCCCGAACCTGGGTAAACTGCCCGCGTGCTCTTCTCGATCCGCTCTTTGTGCTCCCTCCGCTCCCTCACCGCAACGACAAGGGGCTCCGGTCCCATAGGTGTTCGTGGAGGACAGTTTCCCACGACATCTTTGGCGCGCCAGGTAGGGGGCGTCGAGGTTGTGCGAACCTGATCCGGCGTTCACGCGGGCGCATTCTTCATCAACCTCTCCAACTTCGTTAACTTCATCAGCAACAGCAACATGGCCCCGAAGAAGAAGGCTTCGGAGGTCGCAGGCCCGTCTGCGTCTGTTCCACCGCCACCAACGGTGGGTGGAGGAGACGCCGGCGGAAGGGTGCTCGCCGGCGAGGAAACTCGCGGCACCACCAAATCCAAGGACAAAACGGACGACCGAGCCTCGGTGTCCGTAGACGCGCCACGTCCATCTCAGCAGACGACCACCCAGCAGCGCCGTGGTACAGGAGGTACCATCCGCTTGGTGGGGCAAGGACAAACCGGAGGATCGCGGGATGCTCCAGGCCATCGTCCTGGCACAAGCAAGGCGCGGTCGCCGGGGCGAGACCCTGCTCCTTCTAACCCTGTTAGAAGTCCGAGCATATCTCGCTCCTCGCACCGCTCGCCACCGATCCCCTCCTCTCCAGCAGAAGCACTCGCAAGAGCGCAGCTGCTCCTCGACTTCCCTCCAGCGGCAGACAAGGCCGAAGACTGGAGGGCAACCATCCAGAGCCTAATCGCCTTCGCCAATAATGACACGCCGCAGCAGCCGGCGACCTCGCGGCCACGGCAAGTCGAGAAGACGAAGGCCGACGGCGACAAGACCGCCGGGGGTGCAACTACGGTGCACTCCCCACCGCGGAAGCAGAAGACGCCTCCCCGCCGGATTAACATCGACGACGACTCCACGGCGTCGTCGGATCCGCGGGCTCGTCGGGACCAGCGCCAAGTCCTTGACGATCGGCGGCAAGAAGATGCTCGAACTACGATCGAGCGCCGGCGAGAAGCCCGGCGACAATCTGATCAGCGTGCTGGGACCGCTGTCGACGCGCACGCGCCCGGTGAACCAGGCGACTTGCCGTACGCGGCAGGTTTCCCTGCATTCACCCGCGAGCTGCGGCGTGTCCAGTGGCCCAGTATGAAAAACTTCAAGCCCGACGTACCCGAGAAGTACGACGGAAAGACACACCCCTCGGAGTTCCTCAGTATTTACACCATCGCGGTGCAGGCCGCCGGGGGGCGCGACGAGAAGATACTGGCGAACTACTTCCCGCTGGTGCTTAAGCCGAACGTTCGTTCTTGGCTTATGCACTTGCCGGAAGGCTCTATTTCTTCGTGGGCGGATTTGTGCCACCAATTTGTCGGCGCCTTCACGGGCGGCCACAAACCCCACGGCCAGGAGAGTGATCTCCACATTCTGGCCCAGAAGGAAGGAGAACCTCTGCGCAAGTACATCCAACGCTTCAGCCGCGTGCAGCACAACATTCCCGACGTCCACCCCGCCGCGGTTATCAGTGCGTTCCACCAGAACGTGCGTAACCGTCGCATGCGGGAGGAGATGGCCATGACGAAGATCCGGGATGTCAGCGAGCTCTACACTCTGGCTGACAAGTGCGCGCGCGTCGAAGAGGGAAGGAGACTCCCCGGGGAGGATGCTGGCGCAGGGGGAAGCGACAGCGAGGATGCCGCCTCGGCAAAGAAGAGCCGGCGGCGGAACAATAGAAAGAAGAAGAACAAGGAGGTACTTGTCGTCGAGAAGTCCGGCAAGGAGGCTCCCGCCAAGACAGCGCAGGCTGGCGGCTCCGGCAAGGAGCCTGCCCCTGTAGCGGCAGCCGACAAGCCGGACGGCTCCGACAAGCAATATTGCAAGATCCACCGCACCAAGGCCCACGACCTTTCCAACTGCAAACGCGTCGAGTACCTCGTAGAGCAGCAGAAGGCTGAATACGAGCGGCGCGACAAGGAGAAGGCTCAAGGTGGCGGAGGAGAGCCAAGCAAGAAGCAGCCTTTCAATGGCCGGGGAGGACGCCGCGGCAAGGCTAAGCAGCGGCAAGGTGATCGACCTCCCCGGGGCCGCGACAAGGATGAAGAGGAAGACGACGACGACGACATGGAGGAAGGTGATAACAGCGAGCAGGAGTTCCAGAAGGCCACAGAAGTACTGTGCGTCGATGGGGGCGCCTCTCTGCATACTTCCCACCGCCAACTCAAACAGTGGGTGCGGGAAGTAAACGTAGCAGAGCTGCCCGTTGAGTCGCGCAGGCTGCTGAAATGGTCCAGCACGCCCATCATTTTTGATCTTGAGGATCACCCTGACCGCACCACTGTGGTCGGGTGTTTGCCGATGTTGGTCTCACCAACCATCGCAACCTCAAGGTCACCAAAATGTTGGTTGACGGCGGGGCCGGGCTAAACTTGATCTCCTCAGCTGTGATCAAGAAACTCCAGATCCCAGATGGCGAGCTCAAAGAGACCGGTTCGTTCCAAGGAATAAACCCGGGAAGGAGCAAGCCCAAGGGGAAGATCACTCTGCCAGTGACCTTTGGCGGGGAGCTCAACTTCAGGACGGAGAGGATAACCTTTGATGTTGCCGATATCCCATTGCCATACAATGGGATACTTGGACGTCCTGCCCTCTCCAAGTTCATGGCAGCTTCCCACTACGCCTACAATATACTCAAGATGCCGGGGACGATAAGCGTCATTTCTGTCCATGGCGACAAGAAGGACGCGCTTATCTGCGCCGACAAGATCTACCGGGATGCAGCAGCCGCAGCGGAGAGCAACACACTTGCCGCTGAAGCTCCCGGGGGGAAGAAGACCAAGACCAAGTCCGGCAAGTGCTCTGGGGCCCACTCCGGCAAACGCACCTCTTCGGAGTGCTGCGCTGCCATCGAGGACGTTCCATCGAGCTCCACCGGCAAGTGCAAGAAAGGGATGGCCGCTCCACCGGCAACCAAGAAGGTGTCCGCCAAGGAGGACGGCACTGGTGGTACTTTCACCATCAGTGCTACACTTGATAGCAAATAGGAAAGCGCGCTCGTTGCCTTCCTGCGGGCGAATGTCGATGTGTTTGCGTGGCAACCATCTGACATCCCCGGCGTTCCCAGGAAGGTAATTGAGCACAAGCTTGCTGTTTGTCCTCATGCGCGGCCCATCAAGCAGAAGGTCAGGAAGCAAGCCGTGGAGCGCCAAGAATTCATTGCCGAAGAAATCAAGAAGTTAGAAGCAGCGGGCCTGGTCAGAGGCGTGATCCATCCGACGTGGTTATCAAACCCAGTTGTCGTGCGTAAGGCTAACGGGAATTGGAGACTGTGTATAGACTTCACCGATGTGAATAAAGCATGTCCCAAGGATCCATTTCCCTTGCCGCGCATTGACCAGATTGTTGACTCCACTGCTGGATGTGAGCTGCTCTCCTTTCTTGATGCATATTCGGGCTACCACCAGATTTTTATGGCCAAGGAAGATGAAGAGAAGACTGCATTCATTACTCCGCGTGGCACATATTTCTTCATTCGCATGCCTTTCGGATTGAAGAATGCAGGCTCAACATTTGCAAGGGTAGTGCACACTGCTTTTGAGCCACAGATCCACAGAAATGTAGAAGCTTACATGGATGACATAGTGGTGAAGAGCAAGAGCAAGGATACCCTGATCCAAGATTTGGAAGAAACTTTTGCAAATCTGCGCAAAATCCAGCTTAAGTTGAACCCCGAGAAGTGCGTTTTTGGAGTCCCCTCCGGCAAACTTCTCAGGTTCTTTGTGTCTCAGAGGGGGATTGAAGCTAATCCCGACAAGATTAAAGCCATCGAGCAGATCGAAGCCCCGAAGCGCGTCAAGGACGTAAGGAGACTTGCAGGTTGTGTGGCTGCCCTCAGTAGGTTCATTTCAAAGTCTGCAGAACGCGCCCTGCCTTTCTTCAAAATTTTGAAGAAGGCAGCTCCTATGAAATGGACTCCGGAAGCGGAGGCAGCGCTGCAAGATTTGAAAGGGTACCTATCCTCCACTCCAATACTTGTCGCACCTAGGCCACAAGAGAAGTTGCTGCTATACCTAGCAGCAACCAATCAAGTGGTTAGTGCTGCGTTAGTAGCGGAGAGGGAGGCCGATGAGGAGTCTACGCCACCGGCAAGCGAATCCAGCGACAAGCAGGAGGCTGCTCCGACAAGCTCTGGCCCCGACAAGGACAACTCTGCGCAGGAGCAAGGAGAGGTGCGCAAGAAGATGGTGCAGCGCCCGGTGTATTTTGTGAGTTCCCTTTTGCAGGGGGCTAGATCAAGATACTCCGGCGTGCAGAAGCTGCTTTTCGGCCTCCTCATGGCCTCGAGAAAGCTGCGCCATTACTTCCAAGCACACGAGATAACAGTGGTCACTCGCTTTCGGTTGAAGAGGATACTGCAAAATCCAGAAGCAACAGGCAGGATCGTCGAGTGGGCACTGGAACTGTCGAGCTTTGGTCTCAAGTTTGAAAGTACCTCAACCATACAGAGCAGAGCTTTGGCAGAATTTATAGCTGAATGGACCCCAACGCCCGATGAAGAAGTTCCAGAGACAAGCGTACCCGTACATGAAGCGACAAGCGAATGGGTGATGTACTTTGATGGTGCCTTCTCGCTGCAAGGCGCTGGAGCCGGTGTGGTACTCATAGCACCCACCGGAGAACACCTCAAGTATGTTATCCAGATGCACTTTCCCAGGGAACAAGCGACAAACAATACTGCTGAGTATGAAGGTCTGCTTGCCGGCCTCAGAATTGCAGCTGAACTTGGGATTAAGAAGCTGATTGTGCGGGGAGATTCTCAGTTGGTGGTCCGACAAGTCAACAAGAGTTATCAGAGCCCTTTGATGGAAGCTTATGTAGATGAAGTGAGGAAGCTTGAAGAGCACTTTGAGGGCTTGCAAATGGAGCACGTCCCGAGAGCTCAGAATGATATAGCAGATGGCCTTTCAAAGTGTGCTGCGATGAAGTTACCTGTGGAACCAGGGACCTTCCTGCTCAAGCTAACTCAGCCATCCGTTACACCATCAATTGGGCAGGCCAAGAAGAGAAAGTTGGTCTCCGGCGACTACTTGCCGGCGGATCTCCCCGAGGCCGCCGCCAAGGTCCCCAAGATCAACGACCAGAACGCTGAGGAACAGTTTGCTCCTGCGGACCCAAGGGTCTGTGCAGTTGAAGCAAGCGTTCCCGACAAGCCTTGCCCCGGCAGGCTTGCCGGGGAATCTTCAGCTCCGACAGAACCAGAGGTTCTTGCCGTAGAAGCCGGGGTTCCCGCAGCGGCCCTCATGCCTTTAGTCCTTGCCGTTGAGCCTCGGGCTCTGGCATGGGCACAACAGATCGTCCGTTTTCTGCAAACTGGAGAACTTCCCGACGACCCAGCAGAGATAGAGAAAATAACCAGGCAGTCAAGTATGTACCAGTTCGTGGATAATGAACTGTACAGAAGAAGGCTCAACGGTGTCAGGTAGAAATGCATTTCCAGAGAAGATGGACAGAAGCTGTTGGCAGAAATACATGGAGGCATATGCGGCCACCACATTGGCGCAAGGGCACTTGCCGGAAAGGCATTCCGACAAGGGTTCTTTTGGCAAGAAGCCCTCCAAGATGCAACTGCACAAGTAACCAAGTGTGAAGCGTGCCAGTTCCATGCCAAACAAATTCATCAGCCAGCTCAAGCTCTCCAGACGATCCCTTTGTCCTGGCCCTTCTCGGTCTGGGGGCTCGATATCCTCGGCCCTTTCCCCCGTGCTGTCGGGGGCTTTGAGTACTTGTACGTTGCAATCGACAAGTTCACAAAGTGGCCAGAAGTGGAAACGGTGAGAAAGGTGACAGCACAGTCAGCGGTCAGGTTCTTCAGAGCGATTGTTTGCCGTTTCGGAATCCCAAACAGGATCATCACCGACAACGGTACGCAGTTCACTAGTCGCACCTTCATGCAGTACGTCCAAGACCTTGGCGCCAAGGTCTGCTTCGCTTCTGTTGCTCACCCGAGGAGCAATGGTCAAGCGGAGAGGGCTAATGCTGAAGTGCTGCGCGGGCTCAAGACGAGGACCTTTGACAGGCTGCGCAAGTGCGGAAGAAACTGGATAGAGGAGTTACCGGCGGCTCTTTGGTCAATCAGAACGACACCAAGTCAAGCCACCGGGCAGACACCCTTTGCCCTTGTATATGGGGCAGAAGCAGTTCTCCCCACGGAACTCGTATACGGATCTCCTCGAGTGCTCGCTTATGATGAGCTCGAGCAAGAGCAACTGCGACAAGATGATGCATTGCTCCTCGAGGAGGAACGTCTCCAGGCTGCTGTACGAGCTGCTCGATACCAGCAGGCCTTGCGCCGCTACCATAGCCGCAAGGTCAAGGCCAGGAGTCTCGAGGAAGGTGACCTTGTTCTTCGGCGTGTTCAGTCCGCCAAGAATTCCAACAAGTTGACGCCGAAGTGGGAAGGCCCTTATCGGGTGAGACAAGTCACAAGGCCCGGCGCTGTCTGCCTTGAGACCGAAGAAGGCTTACCGGTGAGCAACTCCTGGAACATAGAGCATCTTCGAAAGTTTCACCCGTAAGGCGCGGTTGCCGTGATCCGCTCCGGCAACCACCTTTTGTACGAGTCTTGCCGCTGTTGCATGTAAACCTTTGTACAAAGCCGGGCGCAGATCCCGTGCATTAGTAAAGCTTTGTGTTTTCACACTATTTGCCATTCTCGTGCTTTTCTTTGTTATTTGCATGCATCATTTGGCATTTTGTGCAACACACATATCCGGTAAGCATTACCATGCCGAGGAACCCTATACTTGTTTCCTGTTCTCCTTTTTCTTTCTCCCTTAAGCAGAAGAAGCATTCCTCGCGCACAAGTTTGCCGGGGGGGAAGGAGGTGGAGGATGAACCAAGTGCTGTTCAAGAAAGAGAAGCTTACCGGAGAACGAACAGACTATGAAAGCTAAGTTACCAGAATTCGAGCAGTTCAAATTTTTAAATTTTAGTTATCTTCCTTGAACAACCACACTTTGTATGGAAAACCTGTGCGCGGAGGAACCTCCCGTAGCTAGCCGCACCCTTGTCTTGTTTTCGAGTACACTCAACGGCTTAAGAGAGCTGCGACAAGTGTCGCGCCCTTATTTCGTTTTCGAGTTCGCTCAGCAAGCTAAGTGCGTTGCGACTAGCTGCGGCAAGGTTGCTTGCCGGTAAGGCCTTTGCCAGCAGGCTGCTCAGAGTCTAGCACTCAGCGCTCGCGGCAAGGGTCCCTTGTTGGCAAGTTCCCTAAAAGCGTAGGGTAAAAAGCATACAAAGTAAAGGACCAGAACAAGGGAGATAACACTGCATCAATTGCTCGAAAATAAGATAAATATATTACAGAGATAACTTGTCGCAATGACTAATAGTTTCATGTTCATGGCACACTTTGCAGCAACAAAAGAAATAAGAGGAAAGAGGCCTAGTCTACGCGATCGCCTTCACGCCTGGAGATCTTGTTCACCTTGGCGATGATGTGGGCGACCTGTGCCTTCAGCGCCTCCATATCTGCGTCGGCCGCCAAGCTGCGGAGGACGTTGACGAGATTTATACCAGGGTTGCGGTAGACGATCTTCGTCAGGACGCGCTCCAAGGTACCCGCGCAGAGCTGGCGTGACTCCCCGGCCAGCTGCGCGGGAAGCTTCTCCTGTAGACTTGCAAGTGCCGGCGCGATCCCTCTGAAGAAGAGACTGAGCTTGGCGCTGTGCGGGAGATTTGGATCCGGAGAATATATGAGGTGTTCCACCCTCAGCGCCATCACCTCCTTGTCGATGTTAGCAGCAGAAGCCACCAGATCTTCAGTCCATATTTCGACGGTCCGGCGGAAGTTGTTAGCAGAAGTGGCGGCGCTCTCCACCAGGCCTCGTTCCTTGCGGAGCTCGTCCTTCAGCTTGGTTTCGCGGTCCCGGACGGCGTCGAGTGAGTCTTTCAACGTGGAGACCTTCAGCTCCAGATCAGCAATTGAGTCCTTGGCGGCCTTGAGCTCGTCGCCTTGCTTGGAGAGGCGTACCTGGAGTTTAGAGTTGGCGTGGGCGTCCTTCTCGCGCTCTATGTTGAGCGCGGTGACCCTCTCCGTGCTCACCTTCAGGAACTCCTCCAGCTGCGCCACCTTAGCCTCAAGGTCCTTCTTGGCGGTTTCCGCGGCGGCTGCGGCAGCTTTCGCCTCCTTCAACTCCCCGCCAAGGGCCTGCTCCCGGGCGGTAAGGTCTTCCTCGTGGGCGTCGAGGTCGACCTTCCACTAGGTGAGCTCTCCTTCTCGCCGGGACAGCTCTTCACCGACCAGCCGCTGCTGCTCCTCGGCCTCAGCTTTCTCCAAGAGGAACTCCTGCTGCTCTCCGGCAAGCCTCTCGCGCTCCTCCGCCAAGTCGCGGAGGGCCGCCTGGTTGGCGGCACGGAGTTCAGCAGCGCGCTTCTCCAGCTCCGCTCCAGCCTTGGCGGCGAGGGCTTCTCGGGAGTCCAGCTTCGCCTGCCTGGCCCGGTAAAGGGCCAGGAGCCGGTGAAGCAGCTTCTCCCCCTCTGGCTCATCGCTTCCACCAGGCGCTTCGACAATCTTCAGCCCCGCGGAGGCGAGGACCTCTCCATCTAAGGTCTCTCCCTCCTCGGGGGCTCGCGACGAAGACCCCCATGGCACTTGTATAAAGATGCCATTGGGGGCCTCAAGGTAGAAGCCCGACTGCTCCTTGCCGGCGGAGGGATCGGCGGCCGGCGCAGCGCTAGACGCTCCTGCCGCCTCTGGGCTGGCAGTGTGGCCGCCGCCCCCCTCCCCGGCCGCTCCGTCCGCAGTCGGGGCAGTCTCCTCAGCCGCAGGCTCGTCGGCTCCTGCCATGTCTTCGACGACAGGGGCGTTGCCGTCGTCGCCCTGCGCGCCTTCCTCGCCGATGACCTCGGTCTCCATCCGGTCCGGCGCGGGAGGATCTGGAAGAAGAAGAAAAAGAAAAGAAAAGGTTCAAGCAAATATCCAAAAAAGACAAGTCCAAGAAGACAAGGTTGCAAGACTTACCTTCGCGGATTTCGTCGACAACTGGCTCCCTCGCCGGGGAGTTCACCCTTGGCGGGGTGGCCACCCTCGCCGGGCTGCTCGCCCTTGGCGGGGTACTCGCCCTTGGCGGAGTACCCGCCCTTGGCGGAGCGCTCTCCCTCGCCGGAGAGTTCGTCCTTGGCGGGGACGGCGGGACCTGCGGCTCCTCGGGAGTAGTCTCCGGGCGCTCCTGCGGCTGCAGCTCCGTTTCTGCACAAGACAAGCAAGACAACAAAACATCAATACCAAGGCAAAAAACCTCAAGTGCGCCCGACAAGCAAATAGCTCAAGACCAGACTTACGCTGGGGGCTGCTCCTCGGAGCAGCGGTTGGTTCCGGCAAGTTCGTCGCCGGCGCGTCCCCTGTCGCCGCGACGGGCGAGTCGTCCTCGACCACTACCACGGGAACCTTGGCCTTCTTCGCCACTCATTGGGCCAGGGTCCTGAAATCAAAGCAAGAAGCAAAATCAGAATCATCAAAGAAAGAATCAAGACTGGATCAAAGAAGTCACAAATTGCAAACACTTACTCCTCTTCCTCGTCGTCGTCGCTCAGGGCGGAGAAGTCGAAATCCACCTGAGGCGCTTCCGCGCGAGGAGCAGGGGGAGAAGGCTCCCTCGGGCGCTTGGCGGTCCCCGGGGCTGGGGGCTGCGAAGACCCGGCCTCTGTTGACGCCGAGGCCCGGGGAGCAGGCGGAGCGGCCACTCCGCTCTGGGAGGATCCTCCTCCGCTTGGCGCAGGTGCGCGGGGCGCCTCCGTCGCGGTTTGGCTCGCTCTGGTGGCGCGCGCCGCCTGGCGGGCGGGCTGCTGTCGGGGCGCCTGCGTCCTCGTCGCCGTAGCCGCCTTGCGGAGGCGCTTCGGCGGTGTACGCTTGGGACTTGCCCGGGGCGGGGAGCTCTCCGAGGACGAGGAGACGTCGTCGTCGAGCCCCAGAGATCCACCAGTATCCTCGCCGGCTCCGGCGTCCTCCTCCTCCTCCTCGGCGGGCTCGCTAGGCCCGGCACCTTGCCCTGCGGCCCTGTTCCCTCCGGCGGCTCCGCTCCCTCCGGCACCTCTGCTTCCTCCGACAACCTCGCCCCTTGCCGCGGCCTCGCTCACAATCCCGGGGATCCCAGCATGCCTCAGAGAGGGGACCCCGGCGAGCTCGTCGGGCGGGAGCTTGAGCAGTTTGCGGATCTCTGCCTCCGCTGCTTGGCACGATGCGTCCTCCGTCTCTGCCTCCTCAACAGTGAATCCGAAGTATCCTGCTGCTGCGGCTGCGGCGGCCTCTTCCACCCGGGAAGCAATATAGGCTAAATCCCGCTCCGTGGTGTCCCGAGTGAGACCCTTGATCTCCTCGGAGTTCTTCGGCACCTCCACCAAGTTATCAAAGAAGCTCATGATGGCGTCCGGCGTCGGCACTATCCAGGTGGGGTCGACGCCGTGAGAGTCACACGCGGGCATCATTGCGCGCAATGCGTCCCGGGCGGTGCTGTTGCATAGTGGTACTACTCCCCGGGGAGGTCTAAACCACTCCGGGTGGGCCGGGTCGTGCTTGAAAAGCTCCCGAAGCATCCCCTTCAGCTCCAGCGCCGTGAAGTTATAGTTCAGCCCCGGGCGCAACCTCATTATGTCCGCCGCATTACCAAACTCCCATGCTGGCCTTTTCCTCTCTTGTAAGGGAGCGATGCGGCGGCGGAGGAAATCTGCTCCTACCTCTCCGATGGTCAACTTGGCTACCCGGAGACGAAGAATCCTAACGAGGGCGGCGTTGAGCTTGATGTCATCCGGAGCCAAATCGCCCCAGTCCCTGCCGCGCACTATAGCTGCTGTGCGCGGCGCGGTGAAAGGTTGCGGTTCGTCCTCCACTACCCAGCACCAATCCGCGCGCCACTCTTCCCACTTGCCGCGGAGTTCCCCTTTCAGATAAGATTCCTTCTTGTTCAAGCGGAAGACCCAAGAGATACCTTCGGAGAGGGGGGCGCCAGCCTCTGCTCTAGGCATGAAGAAATGCCTAAAGAGCGCTACGTTTGGATAGATCCCTATGTAGTTTTCGCACAGATGTGCGAAAACCGCCATCGTAAGGATGGCGTTGGGGGTGAAGTCTAAGAGATGGAGATTGTAGGTGTTCATGATATCGCAGAAAAATTCAGAGAATGGAGGACACAGGCCGCAGTGGAAGAAGACAGCAAAGAAGAAATACCCGCTGGGGTACAGATCTCTGGCGGCGGCCGGGTAGACTCTGGTGCGGGGATGCGCCTTGGTCTCCCTGGCCCAGAACAGATAGTACTTGTTCCAGAGCTCCCTCGCACTGAGCCTTGGCGCGAAGACGACGTTCCTCTTCCGCAGAGCGACAAGCTTTGCCGCCTGCTCGGATTTCTCCCTCTTGGTCTTCTCCACTTTCGCCTTCTCGGCCTTCGGAGCCATGGCGGAGGCGGCGGAGGAAGGGACGAGAAGCTCGACGGCGCCGCGGATGCGGAAGAGGGCGGAGGAGATGAGGAGGCGGAGCACAGAGGGGGATTTCTGGAGATGGAAGAAGCAATGAAGACGAAGTAAGGCAACGGCCCCTGCTTCCTCTGCTTTTAAGGGGGAAGTGGGGGACGCTCCGCATTTCCCATTAAAGAACGTGGCCACGATCTCTCCCACGACGCCGCAATCAACGCGTGCCGTTAGGGAGGGACGCTGCGGATGCGGAAGGGGAATTACGGCTTGCCGTGGGCCGCGTGTGTCCGTGCACTGTTTTGGGCCTGGCCCAACAGCGCTCGGCACCGTGTGTGGCCCAGGCCCGGGGGCTCCTGTCGGTGTACTAAGATAGGGGTACCTTAGTACCCCAACTTGTGCACGGGCAGTAGCAGCTTCCCGCGGCAGGGCTCACCACGCGCTTGCCGGAAACCCTTTCTGATCCTTATTAAGCCATTCAAAAAACAAAGTATACAAGACAGAAGATCAAGGCCCCGGCAAGTGGAGCTTGCCGGGAAGGCCGTCCCAGGCTCAAGACTATGTCATTAACACAAGACCCTGGCAAAAGGAGCTTGCCAGGAAGACCAGAAGATTGTATCTAGAAGACAAGCCTCGGCGCACTCTGCGCCCCGGCAAGACCCGGGGAGCGACAAGCTTCCGGGCCCGACAAGATCAAGACCCCGGCAAGGTGCTTACCGGGGGAAGTTTACACTGTGTGCCCACGCTCCAGCTCATCGGTCCACGCGTCGCCTTGGGGCCCTTCCAGGGACGCGTGGCGGATGGCTGTGCAGCCTGGGGGA
The DNA here is from genome assembly GCA_902687465.1 of Secale cereale. Taxonomy (NCBI): domain Eukaryota; kingdom Viridiplantae; phylum Streptophyta; class Magnoliopsida; order Poales; family Poaceae; genus Secale; species Secale cereale. The sequence goes on from LR738711.1 coordinate 356,564,013, forward strand.
CACGGTGGCACTCCACGGTGACAAGGCTGTCACCGTGGCGAACGGAGACGCAAGGGCGGGTGCTTTTGGGGTCGACGGCAACGGGCATTAAATGCTCTTGTCCCCCACTATCAAATCAGGTGATGATCACTGTTCATCCACTACCCATGTACTGTTCCCGCACTGTTACAACTACCACCAAAGTTACATTTTTGCCCTTCTTCTATGTTGACACCTGTCGGTGACCCCTTGAGCTATAAAAGGAGGCCCATGCACAACGTAGAAAGGGTTCGAAACCTAGATAGCTCACTCGCTCGGTGTAGCTAGTTCTTCAAGCTCCCGAGCTCACAAACTCAATACAAACCAAGGCAGGAGTAGGGTTTTACGCGTCCGCGCGGCCCGAACCTGGGTAAACTGCCCGCGTGCTCTTCTCGATCCGCTCTTTGTGCTCCCTCCGCTCCCTCACCGCAACGACAAGGGGCTCCGGTCCCATAGGTGTTCGTGGAGGACAGTTTCCCCCGACAATATGTTATAAAGAGAAGTCAACCTTCCCTCGATTTAAATAGATCAGATGTTTCTATGCAATTTTAATTCGTTGAGATTTTAGAAATTAATGACATGATGACATGGTGACATGATGCAATGCAAACATAAATAAAGCGAGCACAAATGAAACACACGGGAAAAACCTAGAACATATGGAAGTCTTCCGGTGCGTCGGTCTTGGGGCGTCACAACTCTCCCACACTAACAGAGGATCTCGACCCGAGATCCTAGAGATGGCACCGGATAGAAGAGAAAAAGACAGAGGTAAAACAAAGTTGATTCTTCGACAAACGAGTGAAACCACGAACCATGGAGGGTTGGACAGCTTGAAAGAAATAATACAATGGAGATGATGAGATTACAAACACTCCATTAGCAAAGAGGAACAATGAACACAATGAGAACCCATAGCTCATGGAACAAGATAGACATTGAAGCCACTCCGGTTAAAACAAGATAGAGAAGGAATAAGAATGAATTAATTCGGACAACACTCCGATTGAAAATGGAAGGAATTAATATGAACTTGCCAAGTTGGGATGATACTTGATGAAATCAACAACAAACTGCCTTCGGAACAATTAAAAGAATGGCACAAGGTTATGAAAGATTTCAGATAGCACTCCGGTTGAAAAGAGAGGCAAAAACTTGATAAGATGAGAGAACTTGAATGGAGGACACAACACTCCGGTTGAATGGATAAGCCAAGGAAAGAACACGATCTCGATAAAACGTGATGATGGTTTGGAGAGAGCAACATCACAATGCCTCCGGAATGATAGAATATATGCTAGATCGTTGGAAAGAAAATAACGGAGAAGAAAATGACAACTTCTCCCACAATTGAATTAGAAAATCATCCTTACGAAGAAGGGTTGAACGGAGTTGTTGGAAGAATCAACAAGCAAAAGATATGCTTCTCGTCGGCTTATGGAAAACATCTCCAAATTATGAGGTGACAACCGGCCACTAACGGAAACCAATTGTTGCTAGTGATCAATGAAGAGATGAAAACTATTTCACCGAGAGGATAAATGAAGAATTTGGGTCATTTATAAGCACCACAATAGCAACAATCCTTATGGAAAGCTTTAGGTGAATTATAACCCAAGTTAACTCCAATGAATAAATCAAAGGGTTGGAAAGATCTCCTTAACAAAGAAAATGATGGGTTTGAATATCTCATTCCTGACAACTTGTGAATCATGAAATATGAAGGGAAATTGTCAAGAATGGCATAACACCATCTCGAAAGATAAGGTAGAATGAACTGCACTTTGGAACGCAAGAAGAAGAATACTTGAGCTCCAACAAGAATATTAAAGAACACTTCGAGGATGAATTAAATCATGATGAACCACCATGAAGAACTTCGGTAACAAAAGGATGATAAGTGAAAGATGAAAATAATAAGATTTAAGCCTTGCAATGATTTAGATGGATCTTCGCGATGAGAAAATTGAGAGAGCTTAGAACACCGGGAGACAAGACGACCAACTTGATACCAATAATTTATTCCTCCTGAACAAACTCTGAAGGAAGGGAATAATCATTTGGATAAAACAAGAATAAGAATTATGTTATGTGTATCCTCCACCAATTAAATTGATGAGAATCAATGGATTTGGCATACTACTTATTCTTGTTGCAAACAATTAAAGAGAGATCTCGCACAAACTTGAGAAAGTATTCAACGAATCACCCATAGGATTTCAGAAAGAACAAATGAATTGGTATGATGACAAAGGAAAATGAATTTTGAACGAACCACCATAATAATATGGAGACGAACGAAGAGGCATCAATTAAGAATAGTTGGAGGGCGAAGTTGAAAACTGAGAATGAAGAAATCTTCTGAAATGATGGCCTTCAGAGGAACACAATGGGAAGAATTCATGAAATGCTTCAGATGATATGAAAAGATTCCTCGTGATCGAAACAACTATGAGGATGTCATGCAGCTAGAACCATGAATCTTCGGAAAAACGAGTAAGGATTCGAGGGGAACTCCTCTTCGGACTTCAAAGCCTGAGAATGACGACGAGATACACCACCATGAACTGTTAAGGCACTCCGGAATGAAGAATTAAAAGGTTGGACCAACGATGAAAAGAATTTGAAAGCAATATGGGAGAATGCATATGACTGATGGAATCCATACTTATGTCACACTTCGAAAAGAATTTGAGCATAACTCCGAAAATAATAGAAGAGTCAGGTAAGATCCTGGAAAAAGACCTATGGGTTAGGGCCCACTCAAAAGAAACACAGTTGGAATTGATTACTTAAGAGATATTGCACTGGTTGAATTAAATGGCTTGAATAAGATAACAACCTCAAAATAGCTTGAACAGATCAATAATGGAAATGCGAATCTTCCGAGATATCTTGAACACTTCGAAGAAGAATTAGAGAGAGTTGAATAAACAAGAGAGATTTTGGATAAGAAAATCCAACATGTGAAAACATGTGAAACAAGAGGAAGGATATAATCAACACCAAAGCTTGAATTAAATCCATCGGAGAAGAAACGAGAATAGAGAATGATAAACTTGAAGCTCCTGAGCATCTTCCTCAGAAATCACCGGATAATGAAATTGAAAGAAAGAATGAACAAACATCACATGAATAAAATGGATACTTGATTTGAGATTTCTGGCTCCGAGAAGAAGAAGGGTGGGAGGGTGGGGGAAAACAAAGACAACATGGGACGAACGAAATGGACACCATTGAGAAAAACCAAGAATTGGTTTTGCACATATTAAAAGGATCGGGTTAACTTGAAGAGAAACACACCAGTTGAAAAAGAATTTAACATGACAATCTTGATGATCAAGAAGGATTAGCACTCCCATAGAAATATGAGAACACCGATTAGGAAAAGTGAGGAATCAACACTTGACTTCGAAGCAACTCGAATACCAGAATCAAAACAAAACAAAGGATTGATACGTTGCAACATAATCATCACAATATCATTCGAACCGAGAATTGAACGAATGAATTCCATAGCTTAATGGTACATCAACTTGTCGAGAAGCCACTTGGGAGAACAAAATGATGGAATAAAACAACAAGGTACAGATGGAACAAATACATAATAGAGGTTTCGTCCCACATGTTAGTGCTGAATTCCCCATGGCACGTGTTACAAAGGGTCTTGCAATCGTCGGATCAGCATAGCCAAGGACCCTTTAAGATGCAACTCCCAATTGGAACAATGCCCATGAAACCTCTTCACTAGATGTCGAACCCCAAACCTCATACCATGCACCCGTTGGAAGATTACCTACGAGCTACTTGAAACCCACCTATTAAATCCTGAAGCTTTCCGGTTATGCAATCTGGTGTTGGGGATACAGGGGAAGCACCGCGCACTCAACTCTAAACCTACATCCAGCTGTATCCATCCGTCAACACATAACCAGTCATCTTCGGAAACCATTTACCTCGGACCTTCGAAACGCATCCGCTATACTAGCTGTGGCAATACTCCCAAACTATCTCCCCAGTACTGGGTGACGTCGGGGTTATCTCACCACCAGACATGCATAGAAGAGTTTTCGATGTCGGCCGCCTCTGGTATTCTAGAACCGCTACGATACATTTGTGACGACAACACCCCGGAGCTCAACTCCCCGGGACACTGCCACAACACCTAAATGACAGGAGGCATCGAGAACAATGTTCTCGTCCCAAATATATCGGAACAATCCAAACAATACCCGCCTGATCCTAAAAAAAATTGGTGAAATTTTGAGAGGAGAGGAGATAGAACAACGTCAGGAGTCCTCACCAGAGCGATGAAGGGGATGAGGAGTAAAAAGAAATCCTACTCTCCGATATATATAGGACTCAAAACATTTTGTGTGTGTGCCTAGACTCAACCGTCGGCGGTTCGATCAATCAGGGGGCTGCTAGGTTGGAAAAGGCTATGATACCAACTTGTAAAGCCCTGGATGCGACTATATCTCCTACGTGTCGGGGCACGACTTAGAGAGATAAGCACATTCTCGAATGATCGCAAGCGTGGTACCTTTGCACAACTCATGTAAAAGTACAGGGATGAAAGAGTAAAATAGTTGGCTTACACTCGCCACATCACACAATGAATACAATAACATACATTCATCCAAATAACATAGGGTCCGACTACGGATGAAATCCAAATGAGAAAAGATACCACAAATCACAAGGCATGATCGCCCCTAGTAGGAACCACTACTGATCGTCGGTATACGATACATAGTAACGACCACGCTCTTCATCGAACTCCCAGTGAAGTTCCGATCCATCTCCTGCATCGTATTCGGCGGTACCTGCATCTAGTGTGTGTTGTAATCTATGAGCCACAACGACTCAGCAATCCCATTTCCGAGTATCAAAACTAACAAAGCCTTTAGGTGTGGAAGGGTAATAAAGTGTCTGCAGCAAGCACTAAGCAACTAGCTTACGAATTCAGAGCGAGATGAGAATAAGTGCCAATGGTCGCCAAAGATGATCAATAAGTGATCCTAGATACTCACGTTCAAGCATAACCCCACTGTGTTCACTTCCCGAAGCCCTTCGGAAAGAGACCATCACAGTTACTCACACAAGTAGTGTATTCTTAAGGATATGGTGTCAAGTTATCTCCAACCGGATATTAACAAATTCCCATCTGCCACATAACCACGGGCACGGCTTTTGAAAGTTCAAATCCCTGCAGGGGTGTCCCAACTTAGACCATCACAAGCTCAAGATCTGCGGAGTCGCAACTCCAAATTGGGAAGACCCGAGTATCCTCGGAATCCCGTGCTCAAGATATTTCGACAAAGGTAAAACTAATCCAACAAAACCTCCCGATGTGCCGACACCCTGATAAGTGCCGCGCGTATCTCGTCTCAGGCCATGATCGGATTGTCCAAACTTTCGGTAGGCCAAAATACCAGAGTTTCCCCTTGCGGCCACCGGCGGTTGACAGGTTTGGACCAACACTCATGAGGAGCACTGGCCCGGGTTGTTGATTATGTTCTCGGTGTCCGGAAAGTCCCTAGGCAAGTTATTTAGTTATGGCAAAAGTCAAATCAATGTTGGGTCTTGCTGGAAAAGCTTTAAGCAGTGCGAATTATCAAGGGGGCCATAAACCCCAACCGTGTTAGGAATGCAAAATCAAGGAACATAACACCGGTTTATCGGGTCCAAAGGTGGCATGAGTGGAACAAAACACCAAGAAGAAGGCCAAGCCTGCCACCCATTACCAATATATATGTCCATTAATTTGATTAAGATATATATTGTGTTATCCCAATAAACAAGTCCGAAGATGGAGCAATCTTCAAACTTCACCTACAACTAGAAACGCTATAAGAGGGGCTGAGCAAAAGCGTAATTAGCCAATCAACGGTTTGCTAGGAAGGTGGTTAGAGTGTTTCATGGCAACAATAGGAGGCTGACAAGAGAAGAATAGGCATCGAGGCATAGCTAAAGAGCAAGACAACTAGCAAGGCAAAGATAGAGGTGATATCGGGGAACGGTCATCTTGCCTGGAATCCCGAAGGAAGAAGAACGAGTCCATGAAGAACACAAACAAACGAAGTCGAACGAATCCTCACAACACCGGAACGAAACTGAAGCTAACGAGAGAAGCAACCAGAAATAAGCAAGCAACATGGTAAACACACAAGCACAAACATGGCATATGATGCACAACCAAGTATGATGCATGTCCGATTTAATATGCATGGCATGGCAAAGTGCACAAACAACACTACAAATTAAGTGGAGCTCAATATGCAACGCATTGCATATTGACAAAACACCACGTTCACATATTTAGTTTGATCTCGCTTATGTAGACAACAATATTAAGTGTTGTTTAACATGGCAAGAGGTGGAGCATAAGTAAACTACCTATCTAGGCATTTTTAAATGAGGCCTAAAATAACAACAACCTTCCGGAAAATCCCCATGTGCATAATTAGCAATTTCAATGCAAACAACAATTTTAACCATGATGCGGATGACATATTCAAGTTTTATGCAATTTTTATTAAAAGTTAACATGAGCAAGATAACATGGAGTATTTGTTGCCATGACGCAAAGAAAGGGGCTGTCACAACAACAACAACGGAAATGATGCCATGGCAATATTCCTGTTCATGTAACTCGTAGAGAGACCTGTGCAAAAGAAGGATGATGGGAGTGTGTCATGCAAGATGGTGGGGTGCTCTCGGTTTCCGGGTTCCCACGGGACAACGGCATGGCAACAAGGAGGAACATCTCAAGCGACGATTCGGGCACGGTGCAAACATAAGGTGCATCTCATACAACGCAAGCATTCATTCATGGGGTCGTTGGTTTGGCGGTTATACCTTTGAAGCGTGCATTTTCGGAGCGGTTCGGGTTCGTAGTGGAAGTAGTCATTCACGGGTCGGTCATGGTGGAAGTAGTTGCACACGGCGATGGTAGTGGAAGAAGACGTTTGCCGGGCGTCGTGGGAAGTAGTCGTTAACGTTTCGGAGTCGTACACGTTCCTTAGTCGTTCACGTCGGCGGTAGTGGTACACGTTGTCTTGTCGAATCCATGGTGATGGTAGTTGTTCACTCGACGGTCTTCGACGACGGTAGTCGAACTTGGCGTTCCAAAGGAGTACTTGGCGTCGTGGTACTTGGCGCTTCCGGAGATGGCGGTAGAGGTACTTGACACATACACGGAAGGGTCTTGGCGACGACAAAAGGCAAAAACAAGTAGTGGTCGTGGGGATGATCAGATCGGTGGTGGTCTTGGTCTCGCGGCGAGTAACGGCACTGGAAGTGCACAGCATCCCGAGGTCATCGGGGCCAACAGAGGAGACAAGGCGCACGCCGACAAGGCAAAAGTGGATCGAGGCAGAACTTGACGGCGGCAGCAGAGCAGGGTGTCCTGGCACGGGTCCTGGTCCTCGTGGCGGCCTGCAGCGGCGTAGCTGAGGAGGGGTGGAATAGAGGAGCTCTCGGGAGCGGAGCGACGGCGAGGCCGGCGTGCTCCGGTGAGGGGAGGCAGCGAGGCGGCTTCGAGTGATGGGGACGGCGCAAGGCTGTGGTGGTGGAGTGCGCCTGGCGACGAGGAGGGGCCCGAGCGCTGCGGGGCATGCTTGAGGTCGCCGGCAAGGAGGAGCAGGGGCTAGGGCTCGTCCTCGCGGAGCAGGATGACGGCAGCGGACTTGGCGGCAGCGACGAGGAGCTCGGAGCGCGTCGGAGCTCCTGGTGGCCATCGGCGTGTGACCCACCGGGAGGCGCAGACGGGACCGGGCGCGGGGCTGGTCGCACTGGGCGACGGGGTAGGAGAGGAAGTGTCCGGCGTGGCTGGAGAGGTGAGACAGGGGCCGGCGCGAGAGGGAACGAGAGATGACTGGGGAACGAGCGAGAGGGAGAGATGGCGGTGCGACGATGAAACGAGGCCGAGGGGATCGGGTGCTGTCTGCGTGGGTGGCGGCGATGAGGAAGGAACGAGGGAGATGCAGGGGATCGGTCCGTGCTAGGGTTAGAGTAGGAGGGGACTGGGCCTAGGGAGGTTGGGCCGCTGGTGGGAGGCCCAAGTGGGCTGCTTGGCTGCTGGCTGCGCTACTCTCTCTCTCCCTCACTCTTTCTAAAAAAGAAAACAAAGAAAACAAAGAAGAGAAAGAAAAGAAAGAGAGGTTAGGGAAGGAATTAGGGCATGAGGGTAATTACTCTGGACTCGCTAAAATGTGTATGTTCACAGAAAAAATAGAAATGGAAAGATTGCAGAATTAAATTCAAACTCGTTTGAATAGGATGTGGTTAAGGGAGGTACAAAAATGTTGAGGTTTTTGGAGGAGCCTCGACAAATGGGAAGAGAATTGTTGGCAAGGGTTTGAAGTCAAACTTGAAGTAGAGAAGCCATGGGAATTTTGCAAGTGTGTTTTGGTGATTCCAAAGCAATGGAATATTATAATAGCTCCCTAAAATATTAGGAGGATATGTTATACAGAGAAGTCAACCTTCCCTCGATTTAAATAGATTAGAAGATCTATGCAATTTTAATTAGTTGAGATTTTAAAAATTAATGACATGATGGCATGATGACATGATGCAATGCAAACATAAATAAAGGAAGCACAAATGAAACACACGGGAAAAACCCGGAACATATGGAAGTCTTCCGGAGCGTCGGTGTTGGGGCGTCACAAGTACTTAACCAAAACAAAAGCTTCATTTCTTGGCAGGAATGGAACGTCAGTGAATCGGAATGGCTTTATCACCACCAATTGTCCCTTGGAGGCCCTCGGCAACAAGTTCTATATGACACAAAAGAAAAATAACAATAAGTAAACTTAATTAGTTGCAGAATTCATAAACATAAATATCAGCTTTTAGACTTTAGTGCCTTCTTCTAGTTTAGATATCTCTGCAAGATCAGCCTCAACATTTATTTGCTTAAGACGCAACCAATCTTGTGTGCAGATCAATGCTTGGAGGGTGAATGGAGTTAAAGAGCTTCTAAAATCATCAAGAATATGACCACCAGTACTGAAAGCTGACTTTGAAGCAAACGTTGAAATTGGAATTGCTAATACGTCACGAGCCATTCTTGAAAGGATAGGGAAGCGAAGTGCATTGTTTTTACACCAATTGAGGATCTTAAATTTAGTAACATTGTGTTCTACTTCTTCAGCTAGATACTTATCTAATTCAGTTTTGTTATTTGAACTACCTCATCCACCAGCAAGTTTCATTTTCTTCGCATGCAAAGATCTCATAAGCATTGTATCATATAGAGATGTTGAATCCTCTATAGCTCTAGATGGTGTTGCTACTTCGGTATCACAATTGTTTCCAGGTTGACCATACATAATTCGATAATTGAGGAAAATAGATACAAAACCTTTGTGAACAGATTCCCAAATTTCAATACCCTTTGTTACGCCATATGCCGTTCGAATCATGTACTTGAAGAAATCAGCCTCCTTGGTACTGCCATACAGAAACAGGGAACATGACTTAGGCATTAACATTCAGTAAGAACAGGACAACCATAAGTTAAATGAATAAAGGAAGAAAGCAAAAGTGTGTACCTAGGATCAAGAATTGCAGCAATAAATATCAACTCGTTCATTTTCTTTGGATCACTCCAATACTTATCATTCTTATCCTTCATCTTAACAGCCATCTCCTTAAAGGTTGTATCATCATCACATATCACTCGCTCACTCCATTTGCCCAATTGGTAATTAATGTCAGCAATCTCTTCAAAGAATACATTCGAAGTAATGTATTTAGTGCCAGACACCTTGTTTGTTAAGTTGTAGAAGTGTTTGAGAAACAAATTGAACTCACGAGCATACACCCAATCATCATGTGTTGGAGGACCTCGCTGCCCCACTGCCCCAAGCAAATTTAGTTCTGGCTTGTAGGATGGATCATCGAGTCCTAGTTGATCAAATGCCCTCTCAAATAGCACGGTTGTCTCAAGCATTAGATATGTGGAATTCCACCTAGTGCATACATCGAGACACACCAAACCCTTGCTCTCTACCTTGATAATCTTCACACATTTCTTGAAACTATTCATTCATGAAGTGGAACTTTGTACATGTTTGATTGCATTTCGGATCCGGTTTATAGGATGACACATTATCTTCAGGCCATCTTGGACCACGAGATTCACAATATGTCCACACATCTCATGTGAAGATTCTCACCACCCACAAGAGTACCACCCAGGTTAGTCAGAGAACTCCTCATGTAGAGTAGAGCAGTGTCATTTGAGCTTGTGTTGTCGATAGTGATAGTGCAAATAGTCTCAATGCCCCATTCAATTAACAATTTATCTAGAGCCTTCCCAATTTCCTTCCCTTTGTGGTGTCCACAAAAATGAAGCTAAGAATTTTCTTGTTAAGTTTCCAAGCAATATGAATGTAGTGTGCAGTGAGAACCATGTAATTTTGAAGCCTTGATGAAGACCAAGTGTCAGTTGTGATGCTAACTGTTTGCTGAGAGTCCTTACAGTATTTCTTAAGCTTTGCTTTCTCAACACCATAAAGGTTGATAACATCTGTATGCATAGTTTTCCTAGATGGAACATTGAACTGGGGGCAAGCTACTTTCATAAAGGCTCTAAAACCTTCCTTTTCCGAGAAAATGAACGGTAGTTCATCGATGACTATCATGCGAGCAAACGCTTCCCTAAATTTTTTTGCGTTGTATTGCCAACAAGTGTCAAACGGACCATCAGCATTGTCTTGGTAATTAAGTTCATTTTGAATGCCGCTTATCTTGCTAGGATGATGTTTGCAAGACCTAACATGATTACTCAAGGATGAAGTACCATTCATTTGCGCATGACAGGCAAGCAAACTACCACAATAGTTGCAGATAGCATGATCGGGGTCGTCTTTTAGTTTCGTGTAATGGTTCCATATCTCAGCTCTCGGGGATAGTTTTCTCCTAACATTCTTGCCTCCGTCAGACGGTCATAACTACATCGTCATCTTCTTCAATCTCAATGGCAGCAGTAGGTCCGGTACCAAAGAACTGGCCATAGTTTGGTACCAAATTGTCAGAGTTATACATCTAAAAAACAACACATAGTCACATATAGTTGCAGTGGTGATATGGTCATATGGTTGTACCAAATTAGCAGACAGATGACGATTTGTATTGCTTGAAAATTGCACCACATTTTTATCTAAAAACAACACTTAAACAAACTAGCAAAGAAGACGAGATTCGGATTTAGAACTCACCTCGTCGGCCATGGATCTGTATCGGTGCTTCCAGTCTGCAAGATCGCCAAAGCAAGAAGCTCGTCGGTCTCACCTCGCTGGTCTTCGGCCGCACCTTGCTAGTCCAGACCAACGGGATGGGACTAAAAAATCAAAACAGATGAGCAGTGCAGCTGTGCAGGGGAGGCTCGGCTACTTGGGGGCTGGAATCGAGCCATCGAGGGGCGGCCGGACGGGAAGCGCGACCGAACATGAGTGATACGTCTCCAACGTATCTATAATTTTTTATTGTTCCATGCTATTATATTATTTGTTTTGGATGTTTAATGTGCTTTATTTTGCACTTTTATATTATTTTTGGGACTAACCAACTAACCCAAGGCCCAGTGCAAATTGTTGTTTTTGCCTATTTTAGTGTTTCACAGAAAAGGAATATCAAACGGAGTCCAATTGGAATGAAACCTTCGCGAGGATCGTTTTTGGAACAAACGCAACCCAGAAGACTTGGAGTACACGCCAGGGAAGCCACGAGGCGGCCACGAGGTAGGAGGGCGTGCCTAGGGGGGTAGGCACGCCCCCCTCCCCAGTCTCGTGGGCCCCTCGTAGCTCCACCGACATACTTCTTCGTCCTATATATACTCATATACCCTGAAAACATCTGAGAGCACCACGAAAGCCTATTTCCACTGCCGCAACCTTCTGTACCCGTGAGATCCCATCTTGGGGCCTATTCCGGAGCTCCACCGAAGGGGGAATCGATCACGGAGGGCTTCCACATTAACACCATAGCCTCTCCGATGAGTTGTGAGTAGTTTACCACAGACCTTCGGGTCCATAGTTATTAGCTAGATGGCTTCTTCTCTCTCTTTGGATCTCAATACAAAGTTCTCCTTGATCTTCTTGGAGATCTATTCGATGTAATACTTTTTGCGTTGTGTTTGTCGAGATCCGATGAATTGTGGGTTTATGATCAATATTATCTATGAAAAATATTTGGTTCTTCTCTAAATTCTTATATGCATGATTACAATATCTTTGCAAGTCTCTTCGAATTATTAGTTTGGTTTGTCCTAGTAGATTGATCTTTCTTGCAATGGGAGAAGTGCTTAGCTTTGGGTTCAATCTTGCGGTGTCCTTTCCCAGTGACAGCAGGGGCAGCAAGGCACGTATTGTATTGTTGCCACCAAGGATAAAAAGATGGGGTTTATATCATATTGCATGAGTTTATCCCTCTACATCATGTCATCTTGCTTAAGGCGTTACTCTGTTCTTATGAACTTAATACTCTAGATGCATGCTGGATAGCAGTCGATGTGTGGAGTAATAGTAGTAGACGCAGAATCATTTCGGTCTACTTGTCACACATGTGATGCCTATATACATGATCATGCCTAGATATTCTCATAACTATGCACTCTTCTATCAATTGCTCGACAGTAATTTGTTCACCCACTGTAGAATATGCTATCTTGAGAGAAGCCACTAGTGAAATCTATGGCCCCGGGTCTATCTTCCATCATATTAATCTTCAGTCAACTAGCTATCTTTTATTTTGCAATCTTTACTTTTCAATCTATACAATAAAAATACCAAAAATATTTATCTTATTATCTCTATCAGATCTCACTTTTGCAAGTGGCCGTGAAGGGATTGACAACCCCTTTATCATGTTGGTTGCAAGGTTCTTATTTGTTTGTGCAGGTACGAGGGATTTGAGTGTAGTCTCCTACTGGAATTATACCTTGGTTCTCAAAAAATGAGGGAAATACTTACGCTACTTTGCTGCATCACCCTTTCCTCTTCAAGGGAAAACCAACGCATGCTCAAGAGGTAGCAAGAAGGATTTCTGGCGCCGTTGCCGGGGAGATCTACGCACAAGTACTATACCAAGTACCCATCATAAACTCTTTTCCCTCGCATTACATTATTTGCCATTCGCATCTCGTTTTCGTCTCCCCCACTTCACCTTTGCCTTTTTTTTGTTCGTCTTTTTGTTTGCTTGTGTTGCCATGTGCCCTCTATCAGCTTGCATCTTCGCTTGCTAAATTATGGATCCTCGTCCACTTGCCAATATTTTAAAGAGATCGAATTATGATGAACCAATTGCTAGTGAGTTGAGTGCATTAGATTATCTTTATAAGGTTTTGCTTGAAATTCGTGGATCAGAAATTTGTGATGTAGTGTTGAAAGAAGAAATTTAAGAAGTGATTCACGATAGCTCTTTGAATGAAAAACATGATTGCAATGATTTTATTTTAAAATCTATTAATGACAATTGTGTTAATTATATGCAAAATCCTAAGCTTGGGGATGCTTATTTTTCTATGCCCACTACCTGTTGCAATGATAATGATTGGGGTGATGCTTCTTACGATCTTGAAAATTCATTTAATCCCCATGATGAATGTAAGATTGATAATAATGTTTGCAATAATATTGAAAGTGGGTTTGGAAGAGTGTCAACTTTAGGTCCCACATATTTGGAGAATTTTCAATCTTATGGATTTTTTTTATAAAAGTGGGTTTGGAGAGGTCATGACTTTAGTTAATGCTGCTCTCACTATTTTGGAAGAGTGTCAACTTTGTATGCATGTGGATCATGTTGAGAATATGTTTCATGATAGCTATATTGTTGAATTTGTTTATGATCCTACATGCAATTATTATGAGAGAGGAAAATATGGTTGTAGAAATCTTCATATTACTAAATTACCTCTCTTCATGTTGAGATTGATCTTGTTTTCTTTTTATTCCTTGCATATGCTAGATATTGCTTGTCTTGATTTGTTTTCCTATAAAATGCCAATGCATAGGAAGTATGTTAGACTTAGATGTGATTTTCACATGCTTTATGATGCTCTCTTTGTGCTTCAGTTCTTATCTTTCACGTGAGCATCATTGAATTCTCATGCCTAGCTAGGGGCGCTAAATGATAGCGCTTGTTAGGAGACAACCCAATTTTATTTTCTTTGCTTTTACTTTTGTTTATTAATAATTAATTCATCTAGCCTCTGTTTAGATATGTTTTTGTGTTTTAATTAGTGTTTGTGCCAAGTAGAACCTTTGGGAAGACTTGGGTGAAGTCTTTGCGATCATGCTGTAAAAAACAGAAACTTTTGCGCTCACGAGATTAGCTGCCATTTTTTACTGGAGAGAGCTTTTAAGTTGATTCTTTTTGCAGACAATTAATAGACAAATTCCTCACTTCCACCAATTTATTTAAGAATTTTTAGAGTTATAGAAGTATTTGAAAGTTACATATTGCTACAAACTATTCTGTTTTTGACATATTCTGTTTTTCGTGTGTTCTTTGCTTATTTTAATGAATCTATGAGTAGTATCGGGGGGTATGAACCATAAAGAAGTTGGAATACAGTAGGTTTAACACCAATATAAATAAAGAATGAGTTCATTACAGTACCTTAAAGTGGTGGTTTGTTTTCTTATACTAACGGAGCTCACGAGATTTTCTATTAAGTTTTGTGTTGTGAAGTTTTCAAGTTTTTGCGTAAGGAATTGATGGACTATTGAACAAAGAGTGGCAAGAGCCTAATATTGGGGATGTCCAAGGCACCCCAAGGTAAAATTCAAGGACAACCAAAAGCTTAGGCTTGGGGATTTCCCGGGAAGGCATCCCCTCTTTCGTCTTCGTCTATCGGTAACTTTACTTGAGACTATATTTTTATTCACCACTTGATATGTGTTTTGCTTGGAGCGTCATGTATTATTTGAGTATTTGCTTTTTAGTTTACCACAATCATCCTTGCTGTACACACCTTTTGAGAGAGATACACATGAATCGGAATTTATTAGAATACTCTATGTGCTTCACTTATATCTTTTGGGCTAGATAGTTTTGCTCTAGTGCTTCACTTATTTTTTTTAGCACGGCAGTGGTTTTATTTTGTAGAAATTATTGATCTCTCATGCTTCACTTATTTTATTTTGAGAGTCCTTTAGAACAACATGGTAATTTTCTTTGGTTAAAAAAATTGTCCTAATATGATAGGCATCCAAGATGGGTATGATAAAAACTCTCATATAAAGTGCATGAGGGATATTCCTCTGGATCAGTGCTTCTGGAGAACTTGGGCATGGTGAATTTGAGCTTTCTGTAGCGTTGTTCTTTGCCATGGTGACACTGGTGATGTCGCTTTGACGTGGTAGAGGCTCCTCAAATTCTTGCTCCACATGATTATCTTGATGGCTTGGGCGAGGCATGTTTACCAAGTTCCATCGCTCTTGTTTTTCTTCCATTCACATGGCTTCATCTTGTCATGCTTGACGAAGTGCTTATTCTTGTTCTCGTGCGCATCAATTGTGTTCTTGGATGACATAATTTGTGTCTCTGAGGGCGTGCTATGCTTCAAGTGTTTTGTCACAGCCTGATTTTGACACTTTCTTTTTCTTTTGTTTTTCTGAGGTTTTTGCCTGAGTTTTCTTTTTCCGTGGCTTCGTAGTCTAGAAACTGAAGAAGATGACCTCTTCTTTCTTTCCAGAGTGGCGTGTAATACCCAAATCTATCCCTAGACCTTGCCATTTTCAGCCTAGCCCAACCCCAACATTCTTTTGCTAGGGAATATTCCTTTTTCTATTGAAGGAATAACCCTGTCTGCCCTAGGTTGTGAAGCAACCTATATTTCCATCACTCCTAAAATTCCCAAATAATTCTCATAAATTGTTTGAGTCATATCTTCATCGAATATAGCAAAAGTTTTCCTTGCCATGTTCAAAAATAATCCTCCAATATTCATTTTCCTATTCTGCCCTAAGTGGCACTTTGTGAAGAAAGTGCTATTTCCTTTCCCCAATAGCCCTCAAACTTCTTGGACATCTTTGCATGTCCATATCTTTGCCACATGCCAAAATTCAACCTCATTTTACTAGTAGTTATTTAATTATGATTTTCCAAAGTTTCTGCCCAGAAAGAAACTTAGTGAAGGAGGTACAAGCTAGACATATCCAAATGAGTTTCAATTTTGCATGGTCCTCAATATCATCATATCTTAGCCCTCCACCAAAGTTTATCTCATGTAATTCCTCCATGTGAGCTCATCTTGAATTCTTTGATTCTGTCCAAAATTTCAGTTTGTGAAGCAAGTGTATTTTATCTTGCTCCACTAAGGATGAAAAGTTTCCTAGGACTTCTCCTGTCCATATAACCTAGCTCCACCAAATTTGGGCATATTTTGTTTAGCCATTTTCCCTCATGAATTTCTGCAAGTTTCTGGTCAGAGGAAATGCTTGTGAAGCAAGTACCATTTTGGTTTATCCAATTGGTACGAAACCTTTTGCAGCATCTTCATATGACCAAATAACTCATCCTTGCCCAATTTGAGCTCAAGTGGATACCCCATGTGACAGCATCATCCTGATCTTGATTCTGGACCCTTTTAGTCAGTTGCAAAGCAACTATATTTAGCTTTGATCTTTTTGCCTCCAAAACCCACAGGACTCATGTCTTTCCTTAGCCTATCGACTCAGACAACACCATTTGACCCAGTAAGTTCACTGTTGAGCACAGTGGCTTGATAAAGTTTGATACAACAAACTTTAATTGAAGACTAGCTCAGCTGCAGAGCTTCTTCTATCGGTCCATCACCTCCCTCAGCTTATATGATGAAGGGACTCTTCACTAGACAACGTTTCCCTGCCTCTTGCGTCCCCTCCTTGCCGGTCAAAGTGGTGACCACCGTCTTGGCATGTCATCCGCGTGCTCTGGCGCCTCCGTCCTCTTCTCTCTCTCTGTGCGCTAGTTCCCTTGGTGCCTAGCCATGTCCAGAGTCCTCCCCGAGCCGTCGCCATCCCTCTAGATCCCTTGCCCCCTCCGTCCTCTTCCTCACGGACGCAAGCCGACGCGCGCCCACGGACGAGCAGTGGCGACTTTGTCTCGGAGCTCTCTCGTCTCTTCCTCCCCGCGCTCCCTTGTCCGCCTCTTCCCCGTGAGCTCTCGCCCATGTTCCCTCCCTCGTCGCCTAACCGCGGGCCCATGCGCGCGCACATGCGTCCGTGCCGACGGCCCCGCGTCCGCGGCGATGACAGCACGTCACACCCCTCCCCCGCCTATATAAGGCCACCCCAAGGCCGCTCGACCTCACCAATCGCATCACCTCGCTCCCAGGACCCCGCCCCACTTCTTCCCCGAGCCGGAGCTGCTCTACTTGCCTCCCTCTACCACCATGGCCGCCGCTGGCCTATGCTCAAATCCAAGCAAGGCGGGTCTTCTCCCTCCGTTTTGCCACCACCAAACCTCCACCCAGACACCGGCGAGCATCCCCTGCCCTTCGCCCCTCCCTCCTATGGTCTCTCGCCATGAGCCCCATCACCTCCTGTGCCGCCTTCCGCCACCGTCGAAGCTGCTGCCACCCCGTCCATCCCCGGCGGCCGTGACCTACCCCATCGGATGCGGCTCTTCCTCTTGAATCCATCTGTAGGCGGAGCGCCGTGGGAGATGGCCTTTAGAGCCGGCGAGCGTCGTCGGAGCTCGCCCCTGCCTCGGCCTAGCGCGGGCCTGCGCGAGGGAGACGAAGACGGCGACCCTTCCATGACAGCTGGCCGCGGGTCCCGCGCATTAGCCACATAGCCCGTTGACCCCGCCCTCGCTGACATGGATTAGTGGAAACATATTCCCCGAAATACGTTTTGGCTAATGGTAAGCGTAAACAGTGGCGGTTGCGGGCGGAAAGCGTTTTCACTTCTTCGAAAGTGTATTTCCTCAAGTGCACATTCTGTTTCTAAACCGAGGGCCTGTTTGTGAGGATTTTTCTTACAAAAAGGTCCCTGGGAGAAAAAACAACTATATCTTTTTATCTGCAACTCCGATTGAGGTGAATCCAATGCCCACATCTTCGTCTCGTCAAACCCATTCTGTTTCCATCATTTTCACTATGGTTTGCCATTGTGAAAATAACCATTTTGCCCTTGCCCCTAATCAGGCCCCTCCGAGAGAGAACGTTTTCCGGCGATTCGTTCCATGATCTTTCCGCACTTCTCCCCGGAGCCTTTTTCATCCCCAGGCAAGCCACAACCACCATTTGCATGATATCCATGCAGAGGCATTGGTTTTCAACTTGAATCACTAATAACTGTTTGTTTGCTTTACTGCTCCTGTCCTTATTTCGGTTATGCTTATGTATCGGTGTTTACCGTCATGATATGTTTATATGCACCTGGTTATTATGTTCTACTTGCTAGTGTTACTTTCATATGACATGCTTGGTAGTAGTACATGTTGATGTAGTGATGGTCTTCGGTGCATGACTGTCGTCTGTTTTGAGTACCGTTGTTCTTTTGCACCCAGTTGGTTTAATGCTTGCATGGTAGTATTAATCATATGTTCTTGCATGATATTTATTGCTGATGCTAGTGGTCATGTTATGCTATGAGTAGTGTTCTTGTTGTGATATTCATGCTCATTAGTATGCCATGCTCGTCTGGATAAATAGTTAAATGTTGTTATTATGCTCATTGATTGTGATGCACATCCATGTTTATGTTGATATCATGTTCATGCATTGTAGTTGCATCAGGTTATTTTATCATGACTCAACATTTTCTATTCAAGTTTAACCGGATTAAATTGAACTTGAACAACTGTTGGCTGAGTCATGGTGCCACCTTATCGAGCTAACCAGTGCAGCCACGCTTACCTTTTATAGGAGGGTCTTAACTCGGTCCTTTGTTATGCCTCTCACCGGTGCCTCTCGCGAGGGAAGGTTATGGGCACGCGCTACCCTGATCAAGTAGGCGGACATAACCTTGTGTGCTCGTTTTTGTTTTGATGGATCCTTTGTCCCCGTTTGGGACCATTTTGCCACGACGGTGGCCGTTGGTGTCTTTGGTAGACACGGGCCCCCCCCAAGAGCTAGCCCTGAAAGGGAGATGGTCAGAGTGGCCGGGAGAGTGCCATGACAAAGGGAGGATTTCGTCGGAATGCTTTGGTCCACCCGAATGGGAGTGCGGGGCCAAGGTTACGTAGTGTGGGTACAGTGCGCTACCTCTGCAGAGTGTGTGTGTTAAATCTATCGATAGCCGCGCCCGCGGATATGGGCCCAGTTCGTGTTAGTCACACTGTGGGTCAACAGTAATAATAATAATAATGTGCTTAATAACAACCCTGGTTTGATGACGAAAGAAGTTGGTTGAGTACTTATGTGATCTGAGAGGATCACTGTGGTATCGTGAGTACCAACTTGTTGGATACTTGGGGATGTTATGCGGGAGTCAATGGTAAAGGTCAAGCTCCTTGTGGTCATAAATGATTACTACGGTATTGATAATACCAAGCTTGATTGGATCCTGAGATGATCGTGCGATGTCCATGATGGTAAATGATGCATGTGATGGTTACGAGGTAACCCGAATAGAGTAAGTTAGTGCATGACAGTTTCATCAAGTTGCATGCTAGTTTCATCATGTTCATATGTTCATGCCATGCTCGTATTATTCTAGCTGTATCATGTTGTACATGCCATGTTGTTCTGATAGTATCATGCTCAATGTTGCTTGATAACCTGTAATTGCCATGCTATTGTTTGTCTTGATTGCTTTGGTTGCTGTGAGCTTGCAAGTACATTCAATGTACTGACCTAGCCTGTCATGCCAGTTCTGCAGGTCATGTCGGATATGATTGCTTGTTTGCCGTGGATTCCTTGTTTGCTAGCTAGGATAAGCGTTCCAGCCAGAGTCCTTGCGGAGTGGAGTTCACCACCGTCGTCGCTGTTCCCCTGCCAGTAGTCATTCCGCTGCTTCGTGTTGTTCTGCTGCTTGCATGGAGCAAACGTGGCACGTGTAGTTTCTCCGTGCCGATGTAACCCCTTGTACCCACATATATTGTAATAAAGAGCTGATTTGTTCTATGCTAAGCAGTGCCATATTCGAGAAGACTTCTCCTTGATCTCTGGGCTGGAATACGGGACGTTCCGGTTTCTCTTAGCCGGGGTGTCACATGCTTGGTATCAGAGCAGGTCTAGCTGTAGGATGCCCTAGCCCACGTGAACGCTAGAATGTGGTAGTATAGAGTCTGGTTGGTTTGTTGCACCATTTTTTTGTTGCATAGCATGCATATAGATTATTATCTTGTCACTAACGGTTAATCTTGTGAGTGTAGGTGGCATCAGTTTCGATCCACTACCTGCACCCTTCTTTGCATGCCCGCTCTTCGGTGTTTGGCGTCATCTCTGTCCCAGCAGAGTGATGCCCTGGTGCCAAATGTTCCGGACACCAATTGCAGGAGTTATGATCAGGTATCGCGTCGATATCTTTCCACCACCCACCCATATTATTTCGGTAATAGCCATTCTTCTATCCCAAATCGTGCCATCCATCTCGTCCCTTCAGCAACCCTTACTGATAATTGTTATTAGTAAAGGGCAATGCCATCAAGCCTTGCTTTTCCTCCCCTATATTGCCCTATCATCCTAATTCTTTGGACATGTACGGTTCTTTACGTATACTTGATGATGAGGTGGTCGTGACCTTTGTGTCTTGCTACATGATCACCAAGTCTGTCCTCGCCTCCGTATCCATACATTTGCAACCGGTGCTCAGCCAGCGCTTGATGTAGCCTCGGTTACGCCAACTCCTTCCACACGCAGATTCACTTACGTGCACACCGCCACAGCATGTTAGACCATAATACCGGAGTTTCGGCGAAATATGTGTGCTTAGGTATGCATGCATATTAATGTGCGAGTAGCAGTAATATGTGATGTTGCTTCATTATTAATATTATTAGTATGCTTGTGCTTTTGTTTTCGTTGGTTCTTTTTCTTATTTCTTTGGGCCTTTAGTGTGGCATTATTTTCCCCTTATTAAAGTTGCTCATCAACCGACATCGGACATGCAGAATCAGCAAGGAGTTCAGATACTTGGAAGCTCAGATAAACGGAATGAAGTTATCAGTAGACTGTAGTGAAAGTTGGAATATCTTGTCTAAATGGGAAAAGAATCATGGATGGACAGTCAATATCATGTTTGCAATATCATGCATTCCTTACAACAGTACGGATAATCAAGTTTGCCTCAGTGTGCACTTTTCATGGCAGAAATGATCAAATCAGCAAGATAAGCTATGTGCAAGACCAACAGTGCAGTTCCAGTCAAAGGTATGGTTTAGATACAAGGTTTCATTCTTCGTTGAGGATGATCCTGAAACATGATATGCCTGGAAGAGAGCAAGGATGTGCCATATACTCAGAAAGGAGGATAGTCCAGCAAAACCCCAGTGCATATAAGAAATCAACAATAGAAATATTAAGGTGGTATGCATATATGATAATCGGTCCACATATCACAATGAGATGCTTCTGCAGCATGAAACCCAGCCTTCTTCAGTAAGGTACTCTCGATGGTTTCCAGCATAAGCCATCCAATCGTCCTCAGTACGGCATTGGTGCAGGATAGTACATTGTAAATTGACAGCAGATGGCAGATTCAGATCCGCAACAGTTGGTCAGAAGCAAGAATCAGTCAGAACACAAGTCTGCCTCGGGAATCAGATTCTCAGATATATGTGAAGGAAGCCAGATACACACCTCAGTGTGACAAAGGACTATGAGGATTGACGACAACACTGAGCTCTTTACAAGTACCGGTGAACCTGGAATATGTTCCTGATGAGCTCTTGTCTTCTTTTCTCCGGGTTCAGATGATCATTTCCCTACGGTTAAAACTTGAGAGGCGATGAACCTACAATTTGAATGATGCTACCATGTCAGGACATGTGGATAAAAGTACGCCTGTTAGAATATTGCACCCGACAGAACCTATGGTCACACAAAGAATCAATATGACCCCACTCTTTCAACCAAGGATCCAGATCAAGAAAACAATAATGAAGGAGCAAGACCAGTGGTGCAGATATGAAAATTGTTGCATGACTCGCATGGTGCAGGGACCCCGGACAGTCTGAGTCAGTATCAACCGTCATGGATATTCACCTAAGGGGTCTACTCAATTTTGAACCACCATCAGTCAAGGATGAGGATATATATTATAAGATAAGGTCACATCCCTTATGCTGGCCACGACAGGCAACAATCAAATATTTGGTACAGATCTAGTACTCAAGACAGTGGAGCCAGTCAGCATGATTCAGAAATTCCTGTGATAAGTCAGAATCTGTCAGAAAAATGGTTATGCCTCAACTCATTGTTTAGAACCCGAGGATTTGCATTCAGTGGAAAAACCCAATGCAAGGAGTCAGAGCTTGGGTGTTCATCAGGAGAAATCTGATCACCAAATCATGGACAGTTACCAGTACAGACACAGCAATCGGAAATCACCCTCAGAATTGTGAGACCGACATATATTTCAGACATGGTACATCTGAGCTAAGTCAATAGCTATGAAGAGAAATGGAGCCAGTATAAGCATGAATATGTGAGGTAAGCTTTGTCAGGATAACGATACTGCGAAGCAAACCACCCTAGAGCCAGTCAGGTAAGTCAGATAAAGAATTTAATGGGAACAATCAATAAAGGAAAAAGGATACCCGAGTTGGAAACGATTTCCTTTAGTCAGTATATTCATACTTGTTCCCTGAGCAACCAAATCTCGAGGACGGGATTTCTTTAAGGAGGGAAGGTTTGTCACAGCCGGATTTTTGGCCCTTTCTTTTTCTTTTGTTTTTCTGAGGTTTTTGCTTGAGTTTTCTTTTTCCGTGGCTTTGTGGTCTGGGAACTGAAGAAGATGACCTCTTCTTTCTTTCCAGAGTGGCTTGTTGTACCCAAATCCATCCATAGACATTGCCATTTTCATCCAAGCCCAACCCCAATATTCTTTTGCTAGGGAATATTCCCTTTTCTATTAAAGGAATAACCCTGTCTGCCCTAGATTGTGAAGCAACCTATATTTCCATTACTCCTAAAATTCCCAAATAATTCTCATAATTTTTTTGGGTCATATCTTCATCAAATATGGCAAAAGTTTTCCTTGCCATGTTCAAATAATCCTCCAATATTCATTTTCCTATTCTGCCCTAAGTGGCACTTTGTGAAGCAAGTGCTATTTTACTTTGCCAAATTCCCTCAAACTTCTTGGACATCTTTTCATGTCCATATATTTGCCACATGCCAAAATTCAACCTCATTTGCCTAGTAGTTATTTAATTATGATTTTCCAAAGTTTCTGCCCAGAAAGAAACTTTGTGAAGGAGGTACAAGCTAGGCATATCCAAATGAGTTGCAATTTTGCATGGTACTCAATATAATCATATCTTAGCCCTCCACCAAAGCTTAGCTCATGTAATTCCTCCATGTGAGCTCATCTTCAATTCTTTGATTCTGTCCAAAATTCCAGTTTCTGAAGCAAGTGTATTTTATCTTGCTCCATTAAGGATGAAAAGTTTCCTATGCCTTCTCCTGTCCATATAACCTAGCTCCACCAAATTTGGGCATATTTTGTTTAGCCATTTTCCCTCAAGAATTTTTGCAAGTTTATGGTCAGAGGAAATGCTTGTGAAGCAAGTACCATTTGGGTTCAAGCTAAGCCTAGCTAAACCCTACCCCTCTCCCTCTTCTTCTTCTTCTTCTTCTACTACTTTCTTTTCTTCTGGCCTTTTCTTTGCTCTATTGTGCAAGCCACCTAGCCAAGTGTCTTAGTGGTTCTTTCTCCTCCTTTAAATCTTGCACCATGTGAGCAACCTCTCCCCCAAATATCAACCTATTTGAAAATGATTTGGTTGGGTTTTAAAGTACCAAGAGTTTGATCCATATTCTAACTCCTTTTATTTTTCTGCCTCTAAAAATGTCCAAGCCAATTTAATTAAATAGGGCATAATTCACTGAGCTTGGGGATATTTTTCTTTCCCCTAACTCTTCCTATTTTGCTATGTGCTTTTGTGACGCCCGGGTAATCAAGCTACAGTAGCCCTCTAGTAATGATGCCACATCACCATGTTAACTATTGCTAATCTCGTGCTAGTTCAAAACCGATCCAAATTCTAATTCGAATTAAAGTCAAATAATAAAAGTTTTCAGTTGTGAAATCTAAAATGTTCAAATTGTAGCAAACAAATCATAGATAATTATGGTGGAGAAACCCCACTTTAATAAAGTGTTTAAATTCTATAAGGTAAAGAAAATAATAGCAAGAACCAGTATTTAAATGCTTTTATAATTAACAGAATACTAAAATAAATTATTTTAGGTTAAAACCTTTTGTGGCAGTGGGTTTTGAGGTATTACTAAATTAGGGATCATTTTAATATTAGTTAAAAAACTATACTAAAAGGAAAGTAAAATGAAAACAAAAAAGAAAATAAGAAAAGTAAAACAAAACAAAGAAAATAAAAAAAGAGA
>LR738711.1:356602457-356622457 GCA_902687465.1 Secale cereale
CCCCCCCCCCCCTTGATCACCAGATATCGCCTATTCTCTTCACTCTTACTCTTGCATTAGAATTTCTACTATTGATGATTCGATGAATCCTATTCCGTTGCATAGCCTGTCATTGTTGCTACATCTGTTGATACCCGTACATGTAATCCTAATGCTTAGTATAGGATGCTAGTAATCATCATTGGCCCTACATTCTTGTCCGTCTGCCTTGCTATACTATCGGGCCGTGATCACTCGGGTTGTGATCACGCATATATATTGTACTATTACATACACATGTTGATGATTTGGAGATGGGGGCTGAAGGGGCAGGTGGTTCCACACAGGTAGTGGTGGGCCTGCGTTCCCGGCAGCCCCCTAATGGTTACTTTGTGGCGGAGCGACATGGCGGGTTGCGACCACCTAGGAGACAGGTGGGCCTGGCCCTGGTCGTTGTCCGTCATTATTTCATAATAACAAGTTTAACGAGATCTTGGTATTTTATCCGAGTCTGGCCATTGGCCTATACGCACTAACCAGCTACGTGGGAATAGTTATGGGTACTCGATGTCGTGGTATCAGCCGAAGACTTCTTGACGTCAGCGACTGAGCTTCGCGCGTCGGGTTGGACCATGTAACATAACTTCCTTAGTAATGGAGGTTGCTAGGTATGCTCACCGGCCGCGTACGCAACGTGCGGGTGTGCGTTGGGCGATGGGCCCGGATCCCTGCGCGCCTAGGACTTAGGCCGGCGTGCTGACCTCTCTGTTGTGCTTAGGTAGGGCTGCGACGTGTTGATCTTCCGAGGCCGGGCATGACCCTGGAAAGTGTGTCCGGCCAAATGGGATCAAACGTGATGGGTTATGTGGTGCACCCCTGCAGGGAAGTTAATCTATTCGAATAACCGTGTCCCTCGGTAAAAGGATGACCCGGAGTTGTACTCTGACCTCATGACAACTACAACTGGATACTTCATAAAACACACCCAGACAAGTTCGAGACACAACTCGGTGATTGCTTTCTCACAGGGCGACGAGGGGAGGGTCGCCGGGTAGGATTATGCTGTACGTTGTTACTTGGTGAACTTACCATCTATTATTTTCTACTGCTACAAGACGGAGGCTGCGAGAAGCGAGGATACTTGTTACATTCCAGCTACTCTCATCTACTACTGCAAGATGGAGGTGGCCAGAAGCGTAGTCTTCGATTGGATTAGCTGTCCCCCTCTTATTCTGGCATTCTGCAGTTTAACCCACATATATTACCCCCTTTACAAAGATACCATTGCATATGTAGTGTAGATCCTTGCTTGCGAGTACTTTGGATGAGTACTCACGATTGCTTTCTCCCCCTTTTCCCCTTTTGTCCCTTCTTCTCGGACGATGCAACTAGATGGTGGAGTCCAGGACCCAGAAGATCTCGAGGATGTTTCTACGTGGAGTTCGGCTTCGAGGAGTAGTTAGGAGGTCCCAGGCAGGAGGCCTTGCCTTTTCGATCGTTGCTATATTTGTGCTAGCCTTCTTAAGGCAAACTTGTTTAACTTATGTCTGTAGTCAGATATTATAGCTTCCGCTGACTCTTGTGTATCGAGCTTATGAATTCGAGCCCTCGAGGCCCCTGGCTTGTAATATAAAGCTTGTATTATTTTAATTTGTGTTTAGAGTTGTGTTGTGATATCTTCTAGTGAGTCCCTGATCTTGGTCGTACACATTTGCATGCATGATTAGTGTACGGTTAAATGGGGGCGTCACATCTTTTCTTTTCTTTTCTGCCTGAGGAAATAAAAGGAAAAAGAAAAGAGGCAGCAGCCAGCACAGTGCACCTGGGCCTCCTTCTCCCCTCTCTCTCCCCGCAGACCCATCTCTTCTTTTCCCTCTCTGCACAGCCCAACTCCACCGCAGGCCCAGCCAATAGCGCTCGCAGTCGCACCGTGGGCTTTCCCCCCCAGTCCCACCTGTCTGTGTCATAGGGCCGCGTCGCCGTCTTCCTCCGTCAGCCGAACAGAGCAGCGCCCGCACTCACCGTCGCGCCGTGAATTCACGGACGTCGAGGCCCCGTGCGCCGAGCCCCCCTTTTAAACCCAAACCTTGTCCTCCACTCTTCTCTAGGTTTCCTCTCCCCCCTCTCGCCGTCTAGAGAGCCGAGATCCTCCAGATCCGCCGCCCCCATCAACAACCGAGCGCATCTGAGAGCAGCCCCTCGTCGCCGGCGAGCCCCGCCTCGTCCTCAGCCTCGCCAAAGCTGTCCGTCTGCTTCCACGACATCGACTCTGTCGTCTACGTCGACTATGCGGACCCGATCGCCTCCCCGACGAGCGCTTCCACTTCTTCCTCTCGGGCAGCCGTAGGTGTTCGAGAGCTGCCGTCGTCGACTCCGTCCACAACTGGGCTAGCCGAGCACTTCGTCGTGCTCGTGGTGAGCTCCTCTCTCTCCCCGTGCCCTTTTCCCCTTTCTGCACGCACTCTAGGCCCTAGTTCTTCGAGCGCCCGATCGTGTCGCCGTCGGACCTCGTCACCGGCGATTGTTCCGACCCCACTAGGTCATGCTAGGCTGCCCGTTCACTTCGTCTAGTTGAGTAGGATCTTCCTGTGTAGTCGCCGTGCCACCTAGGGCTTTGCATCGCCTCGCCGTTGCTCCGTCGCCGCCAGGCTGTCGTTGCTCGCCGCCGGTGATGTAGTGCCCCGTAGGTGCTGCTAGTGTGCGGGTTGGATGCGGAACTTCTCCAGGAGCCTCTCGCACCCCTCCGCCGTGCTATTTGGTCGCCGGAGCAGCTCCGACGAGCAGCTCCGACGAGGCCAGCACCTCCCCTGTTTCTGCCTCTGCTATTTACTCTTCAGATATACTACCTGTTCTCCGTCGAGTTCAGTTCAGTAGCGCAGTGGTTTGTCTCCGTCAGTTTCAGCGAGTGGGCCTGGGTTCGATCCCTCGCAGGGGCACGTGATTTCGCCCCCTTTTTTCATTTTTCCGTGAGGCTGACAGCTGGGCCCCACCTGCCAGCCTCTCAGCGCCGTTCCCAGCCCCCGCGCGCACCCACGTGCCAGCTCAGCCCCGCCGGGCCCCTCTGTTAGTGGCGTGGGCTAGTTGAGCCTGGGTCATTCTGGACCCTGGCGCCATTTTGTTTTATTTTCTTTTTCAGTTTTTCTATTTCTCTTTTATGTTTTCCTTGTTTATTTTATATCTGCATATATATGTTTCTGATGATTTTGATCCCTATATGAAAAGTGCTTAGAATTTTGTGTAGATTATGAATATGCTACTTGCTGCCATGTTTAAAAACTTTTAAAATGCTGTTTCAATTTAAACTTGTTTTAAATATGCTTAAACTTGCAAAAATCATAGCTAAATAACTACAACTCCAAATTTAACAAACTTTATATGCATTTCGGGTAGAAAAATGTGTAGAAAATTTTGGTGCTGTTGTTTAGCATGTTTGACAACTCTTTCATAGAAGTTTTTCAAATCTGTCCCAAATGCATTTAATTAAAAATGGGAGTTTCTAGATATTGTTGTTATTAATTCCAGCCCATTTAAATGTGCTAGCATGTTGCTGTTAGGTTAGTTGCACCCTTGCCATGTTAACCAACTCCTTAAAAACTAGTTGATTGCTTGTAAGAATAAACTACATAAACTTGTTAAGTTGTTCCTTTGCTTGTTTTTGATCTTGTTGGATGTGATGATATTGCACTCTTGTGACCCCTAGGCCATGCATCATTTCTTCCCAGTTCACATGCTTCATGTTCATGCATCATGTGGTTGAGCACTGC
The DNA here is from genome assembly GCA_902687465.1 of Secale cereale. Classification (NCBI taxonomy): domain Eukaryota; kingdom Viridiplantae; phylum Streptophyta; class Magnoliopsida; order Poales; family Poaceae; genus Secale; species Secale cereale. Next base: position 356,606,201 of record LR738711.1, read on the forward strand.
ATGTTTATTGATTTTGTTCAGTTGTTGCATTGTTGTGGTTGGTTAGAGCCCGGTGACGATACAGAGTATGAGGTTTCTACCGAGGTTGAGTGTGAGGAGCAAGGTTATGTTCCCTCCGAGGAATCAGCAGGCAAGATGACCTTACCCAGATATCACTACTATCTTTTCCTATGCTAGATGTCTCGCTCTTTAGCTTATTGCCTCGATGCCTATGACTGTTTGTCAGCCTCCTATTGTTGCCTTGAACCTCTCTAGCCACCCAACCTAGCAAACCTTTGATTGGATACATAAGCTTCGCTCATCCCCTCTTATAGCATTGTTAGTTGCATGTGCAGATTTGAAGATTCTTGCTTCTTGTTGAAGTTATTGTTGGGATATCATAATATATAATATGTTAAACTAAATCATCTATATATTTGGCAATGGGTGGAAGGCTAAGCCTTTGCTTGGTGTTTTGTTCCACTCATGCCTCCCTAGGAACCGTTTAAATCGGTGTTATGTTCCTTGATTTTGCGTCCCTAACACGGTTGGGGTTTATGGGTCCCCCTCGATAACTCGCTTAGCGCTAAAGCTTTTCCAGCAAGGCCCAACATTGGTTTTACATTTGCCTAATAACTAAAACTTGCATAGGGAGTTATAAACCCTTTTCTTAATCAACAACCCGGGCCAGTGCTCCACATGAGTGTTGTTCCAAACTGGGGGTTCTGCGGGGCCACCTCGGGGAAACTCAAGGGCTGGTAAAAACCTGTAGAATCGCCCATCCGGTCGTGGCCTGAGACGAGATACGCGCGGCTACTATCAGGGTGTCGGCACGCCGGGAGGTCTTGCTGGATTAGCTTTACCTTTGTCGGAATATCTTGAGCACGGGATTCCGAGAATACTCGGGGCTTCCCACCTTGGAGTTGCAACTCCGCAGATCGTGAGCTTGTGATGGGCTAAGTTGGGACACCCCTGCAGGGTTTTGATCTTTCGAAAGCCGTGCCCGTGGTTATGTGGCAGATGGGAATTTGTTAATATCCGGTTGTAGAGAACTTGACACTATGTTCATAATACACTAACAGCGTGAGTGACTGTGACAGTCGCTTTTCGAAGGGCTCGGGAAGTGAACACGGTGGGGTTATGTTTGACGTGCTTAGATAGGATCACTTCGTGATCACTTTGGCGATCGTGGCACTTCTCTTCTCGCTCTAAACACATAAGCTAGTGCTAGTGCAGCTGCAACCTTGTTTTCAGTCTTGTTCCACACCCAAGGCGTTGATAGTATTGCTACCTGAGAACGGGATCGCTGAGTCCTCCGTGGCTCACAGATTCTACACCACACCAGATGCAGGTACCGTTCAGAACTACACAACTGGTGGTTCAGAGTTGTACTAGGAGTTCGATGAAGAGCGTGGGCGATACTACGTGTCTTACCCAGAGGATCAGTAGGGCTCTTACTAGAATGATTGGGACCTTGTGTTGTTTTATTTATGGTATCTTTCATTTGGATCTTCGTCCGTAGCCGGACTATGATGTTATTTGGATGATGAATGTTTATGTAATGCATTGTGTGACGTGGCGAGTGTAAGCCAACTACTCTTTTGCAATTTCATCCCTCTTTTACATGAGTCGTGCAAACATACCATACTTGAGATCATTCTAGTATGAGATTATGCCTTTAAGTCGTGCCTCGACACGTAGGAGGTATAGTCTCATACTGGGCATTACATCTGTCCTCTTCTCCCTCTCTGTGCGCTGGTTCCCTTGGCGCCTAGCCATGTCCAGAGTGCTCCCTGAGTCGTCGCCGTCCCTCTGGACCCCTTGGCCCCTCCGTCCTCTTCCTCACCGACGCAAGCCGACGCGCGCCCACGGACGAGCAGTGGCGACTTTGTCTCGGAGCTCGCTCGTCTCTTCCTCCCTGCGCTCCCTTGTCCGCCTCTTCCCCGTGAGCTCTCGCCCATGTTCCCTCCCTCGTCTCCTAACCCCGAGCCCATGCGCGCGCACACGCGTCCATGCCGAGTGCCCCGCGTCCGCGTCGACGACAGCATGACACATCGCTCCCCCGCCTACATAAGGCCACCCCGAGGCCGCTCGACCTCACCAATCGCCTCACCTCGCTCCCAGGACCCCGCCCCACTTCTTCCCTGAGCTGGAGCTCCTCTACTTGCCTCCCTCTGCCACCATGGCCGCCGCTGGCCTCTGCTCAAATCCGAGCAAGGCGGGTCTTCTCCCTCCATTTTGCCACCACCAAACCTCCACCTAGATCCCGGCGAGCATCCCCAGCCCTTCGCCCCTCCCTCCTATGGTCTCTGGCCATGAGCCCCATCGCCGCCGGAGCCTCCGTTTGCCGGCGTCGAAGCTGCTGCCACCCCATCCATCACCGATGGCCGTAACCTACCCCTTCGGATGCGGCTCTTCCTCTTGAATCCATCCGTAGGCAAAGCGCCGCGGGAGATGGCCTGTAGAGCCGGCGAGCGTTGCCAGAGCTCATCCCAGACTCGTCCGAGCATGGGCGTGCGCGAGGGAGACGAAGACGGCGACCCATCCCTGCCAGCTGGCCTCGGGTCCCGCGCGTCAGCCGCACAGCCCATTGACCCCGCCCTCGCTGACGTGGATTAGTGGAAACTTATTCCCCGAAATTCGTTTTGGCTAACGGTAAGCGTAAACAGCGGCGGTTGCGGGCGGGAAAGCGTTTTCACTTCACCGAAAGCGTATTTTCTCAAGTGCACGTTCTGTTTCTCAGCCGAGGGCCTGTTTGTGAGGATTCTTTTATAGAAAGGTCCCTGGCAGAAAAATAACTATATCTTTTTATCCGCAACTCCGATTAAGGCGAATCCAACGCCCACGTCTTCGTCTCGTCAAACCCGTTCTGTTTCCATCATTTTCACTATGGTTTGCCACGGTGAAAATGACCATTTTGCCCTTGCCCCTAATCAGCCCCCTCCGAGAGAGAACGTTTTCCGGTGATTCGTTCCGCAGTCATTCCGCACTTCTCCCCGTAGCCTTTTTCATCCCCAGGCAAGCCACAACCACCATTTGCATGATAGCCATGCAGAAGCATTGGTTTTCAACTTGAATCGTTAATAACTTTTTGTTTGCTTTACTGCTGCTGTCGTTATTTCGGTTTTTCTTATGTATCGGTGTTTACCGTCATGATATGTTTATATGCACCTGGTTATTATGTTCTACTTGCTACTATTACTTTCATATGACATGCTTGGTAGTAGTACATGTTGATGTAGTGATGGTCTTTGGTGCATGACTGTCGTCTGTTCTGAGTCCGTTGTTATGCCTGTTCTTTTGCACCTAGTTGGTTTAATGCTTGCATGGTAGTATTAATGATATGTTCTTGCATGATATTTATTGTTGATGCTAGTGGTCATGTTATGCTATGAGTAGTGTTCTAGTTGTGATAATCATGCTCGTTTGTATGCCATGCTCATCTGGATAAATAGTTAAATGTTGTCGTTATGCTCGTTGATTGTGATGCACCTCCATGTTTATGTTGATATCATGTTCATGCATTCTATTGCATCAGGTTATTTTATCATTACTCAGCATTTTGCATTCAAGTTTAACCGGATTAAATTGAACTTGAACAACTGTTGGCTGAGTCATGGTGCCACCTTATTGAGCTAACCAGTGCAGCCATGCTTACCTTTTATGGGAGGGTCTTAACTCGGTCCTTTGTTATGCCTCTCACCAGTGCCTCCCGCGAGGGAAGGTTATGGGCACGCGCTACCCTGATCAGGTAGGCGGACATAACCTTGTGTGCTTGTTTTTGTTTCTGTGGATCCTTTGTCCTCATTTGGGACCGTTTTGCCATGACAGTGGCTGTTGGTCTCTTTGGTAGACACGGGGCCACCCAAGAGCTAGCCTTGAGAGGGAGATGGTCGGAGTGGCCGGGAGAGTGCCATGACAAAGGGAGGGTTTCGTCGGAATGCTTTGGTCCACCCGAATGGGAGTGCGACGCCAGGGTTCCGTAGTGTGGGTAAAGTGTGCTACCTCTACAGAGTGTGTGTGTTAAATCTATCGATAGATGCGCCCGCGGATATGGGCCCAGTTCGTGTCGGTCACACTGTGGGTCAACAGTAATAATAATAATAATGTGCTTAATAACAACCCTGGTTTGATGATGAAAGAAGTTGGTTGAGTACTTATGTGATCGTGAGAGGATCACTTTGGTATCGTGAGTACCAACTTGTTGGATATTTGGGGATGTTATGCGAGAGTCAATGGTAAAGGTCAAGCTCCTTGTGGTCGTAAAGGATTACTACAATACTGTTAATACCAAGCTTGATTGGATCCTGAGATGATCATGCGATGTCCATGATGGTAAGTGATGCATGTGATGGTAACCCGAACAGAGTAAGTTGGTGCATGATAGTTTCATCATGTTCATATGTTCATGCTATGCTCGTATTGTTCTAGCTGTATCATGTTGTACATGCCATGTTGTCCTGATAGTATCATGTTCATCGTTGCTTGATAACATGTAATTTCCATGCTATTGTTTGTCTTGATTGCTTTGGTTGCTGTGAGCTTGCAAGTACATTCAATGTACTGACCTGATGTGTCATGCCAGTTTTGCAGGTCATGCCGGATATGATTGCTTGTTTGCCGTGGATTCCTTGTTTGCGAGCTAGGATAAGCGTTCCAGCCAGAGTCCCTGTGGAGTGGAGTTCACCACCATCGTCGTTGTTCCGCTGCCAGTAGTCATTCCGCTGCTTCGTGTTGTTTTGCTGCTTGCATGGAGCAAACATGGCATGCGTAGTTTTGTCGTGCCGATGTAACCCCTTATACCCACATATATTGTAATAAAGAGATGATTTCTTCTATGCTAAGAGTGCCGTATTCCAGAAGACTTCTCCTCGATCTCTGGGCTGGAATACGGGAAATTCCGGTTTCTCTAAGCCGGGTTGTCACATGTTTCTTCATTACGACGTTGTTACGCTTGGCATATGGCGTCACCATCCGGAGGTTGTTAACGTTGTGAGTGCCGCGGGAGTTCTTGTTTTGGGGCATCTTGCAATTGTCGATGAAGTCGTTCATGCTCCCGAACATGGTCTTGCAAACCATTGCCATTGAATGGGTTGTGATTGTCATCGCGGCGAAGTGAACGATCTCGAGGAGGACTTGCATCAGTAGATGAATCTATGGAGTATCGACTTGAAGGACGCCGTCTTGACGAAGTTGTCGAAGAGGCGAAACTCACGATCATTTGGCCAAAGTTCTCCATTTGAGATTTTTGCTTGATGTCAAGGTAGTCCTATTGTCGTGCTTCTGATTTATATAGGTCGGTGGCGAGTTGTTCAATGTGGTCACCCAAAGCTTTAATTTCTTGATGGAGAGCTCCTTGTACGCTGAAGAGGTGATATTTGGTGACTTAGTTTTGCACTTCATCTTGATCCTCGAATAGCGTGTTTGTTGAAGTGCTTGGCCTATCCATCATGTAGTAGAGGGATGAGTAGTAAAATGAGAAGACAATACAAAAGTTAACTTTTCCAAAGACCGACGATGTATCAAGTATCACTCAACGAAATGATGTAATAGTGGAATTGGTACTAGGTTTTTGTCAGGACCGGTCCTTCAGTAAAATAATTACCAGAAGACCGACCTTATCATTAAACCAGCGGGGAATATAATTCCTTGCTGGCAGACAATTCCTTGATACAGAAATCCAGTACACTGAATATTATACAAGGTTGAGCTGGGGGCGCTCAACAAATTTTATTACAAGCGTGCCAATATAATACATAGAGGCGGATATGACACAAGGCAGGGTGGCATACTACTAACTCATAATAAAAAGTGGTGGAATAAGTCAAAGTGAAGTGGGTGATGTGACTCCTGAATACTACAACTCATCGAGTATCAGAGTGAGACCCGATGAATTTATTTGGTGGTAGGCGGAAGCGGTTATAAAACAGTGATCAACTACAGGATCGCAAGGGACTGACTGGGACTCCTCTAAGCGTCGGACTCGCTATCGAACTCCTCATCCATGAGATCGCCTTTGTCCACATCTGGCCAAATCAACAAGCCAGGTGAGTACTTTGAATGTACTCGCAAGACAGTTCGGACTTAGGATATAATAAATGCCAACATAATGCATATGAGTATTCCAGCAAAAAAATGCGACCGGAATAAAATATCAATGTGCTTATTGCATTGATGGAAGTCGGGCGGTAATCCTCCCGAAGTTCGCAAGATAAAATAGAAGTAGACAAAACGAGTGTCTGAGTGACGCCTCATAGGAAAATAATGAATGATAGCAGGCCACAGTCGGGCGTCTGAGCGACACCGCATAACGGGCTTATAGCAAAAATAAATAACAAAAATGCCTCAGTCAGACGTCTGAGCGACAGCACAAAAAGGGCTTATAGCAAAAATAAATAACAAGAATGTCACAGTCGGACGTCTGAGCGACATCACATAAAGGGCTTATAAATAAAAAGAATGCCACAGTCGGACGTCTGAGCGACATCACGCAAAGGGCTTATAAATAAAAAGAATGCCACAGTCGGACGTCTAAGCGACATCACATAAAGGGCTTATAAAAGGAATGCCACAGTCGAACGTCTGAGCGACATCACATAAAGGGCTTATAAAAGGAATGCTACAGTCGGACATCTGAGCGACATCACATAAAGGTCTTATAAATAACAGTAGTATAATGATGAAATACTTCTGAAAGTAAATCAATACGGAGATAGAATGGTGAATTCATCTACCGAATGAACTTGACGAAAACACTATTCTGGTTACCAACAAGAATATACTAGAGACGGTCACCGGGGTTGATATGAAGATTGGCCCTAGGCCATAAACATGGCTACTGAAGGAATTTAACTCTGCAGAGCTTGTACTATTAACTCATAGCCAACGGATTCTACTAGCCACGTGGGCTAGTCCCGTCTACGGTATTTTAGCAGAAACCCAACTAACCAGTACACACCCATTTAACATCCTGTCGTCTGGAATCACCCACGACGACATTCACGGAAAACTATAAGACGAGGAGGCTACAACCTCGAATAGCATGGGATCAAATTTATATATGAGCGCTCTAAGGGGTGCCCCCCTCTCGGTCCCAACCGGAAACACCCATGCCCCCTGACCGGATGACGGGCTTTAATCCAGGGCCATGGAACCCTCATCCCGGCCCCTCTACTTGGTGTGTACTCGGGAAGTGGTTTACAACTGACTAGACCGTAATCCCAACGGACGACCTATGATAGTACCGAAAAAGGAGACGAACAGAATCATGACATGATCTCCGTTGATACTGAGTTAACCAACTACTGGCATGCTCCAACAATACCAGCATTCCACCTATCATATCACCATATGATCAAGGTGGTCCAAACATCATCTTTCGGGGCTCACCAGAAGATTACTTGCATGAAACATACCATACACATATGCCCATATGATCATGCTTATGAAACGAACTACTCGAGCAAACATGCAACACACTCATCATATCAAAAGTTCAAACATGCTTGCCTGGTTCTGAGAAGTCGGAGCCTAACTCGGTGTGATTCGCGTCTCCGTCACGGCCTCCGATATCTATGTATTCAAACAAATATATACTAACATAAATACCGCGCATGCAAATACAGTTGCTCCAAAAATTTAAATATGACAAAAAACTAGACAGAAAACTAAAAAGGACAGAAAAAGAATCAACTCAAAAATCATTTTTAGAATAAAAGATATTAGAGTTTCTGTCTAGGGACCCATCTATAATGTAACAGAAAAGTTCCAGGGGCTAGAACAAAAAACAGCAAAGCGAACCGGTATGTAGTACGTCAACCGCAGAGGGAAAATGCACTTTGCCCGAATGCGCCTTCAGAAAACCGTTCGAGGGGGAGAGATGTGAGGCTGACAAGAGGCCCCACCTGTCGGGTTTGAATGGAAACAGAGCCGCGCCGACGCCGGTGCTGCGGTGATCGCCGGCGTCGATCCACGGCGAGTTAGGGGAGGGGAGTTGTACATACGGCTTCACGATGGTCTCCCGCATCGAACGGTGGTTGAGTTGGGTGTCGGCGAGCCCCACGTCGACGACGACCCTGTCTCCGGCGGACGGCAGCTCGGGTGGTCGTGGACCTTGTCGGAGAGGGTTCCTGGGATCAAATTGAGGTGGGGGTTAGGCCTAGGTGGGTGCCAGGGTGCTACGCTCGAGTTCACGGCGGTGGAGAAGCTCTCATCGGAGTGAATGAAGCTGGAGCCCGAGGCGGAGGTGTTTGGCCGGAGTTGGGGAAGAAGGGCCCATCGAGGCTCTTCCAGAGGCTGGGCGTGGTCTAGGGAGGTAGTGAAGGTCTGCGGGCTCGAGCACGAGCTCGGGGGTGCCTTATATAGGCGGCTCGAGGTGGCTGTCGTGAACGGATAAGTCCGACGAGTCGATTACGATGCTGCAGTGGTCAGACGGCAGAGTTAGGGGCTTGAGAATCATCTAGGAGCTGTAGTGGTTCCATTCCCGCGCTTAACTTAGCAGGGGAGGGGGAGTTACGGGCTGTCCCCGACGGAACGGCCGCGCGGCACGTCGACGGCAGAAAACGCGCTCTGCGCGCGCCAGGCCACGACGACGGTGCGGCAGGCGTGCGTTGGCGGTGGAGATGGACACGCGGAGCGCGGGGGTGGTTTGGGCGGCGCCAAACGGCGTTGAGCCGCGGGGTTGCTTCTGTCAGCCGCCACGGGCGGCGCTGTTGCCATGGCAGTCGCCGGCGCGGTCGGGCCAGAGCACCACCGACGCCCAGAAGTGGCTAAGAGAGCGTGCGGCACACTGGATAAGAAGAAGGAGCAGTGCAGCGTCGAGCCAAGGAGGTACAGACGAGGTTTTGTCGCTGCGCCTGAAGAAACTGACGAAACTGACGAACTGTCTGTCGACAGTTTCAGTTAACAGCTGGCAGTACAGTGTACGCTAAGTGTTTGATGAAACGATTCTGGTATGTGTGCAATGTTTCTGGGGCTGATTTTTGGTGGAGTGACCTTTTGATGTATCTAGAGGCGGCCTGATATTTCACAGAATTTTTGGAAGAAGATAGATATGAATTTCACGAAATTTTGCAAATCTTGTCCAAACTTGCAGCAGGTGAAATTTGAAAATTTTGAACTGTGGACCAGTGAAACAAGATAGATCTAGGTTGTGGGTACTAAGGACCATCTAGGAGAGTTGGTTTGGAGTCAAATAAGTAGATGGAAATGGTGGTTCCTTTGTAAATCACCAAGGTCCACTATAAAAGAGAGAAGTAGTTTTTTGGAGTAAAATAAATAGAAGAAAAATCCCAATAAGGTCAAAACTTACTGGAATTGAAGAAAGACTTGTCCTAAGGTGTGAAAAGAGTCTTGGAGAGAAATATTTCTGTTGGGGTCATGGCAAGATGAAGGATGGAGAGGGAGATAAGTCCAAGGTTAAACTTGAGAGGTTTAAAACAAGAAGGGGAGAATTCAAACAACCACTTTTGAAACTCAACTTGTGCTTGAGCCAAACACAAGAGAAAAACCTCAAGGCCAAAAACCAAGCATGAGAAGACACACAAACTTTGGCCAGAAGGGATTTCAGAAGGGTTTTAAGAGAAGACCAAACAACCCTTTCCAAAAAGGCCAAAAGTTTGGAAGAAAAAGCAACTAAAAAATTTGGGGTGTTACGACACCTCCCCCCTTAGGAAAAATCTCGTCCCCGATATTTCAGATGATCCTCAAATAGGTGTGGGTGCTCTGTCCGAAGGAAATATTCCCTTTCCCACGTTGCCTCATCCTCTGTGTGATTACTCCACTGAACCTTGAGGAATTTAATAGTTTTCTGACGGGTCCTCCTTTTAGACTCCTCCAAAATCTTCACTGGGTGTTCTCGGTATGTGAGATCTGGTTGTACATCAAGGTTTTCATGTGACACATGCTTCTCTGGGTTGCTTACACACTTCCGTAGTTGCGAGACGTGGAACATGTCGTGGACGTCGGACAGTTCCTTGGGAAGGTCTAGTTGATAAGCTACTGTGCCTCTCCGGGCAACTATACGGAAGGGTCCGATGAATCGTGGTGCTAGTTTCCCTTTGAATTTGAATCGTTGCAATCCTCTCATAGGTGATACACGTAAGTATACTATTTCACCGGGCTCAAAACTTATTTCCCGATGCTTTTGATCGTAATAGCTCTTTTGTCGGCTTCGGTCGGTTTTGAGTCGATCCCGTATTATTTTTACTTTCTCCTCGGCTTCCTTTAACATATCTGGGCTGAATATGCGACTGTCCCCTGTTTGCGACAAATTCAATGGAGTACGGCATCTTCGTCCGTACAAGGCTTCGAAAGGTGCCATTTGCAGGTTAGCTTGGTAACTATTGTTATATGCAAACTCGGCATATGGTAGGCTTTCCTCCCAACTGGTCCCATATGTGAGGACACATGCCCTTAGCATGTCTTCGAGTATTTGATTCACTCGTTCCGTTTGTACTCCCGTCTGGGGGTGATAAGCTGTACTGAACGTTAGTTGCGTTCCGAGGGCTTGCTGCAACTGGTCCCAAAATTTGGAGACGAACTGAGTGCCTCTGTCGGATATTATCGTCTTGGGGACCCCATGTAGGCATACTATACGGGCGAGGTAAAGCTTGGCGAGCTTTTGGGTGGTGTGGGTTGTCTTGACGGGAATGAAATGTGCCACCTTGGTCAGTCTATTTGTGATGACCCATATGGCATCATTACCGTGTTGTGACCGTGGTAGTCCAACAATAAAATCCATCCCAATATCGTCCCATTCCCATTATGGTATCTTGTTTGGCTGTAATAGCCCTGTGGGTTTTTGGTGCTCGGCTTTAATGCGTTGACATGAATCACAGCATGCAATAAATGTGGCTATATCCCTCTTCATGCTGTGCCACCAAAAACTTTCCTAAATATCCTTGTACATTTTCGTACCTCCAGGGTGGATTGAGTATGGAGCGGTGTGGCTTTCTGCTAGAATTTCTTGTTTAAGGTCGTTGCTATTTGGTACGCAAAGTCTGTCTCCAAACCATAATATTCCTTCACTGTCTATGGTGAATTCTGAGGCCTTGCCCTGACTTACTTTTCTTTTTATCGCTTCGATGCTGGGGTGTCCAAGCTGAGCCTTCTTTATTTGCTCTATTAGCGTAGGCTGTATTTCTAGCTTGGATACTTCGCCTTCCGTGACCATCATTAGGTTGAGTCTGGCGAACTCTTGCTGAAATTCGGGTCTCAGGTTCTGTATGCTACCGCTGTTTGGGCTGGGGTTACGGCTGAGAGCATCCGTTACCACGTTTGCTTTTCCTGGGTGATAGTGGATACCAACGTCGTAATCTTTTACCAGTTCCAGCCAGCGTCGTTGTCGTAAATTGAGCTCTAGCTGTGTGAAAATATATCTGAGGCTCTTATGGTCCGTATATATTTAACATCGATTTCCAAGCAAAAAGTGCCTCCACTCCTTGAGTGCATGAATGACTGCTGCCAACTCCAAATCGTGAGTAGGATAGTTTTCTTCATGTTTTCGCAGTTGCCGGGAAGCGTAGGCGACTACTTTGCCATCTTGCATCAGTACGCATCCGAGGCCTTTCCGGGATGCGTCGCAATATACTTCAAAATTCTTGTGTATGTCTGGTACAATTAATACTGGGGCTGTTGTTAACCTGTTTTTGAGCTCTTGGAAGCTTTCCTCACATGCTTCAGTCCACACGAATTTCTTATCCTTCTTGAGTAGCTGTGTCATTGGTTTGGCTATGGTGGAAAATCCTTCAATAAACCTTCTGTAATATCCGGCCATACCGAGGAAACTGCGTATATCCGTTACACTGGCTGGCGACTTCCAGCCAAGTATAGCCTTGACTTTATCTGGGTCCACGGCAACTCCTTCTGGTGTTAATACGTGTCCTAGGAAACTCACTTGTCTCAACCAAAATTCACATTTGCTGAGGTGTTTCCTTAATTCTCCCAGTACAATGCGGAGGTGTTCAGCATGTTCTCCCGGTGTCTTTGAATATACCAAGATATCATCAATGAATACCACCACAAATTTGTCCATGAATTTCATAGATACCTTGTTCATGAGGTGGACGAAATATGCGGGGGCGTTGGTCAGTCCAAACAGCATTACTGTAAATTCATAAAGTCCGTATCTTGAGGTGAATGCTGTTTTCGGGATATCTTCTGTCCGTACTTTCAGTTGATGATAACCTGACCTTAAGTCAACTTTTGAGAAAACCTTGGCTTGTGCGAGCTGGTCAAATAAATCATTTATCCGTGGCATCGGATATTTGTTCTTGATTGTGACCATGTTGAGCGCGCGGTAGTCTATACACAACCTCATGGTCCCATCCTTCTTTTTGGCAAACAATACTGGCGAACCCCAAGGTGAGGAGCTGGCTCATATAAATCCTTTGTCTAGCAGTTCCTTTATTTTCTTCTTTAATTCAACCAACTCGGATGGTGCCATTCTGTATGGTTTCTTATATATGGGGGTGGTTCCCGGTGCTAGCTCAATAATGAATTTTATTTCTCTGTCGGGCGGCATGCCTGGTAGTTCCTCAAGAAATACGTCCGGAAATTCACACAAAACTGGAACCATGCTTAACTCAGATGTATCAACCTTGTTTAATTTTGGTTGTCGCGACACCGGTCTTTCCTGAGCTGCTACTCTTATGGTTTTTCCATGATGATGAGTAAGGATCATTGTCCTGTTGAAGCAGTCAATAAATCCTTTATTGGTGGTTAGCCAATCCATACCCAGGATAATATCCAGTCCTTTGTTTTCCAATACGATGAGGTTTTCGTGAAACTTTAATCCCTCAATTTCAATGGTCAAACCTTGGCGGTAATTTTGAGTGATCTGCTTACTTCCGGGGGACTTGATGGTCATTGATTTTCCCAAGGGAAGCGTTGAGAAACCATGTTCCAAAGCAAAACTCTTCGAAATGAACGAATGAGAAGCTCCAGAATCAAACAAAACCGTGGCAGGTATTGTGTTGACAGGAAACCTACCGAGTACGATATCTGGGGCATCCTGTGCTTGCTCCTTGGTCACATGGTTCAGGTGGCCTTTCCTGTGATTGTTATTGGGGTTGAAGTTGTTACACTTGGGCGCGGAATTGCTGCCCTTGCTGTTTGGCTTCAGTGATGAGTTTCTTGGCTTAGGGCACTGTTTAGCATAGTGTCCCTCTTCTCCACATGCGTAGCAGGTAACACCCGGGCGATAGGTGAAATCCTTGTCTCTTGCATGAAAATTCTTATTTGGGCGCATGTCATTTGTCGTGGGTCTGTTCGCCCCATTCCTCTGGAAACTCACCTTATTCTTGTTGTTGCGGGGGTGGTTGGTCTGATCCCTTTTTCTCTTGCGAATATCTTCCAGACTGCGACGTTCACTTTCCAACGTAATGGCTTTGTCCACCAGTGTCTTGAAATCTGGAAAAGTGTGTACGACTAACTGGCATTTTAGCACTGGTGCCAGTCCGTCTAGGAATTTCTCCATCTTCTTGTTTTCTGTCATCCGTTCTTCGTTGGCATAACGTGATAATTGCGCAAACTGACTGTTGTACTCCTGCACTGTCATGCCTCTTTGCTTGAGGTCATCAAATTCTCTTTTCTTGATCTTCATAATACTCTTAGGGATGTGTGCCCCACGAAAGCCTTCCTTGAAATCTTCCCAGGTGATATTATTTATGTCGGGATGCATAAGCAGGAAATTTTCCAACCATGAAGCGGCTGCTCCAGTAAGCTAATGTGGTGCGTACAGCACTTTTTCACAGTCTGAGCATTGCGCCACAATTAATTTCCTTTCAATATCTCGAAGCCAATCATCGGCCTCAAGAGGTTTGTCTGTGTGCGAAAACGTTGTTGGACGTGTCTTCTGAAATTCAGACAATTTTGAGTGATGTTGGTATGGCTCGCGGTGATTTCCCATGTTAATGACATGGTTCATCATTTCTTGGTGCTGTTGCTGACTTTGCTCGTAAAGACGGCACACTTGAGAAAATGCCGTCTCACTGCCCTGCTGACTTGACTGCCCCTGTGAGAAATTGTTGTTTATCTATGTGCCATAATTTTCTTCTGGCGGACTTGGCATGGAACGTGTCCAGGGACGAGTCATTTCTTACTCTGGGGTAATAAAGCAGAAAAAATCTGAGAAGAAACGAGCAGCAAAAAAATAAACCAATACTTTGCAAAGCGACCAAACACGGGCTCGAAAGAGATTTTTGAAAATAACTGGTTGATTGCGCACGGAGAAGGGCTGCTAGTACATATTTTACACGCAGGTTCTAATTATACATATGCCACTCAGGGTGTGCGTACACATCCTGACATGTTATTTAAAACTAGTGCACTCCTCCAAGATCCTACATGATGCGCAAACAGACTACTCCCATCAACCTATTTTACATAACACACAAATGTTACAAGCGAGCGCGGTGCATCGCGGAATGACGCGCTAGTCGGAGATGTTGAAAATTTCCCTCGGCCTGCCGAGGGTAAGGCCCAGTGGTGCTGGAGACTCAACTTCTTCCTTACTAATGGGCTCCAGGCGCGGAGTAAGGGTACGAGGTGTCGAAGCAGGTGTAGCAGGCGGTGCAGCTCTGACCGGAGTAGGAGCAATGACTTGGTCAAACTCCTCAGTGGTAGGCAGACGGCGAGTGGTGGCTAAGATGGAAGGTGCATAGGATACGGCGGACGTGAAAAATGTCATTGGTGGTGCAGTATGGAGTAGCTCCCTCCTATTGGCGGAGCCACACTGGACCAACTTCATACGGATGGCCACTAGGTCGTCCACCAAATTATCAAAGGCTGCCTCAAGTGCCTTGAGGTACTCAACCATTGATTCAATGGCTTCGTCACGCTCCACATTTGCGCATGCAAATGCATAGTGACACGTATATGGCACGTGGCATGGGAGGTAACGGAAGCGACGAGTCTTCATCGAAGGAAGAATGTCCCGGAGACGAGCTATTGCCTCACGGGCAGCCATCTGCATGGCATGCCTCTCCATAGGCATGGCTCTGCCCACAAATCGGAGGCGGTGCGCTTCAGAACGCCCACCTTTGATGTGTACCACAGCCTGATGCATAGACACGCTGTCGTTGAGCTTGTGACGGTAGAGGAGCTTAACAAACCCCTCAGGAATGTTGGCGAACACCTATGCATCACAGTCGTTGCTGGCCATCTACAAGAGTAGACAAAAATTCTGAATAGTCAGGCCATAAATTTATGCTGACCAACAGAAAATTGCTACAAATGTAAAAATGCTGAAAAGCAAATTTTTCGCTAATAACTGATTAGCGAGCGCACCTAGTGGCTTCCTACAGTCAGCCTGGCTCTAATACCAAGGTTGTCAGGACCGGTCCTTCAGTAAAATAATTACCAGATGACCGACCTTATCATTAAACCAGCGGGGAATATAATTCCTTGCTGACAGACAATTCCTTGATACAGAAATCCAGTACACTGAATATTATACAAGGTTGAGCTGTGGGCGCTCAACAAATTTTATTACAAGCGCACCAATATAATACATAGAGGCGGATATGACACAAGGTAGGGTGGCATACTACTAACTCATAATAAAAGGTGGTGGAATAAGTCACAGTGAAGTGGGTGATGTGACTCTTGAATACTACAGCTCATCGAGTATCGGAGTGAGACCCGATGAATTTATTTGGTGGTAGGCGGAAGCGGTTATAAAACAGTGATCAACTCCAGGATCGCAAGGGACTGACTGGGACTCCTCTAAGCGTCGGACTCGCTATCGAACTCCTCATCCATGAGATCGCCTTCGTCCACATCTGGCCAAATCAACAAGCCAGGTGAGTACTTTGAATGTACTCGCAAGACAGTTCGGACTTAGGATATAATAAATGCCAACATGATGCATATGAGTATTCCAGCAAAAAAATGCGACCGGAATAAAATATCCATGCTCTGTATGCATTGATGGAAGTCGGACGGTAATCCTCCCGAAGTCCGGAAGATAAAATAGAAGTAGACCAAACGAGTGTCTGAGTGACGCCTCATAGGAAAATAATGAATGATAGCAGGCCACAGTCGGGCGTCTGAGCGACACCGCATAAAGGGCTTATAGCAAAAATAAATAACAAGAATGCCTCAGTCGGACATCTGAGCGACATCACAAAAAGGGCTTATAGCAAAAATAAATAACAAGAATGCCACAGTCGGACGTTTGAGCGACATCACATAAAGGGCTTATAAATAAAAAAATGCCACAGTCGGACGTCTGAGCGACATCACGCAAAGGGCTTATAAATAAAAAGAATGCCACAG
>LR738711.1:356622524-356661663 GCA_902687465.1 Secale cereale
CATAAAGGGCTTATAAAAGGAATGCCACAGTCGGACGTCTAAGCGACATCACATAAAGGGCTTATAAAAGGAATGCCACAGTCGGACGTCTGAGCGACATCACATAAAGGGCTTATAAAAGGAATGCGACAGTCGGACGTCTGAGCGACATCACATAAAGGGCTTATAAATAACAGTAGTATAATGATGAAATACTTCTGAAAGTAAATCAATACGGAGATAGTATGGTGAATTCATCTACCAAATGAACTTGACGAAAACACTATTCTGGTTACCAACAAGAATATACTAGAAACGGTCACCGGGGTTGATATGAAGATTGGCCCTAGGCCATAAACATGGCTAGTGAAGTAATTTAACTCTTTCGAGCTTGTACTATTAACTCATAGCCAACGGATTCTACTAGCCACGTGGGCTAGTCCCGTCTACGGTATTTTAGCAGAAACCCAACTAACCAGTACACACCCATTTAACATCCTGTCATCCGGAATCACCCGCGAAGACATTCACGGAAAACATTAAGACGGGGAGGCTACAACCTCGAATAGCATGGGATCAAATTTCTATATGCGCGCTCTAAGGGGTGCCCCCCTCTCGGTCCCAACCGGAAACACCCATGCCCCCTGACCGGATGACGGGCTTTAATCCAGGGCCATGGAACCCTTATCCCGGCCCCTCTACTTGGTGTGTACTCGGGAAGTGGTTTACAACTGACTAGACCATAATCCCAACGGACGGCCTATGATAGTACCGAAAAAGGAGACGAACGGAATCATGACATGATCTCCGTTGATACTGAGTTAACCAACTACTGGCATGCTCCAACAATACCAGCATTCCACCTATCATATCACCATATGATCAAGGTGGTCCAAACATCATCTTTCGGGGCTCACCATGAAACATACCATACACATATGCCCGTATGATCATGCTTATGAAACGAACTACTCGAGCAAACATGCAACACACTCATCATATCAAAAGTTCAAACATGCTTGCCTGGTTCTGAGAAGTCGGAGCCTAACTCGGTGTGATTCGCGTCTCCTTCACGGCCTCCGGTATCTATGTATTCAAACAAATATATACTAACATAAATACCGTGCGTGCAAATACAGTTGCTCCAAAAATTTCCACATAAATATGAAAAACTAGACAGAAAACTAAAAAGGACAGATAAAGAATCAACTCAAAAATCATTTTTAGAATAAAAGATATTAGAGTTTCTGTCCAGGGACCCATCTGTAATGAAACAGAAAAGTTCTAGGGGCTAGAACAGAAAATAGCAAAGCGAACCGGTACGTAGTACGTCAACCGCAGAGGGAAAACGCACTTTTCCCGAATGCGCCTTCAGAATACGGTTCGAGGGGGAGAGATGTGAGGCTGACAAGAGGCCCCACCCGTCGGGTTTGAATATGGAAACAGAGCCGCGCCGGCGTCGATCCACGGCGAGTTAGGGGAGGGGAGTGGTACCTACGGCTTCACGGTGGTCTCTCGCGTTGAACGGTGGTTGAGTTGGGTGTCGGCGAGCCCCACGTCGACGGCGACCCTGTCTCCAGCGGACGGCGGCTCGGGTGGTCGTGGACCTCGTCGGAGAGGGTTCCTGGGATCAAACTGAGGTGGGGGTTAGGCCTACGTGGGTGCCAGGGTGCTACGCTTGAGTTCACGGCGGCGGAGAAGCTCTCACCGGAGTGAACGAAGCTGGAACCCAAGGCGGAGGTGTTTGGCCGGAGTTTGGGAAGAAGGGCCCCTCGAGGCTCTTCCAGAGGCTGGGCGTGGTCTAGGGAGGTAGTGAAGGTCTGCGGGCTCGAGCACAAGCTCGGGGGTGCCTTATATAGGCGGCTCGATGTGGCTGCCGTGAACGGATAAGTCCGGCGAGTCGATTACGGTGCTGCAGTGGTCGGACGGCGGAGTTAGGGGCTTGAGCATCATCTAGGAGCTGTAGTGGTTACATTCCCGCGCCTAACTTAGCAGGGGAGGGGGAGTTACGGGTTGTCCCCGACGGAACGGCCGCGCGGCACGTCGGCGGCAGAAAACGCGCTCTGCGCGCGCCAGGCCACGGCGACGGTGCGGCAGGCGTGCGTTGGCGGTGGAGATGGACACGCGGAGCGAGGGGGTGGTTTGAGCGGCGCCAAACGGCGTTGAGCCACGGGGTTGCTTGTGTCAGCCGCCACGGGCGTCGCTGTTGCCGTGGCAGTCGCCGGCGCGGTCGGGCCAGAGCGCCACCGACGCCTAGAAGTGGCCAAGCGAGCGTGCGGCGCACTGGATAAGAAGAAGGAGCATTGCAGCGTCGAGCCAAGGAGGTACAGACGAGGTTTTGTCGCTGCGCCTGAAGGAACTGACGAAACTGACGAAACTGACGAAGTGTCTGTCGACAGTTTCAGTTAACAGCTGACAATACAGTGTACGCTAAGTGTTTGATGAAATTATTTTGGTATGTGTGCAATGTTTCTGGGGCTGATTTTTGGTGGAGTGGCCTTTGGATGTATCTAGAGGCTGCCTGATTTTTCATAGAATTTTTGGAAGAAGATAGATATGAATTTCACCAAATTTTGCAAATCTGGTCCAAACTTGCAGCAGGTGAAATTTGAAAATTTTGAACTGTGGACCAGTGAAATAAGATAGCTCTAGGTTGTGGGTACTAAGGACCATCTAGGAGAGTTGGTTTGGAGTCAAATAAGTAGATGGACATGGTGGTTCCTTTGTAAATCACCAAGGTCCACTATAAAAGACAGAATTAGTTTTTTGGAGTAAAATAAATAGAAGAAAAATCCCAATAAGGTCAAAACTTACTGGAATTGAAGAAAGACTTGTCCTAAGATGTGAAAAGAGTCTTGGAGATAAATATTTCTGTTGGGGTCATGGCAAGATGAAGTTTGGAGAGGGAGATAAGTCCAAGGTTAAACTTGAGAGGTTTAAAACAAGAAGCGGAGAATTCAAACAACTAGTTTTGAAACTCAACTTGTGCTTGAGCTAAACACAAGAGAAAAAACCTCAAGGCCAAAAACCAAGCTTGAGAAGACACACAAACTTTGGCCAGAAGGGATTTCAGAAGGGTTTTAAGAGAAGATCAAACAACCCTTTCCAAAAAGGCCAAAAGTTTGGAAGAAAAACCAACTCAAAAATTTGGGGTGTTACAGTTTTGTTCCTCACACTTACATGTAAAGGCTTTTTGGAGTATCTCAGTTAGGATGGTAGACACAATTTTTCAAGCAAATGATAGGCAAGATATTGATAAAGTTGAAACGATGCACAAATAGCGTGTAAGACAAATAGATCAAACCCAAAGATATCACTAGGAACACACACAGACACACACACACGGAAGATAAATGGGATCCGGGCAACCAAGGAATGAGTTCAAGATGTGAAACCATGGAAAATGCTCTTGTTGCACATATACTAGAGAGACACTAGCTCGACTGCTCAAATGGGCTAGATACGCTTGTGCACCAAGCTATGTGAGAACCGTGCTCCCTTCAACCCCAAATATGCTATGTATGTATGGATCAAGATGATGGAACTATGAAAAATGGCTCTATGGTATTTTCTTCCGAGCTCTTTGTTTTTCTTTTCGTGCTTAAAAACTTTTTTTGACTTTGCCAAGATACTTGATGCGTGACCCTCAATGTGAGACAATTATGTAAGATATGCACAGGGCAGACTTATGTCACGAAGATGATAACAAGATAATTGCATGCTATATGTAGCTATGCGGAGTAAGCGCACCACTAAGGTGCACAAAAGAGCATGGCCCAACATTTCTCAACTTGCTAGTCTCGATAGGTAGGTGACGCAAAATGGCTCAAGGCGATCAATGTAATGCCAAGGTATCAGTATTAGATGTCGTCAAGGTTACCGTCCTTTCTTACGGTTGGAATGGTTGTGAAGTGGACGTTGTCAAGGTTGAGTCCAAGGCGATGATGAGAGATGGCGATGTTGATGACAACCCATTCCTAATTAGCTGAAACTCCTTAGGAAACGGAAACCACAACTCAAAATCCCAATGAAAAATTGTGGTGACGGAAGTGAGGTTATGTAGGAAACAACAACAAACAAGTGTTGTTGGTGGTGGAGAAAACTAATCTGAAAACAGATGCAACCGAGCCGCTGTAGGTAGCCCGTGCGCTCGGGGTAATAGAGGCCCGTGTGTACGGGGTTCCTATGGCCCGTGCGCACAGGTTGTTCTGCTGCGCAAGAACACACCAGATTCATGGGGAAACCTCAAATTGCTGCGGGATTTCGTGGTGGAGATGGCTGGGGATGGTGGGAAGATATAGATCCGTTTGCCAAACACCAAATTTGTGGATGAAATCAACAAAATCTCACAAGATCCAACAAATTGCAAGAAATTTTTTGGGCTATTTTTTGGGGGATTTACGAATTGGGAAGGAAAACAACAAAATCAAGCTAGAATATACAGGGTTGGGACTCCAAGATGTGAATCAACCTTGATCAAGATACCAAGATGATGTAGGGTGAAACCCTAGGTGAAGATCTTTTCACTCTTGGAGGGGGGAAAGGATGAACAGAAGAGAAATTCACTCAAACAAGATCCTAATCAAACATCCACTATAACATTAAAGTTGAGATCCACAAGAATACAAGAACAATGAATGGAAACAAGCACAAATTGGTAAAGAGTCTTCCCAAATCCAAAGGAGATGAGGTCTTGATGATTCACTTTGGGAATCCTTCTCCCTTGAGAGCTCTTGATATCCACTAGGGGATCTTCTCCTAGAGGAGTCCTTGATATCCTAAAGGAGTGATACAAGGAGCAAAGCTCTCTCAAATGTCATGTAATACTTTTCTAACTCTAGCATATGTCTTAGACCCGAAATATATAGGTAC
This sequence comes from Secale cereale, assembly GCA_902687465.1. Lineage (NCBI taxonomy): Eukaryota > Viridiplantae > Streptophyta > Magnoliopsida > Poales > Poaceae > Secale > Secale cereale. The sequence continues at coordinate 356,627,376 of LR738711.1, forward strand.
AGGGAGGTAGGGGACAACTTGGGAGGAAAGAAAGGGCGCCCTTGGCCCAAACATGGGAGGTACGTGCACAGGGGGTCCCGTATGCATAGTACACGCCCGTGCGCACGGGGTGCAGCGACCACGACCCGTGGGCACGGGGTCTGGAGTTCGTGCGCACGGGGGTGCGTGTTTCGGTTACAGAATCCTTCTGGGAAGCTCGTGTGCATAGGGTCTTGGAATCCCTTGGGCACGGGGTTGCCTGGGAGGTGTTATCTTCATCTTGATGTGCTCCTCCTTCCTCTCTGTGACCTTGGGGACCTTCTCCTATTCTTTTGTGGTGTCCCTTAGCTGCTTGGTGGCATTCATCTTTTTACCTAATAACACATATCATGTTTTGGTGAGGTAGCATCCAAGTTCCATTCATATCCATATTAAGCTCGTATATGAGTGAGTTCGCCTTTGTCTGAATGGCCTTGGTGTGAGCACTTATCATAGGTCCGTGTGTAGCTTGAGGGGTCAGAGTAGAGTCCATGGGGATGATGGAAGGATGCTTCACATCACTTATCCAAGTTGCTTTCCATTCAAATCCTTCTTCCACCTTTGCAAAATCTGTGACAGAGAGTTGAGTGTTGGGGATACTATCTTTTTAAGCACAAGAGCAAGGAGTTCATCATCAACACACATTCTATTACCTTTTGGTGAGTGATGTCTCCTAGATTGGTTAGGTGTCGCTTGGGAGCTTCCGAGATGATGTGGAGTTCAACTAAGAAGTTTGTAAGGGTAAGGAGATCGCCTACGTCGTGAAGATCGCTCGAGTGAGGCAAGTCCTTCATGGACGATGGCCATGGTGGGATAGACAAGGTTGCTTTTGCATGGACCCTTCATGGGTGGAGCCTTCCGCGGACTTGCGTAGCCGTTACCCTTCGTGGGTTGAAGTCTCCATCAACGTGGACGTACGATAGCACCACCTATCGGAACCATGCTAAAAATCTTCGTGTCCCCATTGCGTTTTCTTTCTCAAAACCCTTGCCTTTACTTACATGTGCAATGTTCTACAATCCACTGATATACTCTTAGAATTGCATGTGTAGCTTGTTACTTGACTTTTTATAATTGCTAAAATCCTCCTACAACTAAAATTGGGAAAAGATGGATTTTTATTTGGTCAAGTAGTCTAAACAGCCCCTCTAGGCATACTTTTGATCCTACATCGTATTTGATAGATCATCATGAATATAAACAAGAGACAGACATAGGGTTTTACCTCCATCAAGAGGGCCCGAACGTAGGTAAACTTTGTCTATATTCCTATTACCATCGATCTGAGATCAACAGCTCAGGACACCCTACCCCTTGGTCCGACGGTTTTGACACCGACACTGGTGCTTTCATTGAGAGTTCCGCTGTGAGATCAGTAGAGGGATCAATGAATCATCTGCATATTAAGTGCGCACTGGCTACGAGAGCGTATACGCCCCGACCAACTTTTCGTTTTTAGTAGCATGATATTTTGCAACGACTCCTTGGGCCATCTGGCTTCAGTCGAGAATTACATCCAAGATCAGATTGTGATGTTCTGTGGCCTGGAATACACTACGGATTCCCGCGGAGAGCTCATTCTTTCTGGATGGAGTTCAGGCTAGATCGTGGGCTCACCAAACATTAGGGGCTCGACCCCGGAATTGACATCCGTTAAGGACATTGAATTAGATCCTCTGCCGCTGCAAGGCCACATGGAGGAGCCAACGGTACCAAGACGGATGATCTCGTCTCGGCGTCAAGCCCCGACGTTTCTCCGTCCCCAACTTCGAACATTACATCGGGTTTAGAATCGACTCTAGTGCTAGATACAGAATCTATTTAGGATCCCCACCATGCTGAAAACGAGCCAGACTATATGCCAGGTGTACCTCAAGTTACCTTAGCTTTTAGCCAGGCCATGAACCCCGAGGAACTATCTTAGCTACATGACATGCTCGACCACATCCAGAGCTTATCAATCTCGGATGGCTAGACCTCCGTTTATGATATATCAGACTTAAAACCGATGACTAGGAAATTTATGTCTCAGTCACCACCCACCTAGTAGCCTCGGGCGATGATATAACCAAGGTGTTAGAATATGAGGAGGCTACCCACATGGATAAATATGTCGATGACCCTCCCGAAACCACTATATCAGTCGTTAACACCGCCAAGTGGATTGCGATGTGTACTTATGATGTCTACATGGTAGATACTCCCAAGAACCCATCCAGATGTCAGTGCAAGCACGTGAGAGGCACCAACGGTGTCCCAATGGGCATGACACTACGCTCACCCATAGTAGCACGGTAGCAGACGATGCCGACAATATGGGAGAGGACCTTCAAGCCTCCCTAGTCCAGCAATGCATTCCCACAGGGATCCCCGAGGATAGGGATTCCAACGACCTCTTTGAGGGGGCCGATTATTAGTACTTACCTGAATCCAAGGAGGATGAGATCCTCAACATCGAGGACTAAATAGTCCCCGAGAACCCATTTGAACAAGAACGAATCTGAAGGCGCCTCATAGCCGCCGCCAGGAGCATGAAACGAAAGGAGCAGCAGTTGCAGGCCAATCAGGACACGCTGAATTACAAGTGGGGCGAAGTACTCTCAGCGGAGCAAGACATCGAACAATGGCATAGCGCGCCCAAATCTTACCCACACAGGTGTTTGATGCTTGAGTTCGACGAAGAATTAACAAACGATGTGACTTTAGCACACACACAAGCTGATCAACCTGATTGGCTCTCGAAGCCGCGATAGTTCATCAAGGGAGGATTTTCACACCCAAACAACACCGCGCCGCCACTACAAGAACCCTGTTGAGAACTTTGAGCCTTACAACGCTCGACGTCAGATAGAGGCAAACCGGGCACCACCACAGTCCATCTACGGATTAAGAATACAGGCGCCGACTGGGCTCAACGGCTATGATGTAACATCAGTTTATACATAGATATACCCCGAGCTTGAAATGAAGCTTATACACAGATATACCCCGAGGTTCGGCATGACACTGCTCAGTTTTGTGGCCCCGCTCACCCGATCTGTTTTAGAGACATGGTGATGGAACATCAGTTCCCTAACGAATTTAAACCCATTAACATAGAATCATACTGTCGCACACCTGATCCAGCTGTATGGATGGAGGACTTCCTTCTCCATATCCATATGGCCAACTGAGTCGACCTCCATGTTATCAAATACCTATCGCTCAAGATAAAGGGGTCAATGAGGCATTGACTGAATGGCCTGCCTCCTCCCATCAGGAGCTGGGAAGCACTCGAGGATGCCATTGGGGCAAATTTCCAAGGCACCTATGTCCGACCTCCAAATGCCGACGACCTCAGCCATGTTATTCAACAGCCTGGCAAGTCAGCACGAAATTATGGAATCGAGTTTAAACCAAAAAGAACCAGATTACCGGCTGCCCTGACGCGAAGGTCATTGCAACATTCAACCAGAATATCGCGATGAATGTCTAGCCCGCCAACTCGGGTAGGATAAACCAAGGACCATGGCGAATCTCATCTCACTTATGACCCGCTTTTGTGCGGGGGAGGACAATTGGCTGGCCCGCATCACTCACAATTGTGAGACCGGCACCTCAGAGTCCCACGACGCTAATGGCAAGCCCAAGTGCAACAACTACAAGCGCATGCATAAAAATGGCAGGAGCATTACTGAGGACACCGCAGTAGATGCAGGGTTCATCGGGCCTAGATCCGGGGAGAAAAGAAGTACTTTAAAGGGAACAAAGATGGACCCTGTCTGCTAGATAAGATCCTCAACAAGCCTTGCCAAATTCATGGTACCTCGGACAAACCAGCAAACGACAACAATCAAAACTGCTGGGTCTTCAAGCAAGCCGGCAAATTGGCGACGAATGTCAATAGTAAAGCCAAGCCACGCAGTGAAGACGAGGATGAACCTTAGTGGCCCAATTGTTGAGGCCAAACATAGTTTCCTCACGAGGTGTCGGTGCAACAAAGCCTTTGTATATGTTGCCCAGACTATACACATGCACGGAGGTAAGGTTCCAACAACAAAACAAGACCATGCCGAAGTTATAGCTCTTTGAAGAATTAAAGGGCGGATAAAGAAGACCAAGACAATACGAAGGAGGGAAAAACCTCCTTTCCAGGGTAGGCGAGCCTGACAGCGTCGAGGCCACACCGAAGACAAGTCTCAAGACTCCCTCGGCAGGCTTGCCGGGGATGCCGAGGGCAGATCACCCCACCAAGACACAATTGCTCCACCGCACAATGACTCAGGTCACTTATCAGTGCGGTGTCGAGCCCCCAGATGATTAAGTGTCATCCACTAAGCACGTGGCGGCCGCCCAGAAGACGTTTCACCTCCAAATGACACCCGTCCAGCAACGTGTCAGGCGGATAGGGTAAAAGACAGCAAAAGTGGCATGGCAAGGCTTGCTGGGCTACTCCTCGACCTGACACTAAGCAGTGCATTTAATGCCCCCTGTCCCGTCTGCACAGTTAGGTATGATAGCACTGTTTGTATCTAATCGGCTAATAGTGACCATGTCACCACTGTGGATACCCCTTGAACTATAAAAGGAGGACCGAGGCAAGCTAAGAGAGGATTTGGACCCTTGTACACTCATACGCGTGTAGCTACTCTCCCCGAGGCCACCATGAATGGCTTGAGCGCTACGTGCTCCTCGCGCTCACTCATCCAATCCACCAAAGTAGGAGTAATGTTTTACGCTTCGCAGCTGCCCGAACCTGGCTAAAAACCACCGATTTACCATTGTCATGCTGTCTCTATGGTCTCCGCTCTTTGTGCAATGTGTCCTTCCCCCTTACCGAACCACAAGGGGCCAATGGCCCCATAGGTGATCATGTTTTCCCATGACACGAGGTGAAGGACGTATACATGATCTATGCCACTAACATCCCCAAGAAGGAGAGGAAACGAGCACTTCAGAACGTTTACGCATTGGGGCCCGTTGCCCCGAAGTTCAATCCATGGTTGTCATACCCTATCTAATTCAACAAGCATGATCATCTAACAAGCATCAGGCATGGTGGATCGACTGCTCTAGTCTTGGATTCGATCATTGATGGATTCCATCTGATGTGCGTCCTTATGGAGGGAGGACGAAGCCTCAATTTCATTTACGCGGATACGATCGGGAAGATGGGCATAGACTCATCTCAAATAAAGCCAAGCACCACCACCTTTGAAGGTGTCATCCAAGGTGTTGAATCTCATTGCACGGGAATGGTGACACTAGAAGTAGTCTTCGGGTCACATAAGAACTTCAGGAGCGAGGAGTTAATCTTCGACATTACTCCCATTTGCAGCGGATACCACACGCTTCTAGGGCGCATCGCATTTGCTCGTTTCAACTCAGCCCACATTACGCACACTTAAATCTAAAAATACCGGGACCAAACGGTGTTATTACAGTCAATGGTAACACTGAACGCTCCCTCCGAACAGAGGAGCAGACCATGGACTTCACAGCTGAGGTACATGCATCCGAGGATGCAACTCGCGCGCCTAAACATCAGCTCAACTCATCAAAGCGCACACGGGCCGTGCAGGACGACCTCGCTCAGGCATTATCTCACCCCAAATAGGGGTACATGCTCCTTGTTCGCCTCCCTTGGGAAGGGCACTACGTCTCTAGGGTGCATAATCTTTCACTAAAAAATCCCTAGGCAGCCAAGGAGACAAAATAAAGAACACATCATGGTCATCTCGACCGAATAGCAGCACACTTCCGGCTCACATACTTGCATGGCTCTGTAAAAGACCGAACCGAGAGTGGCAGGTCCATACGGCTTAAATCACCCAAAGCGGCAGCTGCACACCTATTTAAAGGACCCGACCGCCAAAAAGCATCAAGCGAGTAGACAACCAAGGTAGTAGACAACCCATAACAACTTTGCTATCGAACGAAGATGAGTTGGTCGACAACACGGATATGCAAACGTGCGACAGGAAGCGGCTCGGGCTAATAAACCCGGAGACTTGCCCGTCATGTTTTTTACTCCTGCCTCTTTTCTCTCTCTACATTGTATCTTTTATAAGTTCCTTTTGTCAAATCTCGACATGTACAACTTGACAATATGAAATATAGAAAGTGTGCCCCTTAAGGTTATTGAGTGATAACCCGCAAGTATAGGGGATCGCAACAATTTTCGAGGGTAGAGTATTCAACCCAAATTTATTGATTCGACACAAGGGGAGCCAAAGAATATTTGTAAGTATTAGGAATTGAGTCGTCAATTCAACTACACCTGAAAGACTAAATATCTACATCAAGGTGATCAGTAAGCAAAGTAGTATGGTAGTTTGATAGTAGCAGTAACAATAGCAATAGTAACGTAACAGTGACAATAGTAGCTTTGTAGTGATTGTAACAGCACAACCGAAAAAGTAACTTAGCAAAGATTAATATATGCAAAGATCGTAGGCATTGGATCAGTGATGGAAAATTGCGTTGGATCATATTCATCATGTAGCAGTTATACCCTAGGGCGACACAGAACTAGCTCCAATTCATCAATGTAATGTAGGCATGTATGCCGTGTATAGTCATACATGCTTATGGAAAATAACTTGCATGCCATCTTTTGTCATACCCTCTCGTGACAGCGGGCTCCATAAGGAAATTAAGGTATATTAAGGCCTCCTTTTAATAGAGAACCGGAACAAAGCATTAGCACTTAGTGAATACATGAACTCCTCAAACTATGGTAATCACCGGAAATAATCCCAATTATTGTCACCTTGGGGTATGCGGATCATAACATGTAATAGCTGCATATAACTTGCAAGATAGAATCACGGACACACATATATTCATGGACGGGATAATTGAAATTGTGCCCTTAGTTGTGTCCCACTCGACATGTTTGCCCCTAATTTCAAAAAACCTGTGGTCCTTCCCAAGTGTGTTTGGCCCCCTTGTGTTTTCCCCTTTCGTCTCAATTCCGTCCAGTCAAAGGCATTTGACTGTTAGGTGGGCATTTTTTGGGACCATTTTGCCCTTGTATCTTGCCGCTTCCCTAGCCAACCACCACCATTACGACCTGTCGTGGCCCAAATCTAGCCCTCCCGGCCTGGTTCCTTCCTCTCTCCCATGGGTTCTCTCTCTCCCACAACTCCTCTCTCCCCATCAGATGTGCAGAGCGCCGCCGCCGCTGCCCTTGGAGTTCACCTCCATCGCTGGATCTTCTACCCTGCCCCGGCCACATCCCCGCAATTCCTTGCTGTTCTAATTGCCAGAGCACCCGCACCTTGCCTCCCTGCCTCACAGCCACGCTGGAGCCCTGCGTCGTGCGATGCCGCCAAGGTCGACATCCAACTAGGTGGCCGAGGTAGGTGGCCGGAGTGCCCGCGCCTCCCACTGCCAAATCCGCCGGAGCCACCGAGACAAGGAGGATCCAGGGACGGCGGCACAGATCCTGGGGCATGGGCCAGTGACGCGGTGTAGGGGAGGCCAGGATTGGCGCCGGGCATGGGGGCACGACAGAGACGGTGGATCTAGTCGCGGGAGGCATCAACTGGATTGGATCCGGATGGATGGAGGTCGGGGAAGGACTGGTGGCCGGCGGTGGGGCATAGGGCACCATTGCCGGGATGGAGGTTGTGGATGAGCCCGGGGAGGAAGAAGATAGGAAGAGGGAAGGATTTTTTATTTTGTATTTAAGTGGGTCCCACATGTAATTGTAACTTGTTGTTTTCTTTGATTTTTAACCGAACTTATAAGGAGGGGCAAAGTGGTCCAGAAAAATATCTCACTAATAGTCAAACGCACTTGGGAAGGACCACATGTTTTTGAAAATTAGGGGCAAACCAGTTGAGTGGGACACAACTAAGGGCACAATTTCAATTATCCCTTCATGGAAACATAATAGGTTCAGATCTGAAATCATAGCACTCGGACCCTAGTGACAAGCATTAAGCATAGCAAAGTCCTATCAACATCAATCTCAGAACATAGTGGATACTAGGGATCAAGCCCTAACAAAACTAACTCAATTACATGATAAATCTCATCCAACACCACCATCGTCCAGCAAGCCTACGAAGGAATTACTCACTCCCGACGGTGAGCATCATGAAATTGTAGGTGTAGATCAGTTGGTGATGATGACTACGATGGATTCCACCCTCCGGAGCCATGAACGAACTCCAAATTAGCCCTCCCGATGATGAACGGGTGGTGGTAGTGGCTCCGTATCATATAACATGATGAATCCTTCTCTTTGATTTTTTTCATGTTGAATAGTTATATATGGAGTTGGAGTTAGGGTTGCTGGAGGTCCAGGAGTGTAGGATCGAAAGTATGTCTAGAGGGGGGGTGATTAGACTACTTGACCAAATAAGAACTTAGCCTTTTCTCAATTTTAAGTTTTGACAGTTTTTAGCAATTTAGCACAAGTCAAGCAATCTCCCTACACATGCAATTCTAGAGTTGTGGCAGCGGAAAGTAAAGCATTGCATATGAAGGTAAAGGGAGGGGTTGCAGAGTGCAAACGCAATTGGACACACGGATGTTTTTGGCGTGGTTCCGTTAGGTGGTGCTATCGTACATCCACATTGATGGAGACTTCAACCCACGAAGGGTAACGGTTGCACGAGTCCACGGAGGGCTCCACCCACAAAGGGTCCACGAAGAAGCAACCTTGTCTTTCCCACCATGGCCATCGCCCACGAATGACTTGCCTCACTAGGGTAGATCTTCATGAAGTAGGTGATCTCCTTGCCCTTTAAAACTCCTTGGTTCAACTCCATAATCTTGTCGGAGGCTCCCAAGTGACACCTAACCAATCTAGGAGACACCACCCTCCAAAAGGTAATAGATGGTGTGTTGATGATGAAATCCTTGCTCTTGTGCTTGAAGCGATAGTCTCTCCAACACTCAACTCTCTCTCATAGGTTTGGATATGGTGGAAAGAAGATTTGAGTGGAAAGCAACTTCGGGAAGTCTAGAGCTCAAGATTAATATGGTAGGATTGGAATAAGTTGGTGTCAACACATGAGCAGGTGGTTCTCTCTCAGAAAATGAATAGTGGAAGTGTAGGCACGTTCTGATGGCTCTCTCACTGATGGAGAAGGGGTGGAGGGGTATATATAGCCTCCACAGAAAATCTAGTCGTTACACACATTTGACCCAACTCGGTCAGACCGAATAAACAAACTCAGTCAGACCGAAGCTATTCAAAATGTGAACGTTAGACATTTTGGTGGGACCGACAATATCAACTCGGTGAGACCGATGCGTTAGGGTTAGGGCAAAACCTCAACTCGGTTTGACTGATTACACAAACTCGGTGAGACTGATTCTGATAATAGGCTAACATAGTGTTGGTCAGGCAAACTCGGTGTGACCGATTCGCTCATCTCGGTTAGACCAAAATGTTACGAAGGGGAAATAGAGAGTTTGCAATGCCAACTCGATGGGACCAATTCGCTTATCTCGGTGAGACCAAAACGTTACAAAGAGGAAACAGAGAGTTTGCATTCCCATCTCTGTGAGACCAAGATCCCTATCCATGAGACCGAATTGATTAGGGTTTGTGGCAGTGGCTATGTCGACTGAACTCGGTGGCGCCGGATAGATCAAATCGGTGGGGCCGAGTTTGGCTTTTAGGTTTGGGACATATGTGGAAATGAGAAAGTGGTTGAGCGATTTGGAGCATATTACTAAGCACTTGAGCAAGTAGACATTAAGAAACACCTCATCCCCTTTCAATAGTATTGGGTTTTCCTATGGACTCAATGTGATCTTGGATCACTAAAATGAAAATGTAGAGTCTTGAGATTTTGCCAATCTTTGTCCTTAGCATTTTGAGGGTCCGCATTTCTAATCCATGCCATGCCAGCCATTGAACTTCCTGAAATATTTATCGTGAAAGGATATTAGTTCAATGAGATATATGTTGTTATTAATTACCAAAACCACCCGGGGGTTAGTTGCACTTTCAATCTCCCCCTTTTTGGTAATTGATGACAACATATAGATCAAAGCTTCGACAAACGATAATAAGAATGAAATATATCGTCGCTTTGAGAAGTATGTGATAAGCAAGAGCCCACCCCCCCTAAACATGTGCATTATTTAAGATTTGCTTTTGAATGCAAATGCACAATCGATTAGGATCATGGGTTACTCTTCCATGTCACATGCATCTTGGTGGAGCGCTCAAAATGATAAGATTTAAGCAATAAGCACTCATCACCAAAATAACAAGTGAATGATCATACACAATAAAATAGGCACACATTAAGCATAGTATAATATGATCAAGGACAAAAAGTATCTCACACACATAAGCAAATTTTAGCAATAACCAAACAATCGAACGAAGTATCAAGAAAAAACCAACAAAGAGAAGCAAGACACTCTCTTTCAAAGCCTAATGATCTATATACACTCCCCACCTTGGCAACAAGTTACCAAAAAGCTCGAAAATGCATAGTGCTATACGACACTCTAGGCACGATCTCCGGGAGCTGCTGAAGAAGTCTTCTTGTTGGTCGCTCTGATGTGCGTAGATGGCACGGAGATAAGAAGATATGCAAAAGCTTCCGATGAAGTTTGTGAAACTGGAGGAACAACTGTGGCAGTGGCTTTAGGAGCTGAAAATGTAGACTTGGGCTCGACAACTCGCACAGCTGAAGATCTTGTCTTCTCGGGACTCTCGGAAAAGCACTTGTTGTATCTCTATCCTCAACATCTTCCTTGAGCTTCTCCACAGTAGTCTGGATCTTTGTGACCTTTGCATCTATATCATAGAACTTAGTCTTAGTAATCCTCTCAAGGCTTGCTTGATTCTGAGTCAAGTTGGCCAAACTCTTCTCAATCCTCGAAGTGGCCTCAAGCATATAACTGAGCTGATCTTGCTTGGTCTTGGGAGGTCCAGAAGCACTTTCTAACTCGGCTGCTTTTGCTTGTGCAATCTTCTCTTGGCCTTCAACAGAAATCGGATGGGATGCATCCATGACAACATCATTGTCCTCAAATTCTGGCCTAAGAGGTAGATGCCTCTTGTCAAGCAGATATGTCCCTTTTTCCAACCTGGAGTTGATAAACATCTGAATGTGAGGGGCATATCCACAAGACCTCTTTTGGTCTGCTACTGTCCTCTTGATTGTCTCAACAATTAGGCTCATGACCTTGAACTTTACTGGAACATCAAACATATGAAGAAAGTTAATGGAGTGACCTCAGATCATTCTATGATCTCCTGACTTGGGAAACATAGTGTGCCTCAATATGGTGTTGATGGTGGTCATTCCAGACATCAGATGATATATAGAGCCAAACTTGTGAGTCTTCAAGTCTTTGTCGGGAATTGGCATGTACATGTTTGCCATAAACTCATGATCCTTCCCGGGCTTGGCATACACAGCTATGTCATTGTCATCCTCCTTGGGGGCATTGATCAAACTTGCCCATTCAGCAACAGTTGATTGGTACCTCGTTCCTTCAGTCATCCATACAATTCTACCATCTAGATAGAAATGAGCAGTGGAGTAGAATTGCATGATCATCTCATAGTTCCATCTGGTCAGTTTGTTCCCAACAAACTTGTCAACTTAATTCTTCCTGAAGCTTTCATGCACACCTGGAAAGAAATCAACATGCTTGTCGATGTATTTCGAGTCAACCCACTTCATGTCAGAAACAATGGGCTTCTTGTCCAACAAGATTGTCTCATAGAAGTCCTGCGCTTAAGTTTCCTGAACATCATGGACTCATCATCATCTAAGGTTTCTTGTTCTTGATCTTGCTCTTCCTCTAGAATATCTGGCATTGGGGCCTTGTTCTTCTCAGCTGCAGGAATTTCTCTTGTGGATCTCTTGGGTGCTGAAGCTTTGGGGGCAGCTTTGGGCTTGGTTGGAGCAGCCCTGGCTTTGATGGCATCCCGCATCATCTTCCGAGTCTTTGTAGCAGGTGCAACAGGCTCATCAGCATCATCATCATCTCTCATAGATGGCTTGCCAATGGCTCTGCAGTAGTGTTCCTAGCTCTCTTCTTGGATCCTGCTGGCTCATCATCTCTTGTTTCAAGAGTAAACACCATGGTTTCTTGTGTGGAAGCTCTGACTTTTGACATTGGAGCTCTCTAGGCACGGACCTTCTTGTTCAGGCCAGGCTTTACAACTCTAGCAATTTCCTCTTTGTTGACAGCCTTCTTCTTTGAAGTGACTTCCTCATGATCCACAAAGTCTTCATCCTCACTATCCGAATTTTTCTTTTTCCTAGTCTTGGTGGTAGCCTTTGGCAGATTGCTTGGAGTGCTTCTGCTGCTCTCATAGTAGCTGCTGTTGGAGGGACTAGAGCCCTCACTCAGTTTTGCCTGCTCCACTAACCTATTCTGACTGTCACTTCCCTCAGACATGTCTGAAACTGCAAGCTGACCCTATGAATAGATATAGTTGAGGTAGAGTGGATGGGCATCACAAAGTGCAGAGATTTTGCAAAACAATTGAGTCAAAAACTTAGTTTTAGGTTTCTACAGATAGCATTTCGGAGTTACCGATTTGTTAAACTCGGTGACGCCAAAGCAACTTTGAGAGCCTAAACTGGTGAAATTGGTCGGACCGAGACACAGTTCGTTGACTCCAAGATTGCTAGGGTATCACTGAGAGTTGAACTCGGTCGCACCGATTTGTAAGTTTCGGTCAGACCGAACATTACAAGTGCAATGGCCTAAGCCAAATCAGTGAGACCGATTTCTGCAACTCGGTCGGTCTGAGATGAGTTCAGCGGAAACCTAACCCTAAAATTTTGAATCAAATCTAATATAAAGAGAGTTTTCGCTAGACCGGATGATCTCAAACATGGCAAGAAACATGGCATTGACTCTATGCTAAGAATCAGATTGATAAAGCACAAAGGGTCGAACTCGTACCCTAACTCGGCTATGAGTTTGCTACGGCGACAACAATGGCGGAGATTCCCGTTGACGGCGGTGGAGACCAGCGGCAGGGGGTCGCTGGCGACGAGAGGATGATACAGAGACCTTGAATTGGCAGAGCTACATATGCACGGGCGAAAATATTCAGAAAACTTTCCAAGGTTCAACCCGTGGTTATATATATATCCAGACCCTGTCGGTGTGACCGAGTGGAACAACTCGGTGGCACCGAGATGCAAAACTGCAAGCAGTTACTGCAACTCGGTGTGATCTAATTGTTCTAATCGGTTGCACCAAGATTGAAAACCTAGATCAACTTAATGGACTTGGTATGACCGAAAGGAATGAATTGGTCAAACTGAAATGCACTAAGAGGTCTTGGAAGTTTAAGTCCATGACGAATCGGTGACTCCGAGTGGTCCTCACTCAGAGGGTTCGAATCTGACTTGATCAAACTTTGTGATGTAGCATGAAGAGAGTTTGAGACAAGAAAATCCTAGATAGCTAGAGGAGGTACTTGGGCATTCTTGTCCATCCAGTTGGCAAACAAAGAAAGCCAAACAATCAAAGCAACAAATGGAGGTCCTCGAATGAGAAAAATATGCACTAAACATCCTCACACAATAAGATAACAAATGAAATATGTGGCAAAGCATGCACAAACACTCTAGCATCTATCAAGCAATTGGCGATGACTAGGTCATATATATATATATATATATATATATATATATATATATATATATATATATATATATATATATATATATATATATATATATATATATATATATATATATATATATATATATATATATATATATATATATGAGTATATTAACTTAGGAGTCAAATGAAAACATTTGATCATAGGTCATACTAATCATTTAAGCACAAGTGGGGTTGCCACTTTCACATAAAGCGTTGTTGTGTTCACATCATTAGAGTTTCTTTAGCTAAATTCTTAGAGTAAAGCTCCCCCTAGATGTGATATCCCCCCTAAGAGGGATGAACTAACCTTGGGTTTTGTCGATGATGACTTCATGTAGGTTTTGAAGATGTAGATGCTCAATTTTGATGTAGATCATTTGAAGCAATGCATTGGAGTGAGTTGCACTTTCAATACCTACATGGGTTAGTCCCACAAGGAACATACAAAGATATACATGGACATAGTGTGAATTGCACACACGATGATGTCCGTGAAAGCATTAGGTTACCTTGTCCCTTGTCTTACCAACAAGAGGGTTTGTGACTCCTTGGGATAGTGCAAGATGTGAAAGTTGATTGCACTTGTCCTTGCCAATATTAATAAGAGTGAAGTATGTTGGCAGAGTCACCCTCAAGAACACTCTAGTTCTTCTTCTTCGGGATCCACACCATCTTGATGGGAATCGTTGGAGTTGTAGATGTACTTGATGAAGTAGAACTTGATTTAGTCTTGGGAACCCACTTGACCAAGGCCTTATGAGCTTCTTCAAATGCGTCAATCTCTTCTTGAAGCTTGTCCTTGCCCTTTAGCTTGTGGTCTTGTGGTGGAAGATCATCTTGGGCTTTTGTCCTCTTGAAGGAAGTAGGACGATACTTCTCTTGTTGAGGAACAAACTTTGTCTTGGGGTATTGATCTTCTTCCCACTCAACTCCATTAGCATTGAACATTCGTTCAAAACCAACACCTTGATTCTTCCGGTGCCTTCCTTGCTTTCATACAATTTCCTTGAATTGCTTACTCCCGGCAAGCTCTTATAAACACCTTTTCTCTATAATTCCCTTCAATAAGCTATTTTCTTGCTCAAGTGTAACTTGGATAAGAGAATCATTAGTGTAATCAAGAGAACTACTAGAAGAAACAACATTGGATTTATCATGATTATTGTTACTACTAGAGGAAGAATCTTTCTTGTTCTGATTGCTAGATTTTACTTGTGGCATATAGGTAGGCAAGAGTAAACGCTTGGCAATGTAAGAATAAATTTTCTTACAAAGATCATCATTGATTGCTTTTAAGAACTCATGCTCTTGCTCTAGATTGAGCTTTACAGAGCGTAGCTTCTAATGAGTCCTCAAAACCTCTCAATGATCCTCTAAGGTAGATTCATGTGCTAACTTAAGAGTGTTTAATTCTTTAGTTAGACGCTCAATCTTGTCCTGATCATTGTCATTTGTTTTATCCTGATTAGAATGATTAATAGCAATTTCATCATAGTTTTCATCACTATTGCTACCAACAAGTAAATCATCATCTCCTAGCAAATCATCTTCATCACTATTGAAATCAAGATATTCGAGGTGTGACACCTTAGGGCCTTTAGCCATGAAGCATCTTCCAATTCCTTTAGTTGGATGACACAAGAGCAATTCCGGCAACACCTTCATCTTGAGTATCTTCAGAGTCAGAGTAATAGCTTCTCTCGGAGTGGTCACCGGAGTCGGAACCGGATACCCATTCACCAACATGAGCTTGATGTCTTCGTCTTGTATGGCTCCTTGATGATTTGTCCTTTGTTTCCGTATCCTTCCTTCTACAAGAGGGTCTTAGTTCATAACGATCATCTCTACTCCTTCTCTCTCTTCGTGGTGAATCTTCTCTTATTCTTCTCCTTTTGGGTGAGTCTTCTCTTATTTTGTGTGGAGCTGTACACTCATTTGAGTAGTGTCCGGGTCTCCCACAATTGTAACAATTCCGATCACGACTAGAAGACCTTTTGTCATTGTATGACCTTGACTTGGAGTTTCTCTCTTTGTTTCTATTCTTGTAGAATTTGTTGAAGTGCTTCACCATTAAGTTCAATTCTTCATTGAAGACTTGTTTCTCACTTGATGATGTAGGATCATCACATGAAGCTCTTTAAGCGCCACTAGACTTGTTGTGAAGCTCTTCTTTATCCTTGACATTTCATGAGCAACAATTCTACCAATGACTTCCATTGTCTTGAGATCTTTGTAATTGGGCATCATTTGGACCAATGTGCACACGGTGTCATATTTTCCATCCAAGGCTGCTAGGAGTTTTTGATGATGAATCTATCGGCCATTTGTTCACTTCCTAAGTCGGCAATCTCATTTGTGATGAGAGCAAGCCTAGAGTATATTTCAGTGTCACCTTCACTATCCTTCATTTTGAACTTGTCAAGTTGACTTTGAAGCACATCCAACTTGGATTCCTTGACGGAGTCGATACCTTCGTGCATATCAATCAAAGTATACCAAATTTCCTTTCGCATTCTCAAGACGGCTGATTTTTTTGAATTCTTCGCGACACAATCCATTGAAGAGGATATCACAAGGTTGAGCATTGTATTTCAATATCTTCAAGTCTTCAGTGGTAGCTTCACGATTTGGTTCCTTCCGGTGGAAGAATTCACCTTGCAAACCAATACACACAATAGCCCAAACGATGGGGTTATGTCCAAGAATATGCATTTTCATCTTATGCTTCCAACTAGCAAAATTAGTACCATCAAAGTAAGGACCTCTACGGTGGTAACTTCCCTTGCTAGACGCCATACTCTGCTAGGTTGTGAAACCAAGGCTATGATCACCAAAGCTATGGAAATTAAGGCAAATGGAGACCAAAGCTCTGATACCACTTGTAGGGTCAAAATTATGTCTAGAGGGGGGGTGATTAGACTAGTTGACCAAAAAACCTTAGCCTTTTCCCAATTTTATGTTTTGATTGTTTGTAGCAATTTAGCACAAGTCAAGCAATCTTCCTACACATGCAATTATAGAGTTGGGGTAGCAGAAAGTAAAGCATGGCATATGAAGGTATACGGAGGGGTTGGAGAGTGCAAATGCAATTGGAGACACATTTGTTTTTGGCGTGGTTCTGATAGGTGGTGCTATCGCACATCCACGTTGATGGAGACTTCAACCCACGAAGGGTAATGGTAGCACGAGTCCAAGGAGGGCTCCACCCACAAAGGGTCTACGAAGAAGCAACCTTGTCTATCCCACGATGGTCGTCGCCCACGAAGGACTTGCCTCACTAGGGTAGATCTTCACGAAGTAGACAATCGCCTTGCCCTTACAAACTCCTTGGTTCAACTCCACAATCTTTTCGGAGGCTCCCAAGTGACACCTAACCAATCTAGGACACACCACTCTCCAAAGGGTACTAAATGGTGTGTTGATGATGAACTCCTTGCTCTTGTGCTTCAAGTGACAGTCTCCCCAACACTCAACTCTCTCTCACAGATTTGGATATGGTGGAAAGAAGGTTTGAGTGGAAAGCAACTTGGGGTAGGCTAGAGATCAAGATTCTTGTGGTTGGATTGGAATATCTTGGTCTCAACACATGAGCAGGTGGCTCTCTCTCAGAAAATGAATAGTGGAAGTATAGGCACGTTCTGATGTCTCTCTCTCTGATGGAGAAGGGGTGGAGGGGTATATATAGCCTCCACACAAAATCTAGCCGTTTGTGGGGACCCCGACTCATAAGTCGTGATCACCGAATGCACGTGTACAGTGATCCCAGAGATCAATGCTCACTGAACACACAGAAGCTGAATAACAAGAGTCTTACATCCATACATACCGTGTTACACAAGTAGGACCATAATGGTCAAGTCTTGAGTATATCGTCGCAGCGGAAATCTTCAATGACAACATGGACCCATGACATCTGCCTTAACCCTACAGGCATTCTGACTGGGAAGCGTCCTAGCTCGCATGCTCATCACCAAGAAATCTTCATCATAACCTGTTCTCTCCTGCCTGGCCAATAAAATAACCAGTGGCAAGCCAATGAGTACATTGAATGTACTCACAAGCAACCCAAGTGTGATAACAGAATAATTATGCAAGGCTCTACTGCTAGGTTGGCAGTTTTGCGGAAAGCTAGTTTTTCATATGCACTTATGATCAACATATAACAAGGGCATGCATGTGTGTGTAACAAGTATCAGGGGGTCACAGACATCAATATCGAGAAAGAGTTGTAATCAACTCATGCTCAAGCTCAATGAGACTTTCTCACAATCACATCAACAATATCTCTGAATCGTGTTGTTTCCCAGAAACTTATGGACATAGTCTAAGTAGCACCACCCAACTGTCCATGACCGTGGACACGGCTATTCGAATAGTTTGACACTCTGCAGAGGTTGCACACTTTACCCACAAGATCCGGGGAACTTCCGTGTCATCCACGACCCGCGGTACCTCAAGTACCCGGGGTAAGCACCCGATCACTACCTTTCCCTAGACGACACTAACATAGAGTCCACTCGATTGGTAGCAGCCCCGTGCCAAACATTTCACATCTCAAGGTTTGTGGAGACTCGCTCCGTATTCATCACATATCACAAGCACGGGGTACCAACGGTGTGTCCGGTGCCCTGTGAAAACAGTCATGGCCGCCTATCCAAGCATGACCCCGTCCCGAGAGTGACCTCATGTCACCCCCGTCACTAGTAATGCGGGCACCATGCTAGTATCGACCTAGGTAATCAATAATGCACTTCTCCCATATAAGGGTAGAGTGGTTGCGCATGTTTGGTTGGGACGGTAGTCACACATAAATCTAATCCATATCTGTAAACAACACTTTCGTCAAGCCTCAGCACACTACTTCTTTACCACGTAGTTCCCTAGCTCCTCATCAACTCCCAGGGGCATTAGTGGCACCCACTGGGTCATTTGCAAGTATGTCAGACCACACTTGTTTCACTCAATGCATAACCCCGACCCATTTTGCGTAGCCAACTACTATAGCATACATCTATCTACTCCCACCCACATAACCCTCATAGGAAGGTAGGGTCATGTTTGATGCAAGTTTCAACAGTATAGTAACAGGGGTAGCAACCAAAGTGGTTTCCACCTCAACATGATTCCGATGCATTGAATATAAAGGTGCTATGAGACATGCATAAAAAGGTTTCTTGAACATGGTCAAAGGGCTGCTTGCCTTATTCTTCAGAGTCTTCAAATCTTCTGGTCCATCTCCGAATACTCTGTTTATTACGTTAACTAACGATGGAAACAATCATAATAAGCAACACAATCAAAGCAAAAATAAAAGTGCTCTAAAAAATAGGAGTTGGACTTTTCTAGGATACCTCTGGTCATATTAGAAATGACCAAGGTGGTTTCATAGGTATTGGATCAATGGGTGATTTGGAACATTCCAATATGATGGAACAAAAGGGTTTATGGATTTGGAAGAAGTATACAGAAATATTTCCTTGAATGATGAGCAAAGGCACCCATCAACAAGTCATGATTTTAGAAGCATTTAGGAGCTGGTTTCACTGGATTTGGAATCCAGATGAATTTCCTAGGATTTTGCAAAGCTGATAAATATGAAGAAATGGCTCAATATTTGGTGGGGTACTGAAACTATTATTAAAAATGTTCCAAAACTAAGTTTGGACATGACAAGCATCTAGGAATTTGAATCACTGCATTTGGATCAAGATTGAGCTCTCTGTTATTTTCTAAAGTTTATCACAGAAATGAAATAAAGGCAATTGATAAATATTTGTGTAGGGAAAGCTTCTGGAATAATGTGCATGTTGCACCATGTGATAGAGCATGATTTATGGAGCCATAGGAAATTTGAATCATGCAATTTGGAGTTCATTTGAATTATCTAGGCATTTTTGAAGTTGGCAGAATAAAGAAAAAAGAAAAGAATAAGGGTTTACCCTCCACTGCGCTCAGGGCGGTGGATAGCTTGCGGGCCGGCCCAGCGGCTCGGCTACGTGGGCGAAGGTGGTGACGCCGAAGGCGTAATCCCCGAAGTGTGCTTCCGCCTAGGGAACACGGCTCCTGCCCGGTCCGTCTCCACTTAAACTGCTGGGCCCGCCCCGCTGGGTCACCGACGAGCGGGCCCCTCCAGCAGGCCTTCTTCTTCCTCCCGCCCTCGCCAGAAGAGGCAGGGGCCTCGTCGGCGGGAGGTTGCGGCCCTGCCCCCCGGCGGCTCAGGCCACCTCCGGCCAAGCGGTGGCCACCGGAGGGGCCACTAGAATGCGGCGCATCGGGGGAGATCGGCAGGGCCGGCAGGGGACGACCAAGGTGCGCTCGGCACTGCCTCGACGGATGCTTGTTCGGGCGACGAGCAGCTGGGGAATGTGGTGCCCCGGCGGTCTGGGAGAAGTAGGGGAAAGGGTCACCGTACCCTCGCATCTCTTCTGGTGGAGGAAAGGGAGGGAGGCGAGCTCGGGACGGCGAGGATTCGAGCGGAGGCCGGCGGCGGAACTCCGGCCAGAAGGGAGGCCGTAGGGCACGGGGGAGCAACGAGTCGGCCCGGGAGGCGTAGGAGGGAAGGAAAGAGCTAAAGGAGGTGCAAGGGGGCTCGGGGGCGGCCTATAAATAGGTGAGCGCCGGTCCACTGATGATGCATGCGCCGGCGAGGTCGTTGCTGTCGTTGCAGGCCACGGGGGAAGCAGTGGGCATGTCTAGGGCGTTCGTGGGGCTGGTCCACGCCTAGAGGAAGAGAGAGGAGGAGCGGGGAGGCGCCAGAGAGGCCGCGCGTGCGAGGTCGCTCACTGGTGCTCAGGGTCGGCCGGTGCGCGTGCGAGCAGGGGTGAGGGAGGAGGAGAGAGGAGGGGGCCGACCGCCCGGCGTGTTGCGGACGTCGAGGCCGCCTTGGGGGACACGAGGGGGAGGCCCTAGGTGGTCGGGGCTGGTGATTGGAGGGCGGCTGCAGTGCTCCAGAGCACTGTAGCGCGCTCCAGAGCGTGCTTTTGGCCGGCATGGCTGTGCCTTTAGCTCCTTGGCCGTGTCCTCTTGTGTCCAGCAGTGTTAGGGAGTAGTAAACAATAGTGTGGAGGTCTTGGATGCTCTGGGGAGCCTCTGGAATGAGGAGAGAGGTGAAGGAGAGGGTGAAAATTGCTGTCCAGCAGTAGGAATTGGGGTTTTACCCCCTCCAATAATTGAGCTGAGGCCATAGAGAAGTTACTGGGGGTAGAGTATGATCAGGGGAAGGTGTGGTAGAAATTTGGGGTAAAGGGAAATAGTAAAAGAGGTTCAAACACTGGTTTTGGTAAATGACCAGAAGGTGTTTGATCAGGTTTTGGGGAGGCAAATGACCTCCACTTGACATGGGACTTAACAGGATCAAATGTCACATATAATTAGGCCCCTACACCAAATTTGAGCTCATTTGGGCAAAGTGGCCAATGTAACTTTGGTGAACCCTAGAAATCAACAAAAATGGTTTCACCATGTTTGAGTCAAGCAATTCATCTCCCCTTGATGCACCACTTGGTGTAGCATCATCATTTGGGGTTATGAACATGCCCACAAAGTTTGAGGCTCCAGATAAAAAGTTGACAATGTAAAGTTGTTCAAATTTGAATTTGAACGGAAGTGGTTTTGGGGTGATCTGATCAAGTTGCTCTATTCCAAATCTTGTGCCATTTGGTCTAGATGCCTTATTAGGCCATTCTAGCATGTGCACCAAATTTGAGAGCATTTGGACAAGTTTGGCAATGTAGAGTTGCTCAAACTTCAAATATGGACAGAATGGTTTTGAGGGGGTTAGAGGATGTTTCCTTGATCTTCAAGGCATGAGGCTTTGCAAGATCATCAAATATGTCATATTTGACATGATAGAATTTCCCTGGAATTTTTGGAGAATATTTCCTTTGTAAATATTTCAAAACCTTGAAATATCCAGAAAGGGTTTTGGAACGATTTGTCCAATATTTTGAACATGACCATGTGTTGAAACTCTTATATATGGACAATATATGTCCTATGAGTCTCCCTGAATTTTGGCAAATTTTTTTGAAATGCTTAAATAATGTTTCCCTATTAAAGACCATTTCTGGCCTTAAGAAAAAGCTTTTAAATAAAATATAAAAATAGCTTTTAAAATTATACTTTTGTGTTTTCTGTGAGTCCTATACCTAATATGATTCAAATATACTTTTTGAAAGATTTTTCACACCATAAATAAGGTACTTGCAGTGCAAACCTCAATTCAGGGGTTTTTGGAAAACTAATTTTAGAAAATACCATTTGGCCAAAATATTTTTATAAGAAAATTCTATACTGGTCTATACACATGGCATGATCATTGGGAAAAGGTTTTGGGTCAAGGAGATGAAGTACAAGAGTTGGAGGATTTATTTGATTTTTAGAGCACTAACAAACAGCAGACAAAAGTCAAATCAAGCAAAGTCAAAAACACTCAAAAGTTTTTGCAAATCCACATTTTTAACATGAAAATTAGCTTAAGCAATGTGATATGAAAATCAGGGTGTGACAGACCTACCCCCCTTACAAGAATCTCGTCCCCGAGATTCCTAGACTAGGCGTGGAAAGAAAAGCGGAGTCTTGGATACGGGGTAGTCTTCACTTCTTGTTGGTTCTGCTTCCGAGCGGTGCTCCTTGGAATCTTGAAGTGCTTGATGGTATGGCTTCTTGCTTGATGCCTTCCTTGATGGAGGTTGCTAAGGGGTCTCTTGCATAGGTTAGGTTGGGTTAGCTGTCAAAGGCTCGGTGATCGGTGTCCTTGCGGGCATCGGGCTAGCTAGGAGGTAAGAAGTACTTCCAGAGTGGGGGCTGGTGGAAGATTTGGTGCACGGAGGGTATCTCAGGTGGTAGACCTAGCTGGGGAGCCGTCTACTACATGACTTGCAGTGATCTCAAAGGGTCCAATGAACCTTGGTGCGAGCTTCCCCTTGACGTGGAAATGCTTGGTTCCCTTCAGAGGAGTTACCCGCAGGTACTCGTGGTCCCCGATATGGAAACTCATGTTCCGACGGTGAGTGTCAGCATAGCTCTTTTGCCTTGACTTGGCTGCCTTCAAACGTTCTCTGACTAGTTGGACTTGCTCTACCGCTGCGCGGAGAATCTCCGGTCCAAAGACTAGCCCTACTCCAGTCTCTGTCCAGTTGAGGGGTGTGCGACATCTGCGTCCGTACGACACCTCAAATGGTGCCATCAGAAGGCTCGACTGGTAACTGTTGTTATAGGCGAACTCGGCAAAAAGGGAGACAATCCTCCCACTTGGCTCCATATGCCAAGACACAGGCTCGGAGTCATGACTTCGAGAATTTGATTGACTCGTTCAGTCTGACCTCCGGTCTGGGGGTGGAAAGCCGTGCTGAAAGATACTTGGTTCCCAAGGCTTCTCGGAACTTCTTCCAGAACCTTGAGGTGAACTGGGTTCCTCGATCTGACACAATTCCTTGGGAAATGCCGTGAAGACTCACGATTCGGTCGATGTAGAGAGCTGCCAGCCGGTTGCCATCATAAGGGGGTCTTGACAGGAATGAAATGGGCCACCTTGGTCAATGATCGACTATAACCCAGATAGAGTCATGTCCTCTATCCGACCTTGGTAATCCAGTGACGAAGTCCATTCCGACTTTATCCCACTTCCACTCAGGAACTTTGAGTGGTTGAAGCAATCCAGCAGGTCGCTGATATTCAGCTTGACCCTTTGGCACACATCACACTCTGCAACATAGGTTGCAAATCTCTCTTTTCATCTCGTGCCACCGGAATCGTGCCTTCAAGCCTTGATACAAACTTGGTGTGAGTGTTCCTTCGACACGGAATTGCTCGGTTCCTCCGGGAGGAGTGGTTTGCAGATACGCCCGGTCTTCGACGCGGAAGTTACTTCTTGATGACGGTGGTCGATGTAGATCTTCCTTCTTGACAGGGCGGTCTTCAAACGTCTTCTATCCAGCTGTCCGTCGCTTCTTCGTCTCCGGGCAGACAAGTAGGCCATCAAATAATGATGTTACCCATCTTGTCCAATTACTCCATGAGGTCTAAGGGGTACGCAAGGTAAGCTGGGGTATTGGTGGTGGTCTCGGTTGAGTATTGCAGAGGCCTTCCTGACTCTGAGTCAAGGCCCGTGGTCAGAATCTGACCAGGTTGTGGCTCGGTGGGGCTTAAGGGTTTCAAGGATTCTAGTGAATGAGTGAACTTATATCATCTTATCCTTAAGCATAGTTTCTGAGATGCCAATAGCCCTATCTAGTACTCCGAACGGAAAAGCGGCCTCTCGCATAGACCAACTTTAATCACCACTCATTGCCATACATATCCTCATGATTCTCAAGAGACGGTCTAACAAAATTGTACTGTCTATGATCCCCAAATCTATATGTATGTCTACATCTAAAATCCAAAGGTAGATCATACATGCTGCTGAGCTTAAAAATAAACTCCACAATCCAAGCACTCAACCTAGTCTTGCAAGGCTCAAGATAATGCATCTCTAATCTAAGGAAACACGTCATATGCCACTCCAAGATTTGTTTCCTTCCTATAGATCAACTCCAATAGCCCGGTAATCTCCATCAATCACCACATAATCCAACAATCCTACAAATCCGGTGTCTACGGTGTTCCACAAGATCTCAATACCCAAATACTCGGAAGGACTATGCATTATGACAGTATGTCCACCAAATTCCCATCATCCGGGTCAAGTAAACTCCATGATCACGACTATATAGATCTCTAAGTCAACTCCGACAAATAATCCAATCTCCTAGGTTATTGACCACCGTGAAGCATGATATCATAATCAGGATCATAGGCCTAAATCCAATCTTACTCCGAACCAGGCGGACATATCCAGCATCTATACCAACCAGAGTCACCTACATAAATCCAAATCTTATGTCCAACGGGTACTTCTACCGGCTTTCCCCAAGTCATGATCCCACCAACATGAAAACCTCACAATCCATCAAGGTCTCAGATAGTTCCTCGAAGTCACTGATGTAAAGCCACCAAGTCATCTGTCCAATATCCTCGAACTGGTCTATCTATGGCATCGTCAGACCTCGTGCTATATCAGGATGAAAATGTGCTCACTCATCGTGTCCACTAGCTCCTTTATGAACCCAGTGTTGTGCAAGGTTATAGAGGCTTAACAGGTTCTCTCACCTTACCATGGGTTAGGCACATGGTTAAGGATTCGTGCTGGAGTGTCTCGGGAAGTCTCAAAGGGTCTAGGAATGGGGTTACTGGTCTGGAGGGTTAAACATAACTCTACGGGGTTGCAATAGATCGTGGAGGTTGTAGCAGAAGTCTTCAGTGCCAGTTGGCTGTCGAGGTAGAATCCTTGGTGCATCTTGTCATGCGGGTCTTCAATTGGGGAGAGAGATAATAGAGGGAAGAAGCAGCGTAGAGGAAGGAAATGCCTAAAGGGGGTTCTATAGTGCAGGTGCAACAAACAGGTGCAAAAAGGTCGAAACAAAAGAAACAAGGCAAGGAAGGTGATATAGCCATGCACTTGTTGCCTGGGGCAAAAGCGCGACTTATATCAAAACACAAGAAAATAAAAGCAAACAACACACAATCATGGTTCCATCCGAACCATCATATGGACTCGACTGCGCATAGGGGGTACACGACTCATCCTACCCTAGGGGTTCTCGGAGTCAGTGTCGTGACTTGTGCCTCGTGCAGTCTTCTGGGCTTCCTCAGGTGTTGTCATGTCCCTTGTAGTTGCTTGATGAACGATCCAGGTTGAGCCTGAAGAATCTTCAACAACTTCTCGCCTGATGAGGTGATGTAGTGAAGGTGCCTCCTTGTGGCTGGCGTTAACTTGGTCTTCTCTTGTCTCTTTAATCACGACGATCCCCTGTGCCTTCTGGGGCGTCGAGGGTACCAGGTAGGCAATCCATATGTAATGATAATAACAAGGCATAATAGAGGTCCAACATGTCGGTTTCGTTGATGAAAACATCGACACCAAGAGCGGGGGATGAAGAGAACCGTTTTCCTGCTCACTATAGTGAGGCGGACCAAATGGCGAGGTTCTCATCCACCGGTGGTTGCCGATACAACAACGGTAGTGACAGGATCACTCTATTAGCGATGCATATCATGATTTTGCATAACCTATACCCTGGTCATTTGTAGGCCAAGGTTGCACCATCTTGGGGGCTCTTGTCAAGGGTGTCACCATCTTCTGGGTCTTCATGTCCTCATCCATCGAGGATGTAACTTCCGTTGGTATTGTCTTGTCGTGGTGTCGTCAATCTTGCGTGCAAAAGTGGTGGGTGAGTGTTTGGCAAGGTGCACTCCACGAGGATTACAGAAAATCCAGTGGTCAGGGGCATAGGGGTTTTAGCGACCAAGGTTTTGAAGAGGAAGAGATCAAGTATAGCCTAGTTTTCGAAAAACTGAGAAGGGAAGAGGAGTATAGATAGTTTTGAAAACTACTAATAGTTTTGGAAATAGTTTTACCCTAACTAACGACCATGCTAACTAAGGCTTCCTACAGTCAGGATGGCTCTGATACCAGCTCTGTGGGGACCCCGACTCATAAGTCGTGATCACCGAATGCACGTGTAAAGTGATCCCAGAGATCAATGCTCACTGAACACACAGAAGCTGAATAACAAGAGTCTTACATCCATACATACCGTGTTACACAAGTAGGACCATAATGGTCAAGTCTTGAGTATATCGTCGCAGCGGAAATCTTCAATGACAACATGGACCCATGCCATCTGCCTTAACCCTACAGGCATTCTGACTGGGCAGCGTCCTAGCTCGCATGCTCGTCACCTAGAAATCTTCATCATAACCTGTTCTCTCCTGCCTGGCCAATAAAATAACCAGTGGCAAGCCAATGAGTACATTGAATGTACTCGCAAGCAACCCAAGTGTGATAACAGAATAATTATGCAAGGGTCTACTGCTAGGTTGGCAGTTTTGCGGAAAGCTAGTTTTTCATATGCACTTATGATCAACATATAACAAGGGCATGCATGTGTCTGTAACAAGTATCAGGGGGTCACAGACATCAATATCGAGAAAGAGTTGTAATCAACTCATGCTCAAGCTCAATGAGACTTTCTCACAATCACATCAACAATATCTCTGAATCGTGTTGTTTCCCAGAAACTTATGGACATAGTCTAAGTAGCACCACCCAACTGTCCATGACCGTGGACACGGCTATTCGATAGTTTGACACTCTGTAGAGGTTGCACACTTTACCCACAAGATCCGGGGAACTTCCGTGTCATCCACGACCCGCGGTACCTCAAGTACCCGGGGTAAGCACCCGATCACTACCTTTCCCTAGACGACACTAACATAGAGTCCACTCGATTGGTAGCAGCCCCGTGCCAAACATTTCACATCTCAAGGTTTGTGGAGACTCACTCCGTATTCATCACATATCACAAGCACGGGGTACCAACGGTGTGTCCGGTGCCCTGTGAAAACAGTCATGGCCGCCTATCCAAGCACGACCCCGTCCCGAGAGTGACCTCATGTCACCCCCGTCACTAGTAATGCGGGCACCATGCTAGTATCGACCTAGGTAATCAATAATGCCCTTTTCCATATAAGGGTAGAGTGGTTGCGCATGTTTGGTTGGGACGGTAGTCACACATAAATCTAATCCATCTCTGTAAACAACACTTTCGTCAAGCCTCGGCACACTACTTCTTCACCACATAGTGCCCTAGCTCCTCATCAACTCCCAGGGGCATTAGTGGCACCCACTGGGTCATTTGCAAGTATGTCAGACCACACTTGTTTCACTCAATGCATAACCCCGACCCATTTTGCGTAGCCAACTACTATAGCATACATCTATCTACTCCCACCCACATAACCCTCATAGCAAGGTAGGGTCATGTTTGATGCAAGTTTCAACAGTATAGTAACAGGGGTAGCAACCAAAGTGGTTTCCACCTCAACATGATTCCGATGCATTGAATATAAAGGTGCTATGAGACATGCATAAAAAGGTTTCTTGAACATGGTCAAAGGGCTGCTTGCCTTATTCTTCAGAGTCTTCAAATCTTCTGGTCCATCTCCGAATACTCCGTTTATTACGTTAACTAACGATGGAAACAATCATAATAAGCAACACAATCAAAGCAAAAATAAAAGTGCTCTAAAAAATAGGAGTTGGACTTTTCTAGGATACCTCTGGTCATATTAGAAATGACCAAGGTGGTTTCATAGGTATTGGATCAATGGGTGATTTGGAACATTCCAATATGATGGGACAAAAGGGTTTATGGATTTGGAAGAAGTATACAGAAATATTTCCTTGAATGATGAGCAAAGGCACCCATCAACAAGTCATGATTTTAGAAGCATTTAGGAGTTGGTTTCACTGGATTTGGAATCCAGATGAATTTCCTAGGATTTTGCAAAGCTGATAAATATGAAGAAATGGCTCAATATTTGGTGGGGTACAGAAACTATTATTAAAAATGTTCCAAAACTAAGTTTGGACATGACAAGCATCTAGGAATTTGAATCACTGCATTTGGATCAAGATTGAGCTCTCTGTGATTTTCTAATGTTTATCACAGAAATGAAATAAAGGCATTTGATAAATATTTGTGTAGGGAAAGCTTCTGGAATAATGTGCATGTTGCACCATGTGATAGAGCATGATTTATGAAGCCATAGGAAATTTGAATCATGCAATTTGGAGTTCATTTGAATTATCTAGGCATTTTTGAAGTTGGCAGAATAAAGAAAAAAGAAAAGAATAAGGGTTTACCCTCCACTGCGCTCAGGGCGGTGGATAGCTTGCGGGCCGGCCCAGCGGCTCGGCTGCGCGGGCGAAGGTGGTGACGCCGAAGGCGTAATCCCCGAAGTGTGCTTCCGCCTGGGGAACACGGCTCCTGCCTGGCCCGTCTCCACTTAAACTGCTGGGCCCGCCCCGCTGGGTCACCGACAAGCGGGCCCCTCCAGCAGGCCTTCTTCTTCCTCCCGCCCGCGACAGAAGAGGCAGGGGCCTCGTTGGCGGGAGGTTGCTGCCCTGCCCCCCGGCGGCTCAGGCCACCTCCGGCCAAGCGGTGGCCACCGGAGGGGCCACTAGAATGCAGCGCATCGGGAGAGATCGGCAGGGCCGGCAGGGGACGACCGAGGTGCGCTCGGCACTACCTCGGCGGATGCTCGTTCGGGCGACGAGCAGCTGGGGAATGTGGTGCCCCGGCGGTCTGGGAGAAGTAGGGGAAAGGGTCACCGTACCCTCGCATCTCTTCTGGTGGAGGAAAGGGAGGGAGGCGAGCTCGGGATGGCGAGGATTCGAGCGAAGGCCGGCGGCGGAACTCCGGCCAGAAGGGAGGCCGTAGGGCATGTGGGGAGCAACGAGTCGGCCCGATAGGCGTAGGAGGGAAGGAAAGAGCTAAAGGAGGTGCAAGGGGGCTCGGGGGCGGCCTATAAATAGGTGAGCGCCGGTCCACCGATGATGCATGCGCCGGCGAGGTCGTTGCTGTCGTTGCAGGCCACGGGGGAAGCAGTGGGCATGTCTAGGGCGTTCGTGGGGCTGGTCCACGCCTAGAGGAAGAGAGAGGAGGAGCGAGGAGGGGCCAGAGAGGCCGCGCGTGCGAGGTCGCTCACTGGTGCTCAGGGTCGGCCGGTGCGCATGCGAGCAGGGGTGAGGGAGGAGGAGAGAGGAGGGGGCCGACCGCCCGGCGTGTTGCGGACGTCGAGGCCGCCTCGGGGGACACGAGGGGGAGGCCCTAGGTGGTCGGGGCTGGTGATTGGAGGGCGGCTGCAGTGCTCCAGAGCACTGTAGCGCGCTCCAGAGCGTGCTTTTGGCCGGCATGGCCGTGCCTTTAGCTCCTTGGCCGTGTCCTCTTGTGTCCAGCAGTGTTAGGGAGTAGTAAACAATAGTGTGGAGGTCTTGGATGCTCTGGGGAGCCTCTGGAATGAGGAGAGAGGTGAAGAAGAGGGTGACAATTGCTGTCCAGCAGTAGGAATTGGGGTTTTACCCCCTCCAATAATTGAGCTGAGGCCATAGAGAAGTTACTGGGGGTAGAGTATGATCAGGGGAAGGTGTGGTAGAAATTTGGGGTAAAGGGAAATAGTAAAAGAGGTTCAAACACTGGTTTTGGTAAATGACCAGAAGGTGTTTGATCAGGTTTTGGGGAGGCAAATGACCTCCACTTGACATGGGACTTAACAGGATCAAATGTCACATATAATTAGGCCCCTACACCAAATTTGAGCTCATTTGGGCAAAGTGGCCAATGTAACTTTGGTGAACCCGAGAAATCAACAGAAATGGTTTCACCATGTTTGAGTCAAGCAATTCATCTCCCCTTGATGCACCACTTGGTGTAGCATCATCATTTGGGGTTATGAACATGCCCACAAAGTTTGAGGCTCCAGATAAAAAGTTGACAATGTAAAGTTGTTCAAATTTGAATTTGAACAGAAGTGGTTTTGGGGTGATCTGATCAAGTTGCTCTATTCCAAATATTGTGCCATTTGGTCTAGATGCCTTATTAGGCCATTCTAGCATGTGCACCAAATTTGAGAGCATTTGGACAAGTTTGGCAATGTAGAGTTGCTCAAACTTCAAATATGGACATAATGGTTTTGAGGGGGTTAGAGGATGTTTCCTTGATCTTCAAGGCATGAGGCTTTGCAAGATCATCAAATATGTCATATTTGACATGATAGAATTTCCCTGGAATTTTTGGAGAATATTTCCTTTGTAAATATTTCAAAAGCTTGAAATATCCAGAAAGGGTTTTGGAAGGATTTGTCCAATATTTTGAACATGACCATGTGTTGAAACTCTTAAATATGGACAATATATGTCCTATGAGTCTCCCTGAATTTTGGCAAATATTTTTGAAATGCTTAAATATTTTTTCCCTATTAAAGACCATTTCTGGCCTTAAGAAAAAGCTTTTAAATAAAATATAAAAATAGCTTTTAAAATTATACTTTTGTGGTTTCTGGGGGTCCTATACCTAATAGGATTCAAATATACTTTTTGAAAGATTTTTCACACCCTAAATAAGGTACTTGCAGTGCAAACCTCAATTCAGGGGTTTTTGGAAAACTAATTTTAGAAAATACCATTTGGCCAAAATATTTTTATAAGAAAATTCTATACTGGTCTATACACATGGCATGATCATTGGGAAAAGGTTTTGGGTCTAGGAGATGAAGTACAAGAGTTGGAGGATTTATTTGATTTTTAGAGCACTAACAAACAGCAGACAAAAGTCAAATCAAGCAAAGTCAAAAACACTCAAAAGTTTTTGCAAATCCAGATTTTTAACATGAAAATTAGCTTAAGCAATGTGATATGAAAATCAGGGTGTGACACCGTTACACATATTTGACCCAGTTCAGTCAGACCGAAGTAGTTCAAAATGTGAACGTTAGACATTTGGGTGGGACCGATAGTATCAACTCGGTGAGACCGATGCGTTAGGGTGAAAAACCTCAAATCAGTTTGACCGATTACACAAACCCGGTGACACCGATTACGGTAATAGGCTAATAGAGTGTTGGTCCGGCAAACTCGATGGGACCGATTCACTCATCTCGGTTAGACTAAAACGTTACGAAGAGGAAACAGAGAGTTTGCAATGCCAACTCGGTGGGACCAATTCGCTCATCTCGGTGAGACCGAAATATTACGAAGAGTAAATAGAGAGTTTGCATTCCCATCTCGGTGAGACCGAGATCCCTATCGGTGAGACTGAATTGATTAGGGTTTATGGCAGTGGCAATGTCAAGTGAACTCGGTGGCGCCGGATAGATCAAGTCGGTGGGGCCGAGTTTGACTTTTAGGTTTGGGACATATGTGGAAATGAGAAAGCGGTTGAAGAATTTGGAACATATTACTAAGAACTTGAGAAATTAGACCATTAAGGAGCACCTCATCCCCTTTTAATAGTATTGGCTTTTCCTATGGACTCAATGTGATCTTGGATCACTAAAATGAAAATGTAGAGTCTTCAGCTTTTGCCTATCTTTGTTCTTAGCATTTTTAGGGGTCCACATTTCTAATCCATGCCATGCCAACCATTGAACTTCCTGAAATATTTATATTGAAAGGATATTAGTTCAATGAGCTATATGTTGTTTTTAATTACCAAAACCACCCGGGTGTTAGTTGCACTTTCAAGGGGGACCACAAGCTCGTAGGACACGCCATAGGGCGGTGGGCGTGCCTCAGAGCTTATGGATCCTGGGTACCCTCCTCTGTGACGACATTTTACTGTTGCCTAGTGAGTGTGGGGGGGTCGGGGGGGTCCTTTCCACATGACCCAGAAACCGTCGGGGATAAGGAGTAGCAATGCATACGTTTACGATAACCAAGCATATGCATTGCCGGCATGTATCCCAAACGCGAGTCTTCAGACAACTGTCTGTGATATCTCACATATCCCAAATGCTCCATCCTTGCTACTCGTGTGTGCTCGCATTACCACCATAGTCGGACTTCTGTGGTTTTACCTTTCCAGGTGCAGTCCAGGTATAGTCCAGGCACGGGATTTTCCAGGCACATACCAAACTGGCTCTACCTTTACGATGCGTGGCACATCACAAACAGTTCATGATTGTCAAGCATGTATGATAAGGCTACGATCACACAAATTTAGTTTTCTGGAAACGTTTGTGATATTGTCTGACATCGCACACGCTTTGCAAACGGAAACTGTGTGCATGGTTACACACGTTTCCTCCCCGTGAACCGTGTCGGATTATGATGTATATCACACACGCTGTGCTTTATAGACTATGTGCCCCATAATGACCCGCAAAGCGTATTTTCACCCTACTTCCATTGCTGGTATTTAAAACTATGCCGAATTTCAATTTGAAAGTAGGCTATAACTTCATTCATATCCATCAGGTTCAACAATCTATGCATTATTTGATTCACAAGTACATATGTTCAAGAATTACATCAAAAGAAAGGAATTAGATAAGCACCAAATAAAGAATGATGAACCAGGGTTGTATACTTGTACTATTAAAGATGGTAAAGAAAGAGGCGAGAGACATTCTGGTTGCTGGACAGGGTGAAGTAGAGTGCCCCTATCATGCTCTCCTCCATGCAGAAGGCACACACGACTTTAGTCCAACCCCTTGTGATGGCCGGCCGCCAATCATGTAGTTTGAGAGGTAATCTTGAGTAAACTTCTTCGGGAACCACTGCAAAGAAAAAAGATTCAGACATTGTCATCTAACACAACTCATTATGGGCAGTAAAAAAAGGCTACACAGTTCTTATTTACCATGCTGCAGTTCACTGTTGTCTTTCGTAAAGTGTAAACAAATATTTTGATTGGTATCTTTTGACCCATTTAATAACAATCTTTATCAGTTTCCTCACTTGATGCTGGTTCATGAATATCTCATTGCCCCATACGCAGAAAGGGTCGAAACATGGATCTTTGCCAATGATATATGTACATAAAAGCACAAAGATAATATTAGAAGCTAAGCAACAATTGCACAATGATGTAGTACAACAATCCATCCATCCCATTATATAAGATCTTATTACATCCAATATACTCACATATTGGATGAATTAACATATTATATTATGGGGAGGATGGAGTTCATTACATTGTTATAAATATTGGCCAATTAACTACGGTTAACTACTGCAGTGTTATTGTTGTTATTGCCGCTCTTCCATGTATATCTAGAAATCATCAGAACACTAAGGTAACACTCTTCCTTGTTTCTATGTAGCCTAGGATTGCATATTTTGTCATTCAGTACAATGCATGTTGCTATGTAGCCTTAGATATATTAAATATGGACCTAGTTAACCTACTGATAAATGGGTTATAGATATATTCAGTGAAATGTCCGATTCAATGATTAATCCCTTATCAACCCCCGGGCTATATGGCACCAGCTACCGATATCCTGAACAGTGAGTATATGTAAGGAACGCGATGAAACTAACCTTGATGGAAAACAATAGTTGTTCCCAATATTGTCATGTGTGAGTACATCTAAAGGCATGTTAAGCACAACAGGCTAAACATCAACCAAATATATCCGTGGTAGACAACATAATCTACAAATGATAGCTTCATTGTGCGGGTTTAAGCATGCTAGTTAAGCAAAACAAGAAATGGAAAGGTATGTTAACTGCAACATGCATACACTACCGCAGATGGTCCAAACACGACAGTCCAATCAGAGACCCTTCGACGAAACTGTGTGCGATGCATTAATCACAAACAATGAGTTAATAAAATCATCAAAAACAATACAAAACATTTGCGATGATGGTCACATCAAACATGGTTCGTATTAGAGTTGCGTGTGTGATGCATGGCAAACGGTTCCAAAAGAACTGTTTGCGATGAGGAAGAATAACATAAACGGGCAGCCAGATGAGGGTGTGTGCGATATACGACATACAATTCACTATGATGAACTGTGCGTGATTAGGCAACACAATAGAAATGGTCAGCCATATCAAGATGCGTGAAGTGGAGGGCATGCAGTTCACTCGGATGAACTATTTGCGATGATCCAAGACAACAGAAGGAATTCAACTGAACAGGATGTGTGCGATACGCGGCAAATAGGTCTGTAATCACAAATGTGTGCGAAGACCAATAATAACACAGACGATTGCTGCTAATAAGCATGTGATTTGCTGTGTCTACAGAAGAATAACATATATATA
>LR738711.1:356661816-356736268 GCA_902687465.1 Secale cereale
ATATATATATATATATATATATATATATATATATATATATATATATATATATATATATATATATATATATATATATATATATATATATATAACTAAAATAAACATCCAATTACATAAGTGACTATACCGGTCATTCACACACACCTCAATAAACAATTGCATGCATTATAACCTAGGAGAAACGATCATCTAGCCATCTACTTGTTGTGACACTCCCGCCACTGCTCTATGGCTCGATCCCTCATTTGGGGCAGGAAGAAGACACTTCCTCATGTCAATGATATACCTTTACATATCATAGCTTGTGTACGCGTCCTTGGCCGCGTACTTAACATGTTGTTCATCCACTCTCTAATGTCAGACACTGTGCCAGGTGTTCTTGTCCTTCTTGCTCTCATCCTTCATCTTAATGTAGTAGGGGTCGATTATGCTGAGCCGAGGTCAACCAGGGAGTTCTGTTTGTTGTTGTTGATGCCCCAGACCTTGTAGTGGTCATGGATGTTGACAAGATTCTGGCATTTCAAGCCCGAAACCTTGAGCGCTTTTAGATCATTGGTGGTGTCCACCATAGTGAAACTGTAGTCAGAGCTGTTGGTAAACCTGGTGAAAGTGCAACTATTCCCTGGGTAGTTTTGGTAATTACTAACAACATATAGCTCATTGAACTAATATCCTTTCAAGATAAATATTTCAGGAAGTTCAATGGTTGGCATGGCATGGATTAGAGATGTGGACCCCTCAAAAAGCCAAGGACAAAGATTGGCAAAAGTTCAAGACTCTACATTTTAATTTTCGCGATCCAAGATCACATTGAGTCCATAGGAAAAGCCAATACTATTAAAAGGGGATGAGGTGTTTCTTAATGGTCTACTTGCTCAAATGCTTAGTGTTAGGCTCCAAATGCCTCAACCACTTTCTCATTTCCACATATGTCCCACACCTAAAAGTCAAACTCGGCCCCACTGATTAGGTCTACCCGGTGCCACGGACTTCACATGACATAGCCACTGCCAAAACCCTAATCAGTTCGGTCTCACTGATAGGGATTTCGGTCTCACTGAAATGGGATTGCCAACTCTCTATTTCCCTTTCGTAATGTTTCGGTCTAACCGAGATGAGCGGATCGGTCCCACCGAGTTAGCAATGCAAACTCTCTGGTTACATTTTGTAATGTTTCGTTCTCATCGAAAGGAGCGATCGGTCTCACCGAGTTTGCCTGGCCAAGTCTCTGTTAGCCTATTACCAGAATCGGTCTCACCGAGTTTGTGTAATCGGCCAAACCAAGATGAGGCTTTGCCCTAACCCTAATGCATCGGTCTCACAGAGTTGATAGTATTGGTCCCACCGAGATGTCTAACGTTCACATTTTGAACTACTTCGGTCTAAATGCCTTCTTCTATTCGGTCTGACCGAGTCTGGTCAAATGTGTGTAATGGTTAGATTTTGTGTGGAGGCTATATATACCCCTCCACCCCTTCTCCATCAGTGAAAGAGCCATCAGAACGTGCCTACACTTCCACTATTCATTTTCTGAGAGAGAACCACCTGCTCATGTGTTGAGAGCAAGATATTCCAATCCTACCATATGAATCTTGAGCTCTAGCCTTCCCCAAGTTGCTTTCCACTCAAATCTTCTTTCCGCCATATCCAAACCTATGAGAGAGAGTTGAGTGTTGGAGAGACTATCACTTGAAGCACAAGAGCAAGGAGTTCAGCATCAACACACCATCTATTACCTTTTGGAGAGTGGTGTCTCCTAGATTGGTTAGGTGTCACTTGGGAGCCTCCGACAAGATTGTGGAGTTGAACCAAGGAGTTTGTAAGGGCAATGATATCGCCAACTTCGTGGAGATCTACCCTAGTGAGGCAATTCCTTCATGGGCGATGGCCATGCTGGGATAGACAAGGTTGCTTCTTCGTGGACTCTTTGTGGGTGGAGCCCTTCGTGGACTCGTGCAACCGTTACCCTTCGTGGGTTGAAGTTCCCATCAACGTGGATGTACGATAGCACCAACTATCGGAACCACGCCAAAAACTTTCGTGTCTCCAATTGCGTTTGCACTCTCCAACCCCTCCCTTTACCTTCATATGCAATGATTTACTTTATGCTGCCACAACTCTAGAATTGCATGTGTAGGAAGATTGCTTGACTTGTTCTAAATTGCTAAAAAAATGTCAAAACTTAAAACTGGGAGAAGTCTCAGTTTTTATTTATTCAAGTAGTCTAATCACCCCCCTCTAGACATACTTTTGATCCTACAAGTGGTATCAGAGCTTTGGTCTCCATTTGCCTTGATTTCCATAGCTTTGGTGATCATAGCCTTGGTTTCACAACCTAGGAGAGTATGACGTCTAGCGAGGGAAGTTACCACCATAGAGGTCCTTACTTTGATGGTACAAATTTTGCTAGTTGGAAGCATAAGATGAGAATGCATATTCTTGGACATAACCCCTCCGTTTGGGCTATTGTGTGTATTGGTTTCCATGGTGAATTCTTCGATGGGAAGGAACCAAATCTTGAAGCCTCCACTGAAGAATTGAAGATGTTGCAATACAATGCTCAAGCTTGCGATATCCTCTTCAATGGAGTGTGTCCTGAAAAATTCAACTAAATCAGCCGTCTTGAGAATGCAAGGGAGATTTGGGATACTTTGATTGATATGCACGAAGGTACCGACTCCGTCAAGGAATCCAAGTTGGATGTGCTTCAGAGTCAACTTGACAAGTTCAAAATGAAGGATAGTGAAGGTGTCGCTAAAATGTACTCTAGGCTTGCTCTCATCACAAATGAGATTGCCGGCTTAGGAAGTAAAGAAATGACCGATAGATTCATCATCAAAAAAATCCTAAGAGCCTTGGATGGAAAATATGACACCATGTGCACATTGATCCAAATGATGCCCAATTACAAAGATCTCAAGCCAACAGAAGTCATTGGTAGAATTGTTGCTCATGAGATGTCACTTAAGGATAAAGAAGAGCTTCATAACAAGTCTAGTGGTGCTTATAAAGCTTCAGGTGATGCTCCTACATCATCAAGTGAGAAACAAGTCTTCAATGAAGAATTGAACTTAATGGTGAATAACTTCAATAAATTCTACAAGAATAGACGCAAAGAAGAAACTCCAAATCAAGGTACTACAATGACAAAAGATCTTCTAGTCGTGATCAGAATTAATAAAATTATGGGAGACCCGGACAATACTCAAATGAGTGTACATCTCCACACAAAAGAAGAGAAGACTCACCTAAAAGGAGGAGTAGAAGAGAAGATTCACCACCAAGAGAGAGAAGGAGTAGAGATGATTGTTATGAATGAAGACCCTCTCGGAGAAGCAAGGATTCAGAAAAGAAGGAAAATCATCAAGGTGCTATACAAGACGAAGACATCAAGCTCATGTTGGTGAATGGGTATCCGGTTCCGACTCCGATGACCACTCCGAAAGAAGCTACTACGCCGACTCCGAAGATACTCAAGATGAAGGTGTTGCCGGAATTGCTCTTGTGTCATCCAACTCCTACGACATATTTGACTCACCAAATGAAGGAATTGTAAGATGCTTCATGGCCAAAGGCCCTAAGGTATCACACCCCTAATATCTTGATTTCAATAGTGATGAAGATGATTTGCTAGGAGATGATGATTTACTTGTTGGTA
Source organism: Secale cereale (assembly GCA_902687465.1). Taxonomy (NCBI): domain Eukaryota; kingdom Viridiplantae; phylum Streptophyta; class Magnoliopsida; order Poales; family Poaceae; genus Secale; species Secale cereale. The sequence goes on from LR738711.1 coordinate 356,665,475, forward strand.
GCAATAGTGATGAAAACTATGATGACATTGCTATTAATCATGCTAATCAAGATAAAACAAATGACAACAATAAGGAGAATATTGAGCGTCTAACTAAAGAATTAAACACTCTCAAGTTAGCTCATGAAACTACCTTAGAGGATCATCGAGAACTTTTGAGGACTCATGAGAAGCTACGCTTTGAAAAGCTCAATCTAGAGCAAGAACATGAGTTCTTAAAAGGAATCAATGATGATCTTCGTAAGAAGATTTTTTTCTTACATTGCCAAGCGTTTACTCTTGTCTACCTACATGCCACAAGTAAAATCTAGTAATAGGAACAAGAAAGATTCTTCCTCTAGTAGTAACAATAATCATGATAAAACCAATGTTGTCGCTTCTAGTAGTTCTCTTGATTACACTAATGATTCTCTTAGCCAAGTTACACTTGAGCAAGAAAATAGCTTATTGAAGGGAATTATAGAGAAAAGGTGTTTATAAGAGCCTTGCCGGGAGTAAGCAATTCAAGGAAATTGTATGCAAGCAAGGAAGGCACCGAAAGAATCAAGGTGTTGGTTTTGAACGAATGTTCAATGCCAATGGAGTTGAGTGGGAAGAAGATCAATACCCCAAGACAAATTTGTTCCTCAACAAGAGAAGTATGTTCCTACTTCCTTCAAGAGGACACAAGCCCAAGATGATCTTCCACCACAAGACCACAAGCTAAAGGGCAAGGACAAGCTTCAAGAAGAGATTGATGCATTTGAAGAAGCTCATAAGGCCTTGGTCAAGTGGGTTCCCAAGACTACATCGAGTTCTACTTCATCAAGTACATCTACAACTCCAAGGATTCCCATCAAGATGGTGTGGATCCCGAAGAAGAAGAACTAGAGTGTTCTTGAGGGTGACTCCGCCAACATAATTCACTCTTATTAATATTGGCAAGGACAAGTGCAATCAACTTTCACATCTTGCACTATCCCAAGGAGTCACAAACCCTCTTGTTGGCAAGACAAGGGACAAGGTAACCTAATGCTTTCATGGACATCATCTTGTGTGCAATTCACTCTATGTCCATGGATATCTTTGTATGTTCCCTGTGGGACTAACCCATGTAGGTATTGAAAGTGCAACTCACTCCAATGGATTGCTCCAAAATGATCAACATCAACATTGAGCATCTACATCTTCAACACCTACATGAAGTCATCATCGACAAAACCCAAGGTTAGTTCATCCCTCTCAGGGGGTATATCACATCTAGGGGGAGCTTTACTCTAAAAACTAAGCTAAAGTAGCTCTAATGGTGTGAACACAACAATTCTCTATGTAAAAGTGGCAACCCCACTTGAGCTTAAACGATTAGTATGACCAATGATCAAATGTTCTCATTTGACTCCTAAGTGAATATACTCATATATAGATGACCTAGTCATCGCCAATTGCTTGATAGATGCTAGAAGGGTTGTGCATGCTTTGCCACATATTTCATTTGCTATCTTATTGTGTGAGCATGTTGAGTGCATACTTTTATCATTCGAGGACATCCATTTGTTGCTTCGATTGTTTGGCTTTCTTCTTTTGCCAAATGGATGGACAAGAATGCCTAAGTACCCCCTCAAGCTATCTATGATTTTCTTTTCTCAAACTCTATTCATGCTACATCACAAAGTTTGATCAAGTTAGGTTCGAACCACTCTGAGTGAGGAGCACTTGGAGTTTCCAATTCGTCATGGACTTCAACTTCCAAAACCTCTTAGTGCATTTCGGTCTGACCGATTCTCTCCTTTCGGTCATACCGAGTTCATTAAGTTGATCTAGGTTTTCAATCTCGGTGCAACCGATTAGAACATTTCAGTCTCACCAAGCTACAGTAACTGCTAGCAGTTTTGCATCTCGGTGCCACCGAGTCGTTCCACTCGGTCACACCGACAAAGTCTGGATATATATACACACAGGCCGAAACTTGGAAAGTTTTCTGAATCCTTCGCCCGCGCCTATCCATCTCTGCCGACTTGAGGTCTCCGGATCATCCTCTCATCGCCCGTGACCTCCTGCCGCTGGTCTCTGCCGCCGTCAACGGAAATCTTTGCCGCCGTTGTCACCGTAGCGAACTCATCACCGAGTTAGGGTATGAGTTCAACCCTTTGTGTTTTCCTCAATCTGATTCTAAGCACAAAGTAAATGCCATGATTCTTGCCACGTATGAGATCATCCTGTCTATAAAAAACTCGGTATAGATTAGTTTCGATCCAAAGTTTTAGAGTTAGATTTCCGCCGAACACATCTCGGACCGATCGAGTTGTAGAAATTGGTCTCAGTAATTTGGTTTAGGCCATTGCACTTGTAACTTTCGGTCTGACCAAAACTTACAAATCGGTGTGACCGAGTTCAACTCTCAGTGAAACCCTAGAAATCTCGGAGTCACCGAATTGTGTCTCGGTTTGACCGATTTCACCAGTTTAGACTCTCAAAGTTACTTCGGTGTCACTGAGTTTAAAAAATCGGTAGCTCCGAAATGCTTTCTGTAGAAACCTAAAACTAAGCTTTTGACTTAATCGTTTTGCAATGTTTTTGCACTTTGTGATGCTGATCCACTCTACCTCAACTATATTGATTCATAGGGTCTGCTTGCAGTTTCAGAGATGTCTGAGGGTAGCGACAGTCAGAATAAGTCAGAGGAGCACGCACATCTGAGTGAGGGCTCTAGTCCCTCCAATAGTAGCTACTATGAGAGCAACAAACGCACTCCAAGCAATCTGTCCAAGGCTACTACCAAGACAAGGAAGAAGAAAACTTCTGATAGTGGGGATGAAGATTTTGTGGCTGAAGAGGTCACTTCAAAGAACAAGGCTGTCAACAAGGAAGAATCTGCTAGAGTTGTCAAGCCTGGCCTGAATAAGAAGGCCCATGCCAAGAGAGCTCCAATGTCAAAAGTCAGGGGCTCCACTCAAGACACTATGGTGTTTACTCTTGAAATAAGAGATAATGAGCCAGCAGGATCTAAGAAGAGAGCTAGGAAGACCACAACCAGAGTGGTTGGCAAGCCATCAATGAGAGATGATGATGATGCTGGTGATGATGTTGATGAGCCTATTGCACCTGCTGCAAAGACTCATAAGGTGATGCGGGATACCATCAAAGCCAGGGCTGCTCCATCTAAGCCCAAAGCTGCCCCCAAAGCTTCTGCATGGAAGAGGTCCACTTGAGACATTCCAGTAGCTGAGAAGAACAAGGCTCTAGTGCCAGATGTTCCTGAGGAAGAGGAAGATCAAGATCAAGAATCCTCAAATGATGATGAGTCTATGATGCTCAGAAGACTCAAGCCAAAGATCCCAGATCATAATGATGCCCATCTTGTTGCTGAAAACATGAAACTAAGAGAGGATGTAGGTCTGAGAAGACGTGGATAGACTGATCCATATGCTACAAGGAGAAAGTATGCTGTGGACTATAGGTTTCACACCAAGGAACAACATGATTTCTATGAGACAGTATTGTTGGACAAGAAGCCCATTGTCTGTGACATGAAGTGGTCGATTGGAAGTACATCGACAAACATGCTAATTTCTTTCCAGGTGTTCATGAGAGCTTCAGGAAAAATGAAGATGACAAGTTTGTTGGAAAGAAACTGACTAGATGAAATGATGAGATGATCATGCAATTCTACTCCACTGCTCATTTCTATCCAGATGGTAGCATTGTATGGATGACTGAAGGTACAAGGTACCAATCAAGTGTTGCTGAATGGGCAAGTCTGATCAATGCCCCCAAGGAGAATGAAAATGACACTGATGTGTATGCCAAGTCCAGGATGGATCCTAACTGTATGGCAAATATGTACAAGCCAATTCCTGACAAAGAAGTGAAAACTCGCAAGTTTGGCTCCATATATCATCTGTTGTCTGGATTGACCACAATCAACGGTATACTTAGGCACACTTTGTTTCCCAAATCAGGAGATCATAGAATGATCCGAGGTCACTCCATTAACTTGCTCCACATGTTTGATGTTCCCGAGAAGTTCAAAGTCATGAGCCTGATTGTGGAGACAATCAAGAGGACATCAGCTAACCAGAAAAGGTCTTGTGGATATGCTCCTCACATTCAGATGCTTATCAACTATAAGGTGGAGAAAGGGACATATCTGCTTGACAAGAGGCATCTTCGTCTTAGGCCAGATTTCAAGGATACTGAAGTTGTCATGGACGCATCCCATCCCACGTCAGTTGAAGGCCAAGATAAGATTTCTCAAGCAAAGGCGGCCAAGCAAGCAATTGTTTCTGGAGCTCCTACGACCAAGCAAGATTAGCTCAGTTATCTGCTTGAGGCCACTCTGAGGATTGAGGAGAGTTTGGCCGACTTGACTCAGAATCAAGCAAGCCTTGAAAGGATCATTGAGACAAAGTTCTATGACCTGGATATGAAGGTCACAGAGATCCAGGCTAATGTGGAGAAGCTCAAGGAAGATGCTGAGGATAGACATACGACAGATGCTTTTCAGAGAGTCCCAAGAGGACCAAGATGTTCAGCTGTGCCAGTTGATGATCCCAGGCCTACACTATCAGCTCCTACAGCCACTGCTACACTTGTTCCTCTAGCTTCAACACCTCTAGCTCCACAGACTTCCTCGGAAGTGTTTGCGGATGCTCTCATCTCCACGCCATCTACGCACACCGGCGAGAAGACTTCTTTTGTAGCTCCCGGAGATTGTGCCTAGAGTGCCGCATAGCACTATGCATTTTCAAGCTTTTTGGTAACTTGTTGCCAAAGGGGTAGAGAGTGTATAGATCATTGGGCTTTGAGAGAGAGTGTCTTGTCTCTTTTTATTGGTTTTTGCTTGCTACTTCGTTTGTTCGTTTGGTTATTGCTACTATTTGCTTACGTGTGTCAAATACTACTTGTGCTTGATCATATCATACTATGCTTAATGTGTGCTTATCTGATTGTGTATGATCATTCACTTGTTATTTTCGTGATGAGTGCTTATTGCTTAAAATCTTACCATTTTGAGCGCTCCACCAAGATGTATGAGACGTGGAAGAGTAACCCATGATCCTAATCGATTGTGCATTTGCATTCAAAAGCAAATCTTAAATCATGCACAAATTTAGGGGGATCTCTTGCTTATCACATACTTCTCAAACTAACGGTATATTTGATTCTTATTATCTTTTGTCGAAGCTTTGATCTATATGTTGTCATCAATTACCAAAAAGGGGGAGATTGAAAGTGCAACTATTCCCCGGGTGGTTTTGGTAATTAATAAGAACATATAGCTCATTGAACTAATATCCTTTCAAGATAAATATTTCAGGAAGTTCAATGGTTGGCATGGCATGGATTAAAGATGTGGACCCCTCAAAAATCTAAGGACAAAGATTGGCAAAAGTTCAAGACTCTACATTTTCATTTTAGTGATACAAGATCACATTGAGTCCATAGGAAAAGCCAATACTATTAACAGGGGACGAGGTGTTGCTTAATGGACTACTTGATCAAAATGCCCAGTGCTAAGCTCCAAATCCCTCAACCACTTTCTCATTTCCACATATGTCCGAAACCTAAAGGTCAAACTCGGCCCCACCGATTTGATCTACCCGGTGCCACCGAGTTCACATGACGTAGCCACTGCCAAAACCCTAATCTGTTCGATCTCACCGATAGGGATTTCGTTCTCATCGGAATGGGATTGCCAACACTCTATTTCGCTTTGGTAACATTTCGGTCTAGCCGAGATGAGCGGACCGGTCCCACCAAGTTGGTAATGCAAACTCTATGGTTACCTTTTGAAACGTTCCGGTCTCATCAAAAGGAGCGATCGGTCTCACCCAGTTTACCAGGCCAAGTCTCTGTTTGCCTATTACCAGAATCAGTCTCACCGAGTTTGTGTAATCGGTCAAACCGAGTTGAGGTTTTGCCCTAACCCTAATGCATCGGTTTCACCGAGTTGATAGTATCGGTCCCACCGAGATGTCTAACGTTCACATTTTGAATTGCTTCGGTCTGACCGAGTACTTCTATTCGGTCTGACCGAGTCTGGTCAACTGTGTGTAATGGCTAGATTTTCTGTGGAGGCTATATATACCCCTCCACCTCTTCTCCATTAGTGAGAGAGCCATCAGAACGTGCCTACACTTTCACTATTCATTTTCTGAGAGAGAACCACCTGCTCATGTGTTGAGACCAAGATATTTCAAGCCTACTATATGAATCTTGATCTCCAGCCTTACCCAAGTTGCTTTCCACTCAAATCTTCTTTCCACCATATCCAAACCTAAGAGAGAGAGTTGAGTGTTGGGGAGACTATCACTTGAAGCACAAGAGCATGGAGTTCATCATCAACACACCATCTATTACCTTTTGGAGAGTGGTGTTTCCTAGATTGGTTAGGTGTCACTTGGGAGCCTCCGACAAGATTATGGAGTTGAACCAAGGAGTTTGTAAGGGCAAGGAGATCGCCTACTTCGTGAAGATCTACCCTAGTGAGGCAAGTCCTTCATGGGCGATGGCCATGGTGGGATAGACAAGGTTGCTTCTTCATGGATCCTTTGTGGGTGGAGCCCTCCATGGACTCGCACATCCGTTACCCTTCGTGGGTTGAAGTCTCCATCAATGTGGATGTACGATAGCACCACCTATCGCAACCACACCAAAACATCCGTGTCTGCAATTGCGTTTGCACTCTCCAACCCCTCCCTTTACCTTCATATGCAATGATTTACTTTCCACCGCCACAACTCTAGAATTGCATGTGTAGGAAGATTGCTTGACTTGTGCTAAATTGCTAAAAACTGTCAAACTGAAAATTGGGAAAAGGCCATGTTTTTATTTAGTCAAGTAGTCTAATCACCCCCCTCTAGATATACTTTCGATCCTACACCTGGGGAAACGCCCGCAAGGCCTTGTGGCCAGGTGGTATTGGTAGACGAGGACGTCATGTCGCACGCACAACTGGGCGACGACAACCTTCTGATCGTGCCCGACACGACCACTGGTGAACTCGAGGTTGAAGCCAACCACTTGGTACTTGTCCTCAGCACGCAACTGCTCCATATTTTGGATGGAGCTCTCCACCAAGACCGGCTCGTTCATGTATAGCACCGAGAGGGCCTTCCCCCTCACGTGGGTGTCCATTACGTGATGCATGGTCAACTGCCCCCGTTGTCATTGTTGGCCGCTGGGAGCGCCATTGGAGCCACGGGGAGCGCCATTGGAACCGCTGGATGTCCTCTCTGTATGTGTCATCGTGCGTGTGCTTATTGTGTCCATTGGCGAGAGATATGAAGGTAAATGGCCATGGGAACAAATGGGGATCGGGCGGCCTGGATTCTCGGCACGTCTGCATGGCAGTTTTTGCAGCGCGTAACTACATCATGGTGCCGCGCCCGACGCAACCGCATGCATAATGGCAGCACATACATACATGATTGTGCGTCGGCCCCAAATACTGGCAGCACCCATAGAGGGACGAGGGCAGAGCGCCCGGAGGGACACAAGAGTAGAGCGTGTGGCGGGATGCGAGTAGAGCGTGCCACGGCCGCCTCAACAACGAGCAGCCACATGCATAGAGCATGTGAACATGCAGGGAATGGTCATCTACAAGCTGGCCGACAGTTGCGTCGCTGTGTTGAGAGCGGCTGTGTGCTACTACTTCCGTCTTGGTCTATTAGTCCCCTTTATATTCTGTTCCATATTTTGACCTTAAATTTAACCAACAAAATGTTAATGCATGTTATAAAAATTATATAATTAGAAACTATGTTCAAGTACGAATCCAACGATATAATCTTTGACGACATGCATTCGTATTTTATTAGTGAAATCTCTAGTCAAAATTTGGCACAAAAATACATAGACGACTTATAAACTAGGAAGGGGGTAGTAGGTATTTAAATCACAAACGTTTTATTATTAACCGTATGTGTACATGTCCTTTCGTCCTCCTCTCGCACGTCCTATCACACTACTGTTGCAGACGGCTTCGAGCACAAGCTTGAACAGCGCGCGGGGGCGTTCTTTTGGCGAAACGGTGGTGAGCCCATTCCCGCGCAACCGCACTGGTTCCTGCTCGACTCAGTGAAATACCCCAAAATCTCAATGATTACCGGCCTGCTATATAAACCCTCCCAGCCAGCGAGTCCTGCATGGCATTTTCCCCTCCCTCCCTGTAGCTTATCTCGTCTGCTTCTCCCACAATCGCCAATGACATCAACACGTCGTCGTCGATCAGCTACTCTGCCGACATCAGAGGATAGCTCCAGCTGGGAGGCTACAACGCAGCGGCGGTGCAGTCCCCGGCGTAGTCTAGTGCTGGTGGCGTCCCCGTTGGGTGTGCGCGTACACCCACCATATGCTCCGCCGCCGCTGCCCGTCGACAGCTATTGCCGACCGCCATTGCCGCCATCCCATCGTCTGCCGCCGTGGCTGCCAGACCACCATCGAAAGCCAGGGCCATTTCCCGCTCCGCCACCGCGACCCGAAGGCGGGACGTGGTCCTCGTGGCCGCCACCCCACTACCGGCCACCGTGGGCATCTCCCGCTCTGCCATCGTGGCCTGAAGGCGGGAGGTGGTAGTCGTGGTCGCCACTCCATCGTCGGCCGCTGTGGCCGGCAGCCCACATCGACCGCCGGGGTCATCACCCACTCCGCCACCACCGCCCGAAGGCAGGAGGCGAAGGTGGAGGTGATACGTCTCAAGCGTATCTACTTTTCCAAACACTTTTGCTATTGTTTTGCCCTCATTCTTGCATGATTTGAACTAAACTAACCCGGACTGACGCTGTTTTCAGCAGAGCTGCCTGTATGGTTTTATTGTGTGTAGGAAAATGGATTTTTAGGTGCTCAGAAAATTCCAAGAAATATCACAGAAAATCCACGCACCCGAAGGTCCATTGTGCCAGAAGTGGGGCCAGAGGGCAGCCAGGGGGCCCCAGGCGCCCTGCTCGCGCGGCCCCACCCCTGACCGCGCCATGAGACCGCCTGGGAGGGTCCTCCCCCCTCTGGTGCCCTACCTTGGCTCCTATTTATTCCCGTGGCGAGGAAACCCCAGAACAGAAGTCGTTTTTCCAGTTTCCGTTGCGGATCTGCCGCCACCCTCTGTTCTTCTTCGGGAGGGCTAATCTGGAGGCTGATTTGGCCTCCGGAGAGGGGAGATCGTCGCCATCGTCATCATCATCACCACTCCATCCTCCCTCCATGACTTCTCCTTCCATGTGTGAGTAATTCCCTGCTGTAGGCAAAGGGGATGGTAGGGATTGGATGAGTTAGATCATGTAATAGTTTATCAGATTGTTGGGGGCATGTTGCCTATCATCTACTTTGGTGTTTATCATCTTTCCTTCAACTTGTTGCTCTTAATGCTTGTCACTTTGGGCCCGAGTGCCATGTTTCCAGATCTGAACCCTATGTGTTTGCATGAATATATTTGTGTTCTTGATCCTATCTATGAGTTGTTTGCACCTATTATGGTCCGGAACCGGCGATCCCAAAGGTGACAGCTTGGGACACCAAAGGGGATGGTCCATAATTTGAGGATTCCATGTATCCATTGAGTTTATTGCTTTGTTCCGGTGCTCTTTGACAGGTGCACCTTAATCTCCATAAGTTCCTTTTGGCCCCGTTCGTAGCGGGATGGTAGGACAAAAGATGTTGTGCAAGTTCTTATTGCAAGCACGTACAACTACCTGTGGGATACATGCCTAATGTTTGATATTTGCCTAGATGATCATTACTTTTATGTGTGCCTTGCCCCAAGTTAGATTCATGATGTATCTCATCCATGCAGCGCCCAACCATCCATCTCCCTAGCCTACAGTGTTTCAATCCTGCTGGTTATTAGTTGTTACTTTTGCTGTTCACTTTTGCTGTCACCACCATCACTATCATATCACCGTTACCACTTATCTTTTGTTGCAAGTAAGTATATTTCAGGTGCGGTTGAATTGACAACTCAACTGTCAAAGCTTATAAATACTCTTTGGCTCCCCGTGTGTCGAATCTATAAATTGGGTTATTCTTACCCGCGAAGACTATCTCGATCCCGTACGGTTGAGGGTTATCAAGTACCGTTTTCTGGCGCCGTTGCCGGGGAGCATAGCAATATTTACAAGTCTACTTGAAGTATTCTACCTGCTGCACTTCATCCGCTATGGGTAAGAAAGGAGACCCCAAGGTTCCGATCTTACTATCCACTACAAGAAGAGGTACTGTTCTGAACACTAGTGCTACACTTGATTCACCTTCTGTTATGAGTAAGTTTGCCTCACCACCACCACATGATGCTTCTACTCAATCTGTTACTATGTTCGATACTTTTGATGATGCTTCTACTACTCTTGATGATATTGGTTCACTTGGTTATGCTCTTGAGAAACAGATCGTTGCTACTGCAAAAAAATCTGGAATTGAAATTCCTGTTACTCGCTACCGTATTGGTGGAACTTATGATTATCCTGATTTGAGTAAACTCAAGGAGAGACTCCTTGATGATGATTACATTATGCTTGATGATGATTTATGCAGGGAACTGACAGAGTTTGCCGACTCTGACCCTGAAGCTATTAAGAAGCTGCTTGAAAAACACTCCTTGAAGAACAAGACTGTTCCTGATCCTGAATTTGCTACATCTCCTATATGCATCAATGATCCTGATTATGATTTCTCTGTTGATCTTTCACTTATATCTATGGTTGAAGCTGACCCCTTTTATGGCAGAGAAAATGATGATGCTATTGCACACCTGACCAAACTCACTGAGTTGGGTGGCTTGTTTACCACGAATGAAAAGATACGAAACTTTTATGTGACTAAGCTTCTTCCTTTCTCTTTTAAGGAAGGTGCTAAAACATGGTATGATGCACTACCATGTGGTTCCATTAAGAGTCCTCAAGACTTAGCTCACTCTTTTGTTTATAAGTACTTTCCTGCTCATATGCAACATGCTGCTTTACAAAGAATTTATAACTTTAAACAGTTGCAGGATGAGCACCTCCCTAAAGCTTGGGGGAGGTACTGTAGTCTGATCTAGGCTAGACCAGGACATGGAGTCCCTAAGAATGAATTAATCGATATATTTTATGCTAGTCTAACTGATGAATCCAGGTCCTATTTGGATAGTTGTGCTGGCTGTGTTTTCAGGAAAAGAACACCGGACGATGCAGAAGAATTGATGGGCAGGATTGCCAAAAACCATGAAGATTGGTCTGTCCCTGAACCACCTCCACCACCAAAGAAGAGGGGCATGCTTGTTCTAAGCCCCGAAGATATGCAAGAAGCAAAGAAGTCAGTTAAAGAGAAGGGTATTAAAACTGAAGACGTGAAGAATCTACCCCCTATTGAGAAGTTGTGTGAGCCTACCACTCACCCTCCTATGGTAGAGGTACACTCTCTTTTAGATTTCAACGCAAGTGACATCCCTCATGGTATGCCTCCTGATCAATGTTTAGATGAGCTTGATAATTTTCTTATGAAGCAAAGTCATTTTAATGAGAGGATACAAAGTCAATTGCATGATAATTCCCTTGCTATCAAAAGTTTGCTTGATGTTCTAGGTAGAACAGTTAATGATGTTAAATGTCTTGTGAAGCATTTTCATATGGTTCAAACTCAGCTTGAACAAATTTCTAATGTGCAAAAAGATTTGCTTGCTAACAATACCAAACAAGATGATTTACAGGCCTTCGGGATTAAGACCCGAGGAGGAACTAGTACTCAAGATCCTCTCTATCCAGAGGGGCATCCGAGGAGAATCGAGCAAGATTCTCAAATACATGAAGAAGAAATTGTTGGCTCTCCAAAGAAGAAGAAGAAGAAACACAAGGAGGCTGACAATTCCAATGATACTATTACAAGTGAAGAGCCAGCTGTTGATCCCAACAGTATATCTACCTCCGATGCTGAGACTGAAGACGGTGCCGAACCTGAAGATAAGGATAAGGAGAAGAATGATCCGCCTGAAGTTTGAGAAGAAGAAGCACCTGACAAACGCAAGAAGTACACTAGAGAAGACTTTGTCGCAAGAAGACATGGGAAGGAAAGATAACCATGGATACAGAAACCCATGCCCTTTCCAGGTAAGTCTCTCAAATCTAAAGAAGAAGAGCATTACAATAAGTTTTGTGAGTGGATGAAACCTCTTTTTCTTCAAATCCCTTTGACTGATGCTATTAAGTTACCTCCCTATTCAAAATATATGAAAGATATTGTTACTAATAAAACAAAAGTTCCTAATGAAGCAATATCTACTATGCTTGCTAACTACTCTTTCAGTGGCAAGATTCCTGAGAAGCTTGGTGATCCAGGTATACCCACCATTCCTTGCTCCATAAAGAATAATTATGTCAAAACTGCTTTATGTGATCTTGGAGCAGGAGTGAGTGTTATGCCTTTCTCTCTTTACAAGAGGCTTTGTTTAGAGAAGCTAATCCCTACAGATATCTCTCTTCAGATGGCTGACAAGTCAACCGCCGTCCCGATAGGTATTTGTGAGGATGTTCCCGTAGAAGTTGCTAATTCTTTGATCCTTACTGATTTTGTCGTGCTTGACATGCCCGAGGATGGGAGCATGTCCATTATTCTTGGTAGACCTTTTCTTAACACCGCAGGTGCTATTATTGATTGCAATAAAGGAAATGTTACCTTCAATGTGAATGATAAAGAACACACGGTGTATTTTCCAAAGAAGACCGACAAGAGGCATGGCCTCAACTCTATAGAAAATATCGAGACCGTGAAGATTGGAGAATGGGACTGTCCACTACATGTGCACCACAAATATAAAACTATTATGGTGGGGACAATGTCCATTAAAGTAAAGGTGCAATGATCACTTCGTAAGAGGTGGGACTTTTTGCTCTATATATCGCCGGTTTGTTGGTAAGACTTGATCAACCTTACTAGTGAGCATGTTTTTTATAGGTAAAAAGTTAAGCTTGTTATGTTTTCATTTGTTTTAGCTTTTGTTCTCCTTGCTGTACCAAGTGTTTGTGTTTTTGAAGCTTCATAATTCTAATCACTGCTTTAAGTTTTCAGAAAGTTTTGCAGCTTTTTGAACTTCGAAAAAAATTCAACAGTGAAGTTTTCAGAAAAATTCCAGAAAAATAAAAATAAAAATTTCCATGCTGGGAGTGACCCAGAGGCACCTGGGGCTGACCAGGGGGGCCACCAGCGGCCCAGGCGGCCAGCTGGCGCGGCCTGCCCCCTGGCCGCGCCCATAGGGCGCCTGGGGCCCACAGGTCTCGCCTCCAGGTGAGTCTTCTTCCTCTCTCTCTCTTTCTCTCAAAAAACACGAGTTCTGCACCTGTTCTTGCGTTCTTGCTGTTCTTGGAGGCAATTTTCGATCTCTCTCGACAGCCTATCATTCGAGCTGAGATTTTGAACAAATACTCCCTGGTATGTAACTCCTCCACCCCTCCAATTAGATTTTTGGTTGGTGGCTTCATTTGTGAGTATTTAGTAGTTCTTGGTGCTGTGTAGATGAGCTTGCATGCATGTGTAGAAATTTATTTTCCAAGTTTTGATGTAAGTTTATGCCTTAGGTAAGTGAGTTGAGTAGTTTGCCTTAACCCACTTTGTTTAAATCCTTATTTTTTTAATTTGCCAAAAATTTCAGAAATGAGTTTGTTAGGAAGGGCAAAGGGGTGGCTTGAGAAGAAGAAGCCCGCGCGCTCCGATCGAGTTACTAGAGCCGCAGCTTCACCCTCGACTGCTAGGGTGAGCTACAATGAAGATCATGTGCCCCTATAGTTGTTGGAAGACACAAATCCAGCACGTGCGATGATGTTCCCATGTGATGTATTCCTTGAAGCTGCAGGAATTAAGGATGAGTTTTATAACCTTTGTGCTAATGCAGGTCTGACACGGCTCGTCACGTGCCATGTTGCTCAGTATCAAAAACTCACCTCCGGTTTCATTAACAGTTTTAGATATAACCTTGATACTGGTTCTATTGAGTTTAAAATTTACAATAATCTTTTGACCATGCCCTTGGAAAAGTTTTGTGAAATAATAGGTGTGCCAAACGTTGGGCGGACGGCGAAGATGACCTCTCAGCCCTCCGAGCTGAGAACCGTCTTCAACTCTCTCTGTGGCATGGAAACGAGGGATATTCATCGGTCAAAAATCTCCAGCATCTTATTCCCTCACCTCAGGTATTTTGCGTATTATGTTGCTAGAGGGGTGTTAGCTCGTGACAACACGAGCATCATTTCTGCGCCGGATATTGCTATCCTGGCAACCGCCCTCTCAGGGAGGTTTGATTATAATGTGGGTGCCTTAATTGCTCGACGCCTTGCTATGAACGATAACAAGGGAGATTTATTTGGTGGCGTTTATGCCACACTTATCTTAGAGTATCTTAAAGGCACCCCACACCCTGATGATAAGCCTTTTACTTATTTAAGTTTTGATCTTGCTGCTATGAAAAGGCATAAGTTTGTTACCATGACTTCTGAGTTTGGTAACCTTGTTTATATCTTGCGTTTTGGAACTACCGCGGAACGCAAGATCCATCTAGCTGCACCTCTTTTGTTTGATTTTTCTCGCAGGAACGGATGGTCCTTTGATGTTATCCAGTTCGATGAGTTCATGGTCCAGCATCAGTTTCATAACCCCATGGAGGGGGTTGTGCCCGACGAGGAGGAGCTCGGTGAGTTACCACCTTTTTCAGGGGGAGACCGTCACCCAGTTTGGTGAAGGGTCTTCCTCTGCTTGGAGTGCGGACCCTTCTTTGTGGGAGGATCCGAGGACTTCGGTGTACGCGCCGGAATCCTTATACGACCCTTGGACTCACCAGTACCACCCCGGAGCAGGAGGCTCCTGGGGGCAGTAGCTACTACCAATTTAGGCCAAAACCCTAAGCTTGGGGAAGTACGTGCCCTTCTCACTTTTCCATTGTATTATCCGTTTTATTTTTGTTCGCTTTGATCTTTTCGAAGTTTTTGCCCGTTCTTCTTTGTTCTTTCTTTGCAAAAACCCAAAAATATTTCCTTTCTCTCTTTAGTTTGCTTTGTTTTCAGAGTTCAGCTCGAGTTCATGATGGCATTTAATTATATTTCCTATGTTCGATTGTGCAAGTGACAAGGCAGTAATGACGAAGATCGACGGAAGGGAAGCAACAAGGAAAACCGGTATGAACTCTTCTTGTTTCTACTTTTGTACATATGCATGTACTTATGATCTAGAGACCAGCTTGTAGCGACATAGTGCTATGTTTACAATGCTTTCCCAGTGGTTCATGCTTTTCTTGTGGCTAATCTCAAATAGCTAGAGTATATAATGTGTTATTGAAATGATTTACATGCATTACATTGTTCATGGTTTGGCATACTAAGGTTGTATTTCCCTTTGGAGAATTCTTGGATTGACTTGGCACATGTTTACACATGTTTAAGACTAAAAAGTCTGCTTTGCCTTGATGATCTTTGAGTTTCAGAATAGTTATATCACTTTAATGCCCAACTCAATGTTGCTTTGTCGCTCTGCATGATTATGACCGTTATTCCTCTCTAGTTGGTCGCTCCCAGTCTCTTGCTAGCCTTCGCTCGCACTAAGCGGAATTCTGCTTGTGCATCCAAATCCTTTCAAACCAGTTATTCCATATGAGTCCACCATACCTTCCTATGTGGTATTTACCGGCCATCCTAACGAAGACTTTCTTGTACCATCTCGAAATTATTCAAATTTACTCATGTTTTGTGTCTCTGTTTTAGCTCGTGAGGAAGTAGTAGGTAATTCATGATCTTCTTATGTTGGACATGTTTTATCCCGGGATTGCATGTCTAATGTGCAAACCCCTAATACGAGGAGGGACTGGCATGAGTGCGCCCAGCTCACAAAAGGTAATCACAACCAACAAACCCTCCTTCACGCTTTGTTTATGAGAAATCAGAAAACTTTGGTAGTGATAAACAAAGGAGATTAAGGGGATGTGATCGTCCCCATCTTGGGATCCGTTCCTTGAAACATGTCTAGCATAAGAAGTGATTGGGTTGTCTACTAGCATTCGTTGACGAAATATGCACCTCCCAAAATCATTTTTACCTCTGTTTTCAAAACCAAGAGCTATGGTACATGTTTAGTCTTTGCTTCCAACCACGGGTTTTCAACCTCGCCATCAAATTCCACGGTTCGAGAGTCTCCACCTTCTTTCTTCAAAGCACCAACTAGGAGAGCATAATTTTCATTCTGAGTGTAATGTGCATTGTCCCAAAGTATTACATTATCTTCTGCATGCTTGTGGTATTATTTATTCTGAAATTCTTAGTTCTAGTCTCCTTTAAAACTCTGGAGGAGTTTCTGCATTTATGTTTTGATTCACTCATGGAGGCTAGCGAGATACCACTCTAGTATGTTCAAGCTATGTGCAATATAATCTTGTCTTGATTTTCAGTAGCATATTATTTACTTTTAGTTATTTGTGATTGGTCACTTGAAAGAAGGATTGCTTCGTGCATTGTCCTCATAGCATTGTTTCAATACTTGCTAGACTCTTTTCGTAGTACATGCTTATATACATCTAATGAAGCAAAAGAGTTTGTCAAAGTTTTCTTTGTCGCGTCCAGTTCGTTGAATTGCTTGAGGACAAGCAATGTGCTAAGCTTGGGGGAGTTGATACGTCTCAAACGTATCTACTTTTCCTAACACTTTTGCTATTGTTTTGCCCTCATTCTTGCATGATTTGAACTAAACTAACCCGGACTGACGCTGTTTTCAGCAGAGCTGCCTGTATGGTTTTATTGTGTGCAGGAAAATGGATGTTTAGGTGTCTCAGAAAATTCCAAGAAAAACACATAAAATCCACGCACCCGAAGGGCCATTGTGCCAGAAGTGGGGCCAGAGGGCAGCCAGGGGGGCCCCAGGCGCCCTGCTCGTGCGGCCCCACCCCTGGCCGCGCCAGGAGGCCGCCTGGGAGGGTCCTCCCCCCTCTGGTGCCCTACCTTGGCTCCTATTTATTCCCGTGGCGAGGAAACCCCAGAACAGAAGTCGTTTTTCCAGTTTCCGTCGCTGAGCCGCCGCCACCCTCTGTTCTTCTTCGGGAGGGCTAATCTGGAGGCTGATTTGGCCTCCGGAGAGGGGAGATCGTCGCCATCGTCATCATCATCACCACTCCATCCTCCCTCCATGACTTCTCCTTCCATGTGTGAGTAATTCCCTGCTGTAGGCAAAGGGGATGGTAGGGATTGGATGAGTTAGATCATGTAATAGTTTATCAGATTGTTGGGGGCATGTTGCCTATCATCTACTTTGGTGTTTATCATCTTTGCTTCAACTTGTTGCTCTTAATGCTTGTCACTTTGGGCCCAGTGCCATGTTTTCAAATCTGAACCCTATGTGTTTGCATGAATATATATTTGTGTTCTTGATCCTATCTATGAGTTGTTTGCACCTATTATGGTCCGGAACCGGCGATCCCAAAGGTGACAGCTTGGGACACCAAAGGGGATGGTCCATAATTTGAGGATTCCATGTATCCATTGAGTTTATTGCTTTGTTCCGGTGCTCTTTGACAGGAGCACCTTAATCTCCATAAGTTCCTTTTGGCCCCGTTCGTAGCGGGATGGTAGGACAAAAGATGTTGTGCAAGTTCTTATTGCAAGCACGTACAACTACCTGTGGGATACATGCCTAATGTTTGATATTTGCCTAGATGATCATTACTTTTCTGTGTGCCTTGCCCCAAGTTAGATTCATGATGTATCTCATCCATGCAGCGCCCAACCATCCATCTCCGTAGCCTACAGTGTTTCAATCCTGCTGGTTACTAGTTGTTACTTTTGCTGTTCACTTTTGCTGTCACCACCATCACTATCATATCACCGTTACTACTTATCTTTTGTTGCAAGTAAGTATATTTCAGGTGCGGTTGAATTGACAACTCAACTGTCAAAGCTTATAAATACTCTTTGGCTCCCCGTGTGTCGAATCTATAAATTGGGTTATTCTTACCCGCGAAGACTATCTCGATCCCTTACGGTTGAGGGTTATCAGGAGGCCCGCAAATGCGTAAGTGACCTTGCGCGCTACATCGATTTCCTATGGGAGGAGGAGGAGCGCGTCATCGAGCATGCAAAGAGACTTACCGCCGCCGTGGCCGCAGCACACGTCGCCGCAGAGGCGAGGAATCAGGAGATCTACGAGGAGTCCCGCCGCTTCGAGGTGGGTCTTCTAGAGCGGCAGAGGGGCGTTCGAGGTGAGTGTTACTGAAGGTGCAGCGGCGACAGGCACTGTATTGCGGTTTTCCGTCTCGTTGGTAGGCTCCTCCTCCTCCTCCGCCTCTTACTGAGCGTGCTCGGCAGATGAGAGCCTACCGGAAGTAGTACAAAGCCCCTCCGTAGTAGTATTTAGGGGCTATTTTGTTCAGTTCATCTGACTCTAGATGTGGTAGAGCTGTACAACGTACTTAAAATTAGGTAGTATATATAGTTGAACTAGCTATTTCAGTACATGGTTGGCAACAATAGGGGAAATGTTTGGTCAGTTCAGCTGTTGAGTGGAACTGTTTGTATAAAGAACGACTGCTTAATCTATGAGTGAAATCTATGCTTAATTACTGAATTTTAGTTGCAAAAATTTGATAGTGCTAGTGATTTTTAGCTGCATATTTTGACAAATGACATTGTTAGAAGGTTGGCAAATGGCAATGTTACTAGATCAACAAATGTCTATCTTTCCAGTTTGACAACTGACAATATACCCAATATGACAAATGCAAATCTTACCAAATTTTCTTTACGTGGTTGCACACAGGTCATCTAAAAAAACCGTTTGCGTTGTAGGGATGTACAAATCCTACGTGCCAGATTTTCTATTGGCTTAGCACTGAAGTTTCGCTTTGCATACTGTATTCAATCTGAACCGTTTGTGTTGAAGAGATGCACAAATCCTGCACGGAGAATTTTCCCTTGGCTTACCAAGGAAGACCATAGCTCTTACTTTGCATACAGGTGTTTTATCTAAAACGTTTGCGATGAAGAGCTGCACAAATCCTGCTCGTCACATTTTCACTTGGCTTACTGGGGAAGCTATTGGTTTACATACGGGTGTTTTATCTAAAACGTTTGCGATCAAGAGCTGCAGAAATCCTGTTCGGCCCATGTTCCCTTGGCTTCCCGACGAAGCTGTCGGTTTGCATAAGGGTGTTCTAACTAAAATATTTGTGATGAGTGTTTTATATTTAGAAACATTTTGATGCTTTTCAAAGAAAATCTTTTGATAAGTCTGCACATTCAGAGAGAAAAACGCAAGTTCATTCAAACCATATCTTTCATTTAGTCACACCGCGAATTTATATTCATATGATCGAGATACAATATTAAACCCCATAAAACTAATTCCGGCAGTGGCGTAGGCGGCGTGCCACGCCGGCATTGTCGTCCTCCGGGACGCCGTAATTGAAGTCTTCAAGGCAGCACATAATGTTCCTCACTTGGAATTCAATCATCATGTTATCGCGCGATCGACGGGCAGGGTGCGGGAAGACGACAACTCGCGTGCTGCGAGGTAGCGGTCGATGGCAGCGTCACATGCCGTTGAGGGGGGTGCACACACGAGCACGGGCACGGCTGGCGCATGCAAGCACACTGGGACCGGCATCGCAGTGGGTTCAAGGGCGTGCACAGGCATGGGCGCTGGCGCTGGCATGTACACGAGCTCGCGCGGGTCCGTGGAGACCTCGCTGACGCACGTGGCTTCTAGCTCTGTGATAGTGCTCGGTGACCAGCCCTTCAATGCTACGAGGATGGTTGCTAGCGCAGGCGCGGGGATGGGAGCTGGGACGGGCGCGGGGGCAGCAACCGCCGCGGCCAGTTCATTCAGGGCCATGTCCATGATGACCCATTACTCCTTATTTTCTATCTCCTCTGGCTCGGAGTCGACTTCACCAAACTGGGAGACTAGTGGCAGATGATCCTTCTGGGCTATGGCGTGGTGGAGGTCTGTGGGAGGGGAATGGGAGCCGAATAGAAAGTCTGTCTGTATTAAACAGCCGCCCAGGCGTCATTAATGGAGAGGATGCGAGAAAGGCGGGCGGCCACGAAAGTCAAAGGGCTCGCTTCCCAGTGAGCCTGCATAGTGTATAGCTCACACGCTTCCCGGTGAGCCTGTGCACTGGAGGACAGCTTGCACGCCTCTTGGTCAGCTTGCGCAGCGGACTGCACTCGCACGCCTCCAGTTCAGTCAAACAACTATCCGCACGGCACCTCCTAGCCATTAAAAGAGTGACACGCGGCGTCAGGTGAATGGTTAACATAATGCACATAATTTAAATTATACAAAACATTTGAGATGTTAAATTGGCAGCTATTTGTTTCAAAATGCCTTTGTTTGCTTTTATTCGAGTGCACCTTCTCTCAAAATGGACACGAAAAATATTGTAGTGTGTCAGGTACCATTCCATGATAGCAAGCCAAGTTTCATGAATTCTGGATGAGTTTTGAATTTACTAGAATTTAAAAACAAAGTATCTCAACATTTTGCCGGCAATCAACAGTGCCCCGGTGTTTGAAATTCATTCTCATTTCTTCCATGGGACCTAAGCATGCACCCAAGGACACACATTTGATATGTCAACCCTTTTTTCTGCACTGGAGCATGTGCATGTAATTCAAATTTTAATTATGCACATAAAATGCCTAGAAAACCCAGTTAATGTATAAAAATGTCCAAGCGAACCCGGAAAATCTCTAAAATTGCCACAACACTCCTATTGTTCTATATGGAAACTAGAAAAAAAATTGAAAGTAAGAAGAGGCAATGGATATTGTTTCGTCCCCAAAGGTGGCACGTTCCCTACCGAAACCATCAGACTTGTTGTGAGAAGTTCTGGTTTGCGAGAAACTTATACCCAAACTTGCCCCAAATGAGAGAATTTTTTTACCACAGCATGTTGATGCTGCTCCATGATAGCCCGACAAGTTTCATGAATTTTAGAAGAGTTTTGGCTTTACTAGAATTTAAAAACCATGTATCTTAATGATTGCGGCCGAGCGACGGTGGCAAGGTGTTTCACATTCATTCCCATTTATATGCACTGGAGCATGTGCATGTAGTTCAAATTTGAATTATGCACATAAATGCATAGAAAACCTAGTTAATATATAAAAATGTCCAAACAAACCCCGCAAATTTCGAAAATTTAACACAACACTCCTGTTGTTCTATGTTGACACTAGAAAAAATTGAAATCAAGAAGAGGCAATGGATATCGTGTCGTCCAGAAGGGTGAAACGTTCCATACCGCAACCATGAGTTTTGATGTGAGAAGCTTATACCCCAACCTGCCCCAAATGGGACAATATTTTTACCACAACATGTTGATGCCGTTCCATGCTAGCATATAAGTTTCATAAATTTCATACGCATTTTCAATTTAGTGGAATTTAAAAACAATGTATCTCAATGTTAGCGGCCACGCGACGGTGGCAAGGTGTTTGACATTCATTCCCATTTCTTACATGGGACTTAAGCATGCAGCCGAGGACGCACATTTGAATTTTGAACCCAATTATATGCAATGGAGCATGTGCATCTAGTTTAAATTTAAATTATGCACATAAATGCATAGAAAACTCAGTTAATGTATAAAAATGTCCAAGCGAACCCCGAAAGATCCCAAAAATTGATACAACACTCATGTTGTTCTATGTTGACACTAGAAATTTTTTGAAAGCAAGAAGAGGCAACATATATCGTTTCATCCACAAGGTGTCATGTTCCCTACCGAAACCAGCATGCTTGTTGTGAGAAGCTCTGGTTTGCAAGAAGCTTATACCCAACCTGCCCCAAGTGGGACAATATTTTTACCACGACATGTTGATACCGTTCCATGATATCATGTGAAGTTTCATGAATTTCAGATGAGTTTTCAATTTACTAGAATTTTAAAACCATGTATCTCAATGTTAGCAGCCGAGTGACAGTGTCAAGGTGTTTGCCATTCATTCTCCTTTCTTGCATGTGAACTAAGCTTGCAACCAAGGACACACATTTGATTTTTCAACCCATTTTTATGCACTAGAGCATGTGCATGTAATCCAATTTTGAATTATGCACACAAATGCCTAGAAAAACTAGTTAACGTATAAAAATATCCAAAGGATCTCTGAGAAATTCCAAAATATAACACGACACTCCTGTTCTTCTATGTTGACACCAGAAAAAATTTGAAAGCAATAAGAGGTGACGAACATAGGATGACGAAAATCAAAGTGCAAACTTGCGTGGAACGGTGTTGAAGTACTCTAGTGCTTAATTCTGGTCCGCTTCACACTCCGAAAAATCTATATGATAACAAGGCACCGATAAATAAACCATACTCACATAACACTAAAGTAAGTCAGCACCAAGGAATTCAAATGAAAACTTAGTTAACATAACATAAAAGTAGGTATCTATCATCTACAAGCTAATACGATCACAATGCAAAAAGAATCAATTAATTTGAATCAACGGTTCAAAAGATATGGCCTCAGGAAGTTTGAATTTAAATTTAAACAAATTCAAATTTGAACTGTTGAAAAATATGAAATTTTGGTTCTACAGTATTCTCCTGCTCTCTACGAGTACATAGGAAAAAGAATTGGTGAATTTGGAGTTACAGACTAACAGATAAACCTAAATGAAATTTTGATACAGAATCTGCCAAAATAAATTGCGTCAAAACATATTTATTCCAAGAAATGCTGCGGATCTGGATGTGCCACGTGGCGTAACTCTACTGGCTGTTACCTGTCCGCTTGGAA
This sequence comes from Secale cereale, assembly GCA_902687465.1. Taxonomy (NCBI): domain Eukaryota; kingdom Viridiplantae; phylum Streptophyta; class Magnoliopsida; order Poales; family Poaceae; genus Secale; species Secale cereale. The sequence continues at coordinate 356,688,193 of LR738711.1, forward strand.
GCATAAACAACGGTCAGCCGCTATTTAGAGCAAGTACAGTAAGGTGACATAAGCGGGCTATAAGGCATAGGATATTATATTTTTGCTTACTTGGAAGAGAGAGAAGAGGAGAGAGAAGAGAAGCGGACTCTTGATGAGTAGCCGGCTGCAACACGAGAGCCAAGACGTTTTGTGAGGATGTAAGGTGGGCCAACTATTAATAAAGTAGTACACATTTAGAGCTTACTATTGTAAATGCCGACTATAAGGTTGGCTCTAGATGACATGACAATTTCTTATAGCCAACTGCTGGCTGTATTATTAACCATGCTCTTAGTGCATACCGCTTCGAAGAAAAGAAAAAACAGCATTTATCTCAGTGGTTTAAATCAGATCATGTGGTCGGGATGTGCTCACCGGAGAAAGAACATAGGAAGGGTGCCGGAGTTCGAACGAGACTGTGGCGGCACTCGGACTTGGAGCGTACGCTCACTGGAGAGCCCCCCTCCCGCGGGGCTCGAGGACGACGGGACGATGAGCGGATGGAGGTGTAGAACTCGAAAACGACCTCTTGGATGGCCAGCGCCTCCTCTAGCATTGGGTTCATCCTAATGGAGTACGGCTAGCGGCGATCTTGCTTCGGGCGAGCTCCGAATTGCTTGTTTAGATGTGTTCCCGAGAAAAACTGAGAGTCAGGGAGATAGAGCATGGCATGGAGAAGAGAACAGAGAAGACAGGAGGTTCTGGGAACCTACAGACGCGACAGAATCAAGGGCGACAGGAGCTTTGGGGCGGCGGACTCCAGTGAGATCAGGGTGCTCTGTAGGGCAAGGGACTTGGCTATTTGGGGAAAATCGGCAGAGGAGGGGTTGATGATCTAATATAGGGTGTTCACTGTGGCCTAGGGGTCGATAATCGATCGAATCCATCGATTTGTATTCGGCTCGGTTCATGCGCTACAGTGTTTGTGATGAACACGGTCGCTGGAGGAGATGACAAGCGGGACCCTATTGTCAGCGGCAGAGAGGAAAGAAAAACAAAGAAAAAGGGAAAGGCCTACGGTTTGGGCTACTCTGCTGCTGGGCTTCGGCCTACTACGATGCTAGCTGGATGGCTGGCCTAGCCGGCCGGCTGGCTTTTTTTTAAACGATATAGACAGTAGAAAGAAAACTAACTAAACTAAAACACAAGTCTAAAATCTAAATAAAATTACATATAGACACAGTACAATCAAAACAACTAATATAAAATATAGGAACACTAGTTCCACCTATAATGCAATTTTGTAAAATCATTTGCATGCAATAGGCAACTCAAACATTAAAATAACACACAAATAAAATAATTTTGAGATTATGAAAAATACCAAAACATAACAAAGGGACAAAAAATAATATTTTGGACATTATGAACATTTTTATCCCCCAAATACACAAAAATATATTTTATGCAATGCAAGCATACAAGGAGCATTATAACAACAACAAAACTTTTGAGTTTCAACAACTCCAAAATACTATCAATATTCAGAAAATTCAAAATAAGAATTGAAAACATGATGTAAAAGAATGATCCTATTAACATTCCAAAATTTAAAAATTTGGGATGTTACAACTCTACCCACCGTAGAATGAATCTCGTCCTCGAGATTCGAGTTGGTTGGCGAAGGTTAAAGTTTGGAACTTGACATAATCCATATTCCAAAATATCGAGGCTTACTCATTACATATTTCCAAATCTCCCTTGTCATGACTAAATATGATGCATCAATGCTGAAAGAATGGTCACAATACTTGATCTTAATTAAGAATCTTACCAAAGACGGATGCATTATCTGGTCTTACTACCCTCGTGTGATTCACATGTCCACTCTCGAAGTGATCAATATCATTCTCTCCAGAATTCTCACTGTCATAATTGATGTTCTTCAACAGAGTACAATTGTTTGAATAATGCCCTAGCTCCCTGCACCTATAACAAAGTAACTGACTAATATCCTTCTTGGTGGGCGTTGAAAGGTTGTGGTCATTGTTGTTGCCATCCCTCTGGCCATTGTGGTTGTGCCAATTATCATTGTGATGATTATGCCCATCATGGTTATGACCATTATAAATGTCCACTTCAGAACCATAATATTCAGAAGATGCTGACGAATATGGTGCTTCCGTTGTCCTCAAGAGCTGAACTCTGTGTCACTCGCCTTGCTCTCACGGCTCTCCACCTCTTGAAACATGCCTTTTAGTACAATAGCCTTATCAATAAGCCCTTGACACTTTTTGAATGTTGCCACTGTCAACTGAATATTCAACTCATCATCCAGTCCTTCAAGAAACTTCTCCTGTCTAGCTGCATCAGTGCTAACATCATTAGGGGAATAGCATACAATATTATTGAATTCCTCCACATATTATTATTGTTGTTGTTAGTATGGTTCTGAAAAAGTAACTGGATCAACTAAGTATGTCCCTGTAGCAACTAATGCATGTATGGAGGTATGCCATTGTTGTTGTTGTTGTTGTTGTTGTGTCTCCTGAACCACTGCCTCTAGAGTTACGCCTCAGCGACATTTGATGGGTAAGCAGGGGTGAGATATAGATAGAAATAGATCTAGGGGGAACACTACCCATATGCTCATGCTAGCAACTAAAACTCCAATAACAACAAAAACAAACACTAAATTCACAGTATTCACACGAGTCACAAAAACTATCCTAAACTAATCACATCGAAAGAACACATCGATCAATCAAAGTACCCAATTGCAAAATACAAACAATCCACGAAATATGACAACATGGAAAGCAATGACCAACCAAACATACATATCAGTCAACAGAAGCAAAACCTACACGTAAGGTCATATCGACAAGAGATATGATCTCATCATAGTTCCGCAAATCTTTTATCGAACATAACTTACTAATGGTGGTCTGTCAAGTAAAACTCCTCAATAACACTAATACAATCCAATGGGTCATCTATATTTGAAAAGTAAAGATATTATTAAATTGTAATCCAAATTCTAGTACCGTATTGGACTAGACGTAGTACATACGGTGTGGGCCTTTGCGTTGGTACCGACGTGTACGAGTACAACTGGTTTACTTGTCCTCCAAGGACTCTCATGTATTGCCCTCTTATATACCCCACGTAGTCGCACCTAAGACGGCATGTCGTCTCGTGCTTATAATACACCTCCTCATAGTGATTGCGCCTTCGTGCGTCCATGGTTTTCTCCCGCAAAGGTTTCCACGCTAAATCTGTGTCCCTTGTGTCTCGCTTACCTCGTTATTATCTAACAAGTGGTATACAGAGCTGAGGTTTGAGATACGAGATTTCAGATCAGGAGATTAGGGTTGCATGCGCCGTCGCCGGCGCGTGATCAGACGATCCGAAGCCGGATCGATTTCCGCTGGTACGTTGTACGAATCTGAGACTGACAGGATTTCTTACGCAAGCAGTTGTTCAGAGGACGACACAAACTTCCGCCGCGCCATCACGTCAATTTGCAAGGCACCGGGTTCCTTCGCTGCTGTGTACAAGGATCAAGTCCCAAGACTACAGATTAGCCGCCTCTCCCTTCACGTGAAGCCAAGTCCAGAATTGTTTATTCTTTCTTCTGTCGATCAAGAAATAGTACAAGCTCAGATCAGCTAGCTACTAGTACTATCGTCACATGAAGCTACATATCAATTGTTGGTCTTCGATTACCTGTGACGAAGCTATCAGGTGCTACTGTTCTTAGTTCTATTTGATCCGCATATTAATTCTGTCAAGAATTTTTTCTACTGGCTTGTACTACTTTGTGTACACAGATTATCTACTCATGGTATCCATGAAGTATGATCTTCCGTTGCTGGACCGTGACACAAGGTTTACCCTATGGCAAGTCAAGATGCAGGCGTTGTTGGCATAGGCCGACTATGATGATGCACTGGATAGTTTTGGGAAGAACCAAATTGAGGACTGGACTGATGATGAGAAAAGAAGGGATCGTAAGGCTTTGTCACAAATTCAACTCCATTTGCATAATAATATTTTCCAGGAAGTTTTGAGCGAGAAAACTGCCGCCACTCTATGGTTAAAGCTGGAAAGCATTTGCATGACAAAAGATCTTACCAGCAAGATGCATCTGAAGCAAAACTTATTCCTGCACAGGTTACCCGAGGGAGGTAATGTTTTGAATCATATTTCAGAATTTAAAGAGATCATATCATATCTAGCTGCAATGGAGGTTAAGTATGAAGAGGAAGATACTGCTTTAATGTTACTTTGTTCACTGCCAATTTCTTATACCAATTTTTGAGGCACCATATTATATAGTCGTGATACTCTCACACTTAATGAAGTTTATGAAGCTTTGAACTCTAAGGAGAAGATGAAATTAATGGTGCCTCATGATGGTTCGAGTTCATCCCAAGCCGAGGGGTTATCTGTTTGTGGCAGGACAAAGGAGAAGAACTCCAATAATAGAAACAGAGGCAAAAGTAAGAATGGCCACAGGGGTCGGTCGCAATCTAGAGACAAGAAGTATTGCAGATATTGCAAGAGAGACGGGCATGACATCTCAGAGTGTTTCAAGTTGCAGAATAAAGAAAAGAGGAAAGGTAACAAACAAGGTGAAAGTTCTGCTAACGTTGCTCATGATGATAGTTCCAATGATTCTCTTGTCGTTATTGCTGGATATGCTGAGACCAATGATGAGTGGGTACTTGACACTGCATGCACTTTTCATATGTGCCTGCATAGAGATTGGTTTACTACTTTTGATTCCACTACTGCTGATGGTTCCGTTTTGGGTTTTCATAATGCACCATGCAAGATTGAAGGCATAGGTTCCGTTCGAATCAAGATGTTTGATGGCACAATCAGAACTTTGATAGATGTTCGGTATATTCCGAAGATGAAGAGAAATCTTATCTCTGTGAGTGCCCTTGATGCAAAGGGGTACAAGTATTCAGGTGGAGATAGTGTTTTGAAGGTCACCAGAGGTTCGCTTATTGTGATGAAAGGTGACTTAAGTTCGACCAATGGTCTTTATTACCTTCGAGGTTCTACCGTTTCAGGTAACACGATTGTGATGCTGCTAACCTTTGGCGTATGCGTCTTGGACATATGAGTGAACTTGGTTTAGCCAAGTTAAATAAGGGAGCTCTTCTTAAAGGATACGAAACTGGTAAATTGAAATTTTCTGAGCATTGTATCTTCGGCAAGCACAAGAGGGTGAAGTTCAATACTTCGACACATACAACTCAAGGTATTCTTGATTATGTGCATTCTTATTTATGGGGATTGATAACCCACAAGTGTAGGGGATCGCAACAGTTTTCGAGGGTAAAGTATTAAACCCAAATTTGTTGATTCGACACCAGGGGAGCCAAAGAATACTCTTAAGTATTAGCAACTGAGTTGTCAATTCAGCCACACCTGGAAACTTAGTATCTGCAGCAAGATAGTTGTGTAGCATAGTAATATGGTAGTGGTGATAGCAGCAATAAAATTAAAGATAGTGTTATTGTGGTTTTTGTGATAATAGCAACGGAAAAGTAAATAGCAACTAGCAATATAGGTAAAGCTCGTAGGCATTGGATTGGTGATGGGAAATTACGTCGGATGCAATTCATCATGTAGAAGTTATAACCTAAGGTGACACAGATCTAGCTCCAGTTCATCAATGCAATGTAGGCATGTATTCTGAATATAGTCGTACGTGCTTATAGAAAAGAACTTGCATGACATCTTTTGTCCTACCCTCCCGTGGTAGCGGGGTCCTATTGGAAACTAAGGGATACTAAGGCCTCCTTTTAATAGAGTACCAGACCAAAGCATTAACACATAGTGAATACATGAACTCCTCAAACTATGGTCATCACCGGGAGTGGTCCCGCTTTTTGTCACTTAGGGGTTACCGGATCATAACACATAGTAGGTGACCATAGACTTGCAAGATAGGATCAATAACACACATATATTCATGCAAACATAATAGGTTCAGATCTGAAATCATGGCACTCGGGCCCTAGTGACAAGCATTAAGCATAACAAAGTCACATCAGCATCAATCTCAAAACATAGTGGATACTAGGGATCAAACCCTAACAAAATTAACTCGATTACATGATAGATCCCATCCAACCCATCACCGTCCAGCAAGCCTACGATGGAATTACACACACACGGCGGTGAGAATCATGGAATTGGTGATGGAGGAAGGTTGATGATGACGATGGCGACGATCTCCACTCTCCGGAGCCCCGAACGGACTCCAGATCAGCCCTCCCAAGAGAGATTAGGGCTTGGCGGCGCCTCCGTCTCGTAAAACGTGATAATTCTTTCTCCCTGATTTTTTTCTCCACGAAACGGAATATATAGGACCTGGGGATACGTCGGTGGGCCACCGGGCTGCCCTCGAGGCAGGGGGCGTGCCCTGGGAAGGGGGGCGCGCCCCCCACCCTCGAGGATGGCTCGTGGGCCCCCAGGTGTGGATCTTCTTGCCAGTATTTTTTATATTTTCTGAAATAAATCTCCGTTGATTTTCAGGAGATCCCGAGAACTTTTTATTTCTGCACAAAAACAATACCATGGCAGTTCCGCTGAAAACAGCGTTTGTCCGGGTCAGTTCCATTCAAATCATGCAAATTAGAGTCCAAAACAATGGCAAAAGTGTTTGGAAAAGTAGATACGTTGGAGACGTATCAACTCCCCCAAGCTTAAACATTTGCTTGTTCTCAAGCAATTCAGTTGATAAATTGAAAGTGATAAAGAAAAACTTTGACAAACTCTGTTTGCTCTTGTTGTTGTAAATATGTAAGCTAGCATTCAGGTTTTCAACAAGATCATGAACTAACCACATTCACAATGACTTTCAGGTCTCAAGACTACTCACATCAATAGCATAATCAACTAGTGAGCAATAATAATAAACCTTGGATGACAACACTTCTCAAAACAATCATGATATAATATAACAGGATGCTATCTCGCTAGCCCTTTCTGAGACCGCAAAACATAAATGCAGAGCACCTTTAAAGATCAAGGACTGACTATACATTGTAATTCATGGTAAAAGAGATCCAGTCATGATCATACCCAATGCAAATTAATAGTAATACATGCAACGACAGAGGTGCTCTCCTACTGGTGCTCTTTGATAAGAGGATGATGACTCTACATAAAAGTAAATAGATAGGCCCTTCGCAGAGGGAAGCAGGGATTTGTAGAGGTGCCAGAGCTCGATTTTTAAATAGAGATTGAATAACATTTTGAGCGGTATACTTTCATTGTCAACATAACAAACAAGAATCTCGATATCTTCCATGCTACGCACATTATAGGCGGTTCCCAAACAGAATGGTAAAAGTTTATACTCCCCAACCACCAACAAGCAGACTCCATGGCCAGCCGAATCCACGGGTTACTGTCCAAACAAGCAACAGCCCTGGGGGAGTTTTGTTTAAATATTATGATTTAGAGCATGGGACTGGGCATCCCGATTACAAGCCATTTTCTCGTGAATGATGAGCGGAGTCCACTCATCTTGAGAATAACCCACCTAGCATGGAAGATATAGACAGCCCTAGTTGATACATGAGCTGTTCGAGCATACAAAATAGAATTTCATTTGAAGGTTTAGAGTTTCGCACATACAAATTTACTTGGAACGGCAGGTAAATACCGCATATAGGAAGGTATGGTGGACTCATGTGGAATAACTTTGGGGTTTATGGAAGTGGATGCACAAGCAGTATTCCCGCTTAGTACAGGTGAATGCTAGAAAGAGACTGGGAAGCGACCAGCTAGAGAGCAACAACGGTCATGAACATGCATTAAAATTAATCAACAATGAATGCAAGCATGAGTAGGATATAAATCACCATGAACATAAATATCGTGAAGGCTATGTTGATAATTTTCAACTACATGCGTGAACATGTGCCAAGTCAAGTCACTTAAATCATTCAGAGAAGGATACCACCCATCATACCACATCACAGCCATTTTAATATCATGTTGGCACGCAAGATAGACCATTATAAACTCTCAGCTAATTAAGCATGGCATAAGCAGCTATGATCTCTAATTGTCATTGCAAACATGTTTCATTCATAACAAGCTGAATCAAGAACGACAAGCTATCATATTTCCAAAAACAAGAGAGGTCGAGTTCATAACAGCTTTTCTCATCTCAATTAGTTCATCATATATCATCCTTATTGCCTTTCACTCGCACGACCGAACGGTATGGAAAATAATAATAGTGTACGTGCATTGGACTAAGCTGGAATCTGCAGGCATTTAATACAAGAGAGAAGACAAGGTAATATGGCTCAAGGTTAAATCAACAACAAAGCATATGAGAGCCAACAAGCATTTTAATCATGGTCTTCTACTCTTAACCCCTAAAGAAAAGAAAAGAAACTATTTACACAGGAAACTCCCAACAAGCAAAAGAAAAATGGGAAATCTTTTTGGGTTTTCATTTTTAGTTACTACTACAAGCAAAGAAAGTAAACTAGCTAGAAGCTAAATCTGATATTTTTGTTTTTCTGGGTTTTTCTAGGACACAAGAAAAAGACTAAGAAAAAGAAATTTAAACTAAGCATGGATGGTACAGTGAAAGAGTGTGAGCACCAACAGCTAGAATAAGTGTGAACATGAATGTAAGTCGGTGAGAAACACGTACTCCCCCAGGCTTAGGCTTTTGGCCTAAGTTGGTCTATGGCCAGTACTGGCCTGACGGATATCCAAAGTTGTAGTTGGGGTCATACCAAGATGCAACAGTTGCTGCCTGCTGAGCTGCAGCTCGAAGGCGGGCTGCTTCCATCATGTTATAATGGGCATTTGCCTCCTCCATAGTTATAGTGTGTCTTCCTTTTTCCTGAAAGTTAAACAAAGTAGGGAGAGGAAGAACAATAGGGATGGCATGTTGCTGGTTAAAGATTAGTTGATATTTGAGAGTTTGATTATCCCACTCTATAAACCGGTGACTAGCCATAGCATTAGAGTCTAAATAAACAGTAGGTAAGGGGTTATCATAAGGGTGCACAGACACACCAAGATAGCGGGCTATGCAAGTAGCATAGATCCCACCAAATAAATCTCCATTAGAACCATTATGGTGTAGCCTACGTGCAATAATAGCTCCCAGATTATATTGCCTATCACCTAGCACAGCACTCCTCAAAATGCTAAGATCAGGGACACACATGTGACAAGCCTCATCTTTACCATTTATGCATCTACCGATAAAGAGAGCAAAGTAATGAATAGCAGGAAAATGTATGCTCCTAGTGGTGGCTTGTGTGATGTCCCTGGATTCCCCCACTGTAATACTGCCTAGGAATTCTCTAAATTCATATTTATGAGGATCACTCATACTTCCCCACTGTGGGAGCTTGCAGGCCTCACTAAAATCCTCTAAGTCCATGGTATAAGATTTATCATATAGATCAAACAAGATAGTGTGAGAATTACGTGAAGATGAAAATTTAAACCTTCTCACAAAGCTATCGGTCAAGCTACGGTATTGGAGGCACTTATCTTGCATGAAGTCCTCGAGGTCAGTGTTATGAACATATGCGTAGAATTCATCTTTGATGCCCGCTTGACTCATAAATTCATCCGACGGCCATTCACAAGGCTGTACATCAGCATCCCTCGGTGTTTCATTGTCCAGCTCACGGAACACGAGCCTTGGTCCTTGCTTCCTTGAAGGACCACCTTGGAAGTTTTTCCTAGATATTTTCAAGGAACAATCTCCCCAAACAGTTTGGTGAATGGTGCTTTGAGCAAGGAGAACGAAAATGGCAGCAAAATGAGCTAGAACTCGGGTTTGAGCTGGCTGGAGATTTTTTGGGAGGAAGAAGAAGGGAATGGGTGAAATGATAAGTGGAGGGGGGCCACGTGGGGCCCTCGAGGCAGGGGGGCGCGCTCTGTGAAGGGGGGCGCGCCCTCTGCCCTCGAGGCTAGGTTCTAGCTCCCATCGCTGTGTGTTCAGTGCCATAATTTCTTAAATATTCTAGAAAAAATCATATTTCATTTTCATCGCATTTGGAGAACTTTTATTTTCGGGATATTTTTTATTGCACGGGTAAGTCTGGAAACAGACAGATAATGCTATTTTTCTTTTATTTAACCTAATTAACAGAAAGTAAAAGGAGGGTACAGAAGGTTTGTGCTATCTAGATTCACCTATCCCATGTTTATCAAAAGGAATCCATTAACAAGGTTGATCAGGTCTTGTTAATAAACTCTTTCCGAGTAACATGAAACCGGAGAATTTTTGAATAACACTATGTTACCTCAATGGGGATATGTATGTCCCCAACAATAAGTATGTCATATGCCTTCTTGATAGTAGGAATAGGAAACTCAAAACCTCCAATAGTGATAGTTGAAGTTTTTCCAATATAATTGATACTGAAGACCTGAGGTTGTTTCCTCGGAAAGTGTATCGTATGCTCATTACCATTGACATGAAAAGTGACATTGCCTTTGTTGAAATCAATAACAGCCCCTGCAGTATTCAAAAAAGGTCTTCCAAGAATAATAGACATGCTATCATCCTCGGGAATATCAAGTATAACAAAGTCCGTTAGAATAGTAACATTTGCAACTACAACGGGCACATCCTCACAAATACCGACAGGTATAGCAGTTGATTTATCGACCATTTGCAAAGATATTTCAGTAGGTGTCAACTTACTCAAGTCAAGTCTATGATATAAAGAGAGAGGCATAACACTAACACCAGCTCCAAGATCACAAAGAAGTCTTAACTTAATTTCTCTTAATGGTGCAAGGTATAGTAGGTACTCCTGGATCTCCTAATTTCTTAGGCATTCCACCCTCAAAAGTGTAATTGGCAAGCATGGTGGAGATTTCTACTTCAGGTATCTTTCTTTTGTTGGTAATAATGTCTTTCATATACTTGGCATAAGGATTTGTTTTAAGCACATCAGTTAAACGCATACGCAAAACGATAGGTCTAATCATTTCAGCAAAGCGCTCAAAGTCCTCATCATCCTTTTTCTTGGATAGTTTCGAAGGAAAAGGCATGGGTTTCTGAACCCATGTTTCACTTTCCCTACCGTGCTTCCTAGCAACAAAGTCTCTCTTATCATAACGTTTATTCTTTGATTGTGGGTTATCAAGATCAATAGCAGGTTCAATCTCTACGTCATTATCATTACTGGGTTGAGCATCATCATGAACATCCTTATTAATATTATCACTAGGTTCATGTTCGTTACCAGATAGTGTCTCAGCATCAGAAACATATATATCATTGGGATTCTCAGGTGGGTGAGCTACATGTTTACTAGAAGCATGCAAAGTCTTATCATTTTTCTTTTTCTTCTTCTTAGAAGAACTAGGTGCATCTATATTAGCTCTCTGAGAATCTTGCTCAATTCTCTTAGGGTGGCCTTCAGGATACAGAGGTTCTTGAGTCATTATACCACCTCTAGTTGCAACTCTAACAGCATAGTCATTGTTCTTACTACTTAATTCATTGAGCAAATCATTCTAAGCCTTAAGTACTGGTTCTACTTGAGTGGTGACCATGGAAGCATGTATACTAATAAGTTTCAGTTCATCTTTAGCACAAGACAGATAATCACTCAAGCGTTCAATCATATAAGCATTGTGTTGTAATTGTCTACCAACATAAGGACTGAAGTTTTCTTGTTTCACAATAAAATTGTCAAACTCATCTAAGCATTATAACAAGGAATATCACCTTCATCAAATCTATAAAGATAATTTACCTTTACTACCTGTGTCGGGTTATTAAGACCATGTATTTCTTCAATAGGCGGTAATTTCTTAACATCTTCAGCTTTAATACCTTTTTCTTTCATAGATTTCTTTGCCTCTTGCATGTCTTCAGGACTGAGAAATAGAACACCTCTTTTCGTCGAAGTTGGCTTAGGGGCTGGTTCGGGAAGTGTCCAATTATTTTCATTGGCCAGCATATTATTCAATAATAGTTCAGCTTGTTCCACTGTTTTTGCCCTGAAAACACAACCAGCACAACTATCCAGGTGGTCTCTAGAAGCATCGGTTAGTCCATTATAAAAAAGATCTAGTATATCATGCATCTCAAGAGGATGATCAGGGAAATCATTAAGTAACTGGAGAAGCCTCTCCCAAGCTTGTGGGAGACTCTCTTCTTCAGTTTGAGCTAAGTTATATATTTCCCGTAAGGCAGCTTGTTTCTTATGAGCGGGAAAATATTTAGCAGAAAAGTAATACATCATATCCCGGGGACTACGTACACAACCAGGATCAAGATAATTAAACCAAGTCTTAGCATCACCCTTTAATGAGAATGGAAACAACTTAAGGATATAGTAGTAACGAATCTTTTCATCATTGGTAAACAGGGTGGCTATATCATTCAACTTAGTAGGATGTGCCACAACAGTTTCAGACTCATAGCCATGGAAAGGATCAGATTCAACCAAAGTAATTAACTCAGGATCAACAGAGAATTCATAATCCTTATCAGTAACACATATAAGTGAAGTAGCAAAAGCAGGGTCATATTTCATTCTAGCATTCAGGGACTTTTCTTTCAACTTTGCTAATAACTTCTTAAGATCATATCTATCATTGCAAGCAAGAAAGTCTCTAGCAGTTTCTTCATCCATAACATAACCCTTAGGCACAACAGGCAATTCATATCTATTGGGAGTAGTTTCATCATCACTTTCATAAATATCATCAATATTCGCACTCTCCCTAACCTTAGCAATTTGTTCATCTAGAAATTCACCTAGTGGCACAGTATCAGGCATAGAGATAATTTCATCATACATAGCAGAAGTAGCATCATCAAGAACATACGACATATCAGATTCAATAGCAGGAGTAGGTGTCACAAGTTTACTCATAATAGAAGGAGAATCAAGCGCATAGCTAGATGGCAGTTCCTTACCTCCCCTCGTAGTTGAGGGTAAGATCTTGGTTTTTGAGTCCTTCAGATTCTTAATAGTGATAAACAGATATAAATCCCAAGTGACTTAAAGAATAGAGCTATGCTCCCCGGCAACGGCGCTAGAAAACAGTCTTGATAACCCACAAGTGTAGGGGATCGCAACAGTTTTCGAGGGTAAAGTATTAAACCCAAATTTGTTGATTCGACACAAGGGGAGCCAAAGAATACTCTTAAGTATTAGCAACTGAGTTGTCAATTCAGCCACACCTGGAAACTTAGTATGTGCAGCAAGATAGTTTAGTAGCACAGTAATATGATAGTGGTGATAGCAGCAATAAAAGTAAAGATAGTGTTTTTGTGGTTTTTGTGATAATAGCAACGAAAAAGTAAATAGCAACTAGCAATATAGGTAAAGCTCGTAGGCATTGGATCGGTGATGGGAAATTACGTCAGATGTAATTCATCATGTAGAAGTTATAACCTAGAGTGACACAGAACTAGCTCCAGTTCATCAGTGCAATGTAGGCATGTATTCTGAATATAGTCATACGTGCTTATAGAAAAGAACTTGCATGACATCTTTTGTCCTACCCTCCCATGGCAGCGGGGTCCTATTGGAAACTAAGGGATATTAAGGCCTCCTTTTAATAGAGTACCTGACCATAGCATTAACACATAGTGAATACATGAACTCCTCAAACTATGGTCATCACCGGGAGTGGTCCCGATTTTTGTCACTTCGGGGTTGCCGGATCATAACACATAGTAGGTGACTATAGACTTGCAAGATAGGATCAAGAACACACATATATTCATGGAAACATAATAGGTTCAGATCTGAAATCATGGCACTCGGGCCCTAGTGTCAAGCATTAAGCATAGCAAAGTCATAGCAACATCAATCTCAGAACATAGTGGATACTAGGGATCAAACCCTAACAAAACTAACTCGATTACATGATAGATCCCATCCAACCCATCACCGCCCAGCAAGCCTACGATGGAATTACTCACACACGGCAGTGAGCATCATGGAATTGGTGATGGGGGAAGGTTGATGATGACGATGGCGACGATCTCCACTCTCCGGAGCCCCGAACGGACTCCAGATCAGCCCTCCCGAGAGAGATTAGGGCTTGGCGGCGCCTCCGTCTCGTAAAACGTGATAATTCTTTCTCCCTGATTTTTTTCTCCACGAAACGGAATATATAGGACCTGGGGATACGTCGGTGGGGCACCGGGATGCCCTCGAGGCAGGGGGCGCGCCCTGGGAAGGGGGCGCGCCCCCCACCCTCGAGGATGGCTCGTGGGCCCCCAGGTGTGGATCTTCTTGCCAGTATTTTTTATATTTTCTGAAATAAATCTCCGTTGATTTTCAGGAGATCCCGAGAACTTTTTATTTCTGCACAAAAACAATACCACGGCAGTTCCGCTGAAAACAGCGTTTGTCCGGGTCAGTTCCATTCAAATCATGCAAATTAGAGTCCAAAAATATGGCAAAAGTGTTTGGAAAAGTAGATACGTTGGAGACGTATCAGGGACCATCTCGCAAGAAGTCATTAGGTGGTGCTAGTTACATGCTGACCATAATTGACGATTATTCAAGAAAAGTTTGGCCTTATTTCTTGAAGCATAAATGGCAAGCATTCTCAACATTTAAGGAGTGGAAGATTATGATTGAGAGACAAACTAAAAAGAAGGTAAAAATACTTCGCACTGATAATGGTATGGAATTCTGTTCTAAGAAATTTAAGAATTATTGCAAGTCTGAAGGCATTGTCAGACACTACACCGTTCCTTATACTCCTCAACAAAACGGTGTTGCTCAGCATATGAATAGGACCATTATTTCCAGAGTCCGTTGCATGTTGTCTAATGCAGGTTTGCATAAGCGTTTTTGGGCTGAGGCCACTTCCACTGCTTGTTATGTCATTAACCATTCACCATCTATTGCTCTTAATAAGAAAACTCTAATTGAGGTCTTGTCTGGTTCACCTGCTGATTATTCACAGTTGAGAGTTTTTTGTTGCACTGCTTATGCTCATGTTGATAATGGAAAATTGGATCCTAGGTCTGTTAAGTGCATCTTTCTTGGTTATATGTCTGGTGTTAAAGGTTTTAAATTGTGGAATCCTGAAACCCAGAAGGTTGTTATTAGCAGAAACGTTATATTTAATGAATCTCTATATTACATGATGTTCCATCTACTAATGTTCCCGTTGAGAGTGAACAGTAGGCTACTATTCAGCATCCTACTGTTCAGGTGGAGCATGTTATTGATTCAGGTGATACATCTGGTAATGAAATTGTTGATGCACATGGTGAACCCGTCGTTGATGATGAACATGTCACTCCCACTCCAAATCAGCCTATTGTTCCACCCGGTTGGAATCTTGCACGTGACAGAGTTAGGCGGGGTATTGATAAACCTAAAAGGTTAATTGAAGAGTGCGATATTGTTTCTTTTGCTTTATCTATTGCAGAGGAAATTGAAGGTAATGCTGAGCCTTCTTCATATTCCGAGGCTATTATTTCTGGTGATAGTAATAAATGGATGACCGCTATGCATGATGAGATGGAATCACTTGAAAAGAATGGCACTTGGGATTTAGTAAAATTGCCTAGAGAGAAGAAACCTATTCGTTGCAAGTGGGTTTTCAAGAAGAAAGAAGGTGTTTCTCCTAATGATGAGACAAGATATAAAGCAAGGTTAGTTGCTAAAGGTTACAGTCCGATTCCAGGTATTGACTATAACGAAGTCTTTTCTCCTGTTGTGAAGCATAGCTCTATTCGCACTTTACTTAGTATTGTTGCCATGCATGATTTTGAGCCTGAACAATTGGATGTTAAAACCGCATTCTTACATGGAGAATTAGAATAGGATATTTATATGGAACAACCTGAAGGTTTTGTTATTCCTGGAAAAGAAAAGCTTGTCTGCAAGTTAAAGAAATCTCTTTATGGATTGAAGCAATCCCCTAGACAGTGGTACAAGAGATTTGATACCTTTATGCTCTCTCAAGGTTTCAAAAGGTCTAATTATGATAGTTGTGTTTATTTGAAAACTATCAAAGGTTCAACTATTTATTTGCTCCTTTATGTTGATGATATGCTAATTGCTGCAAAGAGTATGTTAGATATTAATGAACTAAAGAAGCAATTGAGTAATGAATTTGAGATGAAGGATTTGGGTGCAGCAAAGAAAATTCTTAGCATGGAAATATCCAGAGATAGACCAGATGGAAAAGTATATCTAAGTTAGAGAGGATATATTGATAAAGTTCTTCGTTGTTTTAATATGCATAATGCCAAGCCAGTAAGTACTCCATTAGCTGCACACTTCAAATTATCATCAGCTTTATGTTCTAAGTCAGATGCAGATATTGAGTGCATGTCTAGAGTTCCCTATTCGAGTGCAGTTTGTTCACTTATGTATGCCATGGTTTGTTCCCATCTGGATTTATCATATGCATTGAGTGTTGTCAGTAGATACATGGCTAATCCTGGAAAAGAGCATTGGAAAGCAGCTCAGTGGATTTTTAGATACCTGCGAGGTACTTCAAATGCTTATTTACAGTTTGGGAAAACTATAGATGGACTTGTTGGTTTTGTTGATTATGATTTTGCTGGTGATTTGGATAAGAGAAGATCACTCACAAGTTATGTTTTCACCATTGGTGATTGTGCTGTGAGTTGGAGAGCAACTTTGTAGTCTATTGTGGATTGTTCCACTACTGATGCCGAGTATATGGCTATTTCTGAGGCATGCAAAGAAGCTATCTAGTTGAGAGGTTTGTACACTGAGCTTTGTGCAGATTCATCTTGCCCTACCATATTTAGTGACAGTCGAAGTGCTATATATCTTACACAGAATCCAATGTATCATGAGAGAACGAAGCACATTGATGTCAGATTTCACTATATTCGAGACGTTGTTGCTGAAGGTGATTTGAAGGTATGCAAGATAAGTACTCATGATAATCCAGCTGATATGATGACAAAGCCAGTTCCTACCAATAAGTTTGAGCTTTGCTCAGGCTTAGTTGGTATTTCTCACTAGTCCTATGGACTTTGATGCACAAGGTGTTTATGCTGATTTGGATGGAGTTATTCACTTTCTTCGACTACTGGAGGGAATTTGGCTCAAGGTGGAGATTGTTAAATTGTGATCCAAATTCTAGTACCGTATTGGACTAGATGTAGTACATACGGTGTGGGCCTTTGCGTTGGTACCGACGCGTATGAGTACAACTCCTTTACTTGTCCTCCAAGGACTCTCATGTATTGCCCTCTTATATACCCCACGTAGTCGCACCTAAGACGGCCTGTCGTCTCGTGCTTGTAATACTCCTCATAGTGATTGCGCCTTCGTGCGTCCGTGGTTTTCTCCCGCAAGGGTTTCCACGTTAAATCCATGTCTCCTGTGTCTCGTTTATCTCGTTATTATCTAACAGATATGAGTATAAGAGTATGAACTAACTAGCAAACAACAAGTTGTAGAATAAGATTTTGACTCCTATGGCTTTTATAATCCATTTTCTAGGGTCATGACCTACATGCAACACACTACTCTGATACCATATGTAACGACACGAATCTGATAAGATTCGATGTCTCTGTGCTTACCGTGCTAGTCCCTGGATCGACTCGCTAGCACACACAGTACATAGGAATATCAAATAAGAAGTGCATCATTTACTATAACGTATGATCCAGAATTTATAAAGTATTACAATGTCATAGCACATAGCTAACTTATTCAATAACAACAGCGGAAAGGTAGCATAAGCAAACGATGAGTCCACCAATGCCCATTGGAGAACATGTTGAGTGAAGACTCGCGACCCTAATATATCTCAGTGATCATCTGAAAATCCTACAACATGATAAGTTGCAGCCACAAAGGGTCAATACATTGAATGTATTGGCCAAATACACAATATGATATAGCGAACCTACATCCACAGGCAAACTATGATAACACAATACTAAAGTTTGGTTTCGCATAAAAGACTACCCTCACCTACCTCCACGACATAGGCAAGGTGCACACAACACATATGATAAAGATCTCCATGATGCCTCAAGTGTGCTTAGCCCTGGCGCATTTGTCAGATCTAGGGTTCCGGCAAAACCCTTGTGGTTCGAACTCTGGGTGCGCACTAAGATCTATCCTTCTGCCATAGCTCGTCTACTCGCCGATCCCTAGGCCTAGCTTGTCTGATCAGAAGAACAGGGGACACAAGGTTTATACTGGTTCAGGCCACCGTTGTGGTGTAATACCCTAATCCAGCGTGGCGTGGTGGATTGCCTTGTAGGCTGAGGAAGAACTAGTATACGGGGTGAACAGACTCCTGAGGAGAGGTGTTCTTGTGCTCGACTGAGCTTGTGGGTGTGTGGCCTTCTATCTGATCAACTCAAGATGAGATCCATGGTGGTGGCTAGCCTATTTAGAATGGCCCGGGTCCTCTCCCCAAATATTGAGCGGGAAGGGATCCCACAACGACCAAATTTGAAGGGGGACAACTAATACAAGCTATCCTGAAAAAAGGTGGTCTTCGCGTGCCAAAGGCTCTGGTGGTGATGCCGCTGTGGGCTCCGTGATGACCTCCGCTCTGCCATCCTGCTGGTCTTGGTCTCGTTGCACCGATATGGAAACCTTTGCCTGACGCCTCGGGACTCCTTGCCTGCACCTGCTCCTTTAGCACCGAAGAGGAAACTGGCACTCTGCGCCCGCTGGCGCCCGCCTGGCCTTGGTCGTCACTGCTCACGTCACGAGGACCTCGCGAGGTGCCCCTTGCCTCGATATCTCCGATCCTCAGGAGCCAACCTAGTGAGGTCTCCCCAGGGGATGTCTTGCGTCGTCCGCCTCACGGGGCTCGGCCCCTCGCGAGGGTCTTGAGTGGTTGCTGAAGAAGTTGGGCCATACCAGGCCGCCTGATGAGCCATGCCCTGGGCCGCAGGCAGGTAAGTCTGGGTACCCCCATTCCCAGAACACCGACAGTAGCCCCCGGGCCCAAGGTGCGCTCGGGCTTGGCTTCGCGGAGAAGCCAAGAGTCAAATGCGGAGCGCCGCGGGCCCCAAAAGCCTGCGGCCTTGATTGATGCATGGCGATTGATTGGACGTGGGCGTCTCCACTTCCCCACGCAGCCTCGGTGACTGCGCGACTTGACAAGTCCCTGCATGCACAGAAGACCATCATTACCTGCAATTATGGAGGCCAGCGGTTGGCCTTCTCCTCACTATAAATAAGGCGGCAGGTAGGGTCCCCGCTGCCCATCTTCTTCCTTTGTTCCTTTTGCTTCTTGTTCTTCTTTGCTCCTCGCCTGGCCGAGCTACTCATGGCACCGACCAGGAAGCTTTCGTCCGCGGAGAAGGGGAAGGCCCGGCAGGAGGGGCCTGGATTACCACCAGCTAAGAGGGGACGAGTCCGTCCCCACAAGTGTGCCGCGACTCCTGTCGGGGCTGCTGGCGGGCATGGGCGGACCCCCACAGCACCCGTAGCGGCCCTTGGTAACTGCTGCGGTGGCGATCGCCGTGGCGTTGGTGGTCCTGTGAACAAGGGGAGGCGCTCCGGGGTAGCCAGGCCTCCCCGACCGCGCTCCCACTTGGCGGATGTGATGATGGAGTTGCTCGTGTGGTCAGAGAGCCCAGCCGGTACCCGGCTCTAGCTCCCGCGCTCCCTAGCCGGCGAAATCCTTGCAGCGAGCTCCGACGGCTTTTGGCCACAGGCGGATGGTTGCTGCAGCAGTGCTTCGTGGGTTGCGGTAGAGGTCTCCACCTCGGGTGCTGTGACTCTGGCTCGCGGTTGGCAGACGTTCGCCCGCGCGCATGGCTTGGGCAGGAGGTGCACCCTTTATTTCAGGTGCGATACGACTCGAACCTCTTCGTGAGGGTGTTTGGGGAAGACAGGCGCCGTGCCGAGTGCTGCCCCGAGGACAATAGCGGTGGCGAGGTGCTTGGGCGATGGCTGTAGCTCATCCAACTACGGCGGCTCCTCCTTCAGCGACAGCTCCAGCAGCGGTGGCTACGACCAGCCGCCACGCTGCAGTGCCCGCCTTGAGGGTGGCGCTGGGTCGTCTAGTTGCCACTCCCGGGTGAAGCGTGAGGAAGGTTCCGGCTGAGCTCGGGGAGCAGGTCCTCGTGAGCAGCCGCGCCTCGAGAGTCGTCACCACCCGTTCTCGATCTTTCTTTCTTCCTGCATCGTTCAAGCAAATAAGTATGGAGCCCTGGAAGGGCATGTAATGAACCGTGTTTTTATGATGCTTAGTGCCATGTTTAGCGTCACTATCCATCACTGCGTGATCTTTGTACTATGCGCTCTTAGGGTGAGGAAACTTATCTCGATGCACTTGGAATCGCCCTCATCTCGTGACGTTTGGCCCTTCGTGAGGCTGCAAAAACTCGTTAGGTGGTTATTATCCTTTACCGCCCGAGGTCCTTGACGTGGGCTGAGCATGGTCGGACCCTCCCTGTTGTGGTACCCGTGGGGCACGGACATAAGGAGAGGGGGCATGCCAATCACAAGCCCCAACTTGGGCGCCTCATGAAGGCTAAGGGAGGCATGCCGGGGAGAGCGCCGGGCAACTGCCGCTCTCCCTGAGCAAGCCCGAAAACTGAGGGAAGGACCACGGAGGGAAATCAAACCAAGCAATAGGGGAACACCAGTACGTTCAGAATCCATTAAAAAGAAGGAAGGGGCAAGCCAACTCCAGAAAGCAAATGAACAGCCGCGTCCGACACCTAATCTAGTCTTCTCACCAGCGCGGAGCTAAGTGCTGCCACTAGGATGTGGGAGGGAGCCCCCGAGGCCTGAGGGTGGCTATCCGGAGACTCCATGGCGTGTACATCCCCACTCATTATTATGTGCGAGTGTCACGACCGGAGATCTTCACAGGCACTGGGCCTTGGCTTCTCAGGTGCAGGGTCGTGTTCCTCGCACGCACGGCGCCTAGTCTTCTGAGGCGCGGGGCCTTGTTCCATGCAGGCACCGAGCCTAGTCTTCTCAGGCGCAGGGCCTTGTTCCTTGCAGGCATGGAGCCTAGTCTTCTCAGGCGTAGGGCCTTGTTCCTCGCAGGCACGGAGCCTAGTCTTCTCAGGCGCATGGCCTTGTTCCTCGCAGGTACGGAGCCTAGTCTTCTCAGGCACAGGGCCTTGTTTTACGGGTAGAACTTCCGGAGGTGTCGGATGTTCCACCCGCTCTGGACAGGGACGCCGTCCCCCGTTTCCAAGCACACTGCGCCAGGCGTGGAGACATGTGTGATCTTGAACGGGCCCTCCCACATGAGTGAGAGCTTGTGCAACCCTTCTCTAGAGAGGACTCGCCTCAAGACGAGATAACCTACCTCGCGTGTCCTGGGGCGGATGCTACAGCAATGGTACTGATACGTCCATTTTGCATCATGCTTATATGTTGATATTTATTGCATTATGGGCTGTTATTACATGTTTTGTCACAATACTTATGCCTTTTCTCTCTCTTATTTTACAAGGTTTCCATGAAGAGGGAGAATGTCGGCACATGGAATTCTGGGCTGGAAAAGGAGCAAACTCTAGAAACCTATTGTGCACAACTCCAAAAGCCCCGAAACTCCACAAAACTCCGTTTCAGAAAATATAAAAAATATCTGACGAAAGAAGTTCACGAGGGGGGCCACCTGCTGTCCACGAGGGTGGGGGGCGCGTCCCCCCTCTCAGGGCGCGCCCCCTGTCTCGTGGGCCCCCCGAAGGCCCCCCGATACCCATCTTCTCCTATATGGGGGTGTTTTGACCTGGAAAAAATCATAAGGAGGCTTTCGGGACCAGACGCCGCCGTCTCGAGGCGGGACCGAGGCGAAAACCAATCTAGGGCTCCGGCAGAGCTGTTTTGCCGGGGATACTTCCCTCCGGGAGGGGGAAACCGTCACCGCCGTCGTCACCAACAACTCTCCCATCTTTGGGAGGGCTATCTTCATCAACATCTTCACCAGCACCATCTCCTCTCAAAACCTAGTTCATCTCTTGTATCCAATCTTTGTACCCAAACCTCAGATTGGTACCTGTGGGTTGCTATTAGTGTTGATTACTCCTTGTAGTTGATGCTAGTTGGTTTATTTGGTGGAAGATAATATGTTCTGATCAATTATGCATATTAATACCCCTCTGATCATGATCAATATTATGTCTTGTGAGTAGTTACTTTTGTTTCTGAGGACATGGGAGAAGTCTTGCTATTAGTAGTCATGTGAATTTGGTCTACGTTCGATATTTTGATGAGATGTATGTTGTCACTCCTCTAGTGGTGTCATGTGAACGTCGACTACACGACACTTCACCATTATTTGGGCCTAGAGGAAGGAATTGGGAAGTAATAAGTAGATGATGGGTTGCTAGAGTGACAAAAGCTTAAACCCTAGTTTATGCGTTGCTTCGTAACGGGCTGATTTGGATCCATATGTTTCAGGCTATGGTTAGGTTTACCTCAATACTTCTTTTGTAGTTGCGGATGCTTGCATTAGAGGTTAATCATAAGTGGGAGGATTGTCCAAGTAAGGACAACACCCAAGCACCGGTCCACCCACATACTAAATTATCAAAGTACCGAACGCGAATCAGATGATCGTGATGAAAACTAGCTTGACGATAATTCCCGTGTGTCCTCGGGAGCGCTTTCCTTCATATAAGAATTTGCCCAGGCTTGTCCTTTCCTACAAAAATTATTGGGACACCTTGCTGCACCTTATTTACTTTTACCTTTTGTCACTTGCTACCAATTACCCTATCACAAAACTATCTGTTACTTATAATTTCAGTGCTTGTAGAAAATACCTTACTGAAAACTGCCTATGATTTCCTTCTGCTCCTCCTTGGGTTCGACACTCTTACTTATCGAAAGGACTACGATAGACCCCCTACACTTGTGGGTCATCAAGACTCTTTTCTGGCGCCATTGCCGGGGAGTGAAGTGCCTTTGGTAAGGAAAAATTTATATAGTATGCTGAAATTTATTGTCACTTGTTACTATGGCTCAAAATCCTTTGAGGGGCTTCTTCGGGGTATCTTCACCCCGACCAGAAGAGCAAAGAGTTGCTCCTCAACCTACTGCACCTACTGATAATGTTTGCTTTGATATTCCTTCGGGTATGATAGAGAAACTGCTTGAAAATCCTTTTACAGGAGACGGAACACTGTATCCCAACTTACACCTAATCTATGTGGATGAAGTTTGTGGATTATTTAAGCTTGCAGGTATGCCCGAGGATGTTATCAGAAGAAGGCCCGCCCTTTATCTTTGAAGGGAGATGCATTGACATGGTTTAGGCTATGTGATGATATTGGATCATGGAACTATAATCGTCTGAAGTTGAAATTTCATCAGAAGTTCTACCCTATGCACCAGGTTCATCGTGATCGTAATTATATTTATAATTTCTGGCCTCGCGAAGGAGAAAGCATCGCTCAAGCTTGGGGGAGGCTTAAGTCAATGTTATATTCATGCCCCAATCATGAGCTCTCAAGAAAATTGATCATTCAAAATCTTTATGCTTAGCTTTCTCTCAATAATCGCACCATGCTCGATAATTCTTGCTCTAGCTCTTTTATGATGAAGACTGTTGAATTCAAATGGGATTTATTTGAAAGAATTAAACGCAACTCTGAAGATTGGGATCTCGACGAAGGTAAGGAGTCAGGTATGACCCCTAAGTTTGATTGTGTTAAAGCTTTTATGGATACCGATGTTTTCCATGAGTATAGCACTAAATATGGACTTGACTCTGAGATAGTAGCTCCTTTTTGTGAATCATTTGCTAGTTATGGTGATCTCCCCAAGGAGAAGTGGTTTAAATACCATCCCCCTATTGAAGTAAAAGTAGTTGAACCTATTAAAGTTGAAGAAAAGACTATCACTTATAATGTTGATCCTACTGTTCCTACTGCTTATATTGAGAAGCCACCTTTCCCTGTTAGGATAAAGGATCATGCTCAAGCTTCAACTATAGTTCTTAAGAGTAATACTAGAACACCTACACCCTCTGAGCGAATTAAAGTTGAACCTAGTGTTGCTATGGTTAAAGATCTCTTGGTAGAAGATTTAGATGGACATGTTATTTACATCCAAGAAGAGTCTGCTAGAATAGCCAAACCCAAATGCTAGGAATAAACATAGACCTGTTGTAGGCTTGCCTGTTATCTCTGTTAAGATAGGAGATCATTGTTATCATGGTTTATGTGACGTGGGTGCTAGTGCGAGTAATATCCCTCATACCTTATATCAAGAAATTATGCATGACATTACACCTGTTGAGCTAGAAGGGATTGATGTTACTATTAAGCTAGCTAATAGAGAAACTATTTCACCAGTTGGGATTGTGAGAGATGTTGAAGTCTTGTGTGGGAAGGTTAAATACCCTGCTGATTTTCTTATTCTTAGTTCCCCACAAGATGAATTATGTCCCATTATATTTGGTAGACCCTTCTTGAATACTGTTAATGCCAAGATAGATTGCGTGAAAGATATTGTTACTATTGGATTAGGGGATATGTCTCATGATTTTAACTTGCTAAATTTCGTAGACAACCCCTCGATAAAGAACTACCTAGTAAGGATGAAATTATTGGTCTTGCTTCTATTGTTGTGCCTCCTAATGATCCTTTAGAACAATACTTGCTAGACCATGAAAATGATATGCATATGAATGAGAGAAGGGAAATAGATGAAATATTCTTTAAACAGGGACCCGTATTGAAGAACAACTTGCATGTTGAAATCCTAGGGTATCCTCCTCCACCGAAGGGTGATCCCGTGTTTGAACTTAAACCCTTACCCGATAATCTTAAGTATGTTTATCTTGATGAAAAGAAGAGATATCTTGTTATTATTAGTGCTAACCTTTTAGAGCAGGAAGAAGAAAAACTATTGAAAACTCTAAAGAAGCACTGTGCTGCTATTGGATATACTCTGGATGATCTTAAGGGCATTAGTCCCACTATATGCCAACACAAGATAAAATTGGAAGAAAATGCTAAACCGATTATTGACCATCAGCGACGGTTAAATCCTAAGACGAAAGAAGTGGTAAGGAAGGAAATACTAAAGCTTCTAGAGGCATGTATTATCTATCCAGTTGCTGATAGCCAGTGGGTAAGTCCTGTCCATTGTGTCCCTAAGAAGGGAGGTATGACTGTCATTCCTAATGATAAAGATGAATTGATCCCGCAAATAATATTTACAGGTTATAAGATGGTAATTGATTTCTATAAGTTAAATAGAGCTACTAAGAAAGATCATTACCGCTTGCCTTATTGATCAAATGCTAGAAAGGTTATCCAAACATACTCATTTTTGCTTTCTAGATGGTTATTCTCGTTTCTCTCAAATACCTTTGTCAAAAGGGGATCAAGAAAAGACAACTTTTACTTGTCCTTTCGGTACCTTTGCTTATAGACGTATGCCTTTTGGTTTATGTAATGCACCTGCTACCTTTCAAAGATGCATGATGGCTATATTCTCTAATTTTTGTGAAAAGATTGTTGAGGTTTTCATGGATGATTTCTCCGTTTGTAGAACTTCTTTTGATGATTGCTTAAGCAACCTTGATCGAGTTTTGCAGAGATGTGAAGACACTAATCTTGGTTTGAATTGGCAGAAGTGCCACTTTATGGTTAATGAAGGCATTGTTTTGGGACATAACATTTCTGAAAGATGTATTGAAGTTGACAAAGCTAAAGTTGATGCTATTGAAACGATGCCGTGCCCCAAGGGCATCAAAGGTATACGAAGTTTCCTTGGTCATGTCGGATTTTATAGGAGGTTCATAAAGGACTTCTCCAAAATCTCTAGGCCTCTGACTAATCTCTTACAAAAAGATATTCCTTTTGTTATTGATGATGATTGTCTAAAAGCATTTGAAATACTTAAGAGAGCATTGATCTCTACACCTATTGTCCAGCCTCCTGACTGGAATTTACCCTTTGAGATTATGTGCGATGCTAGTGATTATGCTGTAGGCGCTGTCGTAGGGCAAAAAGTTGATAAGAAATTGAATGTTATTCAGTATGCTAGTAAAACTCTAGGTAGTGCCCAAAGAAATTATGCTACTACTAAGAAAGAATTTTTAGCAATTGTATTTGCTTGTGATAAGTTTAGACCCTATATTGTTGATTCTAAAGTAACTATTCACACTGATCATGCTGCTATCAAATACCTTATGGAAAAGAAAGATGCTAAACCTAGACTTATTAGATGGGTTCTCTTGCTGCAAGAATTTGACTTGCATATTATTGATAGAAAGGGAGCCGAGAACCCCGTTGCAGATAACTTGTCTAGGTTAGAAAATATGCTTGATGACCCACAACCTATTGATGATAGCTTTCCTGATGAACAATTAGCTGTCATAAATACTTCTCGTACTGCTCCGTGGTATGCTGATTATGCTAATTATATTGTTGCTAAGTTTATACCTCCTAGCTTCACATACCAGCAAAAGAAAAAGTTCTTCTATGATTTGAGACATTACTTCTGGGATGATCCACTATAAAGAAGGAGTAGATGGTATTATTAGACGTTGTGTACCTGAGCATGAACAGGAACATATCCTACGCAAGTGCCACTCTGAAGCTTATGGACATCATGTGGGAGATAGAACTGCACACAAGGTATTGCAATCCGGTTTTTATTGGCCTACTCTCTTCAAGGATGCCCGTAAGTTTGTCTTATCTTGTGATGAATGTCAAAGAATTGCTAATATTAGTAGACGTCAAGAAATGCCTATGAATTATTCACTTGTTATTGAACCATTTGATGTTTGGGGCTTTGATTATATGGGACCATTTCCTGCCTCTAATGGGTACACACATATTTTAGTTGTTGTTGATTACGTTACTAAGTGGGTAGAAGCCATTCCAACTAGTAGTGCTGATCATAACACCTCTATTAAGATGCTTAAAGAAGTTATTTTTCCGAGGTTTGGAGTCCCTAGATACCTAATGACTGATGGTGGTTCACACTTTATTCATGGGCTTTCCGTAAGATGCCTGCAAAATATGAGGTGAATCATAGAATTGCATCCCCTTATCCCCCACAGACTAGTGGTCAAGTAGAACTAAGTAATAGAGAGTTGAAATTAATTTTTGCAAAAGACAGTTAATAGGTCTAGAAAGAATTGGTCTAAGAAACTTGATAATGCATTATGGGCCTATAGAACTGCATACAAAAATCCTATGGGTATGTCTCCATATAAGATGGTATACGGAAAAGCTTGTCACTTACCTCTTGAGATAGAACATAAGGCATATTGTAACATCCCAGATTTTTAATTTGGAATGTTTCACAATTATTAGCTAAGCATCTATGCATTTTTTTTATTGAGTGTCATTTGGAAATTTCAGAGGCATATGAGTTTTATCTGACTTTGGATTCAGCTTGGCATGTGAAATTTATTTCAAAAATCCCTGACTAGCACTTGTTCAGAAGTGTGAGAGGAGCTAACATGACACTCCAAAAAGTCAGAAGAAAACAATGCAGAAAGTTTTGAATTCAAATTTGAGTTTCTTTTGAATTTTTTTAGAAAAAAGTTTTTTTATAAAGTTTTTATTTAGCCTCTGAAAAATAGTTCATCATGTAGGATTTATTTTTCTGAATTTTTTGATATATATATGTCCTATATAAAATTATTTTTATTTTCTGTCTTTTTTTTTTTTTCTCTTTGTCTAATTAAAAAAATGAACCTACAGCCACGTGCCCTGAAAAGGCCCAGTCTTTCCACGACCCATCTCGGTCATCTTCCCGCTCCGTGCACGTGCACGTACGCTTACAGAAACTTAGTAACAGCCATGACACCACCTCTTCCTCTCCTCCTCCCACTAAATTCTTTCACCGTTTCGACTCTCCATCAACACGAAACTTACAGAGGAATGTAAGTTGAACCCATTCAGAGAATTAAAACCCAACTTTATTGCCTTAAATCGCCGAACTGATCCGGAAACGTTCTTGCACAAATAGCCATTAATGGTTACACTAAGCTCGCGGTGGATCTCGTCGTATAGACTCCCCTGACCCCTATAAAACCATCTGCACATTCCCCTCTCACCCCTCGTTCGAAGCCCTCTCCTTCTGGAGCTTTCCCCCCTCCCTAACCTCGTCAATTGCTCGTCGGAGTTCGTGTATTCCGGCGGCTTCTCCACCACGCCAGGAGGCGATACCGACACCACGGTACTGCTCCTCGGATCCTCCTCACGTTGCTCTTCACCGTCCCGCACGCGTACTTCGCCGAAACACACCGGAGACACCTTCTTCCTCGTCTCCGGCGACAAGTCCGGTGAACACCCTGTCCGAATTTTTTTTTATCAGTATATTTTCCAATTCAGATTCTATACCAAATCTTATTTCTAGTATATCTTTTAGTATATAGATCCGATTTAGTTGATTCTTTTTCCTACGGTTTCGTAGAAATATCCTCTATCCAGAGAACCTAACGAAATATATTTTTGAAAATTTGAAATTTTGAATTCAAACAGATCTGAATTCAAACTTCGTTAGGCCATGACTTGAGTTTCGTAACTCCGTTTTGGGTGATTCTTTTTGCAAATCGAAGCTTGCGACATGTACCTTCTGTTAAAACCAAAACCATTTATTTTTGTTGCTGTGAAAATTATATTCTGTACAAAAACATTATTTTGGTGTTTTTGGAGTTTTCGAAGTCTTTTATTTGTTTTCTTTTTGGATCTTTGCTTGTATGCTTATGTATGTTATTGCTTGCTTACGCTAGATCATCCGGAGTGCGAAGCTTGCTACTACGAATCTTTAGAGTTCAACGAACGTCAGCAAGGCAAGTTCACACTTTGATCATAAGTTTAAATACCCAGTTTTTACTATGCATTAGTTTCACCCTCAAAGATTGCATGAGTAGGATTGGGAACATGTGGTTATGCTTTGTAGTTTATTTTGGTAGGAACCTATGACCTTTGATCACCCCGGGAATATTCGTTATGTCATATATTGCTTAGCCATGCTCGTAGACGGGGATTGGTATGTGTGATACATGCAAGTTGCGAGAGATAATAATTTTGGGACAACATAAGGTGGTAACTTTAATACACATCTGGGTGGATTGTTTGGGGCACCTGGAGGAACCAGTTCTTGCCCAAGGGGAATCCCGGAGTACCCGTGTGATTACCCTAGGTCCGCCACCCAGGCTCAAAGGGATCATAAGATATTTCATGCCTAGAAACTTCCATGTGCAGCCACAAGCCATTATGGGCTCTGGCATAGTTGAGTAAGTTGTGTGACCTCTTTCCGTGGTAGACTAGCTGATGTAGGGGAAAGTAGGTGTACCGGTCTACCCAGGGTTTGGAGGAAATACTTCATAAAGACTATGTCTCGATCTTCCGATCATGGAGGTGGTCGAGTCTTGTGGGGAAAAGTGCGCAAACCTCTACAGAGTGTACAAACTAATCATGATTAGCCGTGTCCCCGGTTATGGACAACTGGAGTATCTGGAAGTGAATTATTGGTTGATCTCATCACTCTTTTTAATGAAATCATTGGGTTACTAATAACTTGGGAATTTTGGGATTGAGTTGGAGGAACCTTCTCAATAATGGCATTTTAATTTTGTAGTAAAATAAAAATTTATTCCTTTGATGTAGGGTAAAATTGGCTTTATGCAAAAAATTAAACTTAGAGCCTCCACCAGCTAAATTTGCATATAGAGATACTCTTCTTCATTATTATTTTTCTATGGTGTGACATTGCCAGCATATTCCATGTGCTGACCTACACGGCTGCAACGTCTCATGTTGCAGAGTTTTCCGACGAGGAGTAAAGGTGCGATAGGTCGTTGTTCTGCACTCAGTTTGCCGTGGAGTTGGATGGACTCATTTACCTTCGATGCTTCCGTAGTTATTTTTATTTAGATGGCCTTTGGCCATATTATTGTAATAAATATTCTTTTGATGACCTCGATGTAATAAAGTGTGTGATTGAACTCTGTTATAATTCATCGAGTACTGTGTGTGTCAGCATACCGATCCAGGGATGACACTTAAGCACAGAGACTTCGATCCATTTGGGTCGGGTCGCTACAAGATGGTATTAGAGCACACGCTGACTGTAGGACGCGGCCACTAGGAAATGGAAAACCATAGGAATATAACTCTTTTTTACCACTTCCTTATATATCCGTTGGTCTGTACTCTTCTCTATTCATTTCTATCTCTTCTCTACTTCAATTTGATAGTTGTTGAACCCCATGACCAAGTTGCTCAGCTGATGAGACCAAGACCCATGAAGACATCATTGACGAAGAAGAAGAAGTAGAGTTGACTTTGATTTGAGAAGATTTAGTTCAGACCACCACAACCAAATGTAGTCCAACGAATGATTGCGGTAGTATGAAGAGATCATATCTCTTGTGGATATGACCTTACCTGTAGGTTTTGCTTGTGTGATGTGATTTGTGTGAATTGCTTGATTTGAAGTTTTATTGCTATCATAAGCATATGGGTAGTGATTTCTCTCATTAGGCCCTTATTCTATTCTAATTTCTCATCCACTCTAAACCTAACAGATGCCTCCGAGACGTGACCCAGAATTTCCGCCAGAACTTACCCAGTTGATCCAGAACCAGAATGCCCTCATGCAACTACTCATCCAGAATCAGAACCAGAACAACAACAACAACCCACCGCCGCCACCCCCAATCGACAACCTTACCCGTTTCCTGAGGTTGAACCCACCCGTGTTCTCTAGCAGCACGGAGCCGATCGTCGCAGATGACTGGCTCCGCAAGATCGGAAGGGAGCTGACCACTGCAGGATGTACTGACGCAGAGAAGGTGCGCTTTGCCGCACATCAACTGGATGGACCAGCAGCTTCATGGTGGGAGAATTACACCACCACATTCCCCATAGCAAATGTGACTTGGGATCAGTTCCAGCAGGCGTTTCGTACTGCACATGTTTCAGCCGGAGCTATGAGTCTGAAGAAGCGTGAGTTCTGCAACTTACACCAGGGTAATCGTTCTGTTGGTGATTATGTGGAGGAATTCAGCAAGTTATCCAGGTATGCTCCCAGAGACGTGGCTGATGATGCCGCTAAGCAGGAGAAATTTCTTGAGGGACTAAATGATGATCTGGGACTTCAGTTGACTGTGGCTAGCTTTAACAATTATCAAGAGTTGGTTGACAAGGCTCTTATTCTGGAAGGCAAGCAGCAGCAGGTGGAAAACCGCAAGAGGAAGTACGGACAGGGAAAGTACAACTCTGGAGTTCAGCAGAAGCCCCGCTATACCCCGTACTCGGGAAATAATGGATCAGGATCTGGCAAGTATGGTGGACACACTCACCATAACCATGGAGGACATTCACATCATAGAGGGAATGGACACAACCATAGCCATAGGAATGGCAATGGAAACGGAGGAAACAACAATCAGCATCACTCCAACCCCGCTACACCGACAAAGAAGGATCTGAGCCACATTACCTGTTTCAAGTGCGGGAAGACCGGACACTACGCCACCGAATGTCCCGAGGCGAAGAACGGGAATGGCAATGGAAGCTCTGGAAAGAAGCCAAATCCTTTTACCAGAGGTTAGGTGAACCATGTCAATGTGGAGGAAGTTTATGACCAGCCTGACGCCGTTGTTGGTAAGTTCTTGATTAATTCATTTACAGCCCTTGTTCTTTTTGACACTGGTGCATCGCATTCATTCATATCAAGGGGATTTGTGGATAAGTTTAAGTTGCCGACCGTAGCCCTTAAAACACCAATGTTAGTGAGTTCCCCAGGAGAAGAGAATATGGCTAGTCGGGGATGTTTTCAGTTGCCATTGACCATAGGGAGACACGTTTTTCCCACAGACCTCATCATCCTAGAATCACAAGGATTGGACGTAATTCTAGGCATGGACTGGCTATCCATGTATGAAGGGAATATTGATTGTGCTAGTAAGTCGATTCTTCTCACCACCCCAGAGGGATGGATCAAGTATGTGTCGAGGCATACACCAAGGAGGACTCAAGTGAATTCTCTTTCGGGAGTTGTTCAGGAAGAAGTACCAGTTGTGAAGGAATATCCCGATGTTTTTCCGGAGGAACTACCAGGCATGCCACCGGATCGAGACATAGAGTTTTTGATCGATTTGGTGCCAGGCACCGGACCAATATCCAAGAGACCATACCGGATGCCCACAAATGACCTGGAGGAAATTAAGAAGCAGATTAAGGAATTATTGGAGAAAGGTTATATTCGACCGAGTTCATCACCTTGGGGAGCCCCAGTGCTTCTAGTTGAGAAGAAGGATGGATCCTTGAGAATGGTTGTGGATTACCGTGCGTTGAATGAGGCGACGATCAAGAACAAGTACCCTCTGCCGATGATCAATGATTTGTTTGACCAGCTACAAGGAGCAAAAGTTTTCTAAAAAATTGATCTTCGATCTGGATATCACCAGCTGAAGATTCGAAAACAGGATATACCCAAGACAGCCTTTACCACGAGATATGGGCTTTATCAGTATACAGTCATGTCTTTTGGTTTGACTATTGCCCCTGCCTATTTTATGAATATGATGAATAAGGTATTCATGGAGTTCTTGGATAAGTTTGTTGTGGTATTCATTGATGATATATTGATTTACTCAAAGAATGAAGAAGAACACAAGGAACATTTGCGCTTGGTTCTTGAGCAGCTCAGGGAACATCAGTTATATGCAAAGTTCAGCAAGTGTGAATTCTGGTTGAAGAAAGTTGGATTTCTCGGACATGTTATATCAGGGGAAGGAATAGCAGTGGATCCTTCGAAAGTTGAAGCCGTCACCGAATGGAAGGCACCCACCTCAGTCGGAGAGATTCGCAGTTTCCTTGGACTTGCAGGATATTACCAAAGATTTATTGAGAATTTCTCCAAGATCGCAAAGCCCATGACAGAGTTATTGAAGAAAGACACCAAGTTTAATTGGACCGAAGAATGTGAGGCCAGTTTTCAAGAGTTGAAGAAACGTTTGGTCACAGCCCCAGTGCTAATTCTTCGGAATATACGCAAAGATTTTCAGGTGTATTGCGACGCTTCTCGTCAGGGACTTGGAGGTGTTCTTATGCAAGAAGGAAGAGTTGTTTCATATGCCTCACGTCAACTTCGACCCCATGAGCGGAATTATGCCACGCATGATTTGGAGTTAGCAGCCGTAGTGCATGCGCTCAAGACCTGGAGGCATTTTCTTATTGGAAATCATTGTGATGTTTACACGGATCACAAGAGTTTGAAATACATCTTCACTCAAAAGGAGTTGAACCTCAGGCAGAGAAGATGGTTGGAGCTCATAAAAGATTATGACATGAAATTGCACTATCACCCAGGCAAGGCCAATGTTGTGGCAGATGCATTGAGCCGCAAGAGTTATGTCAATACCCTCACAGCAGGAGGATTACCTCAAGAGTTAATTGATGATCTCAGAGATCTCCGATTGGAGATAGTACCACGAGGTTTTGTTACCACAATGGAAATTTAATCCACCTTGTTGGGAAAGATTCGAGAAGCCCAGAAGTTAGATAAAGGTATTGCAGAAATAAAGGAAAGGATGAACCAAGGAAAGGCAGAAGGATTTCATGAGGATGAACACGGAACCTTATGGTTTGAGCAGCGTATTTACGTGCCCAATGACACAGAGATCAGGAAGTTGATTCTTTAATAGGCTCATGAGTCGCCTTACTCGATACACCCAGGCAACACCAAGATGTATTTGGATTTGAAGGAAAGTTTCTGGTGGACAGGTATGAAAAAGGATATTGCTGAGTATGTCCCAGTATGTGACGTATGTCAAAGGGTTAAGGCAGAGCTCCAGAAACCAGCAGGATTACTTCAACCTTTGCCGATACCGGATTGGAAGTGGGACAAGCTTGGCATGGACTTCATTACAGGATTACCCAGGACCCGATCAGGCTATGATTCTATTTGGGTAGTAGTTGATCGCTTGACCAAGGTAGCTCACTTCATCCCCCTGAAAAACACATATACAAGTGCTAAGTTGGTCAAGATATACATGACCAGAATCGTATGTCTGCATGGAGTTCCGAGGACCATCGTATCAGATAGAGGAACACAATTTACCTCAAAGTTTTGGCATCAGTTACACGAAACTTTGGGTACCAGGCTAGAGTTCAGTACAGCCTTTCATCCACAGACAGATGGGCAGACCGAGAGAGTCAATCAGATTCTGGAGGACATGTTGAGAGCTTGTGCGCTAGATTATGGATCTAGTTGGGATGATAATTTGCCATACGCAGAATTCTCATATAACAACAGCTATCAAGCTAGTTTGAAGATGGCCCCTTTCAAAGCTTTGTACGGAAGGAGGTGCAGGACACCATTAATGTGCGATGGAGTTGGAGACCGTAAATTATTTGGTCCCGACCTTATCAGAGATTCGGAGGAGAAAGTCAAGTTGATCCGTGACAGACTTAAGATAGCCCAATCCAGACAAAAGAGTTATGCCGATACTAAACGCAAGGAAGTAACTTATGAAGTCGGAGATAGAGCATATCTTCGTGTGTCTCCACTTCGAGGTGTTAAACGGTTTGGAGTTAAAGGCAAACTAGCACCACGATTTGTGGGGCCATACAGAATTTTGGAATGCATGGGTGAAGTTGCCTACAAGTTGTAATTACCCGAAGCCTTGTCAGGAGTTCATGATGTGTTTCACGTTTCCCAGTTGAAGAAGTGCCATGCAGAGATGGCTGATATTCCTTTGAGAGATACAGTGCCACTGGAGGCCATACAGTTGGATAGTGATCTGACCTATGATGAGAAGCCCGTCAAGATTCTCGAAATAACAAGCAGGGTTACCCGCAGCAAGGTCATCAAATTTTGCAAGGTTCAGTGGAGTCAT
Organism: Secale cereale; assembly: GCA_902687465.1. Taxonomy (NCBI): domain Eukaryota; kingdom Viridiplantae; phylum Streptophyta; class Magnoliopsida; order Poales; family Poaceae; genus Secale; species Secale cereale. Next base: position 356,722,978 of record LR738711.1, read on the forward strand.
CATACTGAGGAAGAAGCCACCTGGGAACGCGAAGAAGATCTTCAACAGGATCACCCACACCTTTTTGCTAGCCAACCCGAATCTCGAGGGCGAGATTCATCTTAAGGGGAGTAGGTTTGTAACATCCCAAATTTTTAATTTGGAATGTTTTACAATTATTAGCTAAGCATCTATGCATTTTATTTATTGAGTGTCATTTGGAAATTTCAGAGGCATTTGAGTTTTATCTGACTTTGGATTCAGCTTGGCATCTGAAATTTATTTCAAAAATCCCTGACCAGCACTTGTTCAGAAGTGTGAGAGGAGCTAACATGACACTCCAAAAAGTCAGAAGAAAACAATGCCGAAAGTTTTGAATTCAAATTTGAGTTTCTATTGAATTTTTGTAGAAAAATGTTTTTTATAAAGTTTTTATTTAGCCTCTGAAAAATAGTTCATCATGTAGGATTTATTTTTCTGAATTTTTTAATATATATATGTCCTATATAAAATTATCTTTATTTTCTGTCTTTTTTTTCTCTTTGTCTAATTAAAAAAAATGAACCTACAGCCACGGGCCCTGAAAAGGCCCAGTCTCTCCACGACCCATCTCGGCCATCTTCCCGCTCCGTGCACGTGCACGTACGCTTACAGAAACTTAGTAACAGCCATGGCACCACCTCTTCCTCTCCTCCTCCCGCTAAATTCTTTCACCGTTTCGACTCTCCATCAACACGAAACTTAGAGAGGAATGTAAGTTGAACCCTTTCAGAGAATTAAAACCCAACTTTATTGCCTTAAATCGCCGAACTGATCCGGAAACGTTCTTGCACAAATAGCCATTAATGGTTGCACTAAGCTCGCGGTGGATCTCGTCGTATAGACTCCCCTGACCCCTATAAAACCCTCTGCACATTCCCCTCTCACCCCTCGTTCGAAGCCCTCTCCTTCTGGAGCTTTTCCCCCTCCCTAACCTCGTCAATTGCTCATCGGAGTTCGTGTATTCCGGCGGCTTCTCCACCACGCCAGGAGGCGATACCGACACCACGGTACTGCTCCTCGGATCCTCCTCACGTTGCTCTTCACCGTCCCGCACGCGTCCTTCGCCGAAACACACCGGAGACACCTTCTTCCTCGTCTCCGGCGACAAGTCCGGTGAACACCCTGTCCGAATTTTTTTTATCAGTATATTTTCCAATTCAGATTCTATACCAAATATTATTTCTAGTATATCTTTTAGTATATAGATCCGATTTAGTTGATTCTTTTGGCTACGGTTTCGTAGAAATATCCTCTATCCAGAGAACCTAACGAAATATATTTTTGAAAATTTTAAATTTTGAATTCAAACATATCTGAATTCAAACTTCGTTAGGCCATAACTTGAGTTTCGTAACTCCGTTTTGGGTGATTCTTTTTGCAAATCGAAGCTTGCGACATGTACCTTCTGTTAAAACCAAAACCATTTATTTTTGTTGCTGTGAAAATTATATTCTGTACAAAAACATTATTTTGGTGTTTTTGGAGTTTTCGAAGTCTTTTATTTGTTTTCTTTTTGGATCTTTGCTTGTATGCTTAGGTATGTTATTGCTTGCTTACGCTAGATCATCCGGAGTTCGAAGCTTGCTACTACGAATCTTTAGAGTTCAACGAACGTCAGCAAGCCAAGTTCACACTTTGATCATAAGTTTAAATACCCAGTTTTTACTATGCATTAGTTTCACCCTCAAAGATTGCATGAGTAGGATTGGGAACATGTGGTTATGCTTTGTAGTTTATTTTGGTAGGAACCTATGACCTTTGATCACCCCGGGAATATTCGTTATGTCATATATTGCTTAGCCACGCTCGTAGACGGGGATTGGTATGTGTGATACATGCAAGTTGTGAGAGATAATAATTTTGGGACAACATAAGGTGGCAACTTTAATACACATCTGGGTGGATTGTTTGGGGCACCTGGAGAAACCAGTTCTTGCCCAAGGGGAATCCCGGAGTACCCGTGTGATTACCCTAGGTCCGCCACCCAGGCTCAAAGGGATCATAAGATATTTCATGCCTAGAAACTTCCGTGTGCAGCCACAAGCCATTATGGGCTCTGGCATAGTTGAGTAAGTTGTGTGACCTCTTTCCGTGGTAGACTAGCTGATGTAGGGGAAAGTAGGTGTACCGGTCTACCCAGGGTTTGGAGGAAATACTTCATAAAGACTATGTCTCGATCTTCCGATCATGGAGGTGGTCGAGTCTTGTGGGGAAAAGTGCGCAAACCTCTGCAGAGTGTACAAACTAATCATGATTAGCCGTGTCCCCGGTTATGGACAACTGGAGTATCTGGAAGTGAATTATTGGTTGATCTCATCACTCTTTTTAATGAAATCATTGGGTTACTAATAACTTGGGAATTTTGGGATTGAGTTGGAGGAACCTTCTCAATAATGGCATTTTAATTTTGTAGTAAAATAAAAATTTATTCCTTTGATGTAGGGTAAAATTGGCTTTATGCAAAAAATTAAACTTAGAGCCTCCACCAGCTAAATTTGCATATAGAGATACTCTTCTTCATTATTATTTTTCTATGGTGTGACATGCCAGCATATTCCATGTGCTGACCTACACGGCTGCAACGTCTCATGTTGCAGAGTTTTCCGACGAGGAGTAAAGGTGCGATAGGTCGTTGTTCTGCACTCAGTTTGCCGTGGAGTTGGATGGACTCATTTACCTTCGATGCTTCCGTAGTTATTTTTATTTAGATGGCCTCTGGCCATATTGTTGTAATAAATACTCTTTTGATGACCTCGATGTAATAAAGTGTGTGATTGAACTCTGTTATAATTCATCGAGTACTATGTGTGTCAGCATACCGATCCAGGGATGACACTTAAGCACAGAGACTTCGATCCATTTGGGTCGGGTCGCTACACATATTGGGCTATTAAAGAGCTCAATTACGATTTCAAACTTTCCAGTGAGAAGAGGTTATTTGACATTAGCTCTCTTGATGAATGGAGAACCCATGCCTATGAGAATGCCAAGCTGTTTAAAGAAAAAGTTAAAAGATGGCATGACAATAGGATACAAAAGTGTGAGTTTAACGTAGGTGATTATGTCTTTCTATACAACTCTCGTTTAAGTTTTTTTGCAGGAAAACTTCTCTCCAAGTAGGAAGGCCCTTATGTTATCGAGGAGGTCTATCGTTTCGGTGCCATAAAAATCAACAACTTTGAAGGCACAAATCCAAAGGTGGTGAACGGTCAAAGAATCAAACATTATATCTCAGGTAACCCCATAAATATTGAAACCAATGTTATTGAAACCGTAACCCCGGAGGAATACATAAGGGACACTTTCCAGAACGATTCAGACTCCGAAAAGGAAGAGGTATGTGGTACGGTACGTAAACCGACTCCAAAACAGTTCTAAAGGCAATTTTTCTCTGTTTTGGAATATTTAGAAAAATAAGTAGCAGTCCAGAAGAGACACGAGGGTGGTGGGTGCGCCCCCTTCCCTGGGCGCGCCCCCTGCCTCGTGGGCACCCCGTGTGCCTCCCGGAGTTCGTTTTCTTGTACGTTACACCTTTTAATCGGTAAAAATTCATTATATATACTCCCGAAGGTTTTGACCTCTGTATCATGCAAAAATCCTTTGTTTTCGTTTCGAGCTGCTGTTTTTGACAGATCTAGATCATCATGGCGTCCTCCAACATCCCCAAGGACAAGTTCTTCGAGAAGGTCATCAACCCCTACCTTGCGGAGGTGCTGCATCACCCTAAAACCATGGAGTTGCATGAGGGGGTGCTGCACATCTGTGATGTTGAGGGGCCGAGGAGGACCGAAAGCGTGGAGACAAGACTCGAAGCAATGGAGCAGCAAGTTTTCAAGTACCAAGGTATGGTGGAACGAGGACTCAACGGCAACCATATGATGATCTCGGAGCTCGCCTACAACCTCAAGCTAGACACAAGGATCTCCGGGAAGCTATCTCCAATCTTCAAGAGAAAATCGAACAGCTCCAAGCCCAGATCTATGACCTGCAAAACAAAAACTGTGAGTATGAATATAGATTCAAGAAGATGAGTTTGGCTGCAGATTTGAGTATACCGGAGACTCGATCATCCTTCTACGATGGTGAGCCCATGCCTTGGAAGGTGGACAACAAGCCTACATCATCAACAACTCCATCATCACCACCCCCGAAGAAGGAGACATAATCATATGGGTATGGGCACTTCCCTTGGCAACTGTTAAACTAGGGGGAGTGACCCCGGTATCATATCACCATCACTCCTACCTTTATTGTTTTTCTTAGTTCGATCCTTTTGGTAGTATCTTGATCTAGTAGAATAAAGTTAGCATGATCTAGATGTGAGCTTTTGCCTTATGATCTTTACCCTTTGTAATCGAGTCAGTGAGCTATATAATAAAGATTAGTGTTGAGTCAAGGGCTTGATTTCCTCACTTGGGTCATGATAAAAAGAAAGAAAACATAAAGAGTATCCAAGAGATCATATTGATCTTGTGGGAAGTAATGACTTCACATATAAGAGTGTAATAAATAAAGGTTGTTGGGAGTTGACAAGCATAGTTTTGGTCATCGTTGCAATTAATAGGAAGTAATAAAAGAAGAGAGGCTTCACATGCAAATATACTATCTTGGACATCTTTTATGATTGTGAGCACTCATTAAAGTATGCCATGCTAAAGAGTTGATGTTGGACAAGGAAGACAACATAATGGGTTATGTCTTCTTATATCCGAAATAAAGTATATTGTCATGGATCATCCACATGTTGAGCTTGCCTTTCCCCCTCATGCCAGCCAAAACTCCTCGCACTAAGTAGAGATACTACTTGTGCTTCCATATATCCTTAAACCCAGTTTTGCCGTGAGAGTCCACCATACCTACCTATGGATTGAGAAAGATCCTTCCAAGTAAGTTGTCATGTTGCAAACTCGCTAATATATGTATGATTTATTAGTGTGGAGGAAATTATCTTTATATGATCTTGTGATATGGAAGTAATAAAAGCGACAGACTGCATAATAAAGGTCCTTATCACAAGTGGCAATATAAAGTGAAGTTCTTCTATGCTAAGACTTTGTGCATCCAACCATAAAAACACATGACAACCTGTGCTTCCCTCCACGAAGGGCCTATCTATTATTCTTTCCTTATAAGAGTCAAGGTGAAATTCACCTTTCCTTTTTACTTTTTATCCTTTGGCAAGCACATTGTGTTGGAAAGATCCTGACATATATACCCACTTGGGTGTAAGTTTTCATGGTCTATTACTGTTGACATTACCCTTGAGGTAAAAGGTTGGGAGGCATCACCATAAGCCTCTATCTTTCTCTGTGTCCGATAAAAACTCCATAACCATAAGTATTGCGTGAGTGCAATAAATTGTGAAAGACTATATGATAGTTCAGTATGTAGGCTTGCTGAAAAGCTCTTATTTGACTCTTTCCGATGTTACGATAAATTGCAATTGGTTCAATGACCGAGATCAAAGTTTGTTAGTTTTCAATGAAGTTTATGATTCATGCTTGATATTGTGGATGAATTGTTACTTTAGCACAAGAATCATATGACAATATATATATACGTTGCTGTTATGAGAATGATCATGATGCCCTCATGTCTGTATTTTGTTTTTATCGACACCTCTATCTCTAAACATATGGACATATTTTTCGGTATTGGTTTTCGCTTGAGGACAAGCGAGGTCTAAGCTTGGGGGAGTTGATACGTCCATTTTGCATGATGCTTATATGTTGATATTTATTGCATTATGGGCTGTTATTACATGTTTTGTCACAATACTTATGACTTTTCTCTCTTATTTTACAAGGTTTACATGAAGAGGGAGAATGCCGGCAGCTGGAACTCTGGGCTGGAAAAGGAGTAAACTCTGGAAACCTACTCTGCACAACTCCAAAAGCCCCGAAACCCCACGGAACTCCATTTCAGAAAATATAAAAAATATCCGACGAAAGAAGTTCACGAGGGGGGCCACCTGCTGTCCACGAGGGTGGGGGCGCATCCCCCCTCTCAGGGCGCACCCCCTGTCTCGTGGGCCCCCCCGAAGGCCCCCCGATGTCCATCTTCTTCTATATGGGGTGTTTTGACCTGGAAAAAATCATAAGGAGGCTTTCGGGACCAGATGCCGCCGTCTCGAGGTGGAACCGAGGCGAAAACCAATCTAGGGCTCCGGCAGAGCTGTTCTACCGGGGATACTTCCCTCCAGGAGGGGGAAATCGTCACCGCCGTCATCCCTAACAACTCTCCCATATTGGGGAGGGCTATATTCATCAACATCTTCACCAACACCATCTCCTCTCAAACCCTAGTTCATCTCTTGTATCCAATCTTTGTACCCAAACCTCATATTGGTATCTGTGGGTTGCTAGTAGTGTTGATTACTCCTTCTAGTTGATGCTAGTTGGTTTATTTGGTGGAATATAATATGTTCAGTTCCATTATGCATATTAATACCCCTGTGATCATGAACAATATTATGTCTTGTGAGTAGTTACTTTTGTTTCCTGAGGACATGGGAGAGGTCTTGCTATTGGTAGTCATGTGAATTTGGTCTTCATTCGATATTTTGATGAGATGTATGTTGTCTCTCCTCTAGTGGTGTCATGTGAACGTCGACTACATGACACTTCACCATTATTTGGTCCTAGAGGAAGGCATTGGGAAGTAATAAGTAGATGATGGGTTGCTAGAGTGACAAAATCTTAAACCCTAGTTTATGCGTTGCTTCGTAAGGGGCTGATTTGGATCCATATGTTTCAAGCTATGGTTAGGTTTACGTTAATACTTCTTTTGTAGTTGCGGAAGCTTGCATTAGAGTTTAATCATAAGTGGAGGCTTGTCCAAGTAAGGACAGCACCCAAGCACCGGTCCACCCACATACCAAATTATCAAAGTACCGAACGCGAATCAGATGATCGTGATGAAAACTAGCTTGACGATAATTCCCGTGTGTCCTCGGGAGCGCTTTCCTTCATATAAGAGTTTGTCCAGGCTTGTTCTTTGCTACAAAAAGGATTGGGCCACCTTGTTGCGCCTTATTTACTTTTACCTTTTGTCACTTGCTACCAATTACCCTATCACAAAACTATCTGTTACTTATAATTTCAGTGCTTGCAGAAAATACCTTACTGAAAACTGCCTATCATTTCCTTCTGCTCCTCGTTGGGTTCGACACTCTTACTTATCGAAAGGACTACGATAGATCCCCTACACTTGTGGGTCATCAGGTACTGCCGCAACTCCTGCTGGTATCTTGCTGCTCGGAGTGAAGCGTCACACCGGCGCTCCTCCCCCAGTACGAGGTCCGTCCCCCACACGGTGCCCTACCGCGCCTCGTTGAACGCTAGAACTCGCAGGGAGTGGTGCCTGACCTTGTGAGGGAGGACCGCTTCAGCTCCGTAGATGAGGAAGAATGGGGTCTCGCCTGTAGGCTTGGTGGCAGTGGTGCGGATTTACCATAGCACAGACGGGAGCTCATCGTGCCAACCCCTTCCGCAAGCTTCGAGCTTCTTCTTGAAGGTCCTGGTCTTGAGGCCTCTCAGAACCTCCGCGTTGGCATGCTCGGCCTGGCCATTGCTTCTGGGGTGTGCTCCAGAAGTGTAGCAAATCTATGTTCCAATGTTAGCACAATATGTCTTGAAAAGGTTGCTAGTGAACTGTGAGCTGTTGTGTGTGATGATGCGGTTGGGGACCCCGAACCGATTTACGAGGCCCTTGATGAACTTGACTATGGAGCCGGCTGGAATGGTTCGGATGGCCTCCACCTCCGCCCATTTGGTGAACATGTCGACAGCGACGTAGAGGTATCGTTAGCCCCCGGGCGCTCGGGGGAAGGGGCCCAGGATGTCCAACCCCCAGACCACAAACGGCCAGGAGAGCAGGATGGTTTGGAGCCCCTGAGCCGGTTGGTGGATCTGCTTGGCATGGAACTGGCAAGCCTCACAAGATTTCACCAGCTCGGTGGCATCGTTGAGCACCGTGGGCCAGTAAAAACCGCTGCGGAACGCCTTGCCGACCAAGGTGCACGAGGATGAATGATGCCCGCAGTCCCCGGCGTGGATGTCGGCTAGCAGCTCGCCTCGCTGCTTCCTGGAGATGCATCACATAGAAACATCATTCGGTCGTTTCCTGTAAAGCTCACCGTCCTGGATGCAGTATGCTCTAGCCTGTCGGGCCACACATTCGGCGTCCTCCTCCTTTTCTGGCAGCGCTCCTCGCACCAGGTATGCCTTGAGTTCTTCGGTCCAGCATCCCTCCTGAGGCTCGAGCGCCAGGAGCAGGCGGGCTCCTAAGGTCGGGCCGCAGGCGGGGGCTCCCGAGGTCGGTGGTTGGGGGAGTTCTTCCAGAGGCTTCGTCGGCCCTCCTCGCGGGGGCGACGCCGATGGCCTGAGGAGCCTCGACTCGAAGACACCTGGCTCTTGAGGCAGGCGCCTGGACGCTCTCTTGGCGATGTCGTCGGCTTCCTTGTTAGTGCCGCGGGGCACATGCTCCAGTTCCAGGCCCAAGAATTGTTTCTCCATTTTGCGTACCTCTGCGAGGTATGCCTCCATATGCTCGTCCTTCAGCTCGTACACCTTGTTGGAGAAGTTGAGGAGGAGCTACGAGTCGCCCTGATGATGAGGCGCTTCACCCCGAGGGCCATCGTAGCCTTGAGACCAGCAATGAGGCCCTCGTACTTAGCGATGTTGTTGGAGACCTTATCTCCTTGCTGAAAGCAGAGCTACACGACGTAGTAGAGCTTGTCTTGAGTGGGTGATATGAGCATAGCCCCAGCCCAAAAGCTTGCCTGACGGGGCACATAACACACACTTTTCCGGGTTGAGCCGCAGGTCTACCTTGCGCAGGTTGGCGAACGTTTCTTCTAGATCTGTGATAAGGGTTGTGGCCTCCCGAGATTTGACCATGATGTCATCAACGTACGACTCGCCGTTCCACCCGAGCTGTTTTCCCAGTGCGATATGCATCAATTGCAGAAAGGTTGCTCCCGCATTCCGCAATACGAATGGCTTGCAGGTGTAGAAGTATACTCCACATGGGGTGAGGAAGGCAGTCTTCTTGAAGTCTTGCAACGCCATCTTGATCTAGTGGTAGCCTGAGAAGGCATCCAGAAAGCACAATAGGTCGCACTCTGCGGTGGAGTCGACGATCTGGTCGATGCGGGGCAGAGGAAACGGGTGTAACACCCCAGTATAATACTTCCAATTTTTGCAATATAAACATTACCTTTTGATCCTTGTCCTTCCTTGGGGGTTCTTTTCATTTATGCCATTGCCTTCATATTGCATTGTCATGTTTTTCATTATTTGCATTATCATGCATATTCTTTCATTACCATCATTGCATCATGACATCATCATATTGCATTCAACCTTGTCTTGATGCATTCTCACTATCACCATGTGCATTGTGGGTCTAGTGTTGCTTTGTTACATGTGTGGTCTATGTTTGATCATCTTCAAGTTTCACCACTTTCCCCTTCTCTCTTCTTTCTAGTTTTGCAAAGTGCCTTTTGCCTCCTCCTTTAATGTTCATCTGCTCCCATAAAATATTGCCCTATGTCCTAAACACCTATGCCAAACCTTACCTTATTTTGAAATGATTTGGTCAGGTTCAAAAATGACAAAAGTTTCAACCATATTCGAACTTGTTTTATTTTTCTACCTCTAAAAATGTCCATGTAATTTTTATAAAATAGGGCATAATTCCAAGACCTAGGGAATATTTTATTTTTCTCCTAACTCCTTTTCTTTTGACCTGGGCTTTTTCCTTTAGTTTTCTGCCTGAACAAAGAAGAAAAAGGGAAAAAATAACAGCAGCAGTAGTGCAGCCCAGCAGCCAGCAGCGCAGCAGCAGCCGCCTGGGCTTGGCCTTCTCCCCCCTCGGCCCAGCTAACCGCGCCAGCCAGCCCACGCCAGCCCCGAGAAGGTTGAAGCTATTGTCAATTGGGAACCTCCTCGGAATGTTAAACAACTCCGAAGTTTCCTCGGTCTCGCAAGCTATTGCAGAAGGTTCGTTGAGAACTTCTCCAAGATTGCCAAGCCTCTTTCCAACTTGCCGCAGAAGAATGTCAAGTACTCGTGGACTCCTGATTGGGATGTGGCATTCAAGACACTCAAAGAGAAGCTCATTTCTGCTCCGATTCTTCTTCCTCCGGATGAGTCCAAGCCTTATGAAGTCTTTTGTGATGCTTCATTGCAAGGTCTTGGTGGTGTTCTCATGCAAGACAAGAAGATCGTTGCATACACTTCATGTCAGCTTAAACCAAATGAGAAGAATTACCCCACACATGATCTTGAGCTAGCATCAGTTGTTCATGCCTTGATCACATGGAGACACCTTCTGTTGGGCAGAAAAGTGGATATCTTCACCGATCACAAGAGCTTGAAGTACATCTTCACTCAGCCAAACGTTAACCTTCGCCAGACTCATTGGGTTGAAATGATTCAAGAGTACGATCCAAGCATTGAGTATACTCCTGGCAAGGCCAATGTCATTGTAGATGCCTTGAGCAGAAAGGCTTATTGCAACAGTCTCCTTCTCAAACCGTTCCAACCTGAACTTTGTGAATCATTCAGGAAGCTCAACCTCCAAGTTGTTCCGCAAGGATTTCTTGCCAACCTTCAAGTTGCTCCTACCTTGGAAGATCAAATCCGTGAGGCCCAACTCAGTGATGCTATGGTGCAGAAAGTGCAACATGGTATTGCAAAGGGTACTCCTAAGTACAAGTGCTATCGCATTGATGAGAGAGACACTTTGTTCTTTGAGGACAGAATTGTGGTTCCCAAGGGTGATCTCAGAAAGCTCATAATGAACGCAGTACATGACTCACTCCTCTCGATACATCCAGGAAGCTCCAAGATGTACCATGACCTCGAGCAATCATTTCGTTGGACTCGCATGAAAAGGGAGATTGCCCAATTCGTGAATGAGTGTTATGTCTGCAGAAGAGTGAAGGCAGAGCATCAACATCAAGCCGGACTCCTTCAACCTCTACCTATTCCCGAGTGGAAATTCAATCACATTGAGATGGATTTCGTCACCGGTTTTCCCAAGTCCAAGAGAGGAAATGATGCTATCTTTGTGGTGATTGACAAGCTAACTAAAGTGGCTCATTTTCTTCCAGTCAAAGAATCCATCAACGCAGCTCAACTAGCAGAGCTGTACACCTCCAGAATTGTCTCTTTGCATGGCATCCCTCAAGTGATCTCCTCATACCGTGGAAGCTTGTTCACTTCCAAGTACTGGGATTCATTTTAGTCAGCCATGGGCACCAAGATTCGCTTTAGCACAACGTTTCACCCTCAGACTAGTGGTCAAGTTGAAAGAGTGAGTCAAATCCTTGAAGATATGCTCAGAGCTTGTGTCATCTCCTTCAGTATGAAATGGGAAGATTGCCTTCGATTTGCCCAATTCTCGTACAACAACATCTTCCAAGCAAGTGCAGGCAAATCACCGTTTGAAATTCTCTATGGCAGAAAGTGCCGTACCCCGCTCAACTGGTCCGAGACTGGTGAACGTAAACTCCTTGGAAATGATTTGATCTCAGAAGCCGAAGAAATGTACAAAGTCATACATGAGAATCTCAAGGCCACGCAATTGCGTCAAAAGAGCTACTATGACGGCAAGCATCGTGACTTGGCTTTCGACATTGGTGATCACGTCTATCTCCGTGTTTCTCCCATGAAGGGCACTCAGAGGTTCAGTATCAAGGGCAAGCTTGCTCCTAGATGCGTGGGCCCTTTCAAGATTCTTGTCAAGAGAGGCGATCTGGCCTACCAACTCGAGCTTCCCTCCAACTTTGCAAATGTGCATGATGTGTTTCACGTGTCACAACTCCGCAAGTGCTTCAAGACGCCTAAACACACTATTCCTTTCGAAGAGATTGATCTTCAGCAAGACTTGTGTTATCATGAGCACCCCGTTGCTATCCTTGAAGAAACTGAGCGCAAGACCCGCAACAAGTCCATCAAATTGTTGAAAGTGAAGTGGTCAAACCATACCGACCGAGAAGCTACATGGGAACGAGAAGATCATCTCCGTTCTGAGTATCCCGTCTTCTTTCAGTCCTATATCTCGGGACGAGATCTTTTTGTAGTGGAGTAGAGTTTGTAACACCCCAAGTGTAATACTTCCAATTTTGGCAATATTAACATTACCTTTTGATCCTTGTCCTTCCTTGGGGGGTTCTTTTCATTTATGCCATTGCCTTCATATTGGATTGTCATGTTTTTCATTATTTGCATTATCATGCATATTGCTTCATTACCATCATTACTACTAGAAAAAGGCCTACTAATGGCGCACCAGTTTTGGCCATTAATGGCGCACTAGTGGTGCACCATTAGTACCACGCCATTAGTATTTTTTACTAATGGCGCACCTGTGATGCGCCATTAGTATCTGGTATACTAATGGTGCGCCATTAGTATGCCTCCCAGGGGGCCATATATACCCAGGTGCTTTGGCATACTAATGGCGTACTACATAGAAGTGCGCCATTAGTAATTTTTTCGGAATTTTTTTTTGAATTTTTTTTTTCAAATTTTTTTTTTCAATTTTTTTTAATCTCAGGTCATTATGGCTTAATATGGGGTCAATTTGCTTAATCTCAAGTCAAATCGCACTCTGTGGTCAAACTTCCCATAAGGTCACCCATCCTCACACTACTCCAGCCCGAGCACGCTTAACTTCGTAGTTCTATCCAACCCCAACACCAGCTCACTTCACAGGCACTTGTTGATATATCTATCATATCAATCCTATTAACCCTTCTTTATGACTAGGAGTTTATTAATGTTCATGAGTATGATGAAATTTTGAAAATATATTTCAAACTTCCCGGTCATATTACGTATCATATTTTGGAAAAAAAATCAAAAATTTTTTTTCGAAAAAATTTATAATTTTTTTCCTGTTACTAGTAGCGCACCTAGCAAACGGTGCGCCACTAGTAAGTTTTAAATTTTTTGAATTTTTTGCCTCTAGATCTTAAAAGCCCCGTAACTTTTTTCTGTTAGGTTTTTGGGGATTTTGAAAATGTTTAACGTGTAGATGATTTTTCATATAAAAAACTTTTTAATCCTAGTTCGTATGCAAAAGTTATGCCCGTTTTACTAAATTCCAGAGATATTTTGCAAATAAAGTCAAAATTCATATTTGTAAATTTTCCCAACAAGTAGACCACATATCACATGGGAAACTTATTTTCTTTTATTTTTTTGACATTTACATCATTTTATTTTATTATTATTTTGAACTGGAAAAGGCGGTCCAC
>LR738711.1:356739587-356880294 GCA_902687465.1 Secale cereale
CCCCCGCCCCCCCGACCGCTCTGGCCCGTCCACTCCTCCCCTCCCTTCTCTTGGCTCTCTCCCTCGCACACACCGGAACGCGCCGTCGCCACCGTCCAAAGCCACCGTGGCCACAGCCTCCCCCTCGCCTCTCCGACGAGCCCCCGAGCTCCGCCTCGCTGCCGTGCACCTCTACGCCGAACCGCAGGATCCCGGACGCCCTGAGGCCTCGTCCTCGAGCTCGTCTTCTTCGCATGGCCGCCGGACGCCGTCGACGAATTCACCGCTTCCAGGTCGTCCCCGAGCCCACTGAGCTACGCTCCGACCTCCCAGTGAGCCTTGCCATCTTTCCCCTCCCTTCTGTTGCTTGCCACCTTGCCGTAGCGCCGTTCCCGCCGTGACCGGAAATCCTCGCCGCCGGTCCTGATGATGTCGTGGACAGAGCTAGCAAAGCACGCGTCCAGACACTCCTTCGCGCTCAGCGGACCTCCATGAGCCCGCAGCAAGCACCATCTTCTCGCCTCGTGCACCACAGCATCGACTCCGTCTATGCCCGATCGCCGGCCGCCGCCGCGAGCTCGTTTCCGACGAACTCCGGCAGCCCCAGCAACTGCCGCTTGCCGCAACGGATGCGCGGGAACGCGGGCTTCACGTAGATAGTCTCCGCGGTCATTTTTGTCGCCGAAGGGCGATTTCCGAGCACAACCGCCGTCTCGGGCCTTGCCGGCGGCTAAACGAGGGCGAGTTTAACCCGTTGACCGGCGTGGGTTGACCCCACTGCCCGGTTTGACTCCCCCTCTCTCTCGCTGACTTGCGGGCCCGCCATATTAATTAACCTAGATTAGTACTAACTATTTGGTTAGTTAGTTAGTCACTGACGTGTGGGCCCTGCCCTGTCTAATTATAGTTTAGGATTAACTAGTGCTAATTAACCCCGTTAACTAGCAGTGTCACTGACCAGTGGGCCCCACTGGTCAGGTTTGACTGGACCAGCCCCTGTTGACTTGCTGATGTTAGCATGACCTAGTGCTGACGCAGTAACTATTTTTTGTGATTTAAAATAAATCAGAAATGATTTATTTATTTCAGAAAATAGCTAAAACTTCTAAAAATCACAAAAAATAATCTATAACTCCAATGAAAGTAATTTATATATGAAAAATGATCAGGAAAATTCAAGGAATCTGTTTATGGCATGTTCATGCATGTTTGAACAAGTTAAACCTGCTGATCAGGTCAAATCAATTAAATGGCATTTGAATAATCACATATGAAGTTTGAATTTGAACCTTTGGTTCAAACCAACTTCATTTAATATGGTTGCTAGTTGCATTAGCTCAATCAACAGCATATTGCCATGTCATGATCATGCATCATATTGTCGCATTGCATTGATTGTGTTCCTTCTCTTTTGCCGGTATTTGTCCCCTCTCAGTAGACGTGGTTCCGATGATGTGATCGATGAAACTGATGAAGACACAGTGCTATCTTCAGAAGTGCTAGGCAAGAAAAACCCCATTGAGCATTCCGATACAATCCCACTCTCTCGCTCTTGCTCTCTTTTACTGCATTAGGACAACAACGCTTCAACTGTTACCTGCTGCGGTAGTTGAACCCCTTTCCACTGCGTGACCTGTCATTGCCACAGTAAATAGTTGAAACCCACTAGTATGAGTTGGAGTTGTTTGAGCCATGTTGTGCCTACTCATTCATGCTTTCTGGTTATGCCTGCTATTGCCTAGAGTTGTGTCAGGTCTGATTCATCGGGGATGAATTGGAATGTGGTTAACATGTCCTACTGTTGAGAGCTAAGTGTGTGAACACGATTTGGTAAAGGTAGCGATGAGAGGCCATGTAGGAGTACATGGTGGGTTGTCTCATTGAAACCGTCCTCAGGAACTGAGTTCTGTGTTGGTTGATCCAAGAACAGCTACTACCACACGTTGGGCCCTGAAATATGACCCCGCTCGACTTATTGTCTGCCCTTGTTCTCTGTCCAGGAGTTGCACCTTGTTTCTGGTGTTTGTAGTTTACTGGAGGTCATGCGCAGCGCTAACCCTCGGGGTGGGCTGTGACGCGGCAGGTACGTGGCACGGTGTACCGGTCGCCCGTTTGGTGACTCGGGAACCCTATACACATCGTTTAGGGCCGTGAGCGACACCCCGGCCGGATCTCCCCACGGATGGAACCAAAATAGGCGATAAACCTGGACGAGAGACTTGAGTGGTTGGTTAGGTCGTGGTCTACACCCACGTCGGCTTTCGCTTGAAGTCTGCCGAGCACATGTCTTGTGCAAACGCTAAGTGGTGGAAACATGTGTGAAGAAGTACACCCCTGCAGGGTTATATATGATCTATTCGAATAGCCGTGTCCGCGGTAATGGACTTCTGGGTTGCCTATAATAGTTCATAGACAAGTGAAAGTGGATGCTCTAAAACACGCAAGATAAGCGTGAGTGCTATGGATGGCCTTCTCGTTGGGAGACGGGAGCGGATCCATAGTGGTGTATTGATTGGTGAATGTGTGGACTCATGTGCGCCACCTCAAAGGAGTTACTTACAGTCATAGTTCAGGATAGCCACTGAATCAAAGCTGGCTTGCTGTAGTCAAACTCCACCACCCCTTTGTTGATACCGATGCATATGTAGCTAGTTCTGATGTAAGTCTTGTTGAGTACCTTTGTACTCACGTTTGCTTAATTTATGTTTTTTGCAGAGAGACTTCAGTCTCGCTAGTGGTTCTGCGTGGACTTCGACGTTTAGCTTGTTACCTTAGCTATGATCTTGTACCCTTTGGAGGGTCGTGTAGATAGTCAGGCTTCTCAGCCTTTTTCATTTGTAGTTGTCTGTACTCAGACATGTTATGCTTCCGTTGCGTGTATGCTCTGTATGCTGGGTCATGTGACCTTTGTTTGTAATAAATGCTATGATGGCTCTTCTGGGCCTTTATTTATATGAGTTGTTGAGTTATGTTGTGATGCCATGTTGAACAACACATACTTGCATGTTATGCGTACGTGTAATGTGTATTGCTATGTTTGGGATCCGGCACCTAGTTGTTTACCCTTGGTAGCCGATCTTACAGGGAAATGTCTCCTAGTGCTTCCACTGAGCCTTGGTAGCTTGCTACTGCTCCAGAACACTTAGGCTGGCTGGCATGTGTCCTTGTTCGTTCCTGTGTCTGTCACTTAGGGGAAATGTCACGCATTGTTCCTTTAAGTCCTTGTAGCTTGCTACGACTTGGGTTCATACATTGATGACCGACATGTTCGTTGCTGGGTCATGTATGCCTGTCTCTGTAATTTAGTGCCACTTTTGGTTTATAACTAGTCATGTCGGCCCGGGTTCTCTATCAAATGGATGCTAGCGACACTATCATATATGTGTGCCAAAATGCGCAAACGGTCCCGGGCCAGGTAATGTGGCACCCGTGGGGATACCGTGCGTGAGGCCGCAAAGTGATATGACGTGTTACAGGCTAGACCCGTGTGACTTAGGATCGGGGTCCTGACAGTGGAAAAATGTGTAGATTAAGATGGTGCTGTTACTTTTCATGTTTAATAACTCTAAAACATGGTTGCTATAGATCTGTCCTATATGTGTTTTTATGTCCATGGGAGTTTCAGGATATTGTTGTTTGTTCTTTCCGGCCCATTTAAAATGCTAGCATGATATTGTTGTTCCTAGTTGCACTCCTTGCCATGTTAAAAAACTTGTAAAACTTGTTGGGTGCTTGGTTAAATCATCTACATAACTAGTTGTGACTATGTTTGTTCTTGTTCCTTTTGCATGATGTGTCCCCTACATGTGTTGTGATCTTGCTTATTGTCTTGTCACATGTGCACCCATCTTGTTCCTTTGAGATGCATCATATCCTACCCATATTCATATGCATCATATCTTGCATCATGTGTTTGAGCATTGCATGACGATTGATTGTTGTTCCGGTGTTTGTATTGTTGTGTTGGTTAGAGCCCGGTGACGATTCAGAGTTCGAGGTTCCTTTCGAGACTGAGTTTGAGGAGCAAGGTTACAATCCCTCCGTGGACATAACAGGAAAGATGTCCATTCCCCGATATCACCTCTATCTTTGCCTATGCTAGTTGTCTCGTTTTTTAGATATGCCTCGATGCCTATTCCTGTTTGTCAGCCCCCTATTGTTGCCATGAAACACTTTAACCGCCTTCCTAGCAAACTGTTGTTTGGCTAAGTACGCTTTTGCTCAGCCCCTCTTATAGCATGTTAGTTGCAGGTGAAGTTTGAAGATTGCTCCACGTTCAAACTTGTATATTGGGATAACACAATATATATATATATATATATATATATATATATATATATATATATATATATATATATATATATATATATATATATATGTTTAACTAATGCACCTATATATATTGGCAATGGGTGGAAGGCTTGGCCTTCTGCTTGGTGTTATGTTCCACTTATGCCACCTTAGGACCTGATAAACCGGTGTTATGTTCCTTGAATTTTGCGTTCCTAACACGGTTGGGGTTTATGGGCCCCCCTTGATAATACGCTCTGCTTAAAGCTTTTCTAGCAAGGACCAACATTGGGTTTACATTTGCCTAACAACTAAAACTTGCATATGGCGTTGCAAACCCGAGTTCTTAATCAACAACCCGGGCCAGTGCTCCTCATGAGTGTTGGTCCAAACTGGAGGTTATGCGGGGCCGCCTTGGGGAAATCCGAGGTA
Organism: Secale cereale; assembly: GCA_902687465.1. Lineage (NCBI taxonomy): Eukaryota > Viridiplantae > Streptophyta > Magnoliopsida > Poales > Poaceae > Secale > Secale cereale. The sequence goes on from LR738711.1 coordinate 356,744,289, forward strand.
TTTGGTATTACCCGTAGGATCGCCCATCCGGTCGTGGCCTGAGACGAGATACGTGCGGCTACTATCAGTGTGTCGGCATGCCGGGAGGTCTTGCTGGATTAGTTTTACCTTTGTCGAAATATCTTGAGCACGGGATTCCGAGGATACTCAGATCTTCCCACTTTGGAGTTGCGACTCTGCAGATCGTGAGCTTGTGATGGGCTAAGTCGGGACACCCCTGCATGGTTTGATTTTTCGAAAGCCGTGCCCGCAGTTATGTGGCAGATGGGAATTTGTTAATATCCGGTTGTAGATAACTTGACACCATATCCTTAAGAATACACTACTTGTGTGAGTAACCGTGATGGTATCTTTCCAAAGGGCTTCGGGAAGTGAACACGATGGGGTTATGTTTGACCGTGAGTAGCTAGGAACACTTCCTTATCAACTTGGCGACCATTGGCACTTGTTCTCATCTCGCTCTGAACTCGTAAGATAGTTGCTTAGTGCTTGCTGCAACCATTTTGATAACCTTTCCACACCTAAGGTTTTGGTAGTTCTGATACTCGGGAACGGGATTGCTGAGTCCTTGTGGCTCACAGATTCAACACACACCAGATGCAGGTACCGCTGAGAACAATGCAGAAGATGGATCAGAACATCACTGGGAGTTCAATGAAGAGCGTGGTTGTTACTATGTTTCGTATCCCGACGATCCGTGCTTGTGTTTATGGTATCTTTCTCATTTGGTTTTCATCCATAGTCGGACCCTGTGTTATTTGGATGATTGTATGTTATTGTATTCATTGTGTGATGTGGTGAGTGTAATCCAACTATCTTTTACATTTTCATCCTTGAACTTTTACCTGAGATGTGCAAAGATACCGTACTTGAGATCATTCCATAATGCGCTTATGTCTCTAAGTCGTGCCTCGACACGTAGGAGACATAGTCGCATCCTGGGCATTACAACGAGTCTTCCGGGCAAGCTTTGTTGAGGTTGGTGAAGTCGACACACATGCGCTCTTTTCCGCCTTTCTTGGGAACGACGACGAGGTTTGCCAATGTAATGCCCCGGATGCAATACTTTCCCTTTTGGGCAATATATATGTCTTTGGCTCCATCTATTTCCATTTCCGGGTTCTTCATCTTTCGGGTTTTCGTCGTTTTGTTGTGTGTGTGTGTGGCATTCATCCATATCATGTAGTAATGTGCATTGCATTGCATTTGTGTTGTCGTTTGCATCCGGTCCCACTCGTTTCTTTCCGTTGTCCGTTTCAAGTTCCGGAGCTCTCTCACATGTCTGTGGCATCCCGGAGACCTACGTTGGTGTTTGGCCGTGCAACGTTTCCGGTTTGGCGTGAGACTTGTCGTGTGTTGTTGTTTTGGTGTGTGTAACCCGCCTGTCAAATCTCGTCGCGTTTGGAGTTCGTTTGGTGCTCCAACAGTTATTCTCGTGGGCTGAAAGTACCCCCTCTTTGAGGCCCAAGTCACCCCTCCAACAGCCCACCAAACCAACCCAAACCCCTCCCTTCATCTAGGCCATCCAATTTTGATCGCGTGGCCGAAAAACCTCACCTCATTTGGACAACCCTAGCTCCTTGTGCCTATATAAACGTCCATCTCCCTCAAAATTTGCGTCCAGAAACCCTAATGCTTCCACAGTTCACCGCCGGTGCTTCCACCGTTGATCCGCGGTGCTTCCACCATTGAAAATCCGTGCTTCCGATGTCCCAGGAAACCATGCTTCCGAGAGTCGTCGCCGTGCTTGCGTAGTGCCGTCGACGTGCTTCCGACCCGACGCGCGGGTCCCGCGAGGTCATCTTCAACCTCTCCTCACCTCGCCGGAGTTACCCGCCGCCGCCGCCGTTCCCGTCACCGCCGCCGGCCGCGCCGCCCTCCTCCAACTCCGGCGCCGCGCCGCCCGACCGCCGCCCTCGGGTCCTCCGCCTCCCGCCGCAGGTCGCCGGCCCCCGCCTCGTTACCGCCGCCGGCCGGCGCCGCCACCCACCGGCCGGGCCGCCTACCTCCCGCCGCCACGCCAGGAGCCGGCCACCCCGTCGCCCCTCGAGCCGCCACCCGTCGCCAGGATCGATCGGTGATCCCCGATCCCGATCGGGATCTCGATCCGCCGCTGGAAGCCCTAGCGGGCCAGGCCCGTTAGGCCACTTCGCCCGATCCGCCGTTAGCGCGGCCCGATCCGCGGTGGATCCGCCCCCGTTAGCCCGTTCCGCTGCGGGCCGGCCCGATCCGCCAGCCTCCAGCCCGTTTGACTCCGTTGACCCGAGGTGGTTGATTTTTTTACTAAGTCTGTAGAATTTTAGTTGTCTGATGCTGTTTTGCAATGGTGATAACTTTTTGTGTGATGGTCCGATTTGAGCAAATGATATGTCAAAATGATCGTGGAGACATGTACTACGTTTTGTTCCATTGTGCCATGCATGTTTGAGGTCGTCTTGATGCTTAAATATCTGTGGGAAGAGTGCTACTTATTATAAACTGCTGTTTGTAGTTGTTTTCATGCCATCTTTGCAATGTGATAACTTGGTGCATGTTTATCCAAATGATGCACATGATATGTCCACGTGTTCATCATGATATGCTCTACATGTTGGTTGCTTAAGCTTGCATGATAGATTTCATCTTGCCATGTTTATCTCCTTTGCAAAAGTGCTAGTGGCTGTTATGTTGTTAAACTTGTTACGAGATGCCTCGTAGAGGAGCTCGTTGCTATTGATGTGATTGTCCCCTTGATGCATGCTTAGATGTTTTGGATTCACCATCATGTGTACTTTGCTGCGGTGTTTACCACTTGCCATGCTTTGCTTTGAGTTGACTTAAACTTGCTCTCAAAGATGCCATGATGAAACTGCTGTTATAACACTTAGTGAAATTTCTGGAATCTGTAATTTCCAGATGCCATGTTCGCTTGTTGTTCTAGGCAAATCCATGCTAGTTTTGGGGTGACTCTCGATGATTCCTTGTTGTATATATTGTTGGCTATCCATTCATGCTCTCACATGCTTATTTTAGTGGTTGTAGCATATTTAACTCTTGCTCCCAAGTTGCAACAAATTACTGCTGTCAGGATTTTGTTGTCAAGTTCGATATGTCATAGCTTGTTGCTATTGATCCATGGATCCTTTGGGGTTGCTCCAATGGAATTGTTTGCTGTAGGATATGTCTAGTTTATGTCCATGCTCCTTGCCATGGTGTTTGAGTGCTGTAGGCCATTTATCTATTGCTCCGAAGTTGCTATGTGGCTGATATTTTCAGCTTGTGCATGTTTATTGTTTCAGGTGTAACTTTTAGCCCGTTGCTCCGATTTGAGCAAGTCCTATATGTAAATTGTGCGATTTTACATGTAGATTCATAATATTATATTGTTATCATGTTTTGAAGCATTTTGCTTGATGCATATTGTTGTGCTGTAACACTGTGCTTCCTAAGTAGTCTTTCTGTGCTTCCATAGTGCATCTGTTTTGCTTCCATAGTGCATCAGTCATGCATCCAGTAATTTATCTGCGCATTGCATCTTGTTTGATTCGTTGCCTTGTGTTCTTGTGTTTGAGTAGAGCCGGAAGCTGAGTATGAGTACGAGAACGAGGTTACTACCGAGGTTGAGAACGAGGAGCTCTCTTACGATCCCATCGACAACTCTTCAGGCAAGATGACCACACCCCGATAACATTACTATCTTTGCCTATTGCTAGAAGTCTCGATCTATAGTTTTGCCTCGATGCCCATGTTTTCCTGTCAGCCTCCTATTGTAACCTTGAACCTGTTTAACCACCCTACCTATGCAAACCATTGCTTGGCTATACGTAGGCTTCGCTTAGCCCCTCTTATAGCATTGTTAGTTGCAGGTGAAGATTGAAGATTCTTGCTTCTTGTTGAAGCTTGTTGGGATATCACACTATATTAATTATTAAATGAAATCATCTATATATTGGTATTGGGTGGAAGGCTAAGCCTTTTGCTTGGTGTTTTGTTCCACTCATGCCGCCTTAGGAACCGTATAAACCGGTGTTATGTTCCTTGATTATGCGTTCCTCACACGGTTGGGGTTATGGGACCCCCTCGATAAACCGCTAAGCGCTAAGTCTTTTCCAGCAAGTCCCAACATTGGTACTATTTGCCTAATAACTAAAACATGCATAGGGTCTTGCAAACCCGAGTTCTTAATCAACAACCCGGGCCAGTGCTCCTCATGAGTGTTGGTCCAAACTGGGGGTTATGCGGGGCCACCATGAGGAAACTCGAGGATTGGTTTCACCTGTAGGATCGCCCATCCGGTTGTGGCCTGAGACTAGATATGCGCGGCTATTGTCAGGGTGTCGGCACGCCGGGAGGATTTGCTGGATTAGCCTTACCTTAGTCGGAGTATCTTGAGCACGGGATTCCAAGGATACTCGGGCCTTCCCACCTTGGAGTTGCGACTCCGCGGATCGTGGGCTTGTCATGGGCCAAGTTGGAACACCCCTGCAGGGTTATGAACTTTCAAAATCCGTGCCCGCGGTTATATGGCAGATGGGAGCTTGTTAATATCCGGTTGTAGAAAACTTGACACCATGTTCCAATACACTACCAGCGTGAGTACCGTGACGGTCATTTTCCGAAAGGGATTCGGGAAGTGAACACGGTGGGGTTATGTTTGACTTGCTTTAGTTAGGATCACTTCGTGATCATTCTCTCGACCGAGGCACCTTCTCTTCTCGCTCTCTTTTACGTAAGCTAGGCTAGTGCTGCTGCAGACTCTTGTTCATTCTTCAGCCTTGTTCCACACCCAAGGCTGGGATAGTCGTGTTACCCGGGAACGGGATTGCTGATTCCTCTGTGGCTCACAGTTACTTCAACACACCAGATGCAGGTACGATGGTGAGCTACACAGGCGATGGCACTGAGCTTGACTGGGAGTACAACGAGGAGCGTAGCCGTTACTATGTGAACTATCCGGTTGATTAGTAGAGTTTCTACTAGGATTCGATCTAGACCTGTGGTTTAATGTTAAGTTTGGTATCTTGTCATTTGGATCTTTACCCTTAGATGGGCTATGATGTTTATCTGAATGATGTTTGAACGTGTAATGTATTTGGGTGACGTGGTGAGTGTAAGCCAACTATCTTTTCAGTTTTCCATCCCTATTTTTACATGAGATGTGCAAAGGTACCAAACTTGCGATCATTCCAGAATGGGCTTATATCTTTAAGTCGTGCCTCGACACGTAGGAGATATAGTCCCATCCTAGGCATTACAAGTTGGTATCAGAGCCTTCTCCGACCAAGAAGCCCCCACTGTTTGATCGAATCATTGACGGTTGAGTCTAGGCACACACTTAAAATATTTTGAGTCCTATATTTATATCGGAGAGTATGATTTCTTTGCTCCTCATCTCGTTTCACTCTGGTGAGGACTCCTGACGACTACTCTTGCCTCTTCTATTTTCAAAAATTGCACCAATTTTTTTTTAGGAATCTCGCGAGTATTGTGGGATTGTTTCGATGTCTTTGTGACGAGAATATTGTTCTCGATGCCTCCTGACATTAGGGGTTGTGGCAGTGTCCAGGGGAGTTGAGCTTCGGGGTATTGTCGTCACAAGCATATCGCAACAGTACTAGAATACTTAAGACGGCCGACATCGAAAACTCTCCTATACGGTTAGTGGCAAGATAACCCCGACATCACCCAGTACTGGGGAGGTAGTTCGGGAGTATTGCCATAGCTTTGTATAGTGGATGCTGTCGGTGTACTAAGGTAGGGGTACCTCAGTACCCCAACTTGTGCACGGGCAGTTGCAGCTTCCCGCGGCGAGGTTTACCGCGTGCTCGCCGGAGACCTTCCTGCTCCCTATCAAACCATTCAAAAACAAAGTATACGAGAAAGAAGACCGAGACCCCGGCAAGAGGAGCTTGCCGGGAAGGCCGTGCCAGGCTCAAGATTACGTCATTCACGCAAGGCCCTGGCAAGAGGGGCTTGCCAGGAGGACTAGAAGACACGCCTCGGCGCTATATGCGCCCCGGCAAGGGCTCGGGGAGCGGCAAGCTCCCAGGCCCGGCAAGATCAAGGCCCCGGCAAGGTGCTTGCCGGGAAGGTTGCGCTGTGTGCCCGCGCTCCAGCTCATCGGCCCACGCGTCGCCCTGGGGCCTATCCAGGGACGCGTGGCGGATGGCTGTGCAGCCTGGGGGACACGGTGGCACTCCACGGTGGTGGATCCATCGCCGTGGCAGACGGAGACGCAAGGGCGGGAGCTTTTGGGGTAGACGGCGACGGGCATTAAATGCCCTTGTCCCCCAGTGTCAAAGTAGGTATAGACCACTGTTCTGCACTGTAGCTCCACTGTTCCCGCACTGTTACAACTACCACCTCTTTTACGTTTTTACCCCTTTCTCTTACGTTGACACCTGTCGGTGACCCCTTGCACTATAAAAGGAGGCCCATGCACAACGTGGAGGGGGTTCGGAACCTAGATCACTCTTACGCTCGGTGTAGCTGCTTCTTCAAGCTCCCGAGCACTCCAACTGAATACACAACTAAGCAGGAGTAGGGTTTTACGCGTCTACCGCGGCCCGAACCTGGGTAAAACTGCCCGCGTGCCCGCTACGATCTGCTCTTCGTGCTCCCTCCGCCCTCGTACCGCACAGACAAGGGGCTCCGGTCCCATAGGTGTTCGTGGCGGACAGTTTCCCCCGACATCTTTGGCGCGCCAGGTAGGGGGCGTCGAGGTTGTGCGAACCTGATCCGGCGTTCGCGCGGGCGCATTCTTCATCAACCTCACCGAATTCGTCAACTTCACTAGCAACAACTCCATGGCCCCGAAGAAGAAGGCTTCGGAGGTCGGAGGCCCGTCTGCGTCTCACCCGCCACCACCGGAGCCAACGGTGGGCGGGGGAGACGCCGTCGGAAGAGTGGCCGCCGGCGAGGACACTCACGGCGCCACTAGATCCAAGAACAGAACGGACGACCGAACCTCGGTCTCCGTGGACGCACCGCGTCCCTCTCAGCACACAACGACCCAGCAGCGCCATGTCACGGGAGGTGGCATTCGTTTGCTGGGCCAAGGCCAAACCGGAGGCTCGCGGGACGCCCCGGACCCCCGTCCGGGCGCAAGCAAAGCGAAGGCGCCGGCGCGGGACCCCGCTCCTTCTAACACTGTTAGAAGTCCGAGCGTATCCCGCTCCTCGCACCGCTCGCCCGCGTTCCCCTCCACTCCGGCAGAAGCGCTCGCAAGAGCGCAACTGCTCCTCGACTTCCCTCCAGCGGCAGACAAGGCCGAAGACTGGAGGGCCACCATCCAGAGCCTGATAGCCTTCGCCAACAACGATTCTCCACAGCAGCCGTCGGCCTCGCGGCCGCGGCAAGCTGAGAAGACGAAGGCCGTCGGCGACAAGACCGCCGGGGGTGCGACAAGCGTGCACTCCCCGCCGCAGAAGCAGAAGACGCCGCCCCGCCGGAACAACGCCGACGACGGCTCCACAGCCTCGTCGGACCCGCGGGCTCGTCGGGACCAGCGCCAGGTCCTCGACGACCGGCAACAGGAAGACGCTCGGACAAGAATCGAGCGCCGCCGAGAAGCTCGGCGACAATCTGACCAGAGAGCTGGGAACACTGTCGACGCGCACGCGCCCGGTGAGCCAGGCGACTTGCCGTACACGGCAGGCTGCCCTGCGTTCACCCGCGAGCTGCGGCGCGTCCAGTGGCCCAGCATGAAGAATTTTAAGCCCGACGTACCGGAGAAGTACGACGGCAAGACGCACCCCTTGGAGTTTCTCAGCGTTTACACCATCGCGGTGCAAGCTGCCGGGGGGCGCGACGAGAAGATCTTGGCAAACTACTTCCCGCTCGTGCTAAAGCCGAACGTCCGTTCGTGGCTTATGCACTTGCCGGAAGGTTCTATCTCTTCTTGGGCCGACCTTTGCCACCAGTTTGTTGGCGCCTTCACCGGCGGCCACAAACCCCACGGCCAGGAGAGCGATCTCCACATTCTGGCCTAGAAGGAAGGCGAAACCCTGCGCAAGTACATCCAACGCTTCAGCCGTGTGCAGCACAACATCCCTGATGTCCACCCTGCCGCGGTTATCAGCGCGTTCCACCAGAACGTGCGTAACCGCCGCATGCGTGAAGAAATGGCGATGACCAAGATTCGGGATGTCAGCGAGCTCTATGCTCTGGCTGACAAGTGCGCACGCGCAGAAGAGGGGAGGAGACTCCCCGGGGAGGATGCTGGCGCAGGAGGAAGCGACAGCGACAACGCCGCCCCGGCAAAGAAGAGCCGGCGGCGGAATAACAGAAGGAAGGGCAAGAAAGAGGTGCTTGCCGTCGAGAAGACCGGCAAGGAGGCCCCCGCCAAGCAAGCACAGGCTGGCGGCTCCGGCAAGGAGCCTGCCCCTGTAGCGGCGGCCGACAAGCCGGGAAGCTCCGACAAGCAATACTGTAAGATCCACCGCACCAAGGGTCACGATCTCTCCAACTGCAAGCGCGTCGAGTATCTCGTCGAGCAGCAGAAAGCTGAGTACGAGAGGCGCGACAAGGAGAAGGCCCAAGGTGGCGGGGAGGAGACAAGCAAGAAGCGGCCGTTCAACGGCCGCGGAGGACGCCGCGGCAAGGCCAAGCAGCGGCAAGGGGATCGACCTCCCCCGGGCCGCGACAAGGATGAAGAGGACGACGACGAAGACATGGAGGACGAGGATAACAGCGAGCAGGATTTCCAGAAGGCCACGGAGGTCCTGTGCGTAGACGGTGGCGCCTCTCTGCACACCTCCCACCGCCAACTCAAGCAGTGGGTGCGTGAGGTAAACGCAGCGGAGCCGCCCGTGGAGTCGCGCAGGCTCCTCAAATGGTCCAGCACGCCCATCGTTTTTGATCTTGAGGATCACCCTGACCGCACCACTGCGGTCGGGTGCTTGCCGATGCTGGTTTCTCCCACCATCCGCAACCTCAAGGTCACCAAAATGTTGGTTGACGGCGGGGCCGGGCTGAACTTGATCTCCTCTGCTGTGATCAAGAAACTCCAGATTCCAGATGGCGAGCTTGAAGAGACCGGTTCATTCCAAGGAATCAACCCGGGAAGGAGCAAGCCCAAGGGAAAGATCACTCTGCCGGTGACCTTTGGCGGGGAGCTCAACTTCAGAACTGAGCGCATCACTTTCGACGTTGCCGATATTCCGTTGCCCTACAATGGAATACTCGGCCGTCCTGCCCTCGCCAAGTTCATGGCAGCTTCCCATTATGCCTACAACGTACTCAAGATGCCGGGGCCGATAAGCGTCATCACTGTCCACGGCGACAAGAAGGATGCGCTTGTCTGCGCCGACAAAATCTACCGGGATGCGGCAGCTGCGGCCGAGAAGGATACTCTTGCCGCTGAAGCTCCCGGGGGGAAGAAGACGAAGACCAAGTCCGGCAAGTGCTCTGGGACCCACTCCGGCAACCGCACCTCTTCGGAGTGCTGCACTGCCGTCGAGGACGTTCCATCGAGCTCCACCGGCAAGAGTAAGAAAGGAATGGCCGCTCCTCCGGCAACCAAGAAAGTGTCCGCCAAGGAGGACGGCACTGGTGGTACCTTCACCATCAGTGCCACCCTCGACAGCAAATAGGAAAGCGCGCTCGTTGCCTTCCTGCGGGCGAATGTCGATGTGTTTGCCTGGCAACCATCTGACATCCCCGGTGTTCCCAGGAAGGTAATTGAGCACAAGCTTGCTGTTTGTCCTCATGCGCGGCCCATCAAGCAGAAAGTGAGGAAGCAAGCCGTGGAGCGCCAAGAATTCATCAACGAAGAAATCAAGAAGCTAGAAGCAGCAGGCCTAGTTAGAGGTGTGATCCATCCGACGTGGTTGGCAAACCCAGTCGTCGTGCGCAAGGCCAATGGGAAATGGAGACTGTGTATAGACTTCACCGATGTGAATAAAGCATGCCCCAAGGATCCATTCCCTTTGCCGCGCATTGACCAGATCGTTGACTCCACTGCCGGATGTGAGCTACTCTGTTTTCTTGATGCATACTCAGGCTATCATCAGATTTTCATGGCCAAGGAGGATGAAGAGAAGACTGCATTTATCACCCCGTGTGGCACTTACTGCTTCATACGCATGCCATTTGGGTTGAAGAATGCAGGCTCAACCTTTGCAAGGGTGGTATACACTGCTTTTGAGCCACAGATCCACAGAAATGTAGAAGCTTACATGGATGACATCGTGGTGAAGAGCAAGAACAAGGAAACCCTGATCCAAGATTTGGAGGAGACGTTTCAGAACCTGCGCAGAATACAGCTCAAGTTGAACCCCGAGAAGTGCGTCTTTGGAGTCCCTTCCGGCAAGCTTCTCGGGTTCTTTGTGTCACAGAGGGGGATTGAAGCCAACCCCGACAAGATTAAAGCCATTGAGCAGATAGAGGCCCCAAAGCGCGTCAAGGATGTCAGGAGGCTTGCAGGATGTGTGGCTGCCCTCAGTAGGTTCATTTCAAAGTCTGCAGAACGCGCCCGACCTTTCTTCAAAATCTTGAAGAAGGCAGGTCCCATGAAGTGGACTCCGGAAGCGGAGGCGGCGCTGCAGGATTTGAAACGGTACCTGTCCTCCACTCCAATACTTGTCGCACCTAGACCACATGAAAAGTTGTTGCTATACCTAGCGGCAACTAACCAGGTGGTTAGTGCTGCGTTAGTAGCGGAGAGGGAGTCCGACGAGGAGTCAGCACCACCGGCAAGCGAATCCAGCGACAAGCAGGGGGCTGCTCCGACAAGCTCTGGCCCCGACAAGGATAACTCTGCGCAGGAACAGGATGAGGTGCGGAAGAAGATGGTGCAGCGCCCGGTGTATTTTGTAAGTTCCCTTCTCCAGGGGGCTAGATCAAGGTACTCTGGTGTGCAAAAGTTGCTTTTCGGCCTCCTCATGGCCTCGAGAAAGCTGCGCCATTACTTCCAAGCCCATGAAATAACAGTGGTCACTCGCTTTCCGCTGAAGAGGATATTGCACAACCCAGAAGCAACAGGCAGGATCGTTGAGTGGGCACTGGAGCAGTCAAGCTTTGGACTCAAGTTTGAAAGTACTTCGACTATCCAGAGCCGAGCTTTGGCAGAATTCATAGCTGAGTGGACTCCAACGCCCGATGAAGAAGTTCAAGAAACAAGTACACCCGTACAAGAAGCGACAAGTGAATGGGTAATGTATTTTGACGGTGCCTTCTCGCTGCAAGGCGCCGGTGCTGGCATGGTACTCATCGCGCCCACCGGAGAGCACCTCAAATACGTTATCCAGATGCACTTTCCCAGGGAGCAAGCGACAAACAACACTGCTGAATATGAAGGCTTGCTTGCCGGCCTCAGGATTGCGGCCGAACTTGGGATCAAGAAGCTGATTGTGCGGGGCGATTCTCAGTTGGTGGTCCGGCAAGTTAACAAGAGCTATCAAAGCCCTTTGATGGAAGCTTATGTCGATGAAGTGAGAAAGCTTGAAGAGCACTTTGAAGGTCTGCAGATGGAGCACGTCCCGAGAGCTCAAAATGAAATTGCAGATGGCCTTTCAAAGTGTGCTTCGATGAAGTTACCTGTGGAACCAGGAACCTTCTTGCTCAAGCTGACTCAACCATCCGTCACACCATCGATTGGGCATTCCAAGAAGAGAAAGTTGGTCTCCGGCGACTACTTGCCGGCGGATCTTCCTGAAACCGCCGCCAAGGTCCCCAAGATCAACAACCACAACGCTGAGGAACAGTTTGCTCCTGCAGATCTTCGGATCTGTGCAGTTGAAGCAAGCGTTCCCGACAAGCCTCGCCCCGGCGAGCTTGCCGGGGGACCATCAGCTCCGGCAGAGCCAGAGGTTCTTGCCGTAGAAGCTGAGGTCCCCACAGCGGCCCTCGAGCCTTTAGTCCTTGCCGTTGAGCCTCAAGCTCCGGCATGGGCGCAGCAGATCGTCCGTTTCCTTCAAACTGGAGAACTTCCCGACGACCCAGAAGAAATAGAGAAGATAACCAGGCAGTCGAGTATGTACCAGTTCGTGGACAACGAGCTGTACAGAAGAAGACTCAATGGTGTCAGGTTGAAGTGCATCTCCAGGGAAGATGGACAGAAGCTGTTGGCGGAAATACACGGAGGCATATGCGGCCACCACATTGGCGCAAGGGCGCTTGCCGGGAAGGCTTTCCGGCAAGGATTATTTTGGCAAGAAGCCCTCCAAGATGCAACTGCACTAGTAACCAAGTGTGAAGCGTGCCAGTTCCATGCAAAGCAGATTCATCAGCCAGCTCAAGCTCTCCAAACAATCCCTTTATCCTGGCCCTTCTCGGTCTGGGGGCTCGACATCCTCGGCCCCTTCCCCCGAGCCGTCGGGGGCTTTGAGTACTTGTACGTTGCAATCGACAAGTTCACAAAGTGGCCAGAAGTGGAGCCAGTGAGAAAGGTGACAGCACAGTCAGCAGTCAGGTTCTTCAGGTCGATTGTCTGCCGTTTCGGGATCCCTAACAGGATCATCACCGACAACGGTACGCAATTCACTAGTCGCACCTTCATGCAGTACGTCCAAGACCTTGGCGCCAAGGTCTGTTTCGCTTCTGTTGCTCACCCAAGGAGCAACGGTCAAGCGGAGAGGGCCAATGCTGAAGTGCTGCGCGGACTCAAGACAAGGACCTTTGACAGGCTGCGCAAGTGCGGAAGAAATTGGATAGAGGAGCTACCGGCGGCTCTTTGGTCAATCAGAACGACACCAAGTCGAGCCACCGGACAGACACCTTTTGCTCTAGTCTATGGAGCAGAGGCAGTTCTCCCCACGGAACTCGTATACGGATCTCCTCGAGTGCTCGCTTATGATGAGCTCGAGCAAGAGCAACTGCGGCAAGATGACGCGTTGCTCCTCGAGGAGGGACGTCTCCAGGCTGCTGTACGAGCTGCTCGATACAAGCAAGCTTTGCGCCGCTACCATAGCCGCAAAGTCAAGGCCAGGAGTCTCGAGGAAGGCGACCTTGTTCTTTGGCGTGTTCAGTCCGCCAAGAATTCCAACAAGTTGACGCCGAAGTGGGAAGGCCCTTATCGGGTGAGACAAGTCACGAGGCCCGGTGCTGTCCGCCTCGAGACCGAAGAAGGCTTACCGGTGAGCAACTCCTGGAACATAGAGCATCTTCGCAAGTTTCACCCATAAGGCGCGGTTGCCGTGATCCGCTCCGGCAACCACCTTTTGTACAAGCTTTGCCGCTGTTGCATGTAACCCTTTGTACAAAGCCGGGCGCAGACCCCGTGCATCAGTAAAGTTTTTGTGTTTTTCGCACCGATTGCCTTTTGCATGCTTTTCTATGCTATTTGCATGTTTTGTTTGGCATTTGGTGCAACACTCAAGTATACGGTAAGCATTAGCGCGCCGAAAGGCCATATACTTGTTTCCCTCTCCCTTTTCTTTCCTCTTAAGCAGAAGGAACGTTCCTCGCGCACAAGTTTGTCGGGGGGGAAGGAGGTGGAGGAGGAACCAAGTGCTGTTCAAGAAAGAGAAGCCTTACCGGAAAGCAAGCAATACATGAAAGCTAAGTTGTTAGAATTTGACCAGTTCAAATTTTAAATTTTAGTTGTCTTCCTTGAACAATCACACCTTGTATGAAAAACCTGTGCGCGGAGGAACCTACCCGTAGCTTGCCGCACCCTTATCTTGTTTCCGAGTTCGCTCAACGATTTAAGTGAGCTGCGACAAGTGACGCGCCCTTGCTTCGTTTCCGAGTACGCTCAGCAAGCTAAGTGCGTTGCGACTAGCCGCGGCGAGGTTGCTTGCCGGTGAGACCTTGGCCAGCAGGCTGCTCAGAGCCCAGCACTCAGCGCTCGCGGCAAGGGCCCCTTGCCGGCAAGCTCCCCGGGAGCGTAGGGTGAAAAACATACAAAGTCAAAGATTAAGACAAGGAAGATAACATTGCACTGATTGATCAAAATGAGATAAATATCTTACAAAGGATAACTTGTCACAATGGACTAATAAGTTCATGACATCATATGCAGCAACAAAAAGATAAAGATAATGGAGCCCTAATCTACGCGGTCGCCCTCCTTCCTGGAGATCTTGGCCACCTTGGCAATGATGTGGGCGACCTGCTCCTTCAGGGCCTCCGTGTTCGCATCAGCCGGCAAGCTGCGAAGAACGTTGGTGAGATTGATCCCCGGGTTGCGGTACACGATCTTCGTCAGCACCCGCTCCAGAGTTCCCGCGCAGAGCAGGCGCGACTCCTCGGCCAGCTGCGCGGGGATTTGGTTCCGGAGACCTGCAAGGGCCGGCGCGATCCCTCTGAAGAAGAGGCTGAGCTTGGCGCTGTGCGGGAGATCCGGATCCGGGGAGTAGATGAGATGTTCAACTTTCAGCGCCAGCAGCTCCTGGTCGATGTTTGACGCAGAAGATACCAAGTCTTCGGTCCATACCTCAATGGTATGGCGGAAGAGCTCGGACGCTTTGTTGATGCTGTCCACCAAGGTCCGCTCCTTGCGGAGCTCCTGCTTCAGCTTGGTCTCCCGAGCCCGGGCAGCGTCGAGTGAATCCTTCAGAGTAGTGACCTTCAACTCCAAGTCCTTGATGGAGTCATTGGCGGCCTTCAACTCGTCGCCCCTCTTAGAAAGACGCACCTGGAGATCTGAATTGGTGTGGGCATCCTTCTCGCGCTCTGTGATGAGCGCGGCAACCTTCTCCGCGCTCACCTTCAGCGACTTCTCCAGCTGTGCGACCTTGGCGGCGAGCTCCTTCTTGGCGTCTTCCGCGGCAACCGCGGCGGCTTTTGCCTCCTTCAGTTCCCCGCCAAGGGCCTCCTCCCGAGCGGTAAGGTCCTCCTCATGGGAGTCGAGTTGGACCTTCCGCTGGGCGAGTTCTCCTTCTCGCCGGGACAGCTCCACCCCGGCGAGCCGCTGCCGTTCCTCAGCTTCGGCCTTCTCCAGCACCCATTCTTGGTATTCGCCGGCAAGACGCTCGCGCTCCTCCGCCACCTCGCGGAGGGCCGCCTGGTTGGCGGCGCTGAGCTCCGCCGCGCGCTTCTCCATCTCCGCGGCGGCCTTGGCGGCAAGGGCTTCCCGGGAAGCGAGCTTCGCCTGCCTGGCCCGGTAAAGGGCCAGGAGCTGGTGGAGCAGCTTCTCCTCCTCGGGCCCTTCACTCCCGCCGGGCGCCTCGACAATCTTCAGGCCCGCGGAGGCGAGGACTTCTCCGTCAAACGCCTCGCCCTCCGCGAGAGCTCGCGATGAAGACCCCCAAGGCACCTGGATGAAGACGCCGTTGGGGGCCTCAAGGTAGTAGCCCTGCTCCTTGCTGGCGGAGGGGTCGGTGGCCGGTGCAGCATCTGATAAATCCCGCCGCCTCCGGGTCGGCGGTGCGGTCGCCGTCCCCCTCCCCGGCCGCTGCGTCCGCAGCCGGAGCGGTCTCCTGCGCGGCCGGCTCGGCGGCTCTCGCCGCGTCCTCAACGACAGGGACGTCGCCGCCGCCGCCCTGCGCGCCCTCCTCGTCCTCGATGTTGATGACCTCCGTCTCCATCGGTTCGGGAGGAGGAGGATCTAAAATGAAAAAGAAGAAAAAGAAGTTCAAGTTCAAGCAAATATCCAAAAAGAGACGAAGCCAAGAAGATAGACTACAAGACATACCTTGGCGGACGTCCTCAGCGGCGGGCTCCCTCGCCGGGGAGCTTTGCCTTGGCGGAGTGACCGCCCTCGTCGGGCTGCTCGCCCTTGGCGGGGTACTCTGCCTTGGCGGAGTACCCGCCCTTGGCGGATCACTCTCCCTTGCCGGAGAGTTCGGCCTTGGCGGGGACGGCGGGGCCTGCGGCTCCTCGATGACGGTCTCCGGGCGCTCTTCCCGCTGTGGCTCCACCTCTGCACAAATCAAGACAAGAAACGTCAAGATGATGAAAGAAGACGAAATCCTCAGGCGTACCCCGACAAGCGGAAGGATAGACCCCATACTTACGCTGGGGGCTGCGCTGGGGGCTGCGCCGGGGGCTGCTCCTCGGAGCAGCGCTCGGGTCCGGCAGACTCGGCTCCGGCACGTCCCCTGTTGCCGCGGCGGCTGAGTCTTCCGCGGCCTCAACCACAGGCGCCTTGGCCTTCTTCGCCGCGCGCTGAACCAAGGTCCTGAAATTGAAGCAACAGACAAAGTCAGCATCAACGACAATCAAGACAAAACTCGAGAAGGTGTAAGATCCTGGATCCTTACTCCTGATCCTCCTCGTCGTCCTCGCTCAGGGCGGAGAAGTCGTACTCCACCGTGGGCGCGTCGGCGCGAGGAGCGGAAGACGAAGATTCCCTCGCGCGCTTGGTGGTCCCTGGGGCTGGGGGCTGCGAAGACCCAGCCCCTGTGGTAGCCGGCGCCCGAGGAGCGGGTGGAGCCGCTGCTCCGCTCCGAGAAGATCCCTGTCGGCTCGGCGCCGGCCTGCGAGGCGCCTCCGTCGTGGCCCGCGCGCGGGCCGCCTCTGCTGTGGCTGGTACGCCGGTCGCCCTTGGCGCGGCTTGGCTCCCCCGGGGAGCTGCCCGGCGAGCTGGTTGTTGCCGGGGCGCTTGCGCCCTCTCTCCCGTCGCCGTCTTGCGGAGACGCTTCGGTGGAGACTGCCTTGGGCTTGCCGGGGGCGGGGAGCTCTCCGACGAGGAGAGGTCATCGGCGTAGAGCTCCGTAGATCCGCCGGAGTCCTCGGCCTCCTCCTCCTCCTCTTCCCCGGCCGGCTCGCTGGGCCCAGCACCCTGCGCTGCGGCCTCTTTTCCCTTGGCGCCTCCACTCCCTCCGGCGCCTCCGCTCCTCGCGGCGCCTCTGTTCCCTCCGGCGGCACCCTCCATTGCCGCGGCCTCGGCCACGATTCCGTGGATCCCGGAGTGCCTCAGCGAGGGGACCCCGGCGAGCGCGTCGGGAGGGAGCTGCAGCAGTCTGCGGATCTCCGCCTCCTCCGCCTGGCTGGACGCATCCGCAGCCTCCGCCTCAGCAGGCGTGTACCCGAAATCTCCTGCCGCTGCGGCTGCAGCGGCCTCTTCAGCCCGAGAAGCCATATAGGCAATCTCCTGGTTGGTAGTGTCCCGCGTGTGCTCCTTGATGTCATTCTTGTTCTTCGCCACCTCCACGAGGTTGTCGTAGAAGTTGAGGACGTCGATGGGCTTGGGCGCAATCCACGTGCGGTCCACGCCGTGCGAATCGCATGCGGGCATCATGGCGAGGAGACGATCCCGGACGGTGCTGTTGCAGAGCGGCACCACTCCCCGGGGAGCTCGGAACCACTCAGGGTGTGCCGGGTCATACTTGAAGAGTTCCCGGACCATCCCCTTCAGCTCCAGCGTCGTGAAGTTGAAGTTGAGCCCGGGGCGCAGCCTCATTATGTCCGCCGGGCCGCCGTACTCCCAGGCCGGCCTCTTCCTGTCTTGGAGAGGGGCGATGCGGCGGCGAAGGAAGTCTGCGCCCACCTCAGCAACGGACAGCTGTGCCACCCGAAGACGAAGAATCCGGACGAGGGCGATGTCGAGCTTGATGTCGTCCGAGTCTAGCTCGCTCCAGTCTCTGCCGCGCACGATGGGCGTTGTGCGCGGCGCGGTGAAAGCTTGCGGCTGGTCTTCGACGACCCAGCACCACTCCGCGCGCCATTCCTCCCACTTGCCGCGGAGCTCTCCCGGCAAGTAGGACCCCTTCTTGTTCAGACGGAAGACCCAATAAATTCCTCCGGAGAGTGGGGCGTCGGCCTCTGCTCTAGGGGTGAAGAAGTGCCTAAAAAGCGCTACGTTGGGCTGTATCCCTATGAAGTTTTTGCACATGTGTGCGAAAACCGCCATGGTGAGGATGGCGTTGGGGGTGAAGTCAAGGAGGTGGAGGCCGTAGGTGTGCATGACATCGCAGAAGAAATTTGAGAAAGGAGGGCAAAGACCGCAGTGAAAGAAAGCTGCGAAGAAATAGTACCCGCCGGGGTAGCTGTCCTTGGCGGCGGCCGGATATGCTCGCGTGCGGGGGTGCGCCTTGGTTTCCTTGGACCAGAACAAGTAGTACTTGTTCCAGAGCTCCCGCGCGCCGAGCCTCGGCGGGAAGACGAGATGCTGCTTCCGATACGCGGTGAGTTTCGCCGCTTGCTCCGACTTCTCCCTCTTGGACTTCTCCGCCTTCGCCTTGTCGGTCTTCGGGGCCATGGCGGACGCGGCGGAAGAAGAGGGACGAAGAACTCAGCGACGCCGGAGATGCAGACGGCGGCGGCGGAGGTGTGGAGGCGGAGCGCAAGAGGAATCTCTGGAGGAAGAAGACAATGCAATGAAAGCGCAAGGAGGGGAACCGCGCCTGCTTCCTCTGCTTTTATGGGGGAGTGGGGGGCGTTTCGCCCTTTCCATTAAGAGATCGTGGGCACGTCCCATCCCACGACGCCGCAATCGACGCGTGCCGTTACGGTGGGGTGCGGCGGATACGGAAGTGGATTCGGCGCGCCGCGGGCCGCGGGTGCCCGTGCACTGTTTTGGGCCTGGCCCAACAGCGCTCGGCACCGTGTGTGGCCCAGGCCCGGGGGCTCCTGTCGGTGTACTAAGGTAGGGGTACCTCAGTACCCCAACTTGTGCACGGGCAGTTGCAGCTTCCCGCGGCGAGGTTTACCGCGTGCTCGCCGGAGACCTTCCTGCTCCCTATCAAACCATTCAAAAACAAAGTATACGAGAAAGAAGACCGAGACCCCGGCAAGAGGAGCTTGCCGGGAAGGCCGTGCCAGGCTCAAGATTACGTCGTTCACGCAAGGCCCTGGCAAGAGGGGCTTGCCAGGAGGACTAGAAGACACGCCTCGGCGCTATATGCGCCCCGGCAAGGGCTCGGGGAGCGGCAAGTTCCCGGGCCCGGCAAGATCAAGGCCCCGGCAAGGTGCTTGCCGGGAAGGTTGCGCTGTGTGCCCGCGCTCCAGCTCATCGGCCCACGCGTCGCCCTGGGGCCTATCCAGGGACGCGTGGCGGATGGCTGTGCAGCCTGGGGGACACGGTGGCACTCCACGGTGGTGGATCCATCGCCGTGGCAGACGGAGACGCAAGGGCGGGAGCTTTTGGGGTCGACGGCGACGGGCATTAAATGCCCTTGTCCCCCACTGTCAAAGTAGGTATAGACCACTGTTCTGCACTGTAGCTCCACTATTCCCGCACTGTTACAACTACCACCTCTTTTACGTTTTTACCCCTTTCTCTTATGTTGACACCTGTCGGTGACCCCTTGCACTATAAAAGGAGGCCCATGCACAACGTGGAGGGGGTTCGGAACCTAGATCACTCTTACGCTCGGTGTAGCTGCTTCTTCAAGCTCCCGAGCACTCCAACTGAATACACAACTAAGCAGGAGTAGGGTTTTACGCGTCTACCGCGGCCCGAACCTGGGTAAAACTGCCCGCGTGCCCGCTACGATCTGCTCTTCGTGCTCCCTCCGCCCTCGTACCGCACAGACAAGGGGCTCCGGTCCCATAGGTGTTCGTGGCGGACAGTTTCCCCCGACAGATGCTTTTCGAAGGTCCAAGGTAGACGGTTTCCGAGAACAACTGGTTATGTGTTGAAGGATGGATACAACTGGATGTAGGATTAGAGTTGATTGCGCGATGCTTCCCCTGTATCCCCAACACCTGATTGCATAACTGGAAACTTTCGGAAATTAATAGGTGGGTTCATCCAGTAGATTGTAGGCATTCTTCCAACGAATGCAGGTAACGGAGTTTGGGGTTCTACATTGAGTGAAGTGGTATTATGGCCGATGTTCCGATCGGGAGTTGCATCTTAAAGGGTCCTTGGCTATGCTGATCCGGGGATTGCAAAACCCTTTCGTAACACATTCCATAAGCTTTCAGCACAAAGATGTCGAATGAAGCTCCTATCTTGTGTTTGTTCCATCTGTACCTTGTTGCTTTTCTTATTTATCTTTTGTCTCCCAGTGGCTTCTCGTGAAGATTGTTTGAATGATTCTTGTGAAGACTATGTTGCATTTCAATCCATTGTTTCAGCTTATATCTTCTTTCAATCAAATTGCTGATTGGTGGTCATCTCTTTCAGGATGGCACCGAAACGAGTTCCCAACGCTAACCCAAAGGGTGAAGAGGTTCCAGATCGTCCTCCTTCCCCTCCTCCTCCGTCTGAGACTTGGAGAGCGATTATGAAGACTACAAACCAGAACAGATGTTGATGCAGATGATGCAGCAGATGCAAGCAAATCAAGCAAATCAGGGTGCTCCAGGGAACCAAGGCAATTTCTTCAACCAACAGCACCATGCTACGCTCAACCAGTTCTTGGCAAATCAACCAAAGGCTTTTAGTTACTGTGTCGACCCTCTCGATGCTGAAGATTGGATAACCGATATCAAGAAGCATTTTGAGTGCAGCAACGTAAGGCCTGAGGACTATGTGAAGTTTGCAGCCTTCCAACTCAAGGACCAAGCAGCTGACTGGTGGCAGCAGTACCAAGACTCCAGAGAAGGGCGTGTGATCTCTTGGGATGATTTCTGCAAGGACTTTCGCTCTCACCACATTCCAACAAGTGTCATCGAAGGTATGCGTGAGCAATTCCGCATCCTGAAGCAAGGCTCAATGACTGTCTACCAGTATAATGTCAAGTTCCAAAACCTCGTCCGCTATGCTAAGCAAGACATACCAGATGCCAAGAGCAAGATCTATCAGTTCCGTGGAGGTCTGAAAGATGAACTTCAACTTGCTCTCACCTTGTTCGAGCCTGATGAGTTTGATAAATTCTATAACATGGCGCTTAAGCAAGAGGCAGCCCAGCTCAAGATGGAAGCTTCCAAAAAGAGGATCCGAGATGCGATTCACTCCTCCTCATCTTCTCAAGTGGTCGCGAAGCAACAGAAGTTTTGGCTTCCACCTCCTCCTGTGATCCGAGCTCCCTACAACAACAACAACAACAAGAACAAGAACTCCGGTGGTCGTGGTTTCTCCCACCCACCCAACCGAAGCAAGCAGTCCAAGTCGCAGTTCCAAGCTCCAAGACCAAGTGTTCCTCCTACTCGTCCTCTTTCTGAGGTCACTTGCTACAAGTGTGGCCAGAAGGGTCATTATTCCAACAAGTGCAACAACCCAAGGCGCCGTCCGCCTCCTCCACCTGTCAGTACAGCTATTGTCAAGCATGATCCAAAGTCTGCAAGGGTGAATCTGATGAATGCAGCGCAAGCGGAGAATTCTTCTGATGTCATATTGGGTAATCTTCCAGTCAACCTTAAACCTGCTAAAGTTTTGTTTGATTCGGGTGCTTCATGTTCTTTCATGTCCTATCCATTTGCATCCAAGCACAACATTGTCACCAAAAGTTTGCCAAGGGAATTGTCAGTTGTTTCTCCGGGCAAACTAATGCATTCTCGTATATATGCTCCGGATGTATCTATTCGCATGGGTGAGTATCGATTTCTAGCCTCTCCGGTGGTTCTTGGCAATTCCAACATTGACCTTATCCTCGGAATGGATTGGCTTTCTCAGCATGATGCTCAAATTGACTGTGCACAGAAGGAAGTCAAGATTACTCATTCCGATGAAGATGTGATTATCTTTGCCTCCAGGGATAACACAATCAGGCTTTTCTCTCTCAATGACAAGGGCGAAATGAATGCCATATCTCAAATTCCGGTGGTTAACGAATACGAAGACGTCTTTCCTGAAGAACTTCCAGGCATGCCTCCACACCGTCAAGTGGAATTCGTCATTGAACTCGAGCCTGGTACTGAGCCAGCATGCCGGCATCCGTACAAGCTCTCTCCTAAAGAGTTGAAGGAGTTGAAGAAGCAGCTTGATGAACAGGAGCGTATGGGTCTGATCAGGCCTAGTACGTCTCCGTGGGGCTGTGGTGTCTTATTTGTCAAGAAGAAGGATGGCACGGAGCGTCTCTGCGTCGATTACCGACCATTGAATAAGAAGACAATAAAGAACAAGTATCCGCTCCCCAACAACAATGAACTGTTCGAGCAGCTGAAAGGAGCTAAAGTGTTCTCTAAGCTCGATCTACGAATGGGCTATCACCAAATTCGCATTCGTGAAGAAGATATCCCCAAGACTGCCTTCAGAACGAGCTACGGCTCATATGAGTATACAGTCATGTCCTTTGGTCTCGCTAATGCTCCACTTACATTCTCGAGAATGATGCACTACATTTTCAACCCCTACACCGGCGAGTTTGTGCTTGTGTATCGGGATGATATTTTGGTTTTCTCCAAAAATGAAGAGGATCACGAAAAGCACCTCCGTCTGGTTCTCGACAGACTCCGTGAACATAAGTCCTATGCCAAGTTCTCCACGTGTGAATTTTGGCTCAATAAGGTCTTGTATCTGGGCCATATCATCTCTGCTGACATGTATTGCGGTAAACCCAGATAAAGTTGAAGCAATTGTCAACTGGGAACCTCCTCAAAACGTTAAGCAACTCCAAAGCTTCCTTGGTCTTGCCAGCTATTGCAGAAGGTTCGTTGAGAACTTCTCCAAGATTGCCAAGCCTCTTTCCAACTTGCTGCAGAAGAATGTCAAGTACTACTGGTCTCTAGATTGTGAAGTGGCATTCAAAACTCTCAAAGAAAAGCTCGTCTCTGCTCCAGTTCTCACTCCTCCAGATGAGTCCAAGCCCTACGAAGTATTCTGTGATGCTTCTCTTCAAGGACTTGGTGGTGTGCTTATGCAGGACAAGAGAATTGTGGCATACACTTCTCGTCAGCTGAAGCCGAGTGAGAAGAACTACCCCACACATGATCTTGAACTAGCAGCTGTGGTACATGCTTTGATTACGTGGAGACACCTTCTGTTGGGCAGAAAAGTCAACATCTTCACCGATCACAAGAGTTTGAAGTACATCTTCACACAGCCGAATCTGAACCTCTGCCAGACTCGTTGGGTCGAAATGATCCAAGAGTATGATCCCAGCATCGAATACACACCTAGCAAGGCGAACATGATTGCAGATGCTTTGAGCAGAAAGGCATATTGCAACAGCCTTCTTATCAAGCCGTTCCAGCCCGAGCTTTGTGAAGCATTCAGGAAGCTCAACCTCCAAGTTGTTCCGCAAGGGTTTCTTGCAAATCTTCAAGTTGCTCCTACCTTGGAAGATCAGATCCGTGAGGCCCAACTCAGTGATGCTATGGTGCAGAAAGTGAAACATGGTATTGCAAAGGGTACTCCAATATACAAGTGCTATCGCGTTGATGAGAGAGATACCTTGTTCTTTTAGGACAGACTCGTCGTTCCCAAGGGTGATCTCAGGAAGCTCATAATGGACGAAGCACATGATTCCCTCCTTTCCATTCATCCTGGCAGTTCCAAGATGTACCAAGACCTCAAGCAATCTTACTGGTGGACTCGCATGAAAAGGGAGATTGCCCAATTCGTGAATGAATGTGATGTCTGCAGAAGAGTGAAGGCAGAGCATCAACGTCCAGCCGGTCTTCTCCAACCTCTTCCTATTCCCGAGTGAAAATTCGACCACATAGAAATGGATTTCGTCACTGGCTTTCCTAAGTCCAAGAGAGGGAATGATTCTATCTTTGTGGTGATTGACAAGCTTACCAAAGTCGCTCACTTCCTTCCAGTCAAAGAATCCATCAATGCAGCTCAACTGGCAGAATTGTACACTTCCAGAATTGTGTCCTTACATGGCATCCCTCAAGTTATCTCCTCAAACCGTGGAAGTTTGTTCACTTCTAAGTTCTGGGACTCCTTTCAGTCTGCCATGGGCACTAAGATCAGGTTCAGCACTGCATTTCACCCTCAGAATAGTGGTCAAGTCGAGCGAGTGAATCAGATTCTAGAAGACATGCTCAGAGCCTGTGTTATATCTTTTGGCAGGAAATGGGAAGATTGCCTTCCATTTGTCGAGTTCTCTTACAACAACAGCTTCCAAGCAAGTGCCGCAAAGCTCCGTTTGAAATCCTCGATGGCAGAAAGTGCGGTACCCCTTTCAACTGGTCCGAGACAGGTGAACGCCAACTTCTTGGCAATGACTTGATCTCAGAAGCTGAAGAGATGTGCAAAGTCATACGTGAGAATCTCAAGGCCGCTCAGTCGCGTCAGAAGAGCTACTATGACGGCAAGCATCGTGATTTCGCTTTCAACATTGGGGATCATGTCTATCTCCGTGTTTCTCCGATGAAAGGCACCCAAAGATTCGGTATCAAAGGAAAGCTTGCTCCTAGATACGTCGGGCCTTTCAAGATCCTTGGCAAAAGAGGCGATCTAGCCTATCAACTTGAGCTCCCTTCCAACTTCGCCAATGTTCATGATGTGCTTCATGTGTCTCAACTCCGCAAGTGCTTCAAGACTCCTGAACGCACCATTCCATTTGAGGAGATTGATCTTCAACAAGATTTGTCTTACCGAGAGCACCCAGTTGCTATTCTCGAAGAAACCGAGCGCAAGACCCGCAACAAGTCCATCAAATTCTTGAAAGTCAAGTGGTCGCACCATACCGACCGAGAAGCTACGTGGGAACGAGAAGATCACCTTCGTTTCGAGTACCCTTCCTTTTTCTAGTCCTAGATCTCGGGACGAGATCTTTTTGTAGTGGAGGAGAGTTGTAATGCCCCTGATGCAATACTTTCCCTTTTGGGAAATATATATATCTTTGGCTCCATCTATTTCCATTTCCGGGTTCTTCGTCTTTCGGGTTTTCATCGTTTTGTTGTGTGCGTGTGTGGCATTCATCCATATCATGTAGTCATGTGCATTGCATTGCATTTGTGTTGTCGTTTGCATCCGGTCCCACTCGTTTCTTTCCGTTGTCCGTTTCGAGTTCCGGAGCTCTCTCACGTGTCCGTGGCATCCCTGAGACCTACTTTAGTGTTTGGCCGTGTAACGTTTCCGGTTTGGCGTGAGACTTGTCGTGTGTTGTTGTTTTGGTGTGTATAACCCGCCTGTCAAATCTCGTCGCGTTTGGAGTTCGTTTGGTGCTCCAATAGTTATTCTCGTGGGCTGAAAGTACCCCCTCTTTGAGGCCCAAGTCACCCCTCCAACAGCCCACCAAACCAACCCAAACCCCTCCCTTCATCTAGGCCATCCAATTTTGATCGCGTGGCCGAAAACCCCACCTCATTTGGACAACCCTAGCTCCTTGTGCCTATATAAACGTCCATCTCCCCCAAAATTTGCGTCCAGAAACCCTAATGCTTCCACAGTTCACCGCCGGTGCTTCCATCGTTGATCCGCGGTGCTTCCACCGTTGAAAATCCGTGCTTCCGACGTCCCAGGAAACCATGCTTCCGAGAGTCGTCGCCGTGCTTCCGTAGTGCCGTCGACGTGCTTCCGACCCGACGCGCGGGTCCCGCGAGGTCATCTTCAACCTCTCCTCACCTTGCCGGAGTTACCCCCCGCAGCCGCCGTTCCCGTCACCGCCGCTGGCCGCGCCGCCCTCCTCCAACTCCAACTCCAGCGCCGTGCCGCCCGGCCGCCGCCCTCGGGTCCTCCGCCTCCCGCCGCAGGTCGCCGGCCCCCGCCTCGTTACCGCCGCAGGCCGGCGCCGCCACCCCCCGGTCGGGCCGCCGACCTCCCGCCGCCGCGCCAGGAGCCGGCCACCCCGTCGCCCCTCGAGCCGCCACCCGCCGCCGGGGTCGATCGTTTATCCCCGATCCCGATCGGGATCTCGATCCGCCGCTGGAAGCCCTAGCGGGCCAGGCCCGTTAGGCCCGTTAGGCCACTTCGCCCGATCCGCCGTTAGCGCGGCCCGATCCGCGGTGGATCCGCCCCCGTTAGCCTGTTCCGTTGCGGGCCAGCCCGATCCGCCAGCCTCCATCCCGTTTGACTCCGTTGACCCGAGGTGGTTGTTTTTTTTACCAAGTCTGTAGAATTTTAGTTGTCTGATGGTGTTTTGCAATGGTGATAACTTTTTGTGTGATGGTCCGATTTGAGCAAATGATATGTCAAAATGATCGTGGAGACATGTACTACGTTTTGTTTCATTGTGCCATGCATGCTTGAGGTCGTCTAGATGCTTAAATATCTGTGGGAAGAGTGCTACTTGTTATAAACTGATGTTTGTAGTTGTTTTCATGCCATCTTTGCAATGTGATAACTTGGTGCATGTTTATCCAAATGATGCAAATGATATGTCCATGTGTTCATCATGATATGCTCTACATGTTGGTTGCTTAAGCTTGCATGATAGATTTCATCTTGCCGTGTTTATCTCCTTTGCAAAAGTGCTAGTGGCTGTTATGTTGTTAAACTTGTTACGAGATGCCTCGTAAAGGAGATCGTTGCTATTGATGTGTTTGTCCCCTTGATGCATGCTTAGATGTTTTGGATTCACCATCATGTGTACTTTGCTGTGGTGCTTACCACTTGCCATGCTTTGCTTTGAGGTGACTTAAACTTGCTCTCAAAGATGCCATGATGAAACTGCTGTTTTAACACTTAGTGAAATTTCACCAAGTCTGGAATCTGTAATTTCCAGATGCCATGTTCGCTTGTTGTTCTAGGAAAATCCATGCTAGTTTTGGGGTGACTCTTGATGATTCCTTGTTGTATATATTGTTGGCTATCCATTCATGCTCTCACATGCTTATTTGAGTGGCTGTAGCATATTTAACTCTTGCTAACAAGTTGCAACAAATTACTGCTGTCAGGATTTTGTTGTCAAGTTCGATATGTCATAGCTTGTTGCTATTGATCCATGGCTCCTTTCGGGATGCTCCAATGGAATTGTTTGCTGTATGATATGTCTAGTTTATGTCCATGCTCCTTGACAAGATGTTTGAGTGTTGTAGGCCATTTATCTATTGCTCTGAAGTTGCTATGTGGATGATATTTTCAGCTTGTGCATGTTTATTGTTTCGGGTGTAACTTTTAGCCCGTTGCTCCGATTTGAGCAAGTCCTATATGTAACTTGTGTGATTTTGCATGTAGATTCATAATATCCTCTTGTTATCATGTTTTGAAGCATTTTGCTTGATGCATATTGTTGTGCTGTAACACTGTGCTTCCTAAGTAGACTTTATGTGCTTCCATAGTGCATCTGTTTTGCTTCCATAGTGCATCAGTCATGCATCCAGTAATTTTTCTGCGCATTGCATCGTGTTTGATTCGTTGCCTTGTGTTCTTGTGTTTGAGTAGAGCCGGAAGCTGAGTACGAGTACGAGAACGAGGTTACTACCGAGGTTGAGAATGAGGAGCTCTCTTACGATCCCATCGACAACTCTTCAGGCAAGATGACCGCACCCCGATAACATTACTATCTTTGCCTATTGCTAGAAGTCTCGATCTATAGTTTTGCCTCGATGCCCATGTTTTCCTGTCAGCCTCCTATTGTAACCTTGAACCTGTTTAACCACCCTACCTATGCAAACCATTGCTTGGCTATACATAGGCTTCGCTCAGCCCCTCTTATAGCATTGTTAGTTGCAGGTGAAGATTGAAGATTCTTGCTTCTTGTTGAAGCTTGTTGGGATATCACACTATATTAATTATTAAATGAAATCATCTATATATTGGTAATGGGTGGAAGGCTAAGCCTTTTGCTTGGTGTTTTGTTCCACTCATGCCGCCTTAGGAACCGTATAAACCGGTGTTATGTTCCTTGATTATGCGTTCCTCACACGGTTGGGGTTATGGGAACCCCTCGATAAACGGCTAAGTGCTAAGTCTTTTCCAGCAAGTCCCAACATTGGTACTATTTGCCTAATAACTAAAACATGCATAGGGTCTTGCGAACCCAAGTTCTTAATCAACAACCCGGGCCAGTGCTCCTCATGAGTGTTGGTCCAAACTGGGGGTTATGCGGGGCCACCATGAGGAAACTCGAGGATTGGTTTCACCTGTAGGATCGCCCATCCGGTTGTGGCCTGAGACTAGATACGCGCGGCTATTGTCAGGGTGTCGGCACGCCGGGAGTATTTGCTGGATTAGCCTTACCTTAGTCGGAGTATCTTGAGCACGGGATTCCGAGGATACTCGGGCCTTCCCACCTTGGAGTTGCGACTCCGCGGATCGTGGGCTTGCCATGGGCCAAGTTGGAACACCCCTGCAGGGTTATGAACTTTCGAAAGTCGTGCCCGCGGTTATGTGGCAGATGGGAGCTTGTTAATATCCGGTTGTAGAAAACTTGACACCATCTTCCGATATACTACCAGCGTGAGTACCGTGACGGTCATTTTCCGAAAGGGATTCGGGAAGTGAACATGGTGGGGATATGTTTGACTTGCTTTAGTTAGGATCACTTCGTGATCATTCTCTCGACCGAGGCACCTTCTCTTCTCGCTCTCTTTTACGTAAGCTAGGCTAGTGCTGCTGCAGACTCTTGTTCATTCTTCAGCCTTGTTCCACACCCAAGGCTGGGATAGTCGTGTTACCCGGGAATGGGATTGCTGAGTCCTCTGTGGCTCACAGTTACTTCAACACACCAGATGCATGTACGATGGTGAGCTACACAGGCGATGGCACTGAGCTAGACTGGGAGTACGACGAGGATCGTAGCCGTTACTATGTGAACTATCCGGTTGATCAGTAGAGCTTCTACTAGGATTCGATCTAGACCTGTGGTTTAATGTTATGTTTGGTATCTTGTCATTTGGATCTTTACCCTTAGATGGGCTGTGATGTTTATCTGAATGATGTTTGAACATGTAATGTATTTGGGTGACGTGGCGAGTGTAAGCCAACTATCTTTTCAGTTTTCCATCCCTATTTTTACATGAGATGTGCAAAGGTACCAAACTTGCGATCATTCCAGAATGGGCTTATATCTTTAAGTCGCGCCTCGACACGTAGGAGATATAGTCCCATCCTGGGCATTACAGCCAGCCACTCCGAGTACCAGACCTCGCGGATGACACTCGCCGCTTCTAGCCTACGAGTCTCTTGCACGATGAAGGATTGCTTCTCCATAGATTGGCGCCAGGCCTTCTGCTTTACCGGGTGCATAATGGGGCATACATTCAGGTGATGCTCAATCACCTCCCTCGGGACTCCCGCTAGGTCCTTGGGTTCCCACGCAAACACATGCTTGTTCGCACCTAGGAATCCAACCAACGCCTTTTCTTGAGCCAGGGGAAGGCCGGTACCTATGGTGAAGGCGACACCTGACGACTCGTCTTCATCCATCGGCACCTGCTTCGTCTCAGCTCGGTCTTGGGAGAAAAGTTGCTTCTTCTTTGCCGGTGCAGCACCCTCTATTCCAGGGGCGGCTTCACCAGCTGGATGTGCTGTCGCAGCGGTCCGGAAGGCGCGCTTGAGGGCTGCCAGAGCTTCCTTGGTGTCTCCTACCACAGCGAGGACACCGCTGCTCCTCGGCATATTCATGAGGTTATAGGCCGGATGAGTCGCGTCCATGAACCGAGCCAGCGTGGGGTACCCGAGGATGGAGTTGTACGTGAGGCCGATATGGGCGATGTCAAAGTCGATCAGCTCGGTGCGGTAGTTGTCGCGGGTGCCGAAGGTGACCGGGAGGCGGATCTTCCCCAAAGGGCTGGTGGAACCGCTGCTGACTCTGGAGAAGGGCTTGGTGGGGCGCAGCCGCTTGAGCGGCACGTGAAGCAAGCTGAAAGCCTCCACTGAGAGCACGTTGAGGCCAGCCCCACCGTCAACGAGGGTCTTGGCGACTGCCACGTTGCAGATGGTGGGGGTGCAGAGCATTAGAAGAGCGCCTGAGCCCGCGATGGAAGAGGGGTGGTCCCCTGAGACGACGGTGAGGTCGGTCTTGGGCATCGCCCATCCAGGAGGAGCCCCCTAGCGTACGGAGGCGACGCCTTCCTAGCGAAAGAACTGCTTGATGCGGCGGTCGGAGGGTGGCGCGTGGGACCCGCCGAGGAGGGCCGTGACGACGTGGGGCGCCGGCGCCCCGAAGCGCGTGATGAAGAGGTCGTGCAACTCCTCCCAGGACACCATGAATGATTCTGGCAGGCTGAAAAACCAGGCGTGTGGTACGCTGGTGAGCACCATGGGGAGCCAGCTAGCCATGACCTTACTGTTGCTGCCTGCCGCCGAGATGGCCTCTTCGTAAGCCTGGAGGAAGATGTAACACTCCAAATTTTTGGTTTTGTTTTTCTTCCAAACTTTTGGTCTTTTGGAAGGGGGATATTTGATCTTCTCATGAAAACCCTTCTAAAATCTTTTCTGACCAAAGTTTGTGTCTTCTTCTCAAGCATGATTTTTGGTCTTGAAGGTTTTCTTCTTGTGTTATCTCAAACACAAGTTGATTTTCAAAGGGGTTTGTTTGATTCTTTTCCCTTCTTGATTAACCATCATAGGAATAACCTTGGGCTTGTCTTCCTCTCCAACTTTCCTCTTGCCATGACACCCAATAAAAATATTTCTCTCCAAGACCTCCTCTTCACCTTAGGACAAGTCTCTCATCAAATTCCAGTGAGTTTCAACCTTATTGGAATTTTTCTTCTATTTATTTTGCTCCAAAAACAATTTATGTCTATTAAAATGAACTATGGTGATTTACAAAGGAACCACCATGTTCACCTTGATATTTGATTCCAAACTAACTTCCCTGGATAGTCCTTAGTACCCACAACCTAGATCCATCTTGTTTCACTGGTCCACAGTTCAAAATTTTCAAATTTCACCTGCTGCAAGTTTGGACCAGATTTGCAAGTTTTTGTGAAATTCATATTTTCCTTCTTCCAAAAATTCTGTGAAAATTCAGGCAGCCTCTAGATGCATCAAGAGGCCACTACACCAAATATCAGCTCCAGCAATATTTTCCACATGCCAAAATCATTTCATCAAACACCTGACATGCACTGTTCTGTCAGTTTCAGAAAAAGCTAACTGAAGATCACAGTCGACAGTGCACCTTCGTGAGTTTCGTCAGAGTCGCGGCGTCAATCTCACCAGTGCTCGCCCTGGCACGATGCTCACTGCACCTCGCACTTATCTAGAGCGCCGCATGCTCGCTTGGCCCGTTGCTGGCTTCGGTGGCACCCTGGCCCGCCTGCGCCGGCATCTTCCGCAGCGGCAGAGCCACTTGTTGCGGCCGACAGGAGGCACCCTGCGGCACAACACCGTTTGGCACCGCCCAAGCCACCCGGGAGCTCCGCGTGGCCTTCTCCCTCGCCAGCGCATGCCTGCAGCACCGTGCCATGGCCTGGCACGCACAGGGCGCGCTCTGTGCCGCCGACATGCCGCACGGCCGTTCCGTCGAGGACAGACCGTAACCACCCCTCCCTTGCTGAGTTGGGCACTGAAATGGAACCAGTACACCTACTAGTCGATGCTCAAGCTCCTAAACCAACCGTCCAGCCACAATGCCACCGTAATCGATCGCCGGACTTATCCCGTTCACGGCAACCGCCTCGGGCCGGCTATATATAGTGCCTCCGAGCTCACTCTCGAGCTCACTCTCGAGCCCGCACACCTCCACCACCTCGCTAGACCACGCCCAACCACTGGAAGAGCCTCGAGGGGCCCTTCTTCCTCAACTTCGGCCACTTCCGTCCGCCTCGGGCTCCAGCAGCATCCGCTCGGGTGAGAGCTCCTCCACCGCCCTGGACTCGTTCGTAACCTCCTGGTACCTACATGAGTCTAACCCCCACCCCAATTTGACCCTAGAAGCTCTCTCCGACGAGGCCCACGACCACCCGAGCCGCCGTCCGCCAGAGATAGGGTCGCCGTCGACGTGGGGCTCGCCGACGCTCAACTCCACCACCCACCGACGCGGGAGAACACTGGGAACCTGTAGGTACCACTCCCTTTGAAAGCACATTTGCTCCCTGGGTGGTTTTGGTAATTAATGACAACATACTTTGTGGTTGGACTAATACTTTTATCAAGTATGTTTCAGGAAATTCAATCACATTGGAATGGCAAGATGACTGAAGAAGTGGACCCCTCAAATGCTAAGGCAAGCATTGGCAAAAGCTCAAGACTCTATTTTTGGTTTAGTGATCAAAGATCACATTGAGTCCATAGGAAAAGCCAATACTATTAAAAGGGGATGAGGTTGTGTTGATGATCTGGTTGCTCAAGTGCTTAGTGATTTAGCTCCTTCAACTATCAGCAACTTTCACTACTATACACACTCATAAGTAATCTCGGACAAACCGATTCTTCCAACTCAGTCCCACCGAGATGAACCACTTCAGCCATATTCCAAACCCTAGAAAAATCGGTCATACCGAGTTTGAGATCGGTCTCACCGAAACTGAACTGCCAACCTTCTATAACCATTTCACATCATTTCGGAATAACCGAGTTTGTATTATCGGTCTCACCGAAATGGGCAAGCTTCTGTCTTGGCTCAAATCGGTCTCACCGATATTACATTTTCGGTCTCACCGATTCTGGCATGTTCCTGTCTTTTCTCAAATCGGTCCAACCGAGTTTTCTTTCTCGGTCCCACCGAAATCTCCAACGTTCATATCTTTTGCACTTTCGGTCCCACCGAGATGGTATTTTCGGTCCCACCGAAAATCCCAACGTTCACTATATTTGAACTTTCGGTCTGACCGAGTTTTCACTTCGGTCTCACCGAGATTGGTCAAATGTGTGTGTAACGGTTTGATTTTGTGTGGAGGCTATATATACCCCTCCACCCCCTCTTCATTCGTGAGGAGAGCCATCAGAAAGTCTACCATTCCTACCATACACTTTCTGAGAAGTGAACCACCTACCCTTGTGTTGAGATCAAGCCATTCCATTCCTACCATATGAAACTTGATTTCTAGCCTTCCCAAGTTGCTTTCCACTCAAACCTTTCTTCCACCACAGCCATATCAGTGAAGAGAGTTGAGTGTTGGGGAGATTATCATTTGAAGCACAAGAGCAAGGAGTTCATCATCATCAACACCATCTATTACCTTTTGGAGGGTGGTGCCTCCTAGATTGGTTAGGTGTCGCTTGGGAGCCTCCGTCTTTGAGATGTGGAGTTGAACCAAGAAGTTTGTAAGGGCAAGGAGATCGCCTACTTCGTGAAGATCTACCCCGAGTAAGGCTAGTCCTCCGTGGGCGTAGGCCATGATGGAATAGACAAGGTTGCTTCTTCGTGGACCCTTCGTGGGTGGAGCCCTCCGTGGACTCGCGTAGCCGTTACCCTCCGTGGGTTGAAGTCTCCATCAACGTGGATGTATGATAGCACCACCTATCGGAACCACGACAAAAATCTCCATGTCACCAAACTGCGTTTGATCTTCTCCACCTCTCTTTACTATATATGCAATTTACTTTCCGCTGCCCATACTCTAGAATTGCATGTGTAGTGTGATACTTGATTTGATCTTAATTGTGAAACTGCCTAAAACTTTGCATAATCAAAAGGCAGATTTTTATATTATCAAGTAGTCTAATCACCCCCCCCTCTAGACATACTTCTTCGATCCTACAATTGGTATCAGAGCTTTGGTCTCCATTGCTTTGGTTTACACACCATTGGAGGAAGATGGACGTGTCTACGGATGGGAGTGTTAGCCATAGAGTGCCTGTTCTTAATGGAAGGTTCTATAACTCTTGGAGGTCTGAAATGCTTAGTATCTTTAAAATGTACAATTTGTGCAAATATATTGAGACCCCATATGTGCCTCCATTTGATCCCTTGCACCCTACCATGGATGAAGAGCTTGATTTGCTTCGTAACCTTAGAACTGTAAATCTTATCATTAGAGGGTTACCAGATGACTTGCTTAATCTCGTTACAAACTTTGAGTGTGCCTATGCTATGTGGAAATTCTTGGAAGAACTTTATCCGGACTACTCGTTGAGAAGTCTTGATGAAATTCTACACAAGACTATTGAATTTGATAAGTTGCACCCCAATGATCCTAACTTTGATAAATGCTTCTTTGAGCTTCGTGATCTTATGAAAAAGAAGGGTGATCCCAGTCTTATCAATATTATCATTAGAAATGCTCTTGCATTGCATTCCGAAGATTATTGTCACATTGACCAAACTAATGCAAGTACTTATCAAATTGACCTAGGTGTTGATGATGAACAATCTATGGGTCAATATGATGATGAGCATGAGCATGATGATGATTACTCCGATTCGGACACCGAGCTAGACAAGGTCATGAAGAGTCTCAATCTTATGGCAAATATGAGAGACTACATGTCCGGCGGAAAAGAATGGATTCTTGATAGTGGATGCACCGACCACATGACCGGAGATAAAGACATGTTTCGAGAGCTTGCAAAGAACGATGGTCCACGCAAGTATGTGACTTTTGGAGACAACTCCAAGGGTAAGGTACTTGGCCTTGGTAAGGTGGCCATATCTCATGATAGCTCTATTCAAAATGTCATGCTTGTAGAATCTCTTGGATACAATTTACTTTCCGTGTCTAGATTAGCTGACTTTGGATTCAATGTGCTATTCACCAAAGTAGATTGCCAAGTCTTTCGTCGTGATAATCAAAACATGGCTTTTACTGGTATCCGTAGAGGTGATCTATATATTGTTGATTTCACTAAGAAAGCCCAACCTAGAGCTTGTTTCATTGCTAAATCCTCTAAAGGTTGGTTATGGCATAGAAGGCTAGGACATGTTGGTATGCGTAATCTAGACAAGCTGATCAAAGGTGATCATATTCTTGGTGTTAAAGATGTTTTCTTTGACAAAGATAGACTTTGTAGTGCTTGTCAAGCAGAAAACAAGTTGGTGGAAGTCATCCCGTGAAAAACATCATGACCACAAGGAGACCGCTTGAGCTTCTTCATATGGATCTCTTCGGTCCCAATGCTTACAAAAGCCTTGGTGGTAACTCCTTTGGTCTAGTTATAGTTGATGATTATTCCAGATTTACGTGGGTATTTTTCCTTGATGATAAATCGCAGGTTCAGAGGATCTTCAAGACCTTTGCCAAAAAGGCCCAAAATCAATTTGAGGTGAAGATCAAGAAAGTTCGGAGTGACAATGGAACGGAGTTCAAGAACGCCAATGTAGACTCTTTTCTCGATGAGGAAGGGATTCTACATGAGTTCTCGGCTACGTACACTCCTCAACAAAATGGAGTTGTTGAGAGGAAGAACCGAACGCTCATTGAGATGGCAAGAACGATGCTTGATGAATACAAGACACCGAAGCATTTTTGGGGAGAAGCGGTCGAGACAGCTTGTCATGCTATCAACAGGCTTTATCTTCATAAGCTTCTCGGCAAGACATCATACGAGCTTCTCACCGGTAACAAACCCCAAGTGGGATACTTTCGTGTCTTTGGTTCAAAATGCTATATCCTTGATAAGCATCGTCGGTCTAAATTTGCTCCTGAATCTCATGAAGGCTTTCTTCTTGGTTATGGATCAAACTCCCACACCTACCGTGTCTACAACAATTTCACCCGAAAGGTTGAAGAGACGGTAGACGTGAAGTTTGATGAATCTAATGGCTCGCGAGTAGAGCAAATGCCTATTGATGTAGGAGACAAGGACCCATCGGAAGCTATCCAAGATTTATCTATTGGAAAGATCCGTCCCATGGAAGTGAAGGAGAGTACCTCATCTACATATGTGGAGCCACCTACCTCACGGCGAGATGAACCTCAAGGCAACATGGAGGCCTCCACAAGTGGAACTCACCAAGATGAGGAAATGCAACAAGAAGATCCACCACAACCTCCTTCTCCACCATCTCAAGACAACACCAACAACAATGAAGAAGAAGAAGAAGAAGATGAAGATGATGAGGAAGCTGAGCCATAACATCAACAAAAGCTATCCCGAGTTCGAGCAAGAGTCAAGAAGAATCATCCCGTGGAACAAATGATGAATGACATCAACTCCGGGAGAATTACTCGCTCTAAAACTCGCTTAGCTAACTTTTGTGAGCATTAATCATTTATCTCTAGCATTGAACCTATGAAGGTAGAGGAAGCACTTAAAGACCCGGATTGGGTGAACGCTATGCACGAAGAACTACACAACTTCGAGAGGAACAAGGTATGGACTTTGGTAGAGAAGCCCAACGATGATCAAAACATCATTGGAACCAAATGGGTGTTTCGGAACAAGCAAGATGAAGATGGACAAGTCATCCGCAACAAGGCTCGTCTCGTAGCTCAAGGTTACACACAAGTCGAAGGTATGGACTATGGTGAGACCTATGCCCCCGTTGCTAGACTTGAGTCCATTCGCATTCTCCTTGCTTATGCCAATCACCATGATATTACTCTCTATCAAATGGACATCAAAAGTGCTTTCCTAAATGGTGAAATTGAGGAGGAAGTATTTGTGAAACAACCTCCCGGATTTGTGAATCCCAAAAAGCCTAATCATGTTTACAAATTGCATAAAGCTCTTTATGGTCTTAAACAAGCTCCTAGAGCTTGGTACAAATGCTTAACTAGCTTTCTTCTTGAAAAAGGCTTTGAAATTGGAAAGATAGACTCAACGCTATTCACAAAAAGGGTTAATGGTGAACTATTTGTGTGCCAAATATATGTTGATGATATTATCTTTGGTTCAACTAACCCCCATTTTAGCAAGAAGTTTGGACAGCTCATGTCGGAGAAGTATGAGATGTCCATGATGAGTGAACTCAAATTCTTCCTTGGGTTGCAAATCAAGCAATCTAAGGAGGGTACCTTTGTCTCACAAACAAAGTACACCAAGGATCTCTTCAAGAAGTTCAACATGCAAGAAAGCAAAGGTATGAGTACCCCCATGCCTACTAGTGGACACAATGACTTGACAAAAGATGGAGAACCCGTTGATCAAAGGGTTTACCGATCTATGATTGGTTCTCTACTATATCTTTGTGCTTCTCGTCCTGACATAATGTTGAGTGTATGCATGTGTGCGCGATATCAAGCAGCTCCTAAAGAAGGTCATCTTAAAGCTGTTAAAAGGATAGTGAGATACTTGATACACACACCAAACTTTGGCATTTGGTATCCTAAGAGAGCTTCTTTCGATCTTGTTGGCTATTCCGACTCGGACTATGCCGGTGACAAGGTTGATAGAAAGTCAACTTCGGGTACATGTCAATTCCTTGGTCGATCCCTTGTATCTTGGTCCTCCAAGAAACAAAATTCGGTATCTTTATCCACTGCCGAAGCAGAATATATTGCTGCTGGTTCGTGTTGTGCTCAATTACTATGGATGACACAAACGCTTAAAGATTATGGGATACATGTGAGACATGTTCCTTTGCTTTGTGACAATGAGAGTGCTATTAAAATTGGACACAATCCAGTGCAACATTCTCGAACAAAGCATATTGAAGTTCGTCACCATTTCATTCGTGATCATATTGCCAAGGGTGATATTAATCTTAAGCATGTTCGTACTAACAAACAACGTGCTGATATCTTTACAAAACCTCTTGATGAGAAAGCGTTTTGTCGCTTAAGGAGTGAGTTGAACATCATTGATGCTTCAAACTTGGAGTGATAACTCCTTTGATGCATGCAAGGCATGAGCCTCTTGACTAATCCTTGATATTTCTCTTATGATGATGATCATATGTCTTGGACACATTTGCCTCCTTGTATTGCATCTAACTCTTTGCAGGTACTTGGATGATCTACATTCCACAAGATTACCACACACTCAAATCATGAGTAATCTTGTCATTGACCAAGTATCTAGCCCTTTGGGATGTTGAGTTCAAGGAACAAAATTCCACATATCCTTTTTGACATCTTATACATCTAGTATTTCACTCTTGTCATCTTGGATATCCTCGAGTATTTCCTTGCCTGCCTAACCCATGTAGGAAGATGAACTACACAAGTAGAAATGGCGCTCCAACTTCACATTCAATGAGCACCTACATCGAGCTTACCTACATGAGTAAAGCAACAACAAGCCCAAGGTATGTTGTTCACATCTTTAAGGAGCTTTGCTCAAAGTCATGAGTACAAGCAACTTCATAAGATGTGATCACATCAAATGCTTAATCGAAAAATGGCAACCCCATTTTGAGCTTAAATGATGAGTATGACCTATGATCAAATGTCCTCATTTGACTCCTAAGTCAATATACTCAAACATAGGTGACTTTGTCGCCGACCTTTATCTAGATGAAGTACATATGCTTTTGGAGTTTTTCTGTTTTCTCTTATGTTCTCTCATTGAGTTTTCTTTACACAAAAAAAAAAACTTCATCTAGGAATCTTTTTATTTCTTTTCTTATGTTTCTTTCTGAATATCCTTCTGGCTCTGAACAATTTCCCGAAAATCCTTCACAAATTCATTGCAAATCTTTTGAAACTCTCCTTGCAAAGTGAGCTGAATTATTTCTGTATTTCCTTGGAATAAACTCGGCGTCACCGATTTGAAATTTTCGGTCTAACCGAAAAGGATTCAGACCCACCGATCCATCTAATTCGGTGTCACCGATTTATCTTCCAGGACATCAACTTCTGCAGCCCCACTCAAATTTAAATCTTAAGGGGGAGAAGACTCAAATTTAACTTCTCCATGTTTCTCTATGAATGTTTTTATTTGCCCTGTTGTGATTCTTAAGGATCCCACTTCTTTCTTTCTTTCTTTCTTTCCTTCTTTCTTTCCATCTTTCCTGTCCTACCTAGTTTGCTGTCCTTTTCGGCACTTGATGTCAAAGGGGGAGAGGACTTAGGGGGAGTAGGGGGAGTAGGGGAGAAGAGAAGACTTAGGGGAAGAAGAAAAGCAATCTTATCTTAAGGGGGAGAGAATCACATCATAGCTTTGTCGTGTTTTACATTGGACATTACAATTGGCATCATTCTTTTGATTTTGCTTTCCATAACAAAATCTCTCAGAGTTCATTGAAAATCTTTTAGCTTCGGAGACATGTTTGCTGACTCAAGCTTGTGCTCAATATGAGACACTCTTTATACATGTCCTCCCTGGCTTGGTACTCTTGATGTTCTTGCAGTAGGTTGAAGGAATACTCTTGTGTTATCTAACCTTGTTTTCTCAAGTTTATCCCTTCAGGTACAATGCCAAGGAACCTCAAGGTAAGTATATGCATCTTGCAGAATGTGCATGATGGTGACTTGCTTGTAAATACTTGTTTGCAAGAAATCACCATGCACATATGCATTATCACTCACTTCCTTTTCTTCTGCTCTGATGCATATAGCCAAGCTGCATGTAGCATATCTTGCTTATCTCTCTTGTGTGCTTGTGGTAGTCCAAAACGATAATCTATGAAAATCTTGCACACTTGTAGGGGGAGCCTGTGTACTACATGCTTGTCAAAGCTTTCGTGATAATTCTGTCTTTCTTTCAATAAGCTTTGATGTCTTGTTTAGTATAATTTCAGTGTGTTGCCATCAATTACCAAAAAGGGGGAGATTGAAAGCACATTTGCTCCCTGGGTGGTTTTGGTAATTAATGACAACATACTTTGTGGTTGGACTAATACTTTTATCAAGTATGTTTCAGGAAATTCAATCACATTGGAATGGCAAGATGACTGAAGAAGTGGACCCCTCAAATGCTAAGGCAAGCATTGGCAAAAGCTCAAGACTCTATTTTTGGTTTAGTGATCAAAGATCACATTGAGTCCATAGGAAAAGCCAATACTATTAAAAGGGGATGAGGTTGTGTTGATGATCTGGTTGCTCAAGTGCTTAGTGATTTAGCTCCTTCAACTATCAGCAACTTTCACTACTATACACACTCATAAGTAATCTCGGACAAACCGATTCTTCCAACTCAGTCCCACCGAGATGAATCACTTCAGCCATATTCCAAACCCTAGAAAAATCGGTCATACCGAGTTTGAGATCGGTCTCACCGAAACTGAACTGCCACCTTCTGTAACCATTTCACATCATTTCGGAATAACCGAGTTTGTATTATCGGTCTCACCGAAATGGGCAAGCTTCTTTCTTGGCTCAAATCGGTCTCACCGATATTACATTTTCGGTCTCACCGATTCTGGCATGTTCCTATCTTTTCTCAAATCGGTCCAACCGAGTTTTCTTTCTCGGTCCCACCGAAATCTCCAACGTTCATATCTTTTGCACTTTCGGTCCCACCGAGATGGTATTTTCGGTCCCACCGAAAATCCCAACGTTCACTATATTTGAACTTTCGGTCTGACCGAGTTTTCACTTCGGTCTCACCGAGATTGGTCAAATGTGTGTGTAACGGTTGGATTTTGTGTGGAGGCTATATATACCCCTCCACCCCCTCTTCATTCGTGAGGAGAGCCATCAGAAAGTCTACCATTCCTACCATACACTTTCTGAGAAGTGAACCACCTACCCTTGTGTTGAGATCAAGCCATTCCATTCCTACCATATGAAACTTGATTTCTAGCCATCCCAAGTTGCTTTGCACTCAAACCTTTCTTCCACCACAGCCATATCAGTGAAGAGAGTTGAGTGTTGGGGAGATTATCATTTGAAGCACAAGAGCAAGGAGTTCATCATCATCAACACCATCTATTACCTTTTGGAGGGTGGTGCCTCCTAGATTGGTTAGGTGTCGCTTGGGAGCCTCCGTCTTTGAGATGTGGAGTTGAACCAAGAAGTTTGTAAGGGCAAGGAGATCGCCTACTTCGTGAAGATCTACCCCGAGTAAGGCTAGTCCTCCGTGGGCGTAGGCCATGATGGAATAGACAAGGTTGCTTCTTCATGGACCCTTCGTGGGTGGAGCCCTCCGTGGACTCGCGCAGCCGTTACCCTCCGTGGGTTGAAGTCTCCATCAACGTGGATGTACGATAGCACCACCTATCGGAACCACGACAAAAATCTCCGTGTCACCAAACTGCGTTTGATCTTCTTCACCTCGCTTTACTATATATGCAATTTACTTTCCGCTGCCCATACTCTAGAATTGCATGTGTAGTGTGATACTTGAGTTGATCTTAATTGTGAAACTGCCTAAAACTTTGCATAATCAAAAGGCAGATTTTTATATTGTCAAGTAGTCTAATCACCCCCCCCCTCTAGACATACTTCTTCGATCCTACACCCTTGCCCTACCTCGCCGTGGATTGGCGCCGGCAACCACCGCAGCCTTCTGGCGCCGGCGCGGCTCTGTTTCAGTTTTTAAACCCGACGAGTGGGACCCCCCTCGTCAGCCTCTCTATTCGCTCCGAAACGTTTTTCTGGAAAGCGCATTCGGGCAAAGTACGTCTTCCTATTCAGCCGGCGTACTGCGTACCGGTTCGCGTTTCTGTTTTCTATTCTAGCCCCTGGAAACTTTCTGTTTCATTACAGATGAGTCCCTAGACAGAAACTCTAATATCTTTTTAATTAAAGATGATTTTGAGTTGATTCTTTTTCTGTCCTCTTTAGTTTTCTGTCTAGTTTTTTTCATATTTATTTGAAAAATATTTGGAGCAACTTTTTTGCATGCGCGTTATTTATGTTAGTATTCATTTTGTTTGAATACGTAGATACCGAAGGACGTGACGGAGCCGCGAACTTCACCGAGTTAGACTCCGACTACTCCGAACCAGGCAAGCATGTTTGAACCTTTGATATGATGAGTGTGTTGCATGTTTGCTCGAGTAGTTCTTCTTCATGGCATGATCATATAAGCATTTGTGGATGATTATATTTCATGCAAGCATGCTTCGGGTGAACCCGAATGTTGATTGAAACACCCTGGTCATGTGGTGACATGATGGGTTGTGTACTGGTATTGTTGGAGCATGCCACTCAATGGTTAATTCTAGTATCACCATGGATCAAGTCATGATTCAGTTCATCTCCTTTTTGGTACTGTCATATGCCGTCTGTTAAGATTACGGTTTAGTTAGTTGCAAACCTCTTTCCGTGTACACACCAAGTAGAGGGGCCGGGATGAGGGTTCCATGGCCCTGGATTAAAGCCTGTCATCCGGTCAGGGGGCATGGGTGTTTCCGGTTGGGACCGAGAGGGGGGCACCCCTTGGAGCGCGCATATATAAATTTGATCCCATGATATTCGAGGTTGTAGCCTCCATGTCTTATAGTTTTTCGTGAATGTTGTCACGGGTGATTCCGGACAGCAGGATGTGAAATGGGTGTGTACTGGTCAGTTGTGTTTCTGCTAAAACACCGTAGACGGAACCAGTCCCTGTGGCTAGTGGAACCCGTTGGCTATGATTTAATAGTACAAGGTCTACAGAGTCAAATCTTCTGAGTAGCCATGTTTATGGCCTAGAGTCAATCTTCGTGTCAACCCCGGTGACCGTCTCTAGTAACTTTATGATAGTAACAAGAGTGGTGATTTTTGCCAAGTTCACTTTGGTAGATGAACTAACCAGTTATCTCTGTATTGATTTACCTCCTGAATTATTTTACCGTTATACTATTGTTCATTATAAGCCCTTTATGTGATGTCGCTTAGACGTCTGATTGTGGCATTCTTGTTATTTATTTTCATTATAAGCCCTTTATGTGATGTCGCTCAGACGTCCGACTGTGGCATTCTTGTTATTTATTTTCATTATAAGCCCTTTATGTGATGTCGCTCAGACATCCGACTGTGGCATTCTTCTTGTTCATTTTTATGATAAGCCCTTTATGTGATGTCGCTCAGACGTCCGACTGTGACATTCTTGTTATTTATTTTCATTATAAGCCCTTTTTGTGATGTCGCTCAGACGTCCGACTGTGGCATTCTTGTTATTTATTTGCATTATAAGCCCTTTATGTGATGTCGCTCAGACGTCCGACTGTGGCATTCTTATAGTTCATTTTTATTATAAGCCCTTTATGTGAAGTCGCTCACACGTCCGACTGTGGCATTCTTGTTATTTTTTTTCATTACAAGCCCTTTATGTGATGTCGCTCAAACGTCCGACTGTGGCATGTTTTTATTCTTTTTCCTCACGAGGCATCACTCAGACACTCGTTTGGCTTTCTTTTATTTATCTTATGGATTTTGGGAGGATTACCGCCCGACTTCTATTTTTCTCGCAGCACAAATTATACTATTCGGACACATATTTCTAGAATACTCACATGCATCATGTTTGCATTTATTATATCTTATGTCCGAACTGTCTTGCGAGTACATTCAAAGTACTCACCTGGCTTGTTGATTTGGCCAGATGTTGACGAAGGCGATCTCATGGATGAAGAGTTCAATAGTGAGTCCGACGTCTAGTGGAGTCCCAGTCAGTCTCTTGCGATCCTGGAGTTGATCACTGTTATATAACCGCTTCCGCCAACGTCCAAATAAATTCATCGGGTCTCACTCCGACACTCGATGAACTGTGAGATATTGGAGTCACATCACCCACCAAACTGTGACATACTCACCACCTTTTTATTACGAGTTAGTAGTATGCCACCCTACCATTGTGTCATATCCGCCCATATGTATTATAAAGGCGTGCTTGTAATAAATTGTTGAGCGACCTCAGCTCAACCATGTATAATATTCAGTACTCTGGAATTCTGTATCAAGGAATTGTCTATCAGCAAGAAGTATTCTTCCTTGCTGGTTCGATAAAAAGGTCGGTCTCTCGGTAATTATTTTACTAAAAAACCGGTCCTGACAACCTTG
The DNA here is from genome assembly GCA_902687465.1 of Secale cereale. Classification (NCBI taxonomy): domain Eukaryota; kingdom Viridiplantae; phylum Streptophyta; class Magnoliopsida; order Poales; family Poaceae; genus Secale; species Secale cereale. The sequence continues at coordinate 356,787,522 of LR738711.1, forward strand.
GTACCAGAGCCAGGCTGACTGTAGGAAGCCACTAGGTGCGATTGCTAATCGTTTATTAGCGTAATAAGTGCTATTCAGCCTTTTTGTATTTGTAGCAATTTTTTGTTGGTCATCATAAATTTATGACTTGACTATTCGGAAGTTTTGTCTACTTTTGTAGATGGCCAGCGGTGACTGCGATTCACAAGTGTTCGCCAACATTCCTGAGGGGTTTATCAAGCTCCTCATCGCCATCACCAAGGTCGCGATCAGGCCATCAACCCGTCCAGGTTTAGACTCTACCGTCACAAGCTCAGCGACAGCGTGTCGATGCACCAGGCCGTGGTGCAATTCAAGTGGGGGGGGGGCATTCTGAAGCGCGCTGCCTCCGATTTATGGGCAGGGCCATGCCTACGGAGAGGCATGCCATGCAAATGGCTGCCCGTGAGGCGATAGCTCGTCTCCGGGATGTTCCTCCTTCAATGAAGGCTCGTGGCTACCGTTACCTCCCATGCCACGTGCCCTACACGTGCCACTATGCATTTGCTTGCGCAAATGGGGAACGTGATGAAGTCATCGAATCAATGGTTGAGTACCTCAAGGCTCTTGATGCAGCCTTTGATAACCTTGTGGACGACTTGGTGGCTGCTCGTATGGACTTGGTCCAGAGTGGCTCCGCGAACAGGCGGGAGCTACTCCATACTTCACCAACACTGACTTTTGTCTCGTCCTCGGCATCTTATGCACCTTCCATCTTAGCCACCGCTCGCCGTCTGCCTACCACTGAGGAGTTTGACCAGGTCATTGGTCCTACCCCAGTCAGAGCTGCACCACCTGTCGCACCCGCATCAACACCACGTACCAGTACTCCACGCCTGGAGCCTATTAGTGAGGAGGAAGTTGAGTCTCCATCACCACTAGGCCTTACCCTCGGCAGGCCGAGGGAAGTCTTCAACATCTCCGACTAGTGCGCCTATCCGCGACGCGTTCTGCTCTCTTGTATGATATGTAAAATAGGTTGTTGGGGAGTAGTCTGTTGCGCATCATGTAGGAACTTGGAGAAGTGCACTAGCATAAATAACATGTCAGGAATGTGTACGCACATCCTAAGTGATGTATGTATAATTACGACTAGCGTGTAAGATATGTACTAAGAGGTCCTTCTCCGTGCGCAATCAAGCTTTTATTTTGAAAATCTTTGGAGCTCGTGTTTTTGCTGCTTTTGCAAATCTTGGTTTATTTTTGCCCCTCAGTTCTTCTCATGATTTCTGCAATAATACCCCCAGAGTGAGAAATGACTCATCCCTGGACACGTTCCATGCCAAGTCTGCCAGACGAGGATTATGGCACACAGACAGGTAACAATTTCACACAGGGGTAGTCAAGTCAGCAGGGCAGTGAAACAACATTTTCTCAAGTATGCCGTCTTTACGAGCAAAGTCAGCAGCAGCATTAGGAAATGATGAACCATGTCATTAACATGGGAAATCACCGTGAGCCATACCAGCAGCATTCAAAATTATCTGAATTACAGAAGACACGTCCGCCAACATTTTCTCACACAGACAGACCTCTTGAGGCCGATGATTGGCTTCGAGACGTTGAAAGAAAGTTAATTGTGGCACAATGCTCAGACCGTGAAAAGGTACTTTACGCACCACATTACCTTAGTGGAGCAGCCGCGTCATGGTGGGAGAATTTTCTACATATGCACCCCAACGAAAATGATATCACCTGGGAAGATTTTAAAGAAGGCTTTCGTGGGGCGCACATCCCTAGAAGCATTATGAAGATCAAGAAAAGAGAGTTTGATGACCTCAAGCAAAGGGGCATGACTGTAACTGAGTACAACAACCAATTTACTCAATTATCCCATTATGCCAACGAAGAGCGTATGACTGAAAATAAGAAGATGGAAAAATTCCTGGACGGTCTGGCACCAGCACTTAAATGCCAGTTAGTCGTACACACTTTTCTAGATTTCAAGACACTAGTGGACAAGGCTATTACTTTGGAAAATGAGCGTCGTAGTCTGGAAGACATTCGCAAGCGAAAAAGGGATCAGACCAACCACCCTTGCAACAACAGGAATAAGGTAAATTTTCAGAAAAATGGGGCGAACAAATTCATGACAAATGACACACGTCCAAGCAAAAAAATTCATGCAAGGGACAAGGATTTCACATATCGCCCATGTGTTACTTGCTACGCCTGTGGAGAAGAGGGACACTATGCTAAACAATGCCCAAAGCCTAGAAACTCAGCACCGAAGCCAAACAGCAACGGAAACAATTCCGCGCCCAAGCGTAACAACTTCAACCCCAATAACAACCACAAGAAAGGCCACCTGAACCATGTGACCAAGGAGCAAGCACAGGATACCCCGGATATCGTACTCGGTACGTTCCCTGTCAACACAATACCTGCCACGGTTTGGTTTGATTCTGGAGCTTCTCATTCGTTCATTTCGAAGAGTTTTTCTTTGCAACATGGTTTTTCGATGCTTCCCTTGGGAAAGTCAATGACCACCAATTCCCCCGGAAGTAAGCAGATCATTCAAAATTACTACCAAGGTATAACCATTGAAATTGAAGGGTTAAAGTTTCACGCAAACCTCATCGTGTTGGAAAACAAGGGACTGGATGTTATCCTGGGTATGGACTGGCTAACCACCAACAAAGGATTTATCGACTGCTTCAACCGAACTGTGATTCTTACTCATCATCACGGAAAGACAATAAGAGTCGCAGCTCAAGAAAGACCAGTATCGCGGCAACCAAAATTAAACAAGGTAGACACTACGAATTAAGCAAGGTTCTAGTAGTATGTGAGTTTCCAAACGTATTTCCCGAAGAACTGCCAGGCATGCCACCAGACAGAGAAATAGAATTCATCATTGAGCTAGCACCTGGAACCACCCCCATATACAAGAAACCATACAGAATGGCACCGTCCGAGTTGGTTGAACTAAAGAAGCAAATAAAGGAATTACTGGACAAAGGATTTATACGGGCCAGCTCCTCACCTTGGGGTTTGCCGATATTATTCACCAAAAAGAAGGATGGGACTATGAGATTGTGTATAGACTACCGAGCACTCAACATGGTCACTATCAAGAACAAATATCCAATGCCACGGATAAATGATTTATTTGACCAGCTCGCGCAAGCCAAGGTTTTCTCAAAAGTTGATTTAAGATCAGGTTATCATCAATTAAAAGTACGGACAGAAGATATCCCGAAAACAGAATTCACCTCCAGATACGGACTATATAAATTTATAGTAATGCCGTTTGGACTGACCAACGCCCCCGCATATTTTGTCCACCTCATGAACAAAGTGTTTATGAAATTTATGGACAAATTTGTGGTAGTATTTATTGATGATATCTTGGTATATTCAAAGACACCAGAAGAGCATGCTGAACACCTCCGTATTGTACTGGGAGAATTAAGGAAACATCAACCCTACGCGAAATTCAGCAAATGTGAATTTTGGTTAAGACAAGTTGGTTTTCTAGGCCACGTATTGACACAAGAGGGAGTTGCTGTGGACCCGGAAAAGGTCAAGGCTGTACTTGGTTGGAAGTCACCGGCCAATGTAACATATATACGAAGTTTCCTCGGAATGGCTGGATATTACCGGAGGTTTATTAAAGGATTTTCCACCATAGCCAAACCAGTGACACAGTTACTCAAGAAGGATAAGAAATTCGTGTGGACCGTAGCGGGTGAGAAAAGCTTCCAGGAACTCAAAAAGAAATTAACAACATCCCCAGTATTGGTTGTACGAGACATACACAAGAGTTTTGAAGTATATTGTGATGCATCCCGGAAAGGCCTCGGATGCGTACTAATGCAAGAAGGCAAAGTGGTCGCCTACGCTTCCCGGCAACTACGGAAACATGAAGAAAATTATCCTACTCGCGATTTGGAATTGGCAACAGTCATTCATGCACTCAAGCAGTGGGGGCACTTTTTGCTTGGGAATCGTTGTGAAATATATACGGACCATAAGAGCCTCAAATATATTTTCACACAACCAGAACTCAATTGACGACAACGACGCTGGTTGGAACTGGTAAAAGATTATGACGTTGGCATCCACTATTACCCAGGAAAGGCAAACGTGGTAGCATATGCTCTCAGCCGTAACCCCAGCCCGGACAACGGCAGCCTACAGAACCTGAGACCCGAATTTCAGCGAGAATTCGCGAAGCTCAACTTAATGATGGTCATTGAAGGTTAAGTGTCAAATATGGAAATACGGCCTACGCTAATAGAACAAATAAAGAAGGCTCAACATGGACACCCCAGCATTGAAGGAATAAAAAGAAAAGTAAGTCGGGGCAAGGCCTCAGAATTTACCATAGATAGTGAGGGAATATTATGGTTCGGAGACATGCTTTGCGTACCAAATAGCGAAGACCTCAAATAGCAAATTCTAGCAGAGAGCCACACTGCTCCGTACTCATTTCACCCTGGAGGGACCAAAATGTACAAGGACATTCAGGAAAGATTTTGGTGGCACGGTATGAAGAGGGATATAGCCACATACATTGCATGCTGCGATTCATGTCAACGCATTAAAGCCGAGCACCAAAAACCCGCAAGACTGTTACAGCCAAACAAGATACCTGAGTGGAAATCGGACGATATTGGGATGGATTTTATTGTTGGACTGCCATGGTCACAACACGGAAATGATGCCATATGGGTCATCACAGATAGGCTGATCAAGGTGGCACACTTCATTCCACTCAAGACAACCCACACCACCCAAAGGCTTGCCAAGCTTTACCTTGCCACCACGTTTTGTCGGACCCTTTCATATAGTTGCATGGAGAGGCACAATGGCCTACCAGTTGGACCTTCCCAAGGAACTGTCTGACGTCCACGACGTTTTCCATGTTTCGCAACTACGGAAGTGTGTAAGCAACCCAGAGAAGCATGTGTCGCATGAAAATCTTGATGTGTAACCAGATCTCACCTATCGGGAACACCCAATAAAAATATTGGAGGAGTCTGAAAGGAGAACCCGTCAGAAGACAATTAAATTTTTCAAGGTTCAGTGGAGTAATCACGCACAGGATGAGGCAACATGGGAAAGGGAAGATTTTCTTCGGATAGAAGACCCACACCTATTTGAGAATCAGCTGAAATCTCGGGGATGAGATTTTTCCTAAGGGGGTAGGTGTTGTAACACTCCAAATTTTTGGTTTTGTTTTTCTTCCAAACTTTTGGTCTTTTGGAAGGGGGATATTTGGTCTTCTCTTGAAAACCCTTCTAAAATCTTTTCTGGCCAAAGTTTGTGTGTTCATCTCCAGCTTGATTTTTGGTCTTGAAGGTTTTCTTCTTGTGTTAGCTCAAACACAAGTTGATTTTCAAAGGGGTTTGTTTGATTCTTTTCCCTTCTTGATTAACCATCATAGGACTAACCTTGGGCTTGTCTTCCTCTCCAACATTCCTCTTGCCATGACACCCAATAAAAATATTTCTCTCCAAGACCTCATCTTCACCTTAGGACAAGTCTCTCATCAAATTCCAGTGAGTTTCAACCTTATTGGAATTTTTCTTCTATTTATTTTGCTCCAAAAACAATTTCTGTCCATTAAAATGAACTATGGTGATTTACAAAGGAACCACCATGTTCACCTTGATATTTGATTCCAAACTAACTTCCCTGGATAGTCCTTAGTACCCACAACCTAGATCCATCTTGTTTCACTGGTCCACAGTTCAAAATTTTCAAATTTCACCTGCTGCAAGTTAGGACCAGATTTGCAAAATCTGGTGAAATTCATATTTTCCTTATTCCAAAAATTCTGTGAAAATTCAGGCAGCCTCTAGATGCATCAAGAGGCCACTACACCAAATATCAGCTCCAGCAATATTTTCCACATGCCAAAATCATCTCATCAAACACCTGGCATGCACTGTTCTGTCAGTTTCAGAAAAAGCTAACTGAAGATCACAGTCGACAGTGCAGCTTCGTCAGTTTCGTCAGAGTCGCGGCGTTAATCTCACTAGTGCCTGCCCTGGCGTGATGCTCACTGCACCTGGCACCTATCCAGAGCGCCGCACGCTCGCTTGGCCCATTGCTGGCGTCGGTGGCACCCTGGCCCGCCTGCGCTGGCATCGTTCGCGGCAGCAGAGCCACCCGTAGCGGCCGACAGGAGGCACCCTGCGGCACAACGCTGTTTGGCACCACCCAAGCCACCCGGGAGCTCCGCGTGGCCTTCTCTCTCGCCAGCGCACGCCTGCAGCACCGTCGTCGTGGCCTGGCACGCACAGGGCGCGCTCTCTGCCACCGACATGCCGCACGGCTGTTCCGTCCAGGACAGACCGTAACCGCCCCTCCCTTGCTGAGTTAGGCACTAAAATGGAACCAGTACACCTCCTAGTCGATGCTCAAGCTCCTAAACCAACCGTCCAGCCACAGCACCGCCGTAATGATCGCTGAACGTATCCCATTCACGGCAACCGCCTCGGGCTGGGTATATATAGTGCCTCCAAGCTCACTCTCGAGCCCGCACACCTCCACAACCTCACTAGACCACGCCCAGCCACTGGAAGAGCCTCGAGGGGCCCTTTTTCCTCAACTCCGGCCACCTCCGTCCGCCTCGGGCTCCAGCAGCATCCGCTCGGGTGAGAGCTCCTCCACCGCCCTGGACTCGTTCGTAGCCTCCTAGCACCTACATGAGTCTAACCCCCACTCCAATTTGACCCTAGAAGCTCTCTCGGACGAGGCCCACGACCACCCGAGCCGCCGTCCACTGAAGATAGGGTCGCCGTCGACGTGGGGCTCGCCGACGCTCAGCTACACCACCCACCGACGCGGAAGAACACCAGGAACCCGTAGGTACCACTCCCTTCCCCTACCTCGCCGTGGATCGGTGCCGGCGACCACCGCAGCCTTCTGGCACCGGCGCGGCTCTGTTTCAGTTTTTAAACCCGATGAGTGGGACCCCCCTCGTCAGCCTCTCTCTTCCCTCCAAAACGTTTTTCTGGAAAGAGCCTTCGGGCAAAGTACGTCTTCCTATTCAGCTGGCGTACTGCGTACCGGTTCGCTTTTCTGTTTTCTATTCTAGCCCCTAGAAACTTTCTGTTTTATTACAGATGAGTCCCTGGACAGAAACTCTAATATCTTTTAAACTAAAGATGATTTTGAGTTGATTCTTTTTCTGTCCTCTTTAGTTTTCTGTCTAGTTTTTTGTCATATTTATTTGAAAAATATTTGGAGCAACTTTTTTGCACGCGTGGTATTTATGTTAGTATTCGTTTTGTTTGAATACGTAGATACCGAAGGACGTGACAGAGCCGAGAACCTCACCGAGTTAGACTCCGACTACTCCGAACCACGCAAGCATGTTTGAACCTTTGATATGATGAGTGTGTTGCATGTTTGCTCGAGTAGTTCTTCTTCATGGCATGATCATATAAGCATTTGTGGATGATTATATTTCATGCAAGCATGCTTCGGGTGAACCCGAATGTTGATTGAAACACCCCAGTCATGTGGTGACTTGATGGGTCGTGTACTGGTATTGTTAGAGCATGCCAGTCAATGGTTAATTCTAGTATCACCATGGATAGAGTCATGATTCCGTTCGTCTCCTTTTTGGTACTGTTATATGCCGTGTGTTAAGATTACGGTTTAGTCAGTTGCAAATCTCTTTCCATGTACACACCAAGTAGAGGGGCCGGGATGAGGGTTCCATGGCCCTGGATTAAAGCCCGTCATCCGGTCAGGGGGCATGGGTGTTTCTGGATGGGACCGAGAGGGGGGCTCCCCTTAGAGCGCGCATATATAAATTTGATACCATGCTATTCGAGATTGTAGCCTCCCCGTCTTAAAGTTTTTCGTGAATGTTGTCACGGGTGATTCCGGACAACAGGATGTGAAATGGGTGTGTACTAGTCAGTTGTGTTTCTGCTAAAACACCATAGACGGAACCAGTCCCTGTCGCTAGTGGAATCTGTTGGCTATGATTTAATAGTACAAGCTCTGCAGAGACAAATCTTCTGAGTAGCCATGTTTATGGCCTAGAGTCAATCTTCGTGTCAATCCCGGTGACCGTCTCTAGTAACTTTATGATAGTAACAAGAGTGGTGATTTTTGCCAAGTTCATTTTGGTAGATGCACTAACCAGTTATCTCTGTATTGATTTACCTCCTAAAGTATTTTACCGTTATACTATTGTTCATTATAAGCCCTTTATGTGATGTCCCTCAGACGTCCGACTGTGGCATTCTTGTTATTTATTTTCATTATAAGCCCTTTATGTGATGTCGCTCAGACGTCCGACTGTGGCATTCTTGTTATTTATTTTCATTATAAGCCCTTTATGTGATGTCGCTCAGACGTCAGACTGTGGCATTCTTGTTGTTCATTTTTAATATAAGCCCTTTATGTGATGTCGCTCAGACGTCCGACTGTGGCATTCTTGTTATTTATTTTCATTATAAGCCCTTTATGTGATGTCGCACAGACGTCCTACTGTGGCATTCTTGTTATTTATTTTCATTATAAGCCCTTTATGTGATGTCGCTCAGACGTCCGGCTGTGGCATTCTGGTTGTTCATTTTTATTATAAGCCCTTTATGTGATGTCGCTCAGACGTCCGACTGTGGCATTCTTGTTATTTATTTTCATTACAAGCCCTTTATGTGATGTCGCTCAGACGTCCGACTGTGGCATGTTTTTATTCTTTTTCCTCACGAGGCATCACTCAGACACTCGTTTGGCTTTCTTTTATTTATCTTATGGATTTCGGAAGGATTACCGCCCGGCTTCTATTTTTCTCGCAACACAAATTATACTATTCGGATACATATTGCTAGAATACTCACATGCATCATGTTTGCATTTATTATATCTTATGTCCGAACTGTCTTGAGAGTACATTCAAAGTACTCACCTGGCTTGTTGATTTGGCCAGATGTTGACGAAGGCCATCTCATGGATGAAGAGTTCCATAGCGAGTCCGACGTCTAGTGGAGTCCCAGTCAGTCTCTTGCGATCCTGGAGTTGATCATAGTTATATAAACGCTTCCGCCAACCACCAAATAAATTCATCGGGTCTCACTCCGACACTCGATCATCTGTGAGATATTGGAGTCACACCACCCACCACACTGTGACATACTCACCACCTTTTTATTACGAGTTAGTAGTATGCCACCCTACCATTGTGTCATATCCGCCCTTATGTATTATAAAGGCGTGCTTGTAATAAATTGTTGAGCGACGTCAGCTCAACCGTGTATAATATTCAGTACTCTGGAATTCTGTATCAAGGAATTGTCTATCAGCAAGAAGTATTCTTCCTTGCTGGTTCGATAAAAAGGTCGGTCTCTCGGTAATTATTTTACTGAAAAACCGGTCCTGACAGAAGATGGCCAGGTCCGCCACACCGTTGTAACGGGTCGGCGGATCTGTCCTAAACCTGGGTGGCCACTGCACCCGTCGTAAGGCGGGGGTGAAGGCCCGGTGGCCTGGAGCGCCGCCGTGCGCGCCCACCAAGCTGGTTGGAGGAGAGGTGCTTGCCATGGGAACTTGGCGGACGGAGAGCGGGACAGACGGGAAGGATATTTCGGCACACCCCTACCTGGCGCGCCAAATGTCGGATCTATGGTTCCGGCAAAACCGTTTTGGTTCGAACTCTGGGGTGTGCACGAAGATCTCTCCTTCCGCCCTAGCTCGACTACTCGCCGATCCCTAGGCCTAGCTCGTCAGATCCGAAGAACAGGGGACACAAGGTTTATACTGGTTCGGGCCACTGTTGTGGTGTAATACCCTAATCCAGTGTGGCGTGGTGGATTGCGTTGTAGGCTGAGGAAGAACAAGTACAGGGGGTGAATAGCCTCCTGAGGAGAGGTGTTCTTGTGCTCGAGTGAGCTTGTGGGTGTGTGGCCTTCTATCTGATCAACTCAAGATGAGATCCATGGTGGTGGCTAGCCTATTTATAATGGCCCGGGTCCTCTTCCCAAATATTGAGTGGGAAGGGATCCCACAACAGCCAAATTTGAAGGGGGGCAACTAGTACAAGCTATTCTGACAAAAGGTGGTCTCCGCGTGCCAAAGGCTCTGGTGGTGACGCCGTCGTGGGCTCCACGATGACCTCCGCTCTGCCGCCCTGCTCGTCTTGGTCTCGTTGCACCGATATGGAAAACTTTGCCTAACGCCTCGGGACTCCTCGCCTGCACCTGCTCCTTTAGAACCGAAGAGGAAACTGGCACTCTACACCCACTGGTGCCCGCCTGGCCTTGGTCGTCACTGCTCACGTCACGAGGACCTCGCGAGGTGCCCCTTGGCTCAATATCTTCGATCCTCAGGAGCCAACCTAGTGAGGTCTCACTAGGGGATGTCTTGCGTCTTTCGCCTCGCGGGGCTCGGCCCCTCGCGAGGGTCTTGAGTGGTTGCGGAAGAAGTTGGGCCGTACCAGGCCGCCTGATGAGCCACGGCCTGGGCCGCAGGTAGGCATGTCTGGGTATCCACATTTACAAAACGCCGACAACATTCTCTAGGGATGATAGAGCCTACAGCTATAAATGCTCACCATTGCCACGAATCACGTGACACATGCCTCCGTCTACCATAGCAAGTTGACGCATTCACGTGAGAAAAAGCCCCGACAACTCAAGTGCGCTAAGTCAAGGTGCATTCGCTCGGACGATAGAGCGCTCAGCTAGTGATACATTCACCTGAGGAACTGTCTCGAGCCTACAGCTATAAATGCTCACCACTGCCACGAATCACGCGACACATGCCTCCGTCTACCATAGCAAGTTGATCACACCAACACAAAATACAATCAAAATCAGAATATGACAACAGAGAACATACACAATCAACCCAAGCACATGTCATAACATAGGAATCACACATGCATAGTAGAACATAGGATGAGAAAAATCGAAAGTGCAAACTTGCCAGGAACGGTGTTGAAGTACTCTAGCGCTTAATTCTGGTCCGCTTCACACTTCGAACAATCGATATGATAACAAGGCACCAATAAATAAACCGTACTCGCATAACACTAAAGTAAAGTTGGCAGCAATGAATTCAAATAAAAACTTAATTAACATAACATAACAGTAGTATCTATCATCTACAAGCTAATACGATCACAATGCAAAAATAATCAACTAATTTGGATCGACTGTTCAAAAGATATGGCCTTCGAAAGTTTGAATTAAAATTTAAACAAATTTGAATTTGAATTGTTCAAAAATATGAAATTTTGGTTCTACAGTATTTTCCTGGTCTCTACCTTTACACAGGAAAAAGAATTGGTGAATTTGGACATACAGACTAAAAGATAAACCTAAATGAGATTTTGATACAGAATTTGCCAAAATAAATTGCGTCAAAAATAGATTTCTTCAAAGAACTGCTGTGGCTGTGGATGTGCCATGTGGCGCAACTCTACTGGTTGTTACCTGTCCGCTGGGTGGCATAAACAACGGTCGGCCGCAATTCAGTGTGTACCGCTTCAAAGAAGAAGAAAAACAACATTGATCTGAGTGGTTCAAATCAGATCGTGTGGTCGGGATATGCTCACGGGACAAAGAACATAGGAAGGGCGCCGGAGTTTGAACGAGACTGTGGCGGCGCTCGGACTTGGAGCGTACGCTCATTGGAGAGCCCCCCCGGGCTCGAGGACGAAGGGACGATGAGCGGATGGAGGCGTAGAACTCGAAAACGACTTCGAGGATGGCCAGCGCCTCCTCTAGCGTTGGGTACGTTCTGATGGAGTACAACTGGCGGCGATCTTGCTTCTGGTGAGCTCCAAATTGTTTGTTTAGATGCGTTCCTGAGAAGAACTGGGAGTCTGGGAGATAGAGCATGGCATGGCGAAGGGAACAGAGAAGACCGGAGGTTCTGGGAACCTAGAGACGCGACATAATCAACGACGACAGGAGCTTCGGGGCGGCGGGTTCCGGCGAGATTGGGGCGGCTCTGTAGGGCAAGGTACTTGGGTATTTGGGGAAAATCGGCAAAGGAGGGGTTAATAATCTAATATAGGGTGTCCCCTGTGGCCTAGGGATCGATAATCGATCGAATCCATCGATTTGGATTCGTCTCGGTTCAGGCGCTACATTGTTTATGATGAACACAGTTGCTAGAGGAGATGAAAAGTGGGACCCCATTGTCAGCGGCAGAGAGGAAAGAAAAACAAAGAAAAAGGGGAAGGCCCGCGGTTTGGGCTGCTCTGCTGCTGGGCTTTGGCCTATTGCGGTCACTGCGCGCGCTACGCTCTGTTCGGCTGGCTGGGCCGCGGTGTTGGCTGGCCTGGCCGGCCGGATGGCTTCTTTTTTTAAAACAATATAGACATTAGAAAGGAAACTAACTAAACTAAAACACAAGTCTAAAAACTAAATACAAATACATATTGACACAGTACAATCAAAACTACTAATATAAAATATAGGAACACTAGTTCCACCTATAATGCAATTTTGTTAAATCCTTTGCATGCAATAGGCCACTCAAACATTAAAATAAAACAAAAATAAAATAATTTTGAGATTATGAAAAAAATACCAAAACATAACAAAAGGACTGGAAATAATATTTTGGACATTATGACAATTTTAACCCCCAAAGACACAAAAATATATTTTATGCAATGCATGCATACAAAGAGCATTATAACAACAACAAAACTTTTAAGTTTTAACAACTCCAAAAATACTATCAATATTTAGAAAATTCAAAATGAGAATTAAAAACATGATGTAAAAGAATGATCCTATTAACATTCCAAATTTGAAAAAATTGGGATGTTACTCTCTACCCCCCTTAGAATGAATCTCATCCTCGAGATTCGAGTTGGCTAGCAAAGGTTAAAGTTGGGAACTTGACATAATCCATATTCCCAAATATCGAGGCTTACTCATTGCATATTTCCAAATCTCCCTTGTCATGACTAAATATGATGCATCAACGCTGAAAGAACAGTCACGATACTTGATCTTAATTAAGAATCTTACCAAAGACTGATGCATTATCTATAGGCGGCGGAGGGGTGAGAGCCCCTCCGAGATTAAGTACCATGTTGAAGTAGAGAATTACAGCAGGAATAGAGAGGTTACACCACTACATAGAGGGGGAGAAAGTTGGTGTTGACGGTAGCAAGATTGTTGATGTAGATCACCGTCACAATCCTAGCCCCGGTGGCACTCCAGCGCCACCGGGAGAGAGGGGGAGAGAGCCCCCTGCTTGTTCTTCTTCTTTGGCGCCCCCTAGATGGGAGAAGGGTTCCACTTTGGTCATTGTCCTCCATGGCGGCAGAGGGGCGAGAGCCCCTCCAAGATTGGAAGTGTCTCTCTATTCTCTTTTGTTTCGCGCTCCTAGTTTCGGGCCCTTCACCGTTTCTTAAATTCCTGGAGATCCATAACTCCAATTGCGTTGAAATTTTGACACAATTTTTCTCTCCATAAATTAGCTTTCTTGCGCCAGAAGAAGGGCCCCAATCGACGTCTGAGGAGGGCATAAGATACCTAGGTGTGCTAGTGGGTGCCTTGTTGGAGAACGTAGTATTTCAAAAAAATTCCTACGATCACTCAAGATCTATCTACTAGAAGCATAGCAACGAGAGGGGAGAGTGTGTCTACGTACCCTCATAGACCGAAAGCGGAAGCGTCTAGTGACGCGGTTGATCTATTCGAACGTCTTCGTGATCCAACCGATCCAAGCACCGAATGTACGACACCTTCGCGTTCAGCACACGTTCAGCTCAATGACGTCCCACGAGCTATTGATCCAGTTGAGCTTCACGGGAGAGTTTTGTTAGCACAACGGCATGGTGAGGGAGATGAAGAAGTTACCGGCGCACAGCTTCACCTAAGCAATACAATGATATTACCAAGGTGTGTTTCTGTGGAGGAGGGCACTGCTCACGGCAAAAACAATGTTGCTTGTATGTTCTAGGGTGCCCCCTGCCCCTGTATATAAAGGAGCAAGGGGGAGGGCCGGCCGGCCCTAGGGCGCGCCAAGGAGGGGAGCAATCCCACTCCTAGTAGGAGTAGGACTCCCCTTTCCTACTCCTAATAGGAGTGGGAAAGTAAGGAGAAAGAAGAAGAAGGAAGGAGAGAGGTGGCCGCCCCCCACTCCAAGTCCAACTAGGATTCCCTCGAGGGGGCGCCGGCCAGCCCTATGGGCTGCCTCTCTCTTTTCCCTCAAGATCCACTATTGCCTAATGCTCCCCCGGGGGGTTCCGGTAACCCCTCCGGCACTCTGGTTTTCTCCGAAATCACCCGGAACAATTCATGTGTCCGAATATAGCCGTCCAATATACCAATCTTTATGTCTCGGACATTCGGACACTCCTCGACATGTCCGTGATCTCATCCGGGACTCCAAACTACGTTCGGTACATCAGAACTCATAATAGCTATCGTCATCGAACGTTAAGCGTGCGGACTTTACGGGTTCGAGAACTATGTAGACATGACCGAGACTCATCTCCGGTCAATAACCAATAGCGGAACCTGGATGCTCATATTGGTTCCTACATATTCTACGAAGACCTTTATCGGTCAAACCGCATAATAACATACGTTGTTCCCTTTGTCATCGATATGTTACTAGCCCCAGATTCAATCGTCGGTATCATCATACCTAGTTCAATCTCGTTATCGGCAAGTATCTTTACTCGTTCGTAATACATCATCTCGTGACTAACTCATTAGTCGTTTGCTTGCAAGGCTCATTATGATGTGTATTACCGAGAGGGCCCAGAGATACCTCTCCGACACTCGGAGTGACAAATCCTATTCTTGACCTATGCCAACACCACAAATACCTTCGGAGACACTTATAGAGCATCTTTATAATCACCCAGTTATGTTGTGGCGTTTGATAGCACACAAGGTGTTCCTCCGGTATTCGAGAGTTGCATAATCCCATAGTCATAGGAACATGTATAAGTCATGAAGAAAGCAATAGCAGTAAAACTAAATGATCAAGTTGCTAAGCTAATGGATGGGCTTGTCCATCACATCAAATGACACCTCATGTCTATGGTTAGGAAACATAACCATCTTTGATCAATGAGCTAGTCTAGTAGAGGCATACTAGGGACACTCTGTTTTGTGTATCTATTCACACATGTACTAAGTTTTCGGTTAATACAATTCTACCATGAATAATAAACATTTATCATGATATAAGGAAATACAAATAACAACTTTACTATTGCCTCTAGCGCATATTTCCTTCAGTCTCCCACTTGAACTAGAGTCAATAATCCAGATTTTACATAGTAATGATTCTAACACCCTTGGAGTCTTGGTGCTGATCATGTTTTGCTCGTGGAAGAGGCTTAGTCAACGGGTCTGCGACATTCAGATCCGTATGTATCTTGCAAATTTCTATGTCTCCCTCCTTGACTTGATCGTGGATGGAATTGAAGTGTCTCTCGATGTGCTTTGTTCTCTTGTGAAACATGGATTCCTTCTTCAAGGCTATTGCTCCAGTGTTGTCACAAAAGATTTTCATTGGACCCGATGCACCAGCTATTACACCAAGATCAGATATGAACTCCTTCATCCAGACTCCTTCATTTGTTGCTTCCGAAGTAGCTATGTACTCTGCTCCGCACGTAGATCCCGCTATACGATAGCTCCATCGTTCAATAAAAATACATATACGATTTGTGACTTAGAGTCATCCGGATTAGTGTCAAAGCTTGAATCGACGTAACCATTTACGACCAGCTCTTTGTCACCTCCATAAACGAGAAACATATCCTTTGTCCTTTTCAGGTACTTCAGGATGTTCTTGACTGCTGTCCAGTTATCCACTCCTGGATTACTTTGGTACCTTCCTGCTAAACTTATAGCAAGTCACACATCAGGTTTGGTACACAGCATTGCATACATGATAGATCCTATGGCTGAGGCATAGGGAATGACTGTCATTTTCTTTCTATCTTCTACGGTGTTCGGACATTGAGTCTTACTCAACTTCACACCTTGTAACACAAGCAAGAACCCTTTCTTTGACTGATCCATTTTGAACTTCTTCAAAACTTTATCAAGGTATGTGCTTTGTGAAAGTCCAATTAAGAGTCTTGATCTATCTCTATAGATCTTGATGCCTAATATATAAGGAGCTTAACCGAGGTCTTTCATTGAAAATTCTTATTCAAGTATCCTTTTATGCCATCCAGAAATTATATATCATTTCCAATCAACAATATGTCATCTACATATAATATCAGAAATGCTACAGAGCTCCCACTCACTTTCATGTAAATACAGGCTTCTCCAAAAGTCTGTATAAAATCATATGCTTTGATCACCTCATCAAAGCGTATATTCCAACTTCGAGATGCTTGCACCAGTCCATATATGGATCGCTGGAGCTTGCACACTTTATTAGCACCATTAGTATCGAAAAAACCTTCTGGTTGCATCATATACAACTCTTCTTTGAGGTATCCATTTAGGAATGAAGTTTTGACATCCATTTGCCAGATTTCATAATCATAAAATGCGGCAATTGCTAATATGATTCGGACAGACTTAAGCATCGCTACGGGTGAGAAAGTCTCATCGTAGTCAACTCCTTGAACTTGTCGAAAACCTTTTGCAACAAGTCGAGCTTTGTAGACAGTAACATTACCATCGGCGTCGGTCTTCCTCTTAAAGACCCATTTATTTTCAATGGCTTGCCGATCATTGGGCAAGTCAACCAGAGTCCATACTTTGTTCTCATACATGGATCCCATCTCAGATTTCATGGCCTCGAGCCATTTTGCGGAATCTGGGCTCATCATCGCTTCATCATAGTTTACAGGTTCATCATGGTCTATAACTTGACTTCCGGAATTGGGTTGCCATACCACTCTGGTGCGGAACGTACTCTGGTTGACCTATGAGATTCAATAGTAACTTGATCCGAAGTTTCATGATCATCATCATTAGCTTCCTCGCTAACTGGTGTAGGAATCACTGGAACTAGTTTCTGTGATGTGCTACTTTCCAATTCGGGAGAAGGTACAATTACCTCATCTAGTTCTACTTTCCTCCCACTCACTTCTTTCGTGAGAAACTCCTTCTCTAGAAAGAATCCATTCTTAGCAACGAGTATCTTGCCTTTAGATCTGTGATAGAAGGTGTACCAAACAGTCTCTTTGGGTATCCTATGAAGACACATTTCTCCGACTTGGGTTCGAGCTTATCAGGTTGAAGCTTTTTCACATAAGCATCGCAACCCCTAACTTTAAGAAACGACAACTTTGGTTTCTTGCCAAACCATAGTTCCTAAGGCGTCATCTCAACGGATTTAGATGGTGCCCTATTTCACGTGAATGCAGTTGTCTCTAAAGCATAACCCCAAAATGATAGTGGTAAATTGGTAAGAGGCATCATAGATCGCACCATATCTAATAAAGTACGGTTATGACACTCAGACACACAATTACGCTGTGGTGTTCCGGGTGGCGTGAGTTGTGAAACTATTCCGCATCGTTTAGAATGAAGACCAAACTCGTAATTCAAATATTCGCCTCCACAATCAGTTTGTAGAAACTTTATTTTCTTGTTATGATGATTCACTACTTCACTCTGAAATTATTTGAACTTTTCAAATGTTTCAGACTTGTGTTTCATCAAGTAGATATACCCATATCTGCTCAAATCATCAGTGAAGTTCAGAAAATAACGATACCAGCCGCGAGCCTCAACACTCATTGGTCCACATATATCAGTATGTATGATTTCCAATAAATCAGTTGCTCGCTGCATTGTTCCGGAGAACGGAGTCTTAGTCATCTTGCCCATGAGGCATGGTTCGCAAGCACCAAGTGATTCATAATCAAGTGATTCCAAAAGTACATCAGCATGGAGTTTCTTCATGCGCTTTACACCAATATGACCTAAACTGCGGTGCCACAAATAAGTTGCACTATCATTATCAACTTTGCATCTTTTGGCTTCAATATTATGAATATGTGTATCACTACGATCGAGATCTAACAAGAATAGACCATTCTTCATGGGTGCATGACCATAAAAGATATTACTCATATAAATAGAACAACCATTATTCTCTGATTTAAATGAATAACCGTCTCGCGAAAAACAAGATCTAGATATAATGTTCATGATCAACGCTGGCACCAAATAACAATTATTTTGGTCTAAAACTAATCCCGATGGTAGATGTAGAGGTAGTGTGCCGACGGCGATCACATCGAGTTTGGAACCATTTCCCGCGCGCATCGTCACCTCGTCCTTAGCTAATCTTCGTTTAATCCGTAGCCCCTATTTCGAGTTACAAATATTTGTAACCGAACGAGTATCAAATACCCAGGTGTTACTACAAGCATTAGTAAGGTACACATCAATAACATGTATATCCACCAAATACTTGGGGCAGTTCCGCTTCCAGTGTCCAGTCCCTTTGCAGTAGAAGCACTCGGTTTCAGGCTTGGCTCCTAACTTGGGTTTATTTGTGGGAGTAGCAACTATCTTGCTATTCTTTTTGAAGTTCCCTTTCTTTCCCTTGCCATTTTTCTTGAAACTAGTGGTCTTTTTAACCATCAACACTTGATGCTCCTTTTTGATTTCTACCTCCGCAGCTTTGAGCATAGCGAAGAGCTCGAGAATAGTCTTTTGCATCCCTTGAATGTTATAGTTCATCATGAAGCCTTTATAGCTTGGTGGTAGTGATTGAAGAACTCTATTAATAACACTATCTTCGTCTACTTTGCAACCAAGTTGAGTCATATGATTATAGTACCCAGACATTCTGAGCAAGTGTTCACTGATAGAACTGTTCTCCTCCATCTTGCATCTATAGAACTTATTGGAGATTTCATATCTCTCAATTTGGTCCTTTGCTTTAAATATAACTTCAACTCTTGGAACATCTCATATGCTCCATGACGTTCAAAACATCGTTGAAGTCCCGGTTCTAAGCCGTAAAGCATGGCACACTGAACTATCGAGTAGTCATGAGAACTCGTCTGCCAAACGTTCAAAGCATCTACATTAGCGGGAGGGGGCTTGTCACCTAACGGTGCTTCAAGGACATAATTCTTCTGTGCAGCGATGAGGATAATCCTCAAGTTATGGACCCAGTCCGTGTAGTTGCTACCATCATCTTTAAACTTAGCTTTCTCTCGGAACGCATTAAAATTCAAGGGAACGATAGCACGTGCCATTGATCTACAACAACATAGATATGCAGAAACTATTAGGACTAAGTTCATGATAAATTAAAGTTCAATTAATCATATTACTAAAGAATTCCCACTTATATAGACATCCCTCTAGTCATCTAAATAATCACGTGATCCAAATCAACTAAACCATGACCGATCATCACGTGAGATGGAGTGGTTTTCAATGGTGAACATCTTATGTTGATCATATCTACTATATGGTTCACGCTAGACCTTTCGGTCTTTAGTGTTCCGAGGCCATGTCGGTACATGCTAGGCTCGTCAAGTTTAACCCGAGTATTCTGGATGTGCAAAACTGTCTTACACCCGTTGTATTCGAACGTAGAGCTTATCACACCCGATCATCATATGGTGTCTCGGCACGACGAACCTTCGCAACAGTGCATACTCAGGGAGAACACTTGTACCTTGAATTTTGTAAGGGATCATCTTATAATGCTACCATCGTTCTAAGAAAAATAAGAAGCATAATAAGATATACATCACATGCAATCAAAATATGTGACATGATATGGCCATCATCATTTTGTGCTTTTGATCTGCATCTCCAAAGCATCGTCATGATCTCCATCGTCACCGGCTAGACACCATGATCTTCATGGTAGCGTCGTGGTCGTCTCGCCAACTATTGCTACTACTAATATCGCTAACACATAGTGATAAAGTGAAGCAATTACATGACCTTCGCAATTCATACAGTAAAGAGACAACAATAAGGCTCCTGTCGGTTGCCTATAACTTTACAAAACATGATCATCTCATACAATAACGTATAACTCATCACGTCTTGACCATATTACATCACAACATGCCTTGCAAACACAAGTTAGACGTCCTCTACTTTGTTGTTGCAAGTTTTACGTGGCTGCTACGGGCTTAGCAAGAACCATTCTTACCTACTCATACAAAACCACAACAATTTTTCGTCAAGTGCGATGTTTTAACCTTCACAAGGGCCGGGCGTAGCCACACTCAGTTCAACTAAAGTGAGAGAGACGGACACCCGCCGGTCACCTTTAAGCAACGAGTGCTCATAACGGTGAAACCAGTCTCGCGTAAGAGTACGCGTAATGTCGGTCAGAGCTGCTTCATCTCACAATACCGCTGAAAAAAAGTGTGACATGCTGGTAAGAAGTATGACTATTATCACCCACAAATCATTGTGTTCTACTCGTGCATATCATCTACGCATAGACCTGGCTCATAATGCCACTGTTGGAGAATGTAGTATTGCAAAAAAATTCCTACGATCACTCAAGATCTATCCACTAGAAGCATAGCAACGAGAGGGGAGAGTGTGTCTACGTACCCTCGTAGGCCGAAAGCGGAAGCGTCTAGTGACGCGGTTGATGTAGTCAAACATCTTTGTAATCCAACCGATCCAAGCACCTAACGTACGACACCTCCGTGTTCAGCACACGTTCAGCTCAATGACGTCCCACGAGCTATTGATCCAGTTTAGCTTCACAGGAGAGTTTCGTCAGCACGATGGCGTGGTGACGGGGATGATGAAGTTACTGGCGCAGGGCTTCGCATAAGCACTTCAACGATATGACCGAGGTGTGTTTCTATGGAGGGGGCACCACACACGGCTAAAACAATGTAGCTTGTATGTTCTAGGGTGCCCCCAGCCCCTGTATATAAAGGAGCAAGGGGGAGGGCCGGCCGGCCCTAGGGCGCGCCAAGGAGGGGAGCAATCCCACTCCTAGTAGGACTAGGACTCCCATTTCCTACTCCTACTAGGAGTGGGAAAGGAAGGAGAAAGAAGAAGAAGGAAGGAGAGAGGTGGCCGCCCACCACTCCTAGTCCAAATAGGATTCCCTGGAGGGGGCGCCGGCCAGCCCTATGGCCTGCCTCTATCTTTTCCCTCAAGGCCCACTATGGCCCAATACTCCCCTTGGGGGTTCCGGTAACCCCTCCGGCACTCCGGTTTTCTCCAAAATCACCTGGAACAATTCCGGTGTCCGAATATAGCCGTCCAATATATCAATCTTTATGTCTCGGACATTCCGAGACTCCTCGCCATGTCTGTGATCTCATCCGGGACTCCGAACTACCTTTGGTATATCAAAACTCATAAACTCATAATAACGATCGTCATCGACCATTAAGCGTGCGGACTTTATGGGTTCAAGAACTATGTAGACATGACCGAGACTCATCTCCAGTCAATAACCAATAGCGGAACCTGGATGCTCATATTGGTTCCTACATATTCTAGGAAGATCTTTATCGGTCAAATCGCATAACAACATATGTTGTTCCCTTTGTTATCGGTATGTTACTAGCCTGAGATTCGATCGTCGGTATCATCATACCTAGTTCAATCTCGTCACTGGCAAGTCTCCTTACTCGTTCCGTAATACATCATCTCGTGACTAACTCATTAGTCGTTTGCTTGCAAGGCTTATTATGATGTGTATTACCGAGAGGGCCCAGAGATACCTTTCCAACACTCGGAGTGACAAATCCTATTTTCGATCTATGCTAACACCACAAATACCTTCGGAGACACCTGTAGAGCATCTTTATAATCACCTAGTTATGCTGTGATGTTTGATAGCACAAAAGGTGTTCCTATGGTATTCGGGAGTTGCATAATCCCATTGTCATAGGAACATGTATAAGTCATGAAGAAAGCAATAGGAGTAAAACTAAACGATCAAGTTTCTAAGCTAACGGATGGGTCTTGTCCATCACATCATTCTCCTAATGATGTGATCACATTGATCAAATGACACCTTATGTCTATGGTTAGGAAACATAACCATCTTTGATCAACGAGCTAGTCTACTAGAGGCATACTAGGGACACTCTGTTCTGTCTATGTATTTACACCTGTACTAAGTTTCCGGTTAATACAATTCTAGCATGAGTAATAAACATTTATCATGATATAAGTAAATACGAATAACAACTTTATTATAGCCTCTAGGGCATATTTCCTTCATGCCCGGCACGCCCTATTGGGTTGTGGTCACAGTGGGCCCCTGTTTGCGTTGATTCCAAGTCTAAAAATCACATATATTCCAAAATAATTCTCCGTAAATTTTTATCGCGTTTGGACTTCGTTTGATATGGATTTTCTACGAAACAAAAACATGCAACAACAGGGACTCGCTCTAGGCACTGGATCAATGGGTTAGTCCAAATAAATCATATAAATTGTTGCCAAAAGTATGTCAAAGTTGAATAATATTAGCATGAAACAATGAAAAATTATAGATATGATGGAGACATATCATGGTTGCAGCAAGCACTAAGCATTTGTTTGGTGGCTAACTTACGAGTACAAGAATAAGAAGAGAATACGCATAACGGTCGCAATCTAGTAATGATCAAGAACTGATCCTCAACTAGTTGCGAGCAAACATAACCCCACTGTATTCTCTTCCCAAACTCCCTCGAAAAGAGGTGATCATGGTTATGCACGCGGGTGGTGTATTTTAATTCGGGTTTAGTATCAGGTTCTCTACAGCCGGATATTATAAATCTCCAGGTCGCCACATAACCGCGGGCACGGCTTATGATAAGGGTGCTCCAACTTAGTCCATCACAAACTATCACATGCATCCGATGGAACATCCTCACACCGTGAAGAACACGATGCTTATGATAAGGCATTCCGGTGGACCTGCCTCTCCTCAAAGGTCAAAACTAATCTAGCGAGACCACCTAATGTGTCATCACCGCTATAAGAGCCATGTGTATCTCGTTCTCAGGACACAACCGTCTATGAATAGTGGATGATAGCCAAAAGACCTCAAGTCGCCCCGAGGCGGCACCACCGACTGCTAGTTAGGTGGACCAACACTCATGAGGAGCACTGGCCCGGTTTGTTGATTAATTATCCTCAGGTGCTAGCTGATCCATATGCAAGTTTTAGTTATTATTAGGCAAATGGTAAAGCCAAAGTAGGGCCTTGCTGGAAGAGATCTATCCTAAGCGATTGGACAGGGGGTTCCCATAACAGCCCACATGTGTTAGGAACGCTCACCAAGGAACATAACACCGATTTGATACAAACTAGGGCTGCAAGAGTGGAACAAAACACCAAGCAAAAGGCCAAGCCTTCTACCCTTTACCAATATATATGTGCATTAATTAAATAAGAGATATTGTGATATCCCACGATATCCATGTCCCAACATGGAACAACCTACACTGCATCTACAACTAGCAATGCTATAAGAAGGGCTGAGCAAAGTGGTAACATAGCCATACAACATTTTGCTGGGACATTGGAAAAGTTTGGAGGTTGTACCATGGCAAGTTGGGAGGCTTGACAAACAAGTGGTAGGTAGCGCTGCATAGCGATAGTATTGAGACAACTAGCAAAGTAAAGATAGTAGTGATATCCAAGGTTATGCTCATCTTGCCTGAAATCCAGCTAGGAAGAAGATTGAGTCCATTAACTAGACGAATAGGTGAAGTCGAATGAATCCTCACAATCGCAACGTTACTGGAATTATCGACAAGAAGCAAAACTGGAAAGAAGCAAACATCATGGTGAACACACAAGCATAAACATGGCATGATCCACAAACAATTATGATGCATGTTAGGTTTGAATAGGCATGGCATGGCAAAGTGCATCGAACAATACTACAAATTAAGTGGAGCTCAATATGAAGTGAGTTGCATATTGATGAAAGACCACATTCAGTTACATGAACAAGACAATATTAAATGTTGGTTAACATGGCAAGGGGTGAGGCATGAGTAAACCAACTATTTAGGCAAATTTAAATGAGGCAGGAAACAAACAAACAACAATTCCGGAAAATCCCCATGTGCATAATTCAAATTTGGTACTATTCTGCCTAAACATAATTTTAGTATTGTTAAACAACAAAATGAATTGCACCATGTTAATCTATGCATTTTTCTACCCCATTTACATATACACTTTATTTAATTCCGAGCTACGGTTATTTAGTTATGAAATAAACCATTTTAGCATGTCATATATGCAAATTAATGCAAACAGCAATGTAAACATTTTGAACGTGGATGAAAGTTGCAAATTGTTGCACAGGGTGCTAAATAGCGGAAGGGCTGTTGGGAGCTCACCCATGGGCTTTGGCCCATTGGTGAAGCGGCTGAGGCGCACTGGCTGGGCCTCCGAAGCCCGCTAAGCTATCGACTAGAGAGGCAGTGCGCGGTGAGCGCACACGGTCGTGTGAGCAGGGTAGGCGAGCGAATAAGTGTTTTTACCGGTGCCGGGAGGTACCGGTGTTCGATCCACCGTTGGTTCCTTTCCCAAGATTCGTTTTGTTTCCACTAGTATAACTTGGTAAATCCAGAAGCAACCTTATACAATGGTAATACAACTGAAAGGGACTGACAGAATACAATATCATTGACCCCACCACTCTGATGTATCTAATAGTACTACCTTTCTCGCAGACACGGCCTTCTCCGTTCCCCTCGCTCTGACAATATTTTCTCTCCCCGTCGCCATTGTTTCTGCTTAAGTTCTTCTCCATGTCACAGAATCCAAGATTCAAACTCATGATCTAAGCTAGTTCTAAAAGTTGGAAAAGCCATAGCCAGAGGACCCTCTGATTTGGCACTCTATATTTGGATCTTGACCCAGATTTCTGATCCGAATCAGGTTGGTGATCTCCCTGTCACCATTGTTTCTGCTCAACTTATTCCCACCATTCCAGATCTATCCATGGTAGACTGAATCAGGTTGGTGATTAGTATATAATTTATTTTCCTTACTCTTGATTTCCTGTTCTGATCCGAATAGATCCCTTTTTCATTACTTTTGTATAGTTTATTGAATCATTGAGCTGCCGTGGTTAATATATGTCATTCGCTCCTAAACGCTGATCTCGAATCTTATTATAGTTGTTTGAAATAAATTAAGATCGTAGGTTAAGATGGCTAGTGATGGTGATTGTCTCAGAGGTTGTTTTATGCAACTACTAAACATGGTGGAGCAACCAACAACATGTTTCAACCAATCGTAAGTTCTGCTCATTACATATACTTTTGTCATTTTTACTTCATAGTCCTTACTTAGTTGCACTCTTTTACATTTTTCAAACAATTTAACTATTATAATTCATTAATTTATCCTAATTGTCCCTTTTTTAGGAACACATTACCATCATTACCTGAATATAGTTCGTGCTATTCCGATAGAGAAGATTATGCGGAAGACAATGATGATGTACTGTCTAGACCAAATTTAAGGTAAACTTTAATTTTATCTTCCATGAAATCTTTAAATGTATTTTTAATTAATTATTAGTGTATATATTAAATTGGATACTTGTTTATAAATAGGGTTGACACATATGATTATGCCGATGATTGTAATGAAGTACAGTCACGCCCAGATTGTGCAAAAGTAAACCTAAGAATTGGTGATTTCAAGGATGGGACTGAAACTCTAGATGAACAGTTCCTTTTTTCTGCGTACAATGTTGAGACTGAAGAGACCGATTCGAATGAACGATGCCTTGAGTAAGTAAATTTACTGTACTATCTTGTCTTATGAAATTTTATATAATATTTTTTCCATCTAGAGATTCCTGTTGTTTTACAGAGGAGGACAAGTTGGAGCTGTTGAACACGGAATTAGAAGTTATTGCGAAGATACATCTGTTCAGATGTTAAGGCCTTTTGTTGGTATGAAGTTCTCCTCAAAAGCAGAAGCGTTCGACTTCTATAATACTTATTCTTGGGTGCTTGGTTTCAGTATTAGGAATGGTGATAATTATATAAATTGCAATCGTGTACAGACAACGCAGGAATTCAGCTGCCAACGAGCAGTAAGTAGTTTTCTTATGAATGAACTTTTTTTTGGTATAGTTGTATGTCTCAAGTGATTGATTATTACTGTGCTTTGTTTGACCAAGGATTCAACAAGAATACAAAATATGCCACTACTAGATGTGGTAGCAAGGCCCAGCTGTGGGTACATTTGAATGACAATTCTGAATGGTATGTGAAAGTTTTTAGGGAGGAACACAATCATGATTTGGTGGAATCTTGCAGCGAGAAGAAGCATCTGCATTCACATCAGCATATTGACAAGCCTATCAGAGATTTAATAAAGAATCTTCGAGAGAACAATGTGTCACTAACAAGGGTTAATTCTATAGTAGCTGGTTTCTATGGATCAACCAGGAAAGTACCATTCTGCAAGCGGAAGTTACGTACTGTATGTTCACAGATTGCTAGTGAAACCCTTCAGGATGACATTGCGAAGACACTTGAGAACTTTCGTGATATGATGGCAAAGGACTATAGATTTGCTTTTTGTGCACAGGTTGATGATGACAATAGGTTAAAGTCACTTATGTGGACAACTGGAAGGAGTCGTTCATTATATAAGCACTTTGGAGATGCAATAACTTTTGATACTACGTATGGAACAAACATATACAAAATGCCATTTGGTATGTTTGTTGGTGTTAGTAACCACTTCGAAAGGGTAATATTCGCTATAGTTTTCTTAACTAACGAGAAGGTAGAGAATTTTTGTTGGGCTTTTAAGCAATTTGTTGATATGATGGGTGGAAAACCTCCAATAACAATTCTTACATGTGATGAACTACGTCAAACTACACATGTACTTTGTTAATTTACATAATATTTGTGGTCTTATTGTGTTTAGCTTGTAATTTTTTTGTATTTGCTTTAAATAAACGAAAACTGTTTTAATATATCAATCCATTCCTTACAATTGCAATTTATTTTAGATCAGGCTAGAGCCATTGGAAATGCTGTCGTGAAAGAGCTTCCTTATGCTAATCATAGATGGTGAAAATGGCACGTTCTGAAGAGGGTTCATGAACTTCTTGGTGTTGTGTACAGCAAGCGCAAAACTTTTTCTCATGATTTCCATAAGTTAGTGAACCACATGGTAACTCTAAAAGAGTTTCAAGATGCCTGGAAATTTGTTACTGAGAAATATTCCCTACATGAACATCCTTTCATGACCACAGCACACGAGTGTAGGCACAAATGGGCAAAACCATATTTTGTAAAAGTATTCTGTGATAGGATGTGTAGCACTCAACAGAGTGAATGCGCAAACATGATGCTGAAGATACTGTCGGTGTACTAAAGTAGGGGTACCCTAGTATCCCGAACTTGTGCACGGGCAGTCGCAGCGCCCCGCGGCAAGGCTTGCCGGGTGGCCGCCAAGGTTCTCCGTGGTTCCTTTGGAGCCATTCAAGAACAAAGTATTCAAGCCAAGGAGACAAGAACCTGGCAAGAGGAGCTAGCCGGGAAGGCCAACCGAGGCATCTCAAAGAACTTGCCGCGACGCGCCACGCGTCCAGGCAAGGCCCGGTGAGCGGCAAGCTCCCGGACGCGACAAGACAGCGACCGCGGCAAGGCGCTTGCCGCGGCAGGCTACCACCCTATACCAGCGCTCCAGCGCATCCACCCACGTGTCGCTCTGGGACCCTTCCAGGCGTACGTGGCGGGAGGTTGTGCAGCCAGCGGTGAGCAGTGGCAAGCGGCACTGACAGGTTGCCATCGTGGCGAATGGCGGCGTCCCTGACGGCCCCTTTTTGCACTGTTTGGGCGACGCCGATGGGCATTTAATGCCCTTGTCCCCTGCCGTCAGGGTTAGGTATGAAACAATGTACATGTAGCTGTACCAACCGTAGCACCTTTTCCATTTTTACCCTCATCTGCGTTGCCACCTGTCGGTGACCCCTTGAGCATATAAAAGGAGGCCCATGCGCAACGTAGGGGGGGTTGGAACACTCAGAACTCTCACGCTCGGTCTTGTTAGCTGCTGGTATGTACTGTAGCTCCCAGCGCTCCCGAGCCAAGAACTCAATACAAACCACAAAGCAGGAGTAGGGTTTTACGCATCCGTGCGGCCCGAACCTGGGTAAACTTCTCGTGTGCTTCGCCTCGATCCGCTCTTCGTGCGATCTCCGCCCCCGCCAAACCGAAAGGGACTCGGCCCGCCGGTCCCATATGTGTTCGTGGATCAGTTTCCCCGACATCTTTGGCACGCCAGGTAGGGGGTGCGTCGAGGTTGTGTGAACCTGATCTGGCGTCCACATGAGCTAGATCATCATCATCTTCATCAACATGCCGCCGAAGAAGAAGGCTTCGGAGGCAGCTGCTCCGTCCGCGTCGATCCCACCACCGCCGGAGCCAACGGCTGGTGGGGTAGACGCCGGCGGAAGAACGGGTGTCGACGAGGGAGCTCACGGTGCCGCCAAGTCCAAGGACAAAGCTGCACAGCCCATCGGCGGCGTAGTCGACTCCCACAACGACCGGGCGCACTCCAAGACCTCGGCGTCCATACATGCATCGCGCCCATCTCAGGAGGCGCGTTACCGACAGCGTCATGGTACTCACGGTACCATACGTTTGCTGGACCCAGATCGAGCTAGTGGATCTCGGGATGCTCAAGACCAGCATGCATGCCAACATGCCGGCACGAGCAAGGCACGGTCGCCTGGACGGGATACTGCTCCTTCTAACAGAGTTAGAAGTCCGAGCATATCCCGCTCCTCACACCGTTCGCCACCGCTACCCACCACTCCAGCAGAAGCTTTGGCACGAGCTCAATTGCTCCTAGACTACCTTCCAACGGCAGACAAGGCCGACGACTGGAGGGCCACCATTCAGACTCTCATCGCCTTCGCCAACGGCGACACTCCAGGGTAGCCGAGTACATCGCAGCCGCGGCAAGTCAGCCAGGCACGGGCCGATGGCGACAAGACCAGTGGGGGTGCAACCACCGTGCACTCTCCGCCCCGAAGGCCAAAATCGCCAACTCGCCAGATCCACCTCGACAGCGACTCCACCGCGTCGTCAGATCCACGAGCTCGTCGCGATCAGCGCCAAGTTCTTCACGAACGACAGCAAGAAGACGCTCGTACTCGTATCGAGCGCCGAAGGGAAGCGCGGTGTCAATCAGACCAGCGCGCTGGGCCCGCTGTCGACATGCATGCGCCAGGGGAACCAGACGACTTGCCGTACGTGGTAGGTTGCCCTGCGTTTACTCGTGAGCTGCGGCAAGTCCAGTGGCCCCGCAGGAAGAATTTCAAACCAGACGTACCAGAGAAGTACGACGGCAAGACGCATCCGTCGGAGTTCCTCAGCATCTACACCATCGCGGTGCAAGCTACCGGGGGGCAGGACGACAAGATCCTTGCCAACTACTTCCCGCTGGTGCTCAAGCCCAACGTCAGGTCCTGGCTCATGCACTTGCCGGACAACTCCATATCTTCCTGGGCAGACCTATGCCATCAGTTTGTTGGCGCCTTTACAGGCGGCCACAAACCTCATGGCCAAGAAAGTGACCTTCATCTGCTCGCCCAGAAGGATGGAGAGCCCCTGCGCAAGTATATCCAGAGATTCAGCCGTGTACATCACAACATCCCAGATGTCCACCCTGCCGCTGTTATCAGCGCGTTCCATCAGAACGTGCGTAACCGCAGGATGAGGGAGGAGATGGCGATGTGCAAGATTAGGGACGTCAGTGAGCTATATGCCCTGGCCGACAAGTGTGCACGTGCTGAGGAAGGGAGGAAACTCCCCGGAGAGGATACATGAGCAGGGGGATCTGACAGTGAAGATGCTGCCCCGGCAAAGAAAAACCGGCGGCGGAACAACAGAAAAAAGAAAAACAAAGATGTGCTAGTCGTTGAGCAGTCCGGCAACCAAGGTGGCGCCGCGAAAGCCAAAGTTGGTAGCTCCGGCAAGGAGACTGCCGCATGCACCAACTGTCAGGCTGTGGCGGCCGCCGACAAGCAGGACGGCACCGACAAGCAGTACTGCAAGATCCACCGCACCAAGGGCCATGACCTCCAGAACTACAAGAGGGTCGAGCAGCTCGTCGAGCAGCAAAAGGCTGAGTACGAGCGGCGCGACAAGGAGAAGGCCCAAGGAGGTACTGGAGGATCCGGCCAGAAGCGCCCCGGCCGGGGAGGACGCCGCGACAAGGCCAAGCAGTGGCAAGGAGACAGACCTCCCCACGATCGCGACAAGGATGAAGATGACGACGACGATGAAGACATGGATGATGTCGAGACCAGTGAGCAGGAGTTCCAGAAAGCCACAGAGGTCTTGTGCGTTGACGGCGGTGCTTCTCTGCATACTTCACACCGCCAACTCAAGAAGTGGGTGCGGGAAGTTAATGCAGCAGAACCACCTGTTGAATCGCGCAAGCTTCTGAAATGGTCCAGCACGCCTATCATCTTTGATATTGAGGACCATCCTGATCGCACAACTGCGGTCGGGTGCTTGCCAATGTTGGTTTCACCAACCATCCGCAACCTCAAGGTCACTAAGATGCTTGTTGACGGCGGGGCCGGCTTGAACCTGATCTCCTCCGCTGTACTCCAGAAACTCCAGATCCCTAATAGCGATCTAGAAGAGACCGACACATTCCAAGGAATCAACCCGGGAAGGAGCAAGCCGAAGGGGAAGATCACGTTGCCAGTGACATTTGGCGGCGAGCTGAACTTCAGGACTGAGAAGGTCACCTTTGACGTTGCCGATTTTCCATTGCCTTACAATGGGATACTCGGCCGTCCAACACTCGCCAAATTCATGGAAGCCTCTCACTACGCATACAACATGTTGAAGATGCCAGGCCCGATAAGCGTCATCTCTGTCCCTGGCGACAAGAAGGATGCTCTTATTTGCGCCGACAAGATCTACCGGGAAGCAGCAGCCACAACAGATCGCAATACACTTGCCGCTGAAGCTCCCGGGGGGGAAGAAGAAGACCAAGTCCGGCAAGAGCTCTGATGCCCACTCCGGCAAGCGCACCTCTTCGGAGTGCTGCGCTACCGTCGAGGACGCACCATCGAGCTCCACCGGCAAGTGTAAGAAGACGATGGCAGCTCCGCCAGAGACCAAGAAGGTGTCCGCCAAGGAGGACGGCACCGGTGGTACCTT
The DNA here is from genome assembly GCA_902687465.1 of Secale cereale. Lineage (NCBI taxonomy): Eukaryota > Viridiplantae > Streptophyta > Magnoliopsida > Poales > Poaceae > Secale > Secale cereale. Next base: position 356,818,603 of record LR738711.1, read on the forward strand.
CACCATCAGTGCCACACTTGACCCTAAATAGGAAAGCGCTCTCATTGCTTTCCTGCGGGCGAACGTCGACGTGTTTGCGTGGCAACCGTCTGACATCCCCGGTGTTCCCAGGAAAGTAATTGAGCACCATCTTGCCGTCTGCCCTCAAGCGCGGCCCGTCAAGCAGAAAGTCAGGAAACAAGCAGTGGAGCGCCAAGAATTCATCGCAGAAGAGATCAAGAAATTGGAAGCAGCAGGCCTTGTCAGAGGAGTGCTCCATCCTATGTGGTTGGCCAATCCTGTAGTCATGCGCAAGGCAAACGGGAAATGGAGGCTTTGTATCGACTTCACCGATGTGAATAAAGCTTGTCCCGAAGACCCATTTCCCTTGCCGCGCATTGACCAGATTGTTGACTCCACGGCCGGATGTGACTTGCTTTCATTTCTTGAGCATACTCTGGATACCATCAAATCTTCATGGCAGAAGAGGATGAGGAGAAGACCGCATTCATCACTCCATGTGGCACGTACTGTTTCATACGGATGCCTTTTGGTTTGAAGAATGCTGGTTCAACATTTGCAAGGGTAGTCCATATAGCTTTTGAGCCGCAAATTCACAGAAATGTGGAAGCCTACATGGATGATATAGTGGTCAAGAGCAGGGACAGGGCAACCCTGATTCAAGATTTAGACGAGACCTTTGCAAATCTGCGCAAGATCCAGCTCAAGCTCAACCCCGAGAAGTGTTTGTTTGGAGTCCCTTCCGGCAAGCTTCTCGGGTTCTTCGTGTCTCAAAGGGGAATTGAAGCCAATCCCGACAAGATCAAGGCCATTGAGTAGATTGAAGCACCGAAGCGCGTCAAGGATGTACGAAGACTTGCCGGTTGCGTGGCTGCTCTCAGCAGGTTTATCTCTAAGTCCGCTGAGCGCGCCCCACCATTTTTCAAAATATTGAAAAAGGCAGTTCCAATGAAATGGACTCCGGAAGCGGAGGCTGCGCTACAAGACTTGAAGAAATACCTGTCCTCCACTCCAATACTTGTCGCACCTAAGCCACAAGAGAAGTTGCTGCTGTATCTAGCGGCAACCAATCAAGTGGTTAGTGCTGCGTTAGTAGCGGAGAGGGAGGCAGATGATGTCACACCCTACATTTTGTAACATGTTGTTTGTAACTTTGAAGCATGAAAATTTGGACCAGCAATTTTTTTTTGCATCATTTGGCTTTTATTTGGAATTGAGTTTTCTTCATGTGCTTTTTCATGTGCTCATTAAAGTCAACTATGATCTCTTGTAGATTTCATCTCCATACTCAAAACTTCTGCCCAATGATCATGCCAAGTGTTATATAACAGTATAGTATTTTCTTACAAAATTAATTTGGCCAAAAAGTATTTTATAAATTTAGTTTTCCAAAAACCCCTGAATTGAGATTTGCACTGCAAGTACTTGATTAACGGTGTAAAAAATTATTTCAAAAGGTTTATTTGAGACCTAGTAGTCATAGGACTCCCAGAAACCACAAAGGTATAATTTTAAAAGTTATTTTCCTATTTTATTTAAAGGCTTTTCCTTAAGGCCAGAAATGGTCTTTAATAGGGGAAAATTATTTAAGTATTTCAAAAATATTTGCCAAAATTCAGAGAGACTCATAGGACATATATTGTCCATATATAAGAGTTTCAACACTTGGTCATGTTCAAAATAATGGGCTAAACCCTCTAAAACCCTTTCTGGATATTTCAAGCTTTTGAAATATTTACAAAGGAATTTTTCTCCAAAAATTCCAGGGAAATTCTATCATGTCATATATGACATATTTGATGATCTTGCCAAGTCCCATGCCTTGGGAAGCAAGAAAACCTCCTCAAACCCCTTCATAACCATTCTGTCCATATTTGAAGTTTGAGCAACTCTACATTGCCAAACTTGTCCAAATGCTCTCAAACTTGGTGCACATGCTAGAATGGCCTAATAAGGCACCTAGACCAAATGGCACAAGATTTGGAATAGAGCAACTTGATCAGATCACCTCAAAACCCTTTCTGTTCAAATGCAAATTTGAACAACTTTACATTACCAACTTTTTATCTGGAGCCTCAAACTTTGTGGGCATGATCAATACCCCAAATGATGATGCTACACCAAGTGGTGCATCAAGGGGAGATGATTAGCTTGACTCAATCAAGATGAAACTGTTTCTGTTGATTTCTAGGGTTCACCAAAGTTACATTGGCTAGTTTCTTCAAATGAGCCCAAATTTGGTGAAGCACCCTATTTTCTCATATCTTTCAACCCTGTCAAGTGCCATGTCAAGTGGACCTCATTTACTTGATCAAACACAGATCAAACACCTTCTACAGAAATTCTAAAACCTCCAACTTGACCACTTTCACCTTTCTCCATAGCCTCAACTTCTTACCACATGCTCATTGAGTTACTAGCCACCTCCAGTAACTCCCCCAGCACCTCAGCTCCATGATTGGGGGCTGAAACCCTAGCTTTACCTTGCTGTGCAACCACCTTTCACCATTTTTACCAACACTCTCACCCTCTCTCTGCACCCCAGAGCATCCAAGGCCTCAGGGCAATTCTTTACTCCCCCCTCATCGCCCCAGACACTGTTGGACACGCTGGGACGGGCCAAACCGGCGAGAGCACGCTGATGCCGGTCATACGCACGCTCCAGAGCGCGTGAACAGTGCACCTCGCACGCTGGCTCGGGCCAATCGCCGCTCCCCGACAGCCTCGGGCCTCCCCCTCGCGCCAGTCCAGGCGTCTCGACGTCCGCAACCTCCCCGGCGCTGTCCCCCTCCTCATGCGCCCTCCAGTAGCCGCCGTCGCACGCGCGCTGGCCGCCCGCGGCAGCCACTCCTTTGCCTCGCACGCGCGCACCTCCCTGTCGCTCCCCCGCTCCTCCTCTTACCTCAGCTGGACGTGGAGCTCGTCCAGGAGCTCCACAGACCCATTCCCCAAGCCTCCCGTGCGCTGTAGCCTCGCCGATGAGCTCGCCGGCGCACTGGACCACGGGTCCTCGTCGAGCCCCTATAAATAGACCCCCCCGAGCTTCTTCAACACCACAACCAGCCTCACACCTCTCCACTGATCCCTCCTGCACCCTCAGTTCGACCCCGGAGCGCCCCAGTGCTCGGGATTGACCGGAGCTCCGCCGCGTCGGGCCGCCGGCGATCTCGAGGTACAGGCCTCCCCTGCCTCTCCTTCCGCTCGTTTCGGAACTGCCGCACTCCACTGACCCTTTCCCCCTCTTTCCCCCTCCATTTGCAGTCGGAAACGACCCCGACCACCGTCCTCCGACGAGCCTCCGCCGTCGCACCTCGTCGCCGGCGAACCAGGGCTCCCCGCCGTGCCGCGCTACCACCGCTGCAACCGCGACACGACACTGAGTCCGTCCCTGGCCACCGTTGCCGTCGCCATGGCCGGTATCGTCGCCGGTGAGCTCGCCGCCGCCGTGACCAAGGGGTTAGAGATGACAGGCGGGCCCCGCCTGTCATCCCCCCACATCTCTCCCCTCCCCTGTGCCGCTGACCCACGGGCCCCGCCCGTCAGGTTTGAAACCTGACGTGCGCGCGCGCTGGCACCGTGCGGCTGGGCCAGCCCGTTTGGGCCGTGCACTGTGGCCTCTTCTGGCCCAGTGCACAGGACCCCCTTTTCCCTTTTTCTTTTCTGTAAAATGATTCAAACATTTATGCAGAAAAGAATATTAATCCAAATTAAATATTTCCAACTCCTAAAAACTTGCAATATTCCAACCTATTTAATGGTACCACTTTCACTCAAATCCATGAAACTTTCCTGTACTGTTCAAATTTAAATTCAAATTTGAGCATATAACTCCTGTTCAAAATCAATATATCCTATTCTGTAACTCCAAAACTCCAACTAAGATTTTTCCCCATCTTAGAAATCCCTCTAGTATTTTACAAAAATGATTTGACATTTTTCTGAGCACTTTGACTTTTCTGTTTTATTTGTATTCTTATTTTCCCGTGGTTATTATGCGACGTATAGATCCCGTATTTGACGAAGTTGCTGTGGAAGAAGAAGGAGAAGGACTTGAAGACTTTGAAGACCAAGCCAATCCAGGCAAGCAGCCCTTTGACCATGATACACTTGTTCCTCGGAACCCGTTTGTTTCCGATACATGATGATAGGGTTACGATGGTAACCTAGATGAACCACCACATGATGCATGCCTTATTGTTGATCTTGCTATGTGCTAGATGTCATGAAAATAGTTGGTCTTGATGCTTATATGATGCATGTGTGTTATGAACCCTCGTAGTTGAAATCTTTGCATGAACCTATCGGGTGCCCCTAATGCCCGAGGGTGATGAAGTGTTAGGTCATCACTTGCGAAAGAAGTGATGTGCCGGTAATATCATGAGCATGGTGGAATGATGGGTTAGATTTATGTGTGACTACCGTCCCAACCAAACATGTGCAACCACACTACCCATTATGGGACGGGGCTTTATTGATTACTTAGGTCGATACTAGCATGGTGCCCGCATTACTAGTGACGGGAAGACTTGAGGTCTTTCCCGGGACGGGGTCGTGCTTGGATAGACGGCCATGACTGTTTTTACAGGGCACCGGACACACCGTTGGTCCCTTCGGGTACGCGTGAACATTGAAATTAGGGCAAGTCCCGTGATCTATTGTTTGTACCCGAGGGCCGTGTGCCAACGAGTGGACTCTATGTTAGTGTCGTCTAAGGAAAGGTAATGACCGGGTGCTTACCCCGGGTACTTGAGGTACCGCGGGTCGTGGTTGACACGGAAGTTCCCCGGATCTTGTGGGTAAAGTGTGCAACCTCTGCAGAGTGTAAAACTATTTGAATAGCCGTGTCCACGGTCATGGACAGTTGGGTGGTGCTACTTAAACTATGTCCAGAATTTTACTTCGTCGGATGTTGGTATACGTGTGATAAGTCAAGGTGGAGACTTGACTTGATGAGTTAAATCATATTCATGTTGATGTCGGTAACCTGATTTCGAGGTTACGCGAGGTTATTGATGCATAACTTGATGGTAGCATATTGTTCTAGCCTCCTGCTAGATTGTTCATTATTATTCAATTGCATTGTTACTTGAACCACATCATGGGTTGCTTGCGAGTACATTCAAAGTACTCATTGGCTTGCCACTGGTTATTTAATTGGCCAGGCATGGAAGAACAAGATTATGAGGAAGAGTTCTTTGGAGACGACCATGCGAACTAGGATGCTATCCCAGTCAGAATGGCTGTAGGGTTAAGGCAGATGGCATGGGTTCTACCCGTTTATCGAAGACTTCCGCTACTTGAGTTATTTGCTATTCAGCCCGTGAGGCTCTATCTATCTAAGACTTGGCCATAATGGCCTTAATTCGTGTAAGACTATTTGTATGGATGTAAGACTCTTGTTATTTCAGCTTCTGTGTGTTTAGTGAGCATTGATCTCTGGGATCACTGTACACATGCATTCGGTGATCTCGACTTCCAAGTCGGGGTCCCCACAGAGCTGGTATCAGAGCCATCCTGACTGTAGGAAGCCTTAGTTAGCATGGGCGTTAGTTAGATGAGACCCCTTTTTTCAAAAATCTTCTGAACCTCCCTCCTTTTCCAAAACCTGAGATTTTCTCAGTTTATTAACCCCTCCTATTCCACCTTTGTAGATGGCCGCTGTTCCCGAAGAGCACCTGACCACTGGGTTTCCCCTACTTCTCGAGGATAGCCTCCAGGAGTGTCAGTTCCACCGAGCACCCATCCTCACCTACCTTGAGCATTGGGTGAGCGATACTGAGGTGGAGTACCATGTGGAAGTGATCGTGAAGGCAAACGATCCTCCCACAAGTTGTTTCTTCGAGGGACCCCAGATGGCGACACTACCACTCGCTGCCGAGGCTGCTGCACTCAAGGCACTAACCCGTCTCCGCGAGCTTCTTCCGGAGATGGCAGCCAAGATGGCAACTCGCTTCTTACCTTACCGGAAGGAAGGTGATGAAGAAAGCAGCGCACTCGCCCCTCCACTGAAGGATGGACTCTCGCTTCGGTTCCAGACCTACTTCAGTCTATGTGCCGACAGCTTGGCACAAGACTTGGCCTCGGAATCAATGAAGCTTCGAGAAGAACTTTACAAGACCAAGGCACTTCTTCGTCAAGCTCAAGAGAAGGCAAACAGGATCAAGAAGGAAGGACCACCTTCTGGACAATCCGCTATCGCATATCGAGGCGGAAAGCCCTCCGAGGATGTGTCTTCCAAGGGTGAAGAACCACCTCGGCGACGCCGGATGACAGCAAGGGAATACCGCAAGCTTTTCCTTGCACCACCGTCGAAGCACCGTCGTATCCAACTCCTCCACTCCCCCACTCCCTCCAGCGACAAGGGAGCCCAGACAGATGAAGACAAGGAGGAAGATCCAGAAGAGCCGGAATACGCGACCGAGCATTCCGCCGCTTAGGCATTATTCGCTACTCGAATATGCCAGTTGTAACCCCTACGGTAGGATAGGTCGTGTAACCCCTATGCGCAGTCGAGTCCTTGTATGGTTCGTATGAAACCATCTAGCGTTTGCTTTTGTTGTGTCTGGATGTATGTCGTATTCTTCCTTTGGGAAGGTGTAAACGATTACATCACCCATTTGGATTTTTAATGAATGTGTTTTGGCCTCTCGGCCCTTGCATGATTTGATTTAGTGTCACACCCACCCCTTACTAGGCACCCATCTATCTTGCTTTTCCTCTTCCGAGTCATGAGACCTTTTACCGCTCCAACAGGATGCCTGTTGTAACTCGTACTGGTACCTCTACCCAGCAGCCCGAAGCCGGAGCATCCTCTCAGCCAGAGGCAGACCACGACCAAACCAACGACCAAGCTCCACCACCGCCTCCTCCAAGCATGGACATGGCTCAGCTTCTCCAAGCTTTCCGAGAGGAACGCCAAGCCAACACTGCAGCTCTTCAGCTGATTGCTCAAGCTGTCGCCAACAACCGCCAGCCGGCGGGGAATGGCAATGGACGTTCCACGTTGGCAGAGTTCAAGAAGCATGCACCGCCAACCTTCATCGAGACTGCTGAACCCCTGGATGCAGATGAATGGGTCCATTCCATTGAGGAAATCCTGGAACTAGTCGGATGCACCGAAGATCGCGAGAAGGTGGCTTATGCAGCCCACTGCCTCGGGGGAACCGCAAGAGCTTGGTGGGATGGATTCAAGGTCATGCATGCTGAACAAGACATCACTTGGGTTAACTTCAAGGCAGAATTCCGCAAGGCCCACATTCCCTCTGGAGTCATGGCTATCAAAAAGCGTGAGTTCCGAGCCCTGAAGCAAGGAAGTGGCACTGTCAAGGAGTACATGCAGAAGTTCAGTATTCTGTCAAGGTATGCCCCTGAGGATGTCAGCACTAATGCTGCCAAAAGGGAGCGCTTCATGGAAGGCCTTAATCAGACTCTGCAATATTCGCTTGTCGTGTGCGACTGCCCGTCTTTCCCTGACCTGGTGAACAAGGCACTTATGCTTGAAGACAAGCGGCGTGCTTTGGAAGACACTCGCAAGCGCAAGTTGATCAGTAAGGGAAGTTCCAGCAACTAGAAACCTCGTCCGTGGCAGTTAGCCCCGGCCAAGCCAACCTATCAGCAGCCAAGAGCTCCTGCACCTCGTGCCAATCCTCAGCCTCAGCAGTATGCCAACCCCAGGCCAGCTTTCAACCCCAATACCAGTGGTGGCAACAAGATCAACACTCCAAATCAAGTCACTTGTTTTGGGTGTGGTCAGCCCGGACACATCTCCAGGGTGTGCCCCAACAAGAAGCCTGATGCCCCGCGCCCCAATGCGCAGAATCAGGGACAAGGCCGTGGTATGCCACCAAGGAACCCAGCTCCTCGCAATCCACCAAACTATGGGAAGGGGCGTGTGAATCACGTCACTGCTGAAGAAGCCCAGGAAGACCCGGACGTCGTGCTGGGTACGTTCCTTGTCAACTCAGCACCTGCAACTGTCTTGTTTGATTCTAGAGCAACGCATTCATTTGTCACTCAAAGATTTGCATTAAAAAGTGGCATGACCCCTACACCCCTGAATAACCCTATGGTGGTACAAACCCCTGGAGCCGAGATGAGAGCCAAGATAGGCTGTAAAGGAGTCAGTATTACCATTAGTGGTGTAGACTTCCTAGCAGACCTTATCGTCCTGAGATCGCAAGGCTTGGATGTGATCCTAGGTATGAATTGGCTCAGTAAGCACCAAGGCTTGTTAGACTGTGCCAATCGGACAGTCACTGTGACCAATGACCAAGGAGTAGAAGTCAAGTTTACCCCCAACTCCTCTTCCGCTCAAGCCGCTAAAGTCAATTGTCTGTCTGAAGTTGGGCTAGATCAAGTACCGGTGGTGTGTGAGTATCCTGATGTCTTTCCAGATGAACTACCGGGAATGCCCCCTGACCGTGACATTGAGTTCATCATCGAGCTCGTGCCCGGAGCGGGACCCATCTATAAGAAGCCTTATAGAATGGGGACGGAAGAACTAGCCGAGTTGAAGAAGCAGCTAGAAGAGCAGCTAAGGAAGGGATTTATCCGCCCAAGTGCCTCCCCTTGGGGATCTCCTGTTCTGTTTGTGGCAAAGAGGGACGGTGCCATCCGCTTATGCATTGACTATCGTTCCCTCAATGAAGTTACAATCAAGAACAAGTATCCACTTCCCAAGATCGAAGATCTGTTTGATCAGCTCAGCGGAGCCAAGGTATTCTCCAAGATCGACCTCAGATCTGGGTATTACCAGCTGAAGATCAGACCCCAAGATATTCCGAAGACGGCATTCGTAACCAGATATGGCCTGTACGAGTGCACGGTCAAGTCTTTTGGGTTAACCAATGCCCCAGCTTACTTCATGTATCTCATGAATAAAGTCTTCATGGAATATTTGGACAAGTTCGTTGTTGTCTTCATTGATGACATCCTTGTGTTCTCTAAGTCGGAGGAAGAGCATGAGCAGCATCTGAGGATGGTCCTAGACAAGCTTCGTGAGCACCAACTATATGCCAAATTCAGCAAGTGTGAGTTCTGGCTGCACAAAGTTGGATTCTTAGGTCATGTCTTGACCGAGGAAGGATTATCTGTTGATCCTGCAAAAATCGAAGCTGTGACCCAATGGCAATCTCGAACGACCGTCAAGGAAGTCAGAAGCTTCCTCGGATTGGCGGGCTATTACCGCAAATTCGTGCAAGGATTCTCTAGCATTGCATGACCAATGACTCAGCTCCTCAAGAAGGACAAGAAGTTCGAGTGGACGCCAAAATGCGAAGAGAGCTTCCAAGAGCTCAAGAAGAGATTGACCACCGCCCCAGTTCTGGCAACACCTGATATCCACAAGGAGTTCGTGATATATTGTGATGCCTCTCGAACCGGATTGGGAAGCGTTCTGATGCAAGAAGGCCGCGTCATAGCATACCTCTCCAGGCAGCTACGACCCCATGAGGAGAACTACGCTACTCACGATCTTGAGCTAGCGGCAGTAGTTCATGCCTTGAAGACATGGCGGCATTACCTCCTAGGGAAACGGTGTGAGATTTACACATACCACAAAAGTCTGAAGTATATTTTCACCCAAAAGGAATTGAACATGAGGCAGCGGAGATGGTTGGAACTCATCAAGGATTATGACCTCAATGTTCAGTATCACCCTGGGAAGGCCAACGTGGTGGCCGATGCCTTAAGCAGGAAGGCTTGCTCTTTGAATGTCATTATTCAAGAAAGACAGCCAGCCTTGTTTAAGGAGATCGAACAATTCAGTTTGGAATTGGTCACCCCCGGATTTCTGGATCATTTGGAAGTCAGACCAACCCTGATGGACGACGTCAAGAAGGCTCAAGAAGGACACGCAAGCATCGAAGGTATCAAGAAGAAGATGAAGATGGGCAAGGCCCCAGGATTCTCCGAAGACGAGCACGGGATTGTTTGGTACAAAGGTCGTCTCTGCGTACCAAACAACACCGAGCTGAAGACGCTGATTCTGCAAGAAGCCCACGACACCCCGTATTCCATCCACCCCGGAGGAACCAAGATGTACCAAGACTTGAAGGCACGATTCTGGTGGCACGGTATGAAGAGAGAGATTGCAACCTATGTTGCAAAGTGTGATGTGTGCCAAAAGGTCAAGGCTGAGTATCAGCGACCTGCTGGATTGCTTCAACCACTCAAAGTTCCTGAGTGGAAGTGGGATAAAGTCGGAATGGACTTCATCACTGGATTACCAAGGTCGAATCGAGGACATGACTCTATCTGGGTCATAGTCGATCATTTGACCAAGGTGGCTCATTTCATTCCTGTCAAGACCACTTATGATGGCAACCGGCTGGCAGCTCTCTACATCGACCGAATCGTAAGTCTTCACGGTGTTCCCAAGGAGATTGTGTCAGATCGAGGAACCCAGTTCACCTCAAGATTCTGGAAGAAGTTCCAAGAAGCCTTGGGAACCAAGTTGTCTTTCAGCACAGCTTTCCACCCACAGACCGGAGGTCAAACTAAGCGAGTCAATCAGATTCTCGAAGACATGCTCCGAGCCTGTGTCCTGGCATATGGAGCCAAGTGGGAAGACTGTCTCCCTTTTGCCGAGTTCTCCTATAACAACAGTTACCAGTCAAGCCTTCAGATGGCACCATTTGAGGTGTTGTACGGACGCAGATGCCGCACACCCCTCAATTGGTCAGAGACTGGAGAAGGACTAGTCTTTGGACCGGATAATCTCCGCGCAGCAGAAGAGCAAGTCCAACTAGTCAGAGAGCTATTAAAGGCAGCCAAGTCAAGGCAGAAGAGCGATGCTGACACTCGACGCCGAGACATGAGTTTCCATGTTGGGGACCATGTGTACCTGCGGGTAACTCCTCTGAAGGGAACCAAGAGTTTCCATGTCAAGGGGAAGCTCGCACCAAGGTTCATTGGACCCTTTGAGATCACTGCACGACGAGGAGAAGTGGCTTATCAGTTGGAACTACCACCTGAGCTATCCGATGTGCACAATGTGTTCCATGTGTCACAACTCCGGAAATGTCTCCAGGTTCCAGACAAGCCCAGTCTCTACAAGGATGTGGATCACCAAGCCATTGATCTGCAGCCTGACTTGACCTACCGCGAGAAGCCCATTCGTATTCTGGACGAAGCAGAACGACGTATGCGGAGCCGTACCATCAAGTACTTCAAGGTCCAGTGGAGCAACCACACCGAAGCAGAAGCAACCTGGGAACGAGAAGACTATCTTAGATCCGAGTTTCCCGACCTCTTTTAAGCCCTAGTTTAGGAATCTCGGGGACGAGATTCTTGTAAAGGGGGTAGGTCTATCACACCCTGCATTTTGTTACATGTTGTTTGTAACTTTGAAGCATGAAAATTTGGACAAGCATTTATTTTTTTGCATCATTTGGCTTTTATTTGGAATTGAGTTTTCTTCATGTGCTTTTTCATGTGCTCATTAAAGTCAACTATGATCTCTTGTAGATTTCATCTCCATACTCAAAACTTCTGCCCAATGATCATGCCAAGTGTTATATAACAGTATAGTATTTTCTTACAAAATTAATTTGGCCAAAAAGTATTTTATAAATTTAGTTTTCCAAAAACCCCTGAATTGAGATTTGCACTGCAAGTACTTGATTAAGGGTGTAAAAAATTATTTCAAAAGGTTTATTTGAGACCTAGTAGTCATAGGACTCCCAGAAACCACAAAGGTATAATTTTAAAAGTTATTTTCCTATTTTATTTAAAGGCTTTTCCTTAAGGCCAGAAATGGTCTTTAATAGGGGAAAATTATTTAACTATTTCAAAAATATTTGCCAAAATTCAAAGAGACTCATAGGACATATATTGTCCATATATAAGAGTTTCAACACTTGGTCATGTTCAAAATAATGGGCTAAACCCTCTAAAACCCTTTCTGGATATTTCAAGCTTTTGAAATATTTACAAAGGAATTTTTCTCCAAAAATTCCAGGGAAATTCTATCATGTCATATATGACATATTTGATGATCTTGCCAAGTCCCATGCCTTGGGAAGCAAGAAAATCTCCTCAAACCCCTTCATAACCATTCTGTCCATATTTGAAGTTTGAGCAACTCTACATTGCCAAACTTATCCAAATGCTCTCAAACTTGGTGCACATGCTAGAATGGCCTAATAAGGCACCTAGACTAAATGGCACAAGATTTGGAATAGAGCAACTTGATCAGATCACCTCAAAACCCTTTCTGTTCAAATGCAAATTTGAACAACTTTACATTACCAACTTTTTATCTGGAGCCTCAAACTTTGTGGGCATGATCAATACCCCAAATGATGATGCTACACCAAGTGGTGCATCAAGGGGAGATGATTAGCTTGACTCAATCAAGATGAAACTGTTTCTGTTGATTTCTAGGGTTCACCAAAGTTACATTGGCTAGTTTCTTCAAATGAGCCCAAATTTGGTGAAGCACCCTATTTTCTCATATCTTTCAACCCTGTCAAGTGCCATGTCAAGTGGACCTCATTTACTTGATCAAACACAGATCAAACACCTTCTGCAGAAATTCTAAAATCTCCAACTTGACCACTTTCACCTTTCTCCATAGCCTCAACTTCTTACCACAGGCTCATTGAGTTACCAGCCACCTCCAGTAACTCCCCCAGAACCTCAGCTCCATGATTGGGGGGTGAAACCCCAGCTTTACCTTGCTGTGCAACAACCATTCACCATTTTTACCAACACTCTCACCCTCTCTCTGCACCCCAGAGCATCCAAGGCCTCATGGCAATTCTTTACTCCCCCCTCATCGCCCCAGGCACTGTTGGACACGCTGGGACGGGCCAAACCGGCGAGAGCACGTTGATGCCGGTCATACGCACGCTCCAGAGCGCGTGAACAGTGCACCTCGCACGCTGGCTCGGGCCAATCGCCGCTCCCCGACAGCCTCGGGCCTCCCCCTCGCGCCAGTCCAGGCGTCTCGACGTCCGCGACCTCCCCGACGCTGTCCCCCCTCCTCCTGCGCCCTCCAGTAGCCGCCGTCGCACGCGCGCTGGCCGCCCGCGGCAGCCACTCCTCTGCCTCGCACGCGCGCGCCTCCCTGTCGCTCCCCCGCTCCTCCTCTTACCTCAGCTGGACGTGGAGCTTGTCCAGGAGCTCCACAGACCCATTCCCCAAGCCTCCCGTGCGCTGTAGCCTCGCCGATGAGCTCGCCGGCGCACTGGACCACGGGTCCTCGTCGAGCCCCTATAAATAGACTCCCCCGAGCTTCTTCAACACCACCACCAGCCTCACACCTCTCCACTGATCCCTCCTGCACCCTCAGTTCGACCCCGGAGCGCCCCAGTGCTCGGGATCGACCAGAGCTCCGCCGCGTCGGGCCGCCGGCGATCTTGAGGTACATGCCTCCCCTGCCTCTCCTTCCGCTCGTTTCGGAACCTCCGCACTCCACTGACCCTTTCCCCCCTCTTTCCCCCTCCATTTGCAGTCGGAAACGACCCCGACCACCGTCCTCCGACGAGCCTCCGCCGTCGCACCTCGTCACCGGCGAACCAAGGCTCCCCACCGTGCCGCGCTACCACCGCTGCAACCGCGACACGATACTGAGTCCGTTCCTGGCCTCCGTTGCCGTCGCCGTGGCCGGTATCGTCGCCGGTGAGCTCGCCGCCGCCGTGACCAAGGGGTTAGAGATGACAGGCGGGCCCCGCCTGTCATCCCCCCACCTCTCTCCCCTCCCCTGTGCCGCTGACCCACGGGCCCCGCCCGTCAGGTTTGAAACCTGACGTGCGCGCGCGCTGGCACCGTGCGGCTGGGCCAGCCCGTTTGGGCCGTGCACTGTGGCCTCTTCTGGCCCAGTGCACAGGACCCCCTTTTCCCTTTTTCTTTTCTGTAAATGATTCAAACATTTATGCAGAAAAGAATATTAATCCAAATTAAATATTTCCAACTCCTAAAAACTTGCAATATTCCAACCTATTTAATGGTACCACTTTCACTCAAATCCATGAAACTTTCCTGTACTGTTCAAATTTAAATTCAAATTTGAGCAGTATAACTCCTGTTCAAAAATCAATATATCCTATTCTGTAACTCCAAAACTCCAACTAAGATTTTTCCCCATCTTAGAAATCCCTCTAGTATTTTACAAAAATGAGTTGACATTTTTCTGAGCACTTTGACTTTTCTGTTTTATTTGTATTCTTATTTTCCCGTGGTTATTATGCGACATATAGATCCCGTATTTGACGAAGTTGCTGTGGAAGAAGAAAGAGAAGGACTTGAAGACTTTGAAGACCAAGCCAATCCAGGCAAGCAGCCCTTTGACCATGATACACTTGTTCCTCGGAACCCGTTTGTTTCCGATACATGATGATAGGGTTACGATGGTAACCTAGATGAACCACCACATGATGCATGCCTTATTGTTGATCTTGCTATGTGCTAGATGTCATGCAAATAGTTGGTCTTGATGCTTATATGATGCATGTGTGTTATGAACCCTCGTAGTTGAAATCTTTGCATGAACCCATCGGGTGCCCCTAATGCCCGAGGGTGATGAAGTGTTAGGTCATCACTTGAGAAAGAAGTGATGTGCCGGTAATATCATGAGCATGGTGGAATGATGGATTAGATTTATGTGTGACTACCGTCCCAACCAAACATGTGCAACCACACTACCCCTTATGGGACGGGGCTTTATTGATTACTTAGGTCGATACTAGCATGGTGCCCGCATTACTAGTGACGGGAAGACTTGAGGTCTTTCCCGGGACGGGGTCCTGCTTGGATAGACGGCCATGACTGTTTTTACAGGGCACCGGACACACCGTTGGTCCCTTCGGGTACGCGTGAACATTGAAATTAGGGCAAGTCCCGTGATCTATTGTTTGTACCCGAGGGTCGTGTGCCAACGAGTGGACTCTATGTTAGTGTCGTCTAAGGAAAGGTAATGACCGGGTGCTTACCCCGGGTACTTGAGGTACCGCGGGTCGTGGTTGACACGGAAGTTCCCTGGATCTTGTGGGTAAAGTGCGCAACCTCTGCAGAGTGTAAAACTATTCGAATAGCCGTGTCCACGGTCATGGACAGTTGGGTGGTGCTACTTAAACTATGTCCAGAATTTTACTTCGTCGGATGTTGGTATACGTGTGATAAGTCATGGTGGAGACTTGACTTGATGAGTTAAATCATATTCATGTTGATGTCGGTAACCTGATTTCGAGGTTACGCGAGGTTATTGATGCATAACTTGATGGTAGCATATTGTTCTAGCCTCCTGCTAGATTGTTCATTATTATTCAATTGCATTGTTACTTGAACCACATCATGGGTTGCTTGCGAGTACATTCAAAGTACTCATTGGCTTGCCACTGGTTATTTAATTGGCCAGGCATGGAAGAACAAGATTATGAGGAAGAGTTCTTTGGAGACGACCATGCGAACTAGGATGCTATCCCAGTCAGAATGGCTGTAGGATTAAGGCAGATGGCATGGGTTCTACCCGTTTATCGAAGACTTCCGCTACTTGAGTTATTTGCTATTCAGCCCGTGAGGCTCTATCTATGTAAGACTTGGCCATAATGGCCTTAATTCGTGTAAGACTATTTGTATGGATGTAAGACTCTTGTTATTTCAGCTTCTGTGTGTTCAGTGAGCATTGATCTCTGGGATCACTGTACACGTGCATTTGGTGATCTCGACTTCCAAGTCGGGGTACCCACAGATGATGAGCCAGCAACCACGGCAAGTACATCCAGCGACAAGCAGGGGGCTTCCCCGATAAGCTCTAGTCCCGACAAAGATGGATCTGCGCAGGCGCAAGAGGAGATACGGAAGAGAATGGTGCAGCGCCCAGTTTACTTTGTCAGTTCCCTTCTGTAGGGGGCTAGGTCAAGGTACTCTGGTGTGCAGAAATTGCTTTTCGGCCTTCTCATGGCCTCGAGAAAGCTGCGCCATTACTTCCAAGCACATGAGATCACAGTTGTCACTCGCTTTCCGCTGAAGAGGATACTGCAGAATCCAGAAGCAACAGGCAGGATTGTTGAGTGGGCACTGGAACTGTCAAGGTTTGGCATCAAGTTTGAAAGCACTTCAACTATCCAAAGCAGAGCGTTGGCAGAATGCATAGCAGGGTGGACGCCAACACCAGATGAAGAAATTCCTGAAACGAGCATCCCCGTCAAGGAAGCAAGCAAAGAGTGGCTGATGTACTTTGATGGTGCTTTCTCGCTGCAAGGCGCCGGTGCTGGCGTGCTGCTTGTCGCACCCACCGGAGACCACCTCAAGTACGTAGTCCAGATGCACTTTCCCAAGGAGCAAGCAACGAACAATACCGCAGAGTATGAAGGTTTGCTTGCCGGTCTCAGGATCGCGGCAGACCTTGGGATCAAGAAGCTCATTGTCAGGGGTGACTCGCAGCTTGTCGTCCGCCAAGTGAACAAGAATTATCAGAGTCCGTTGATGGAAGCCTACGTCGATGAAGTAAGAAAGCTAGAAGAGCACTCTGACGGCCTACAGATGGAGCATGTTCCAAGAGATCAGAACGACATCACCGATGGCCTGTCAAAGTGCGCCGCACTTAAGAGCTCAGAACCAGGGATCTTTGTGCTCAAGCTGACTCAATCGTCCGTAACGCCATCAACTGGACATAGCTAGAAGAGAAAGTTGATTTCTGGTGACTATTTTCCGGCAGAGCTTCCCGAGGCCGCCGCCAAGAAGGTCCCCAAGATCAACTCCAGGAATGCTGAGGGGCAGTCCGCTCCGGCAAGCCCTAGGGCTTGTTCCGTTGAAGCGGACGCTCCCGACAAGTATTGCCCCGGCAAGCTTGCCGGGGAACATCAAGCTGCGGCTGAGCCGCAGGCCCTCGCCGTAGAAGCGGATGTTCCCGCAGCAGCAGATGTGCCTTTAGTCCTTGTTGTCGAGCCACAAGCTCCAGCATGGGCACAGCAGATTGTCTGTTTCCTTCAGACAGGAGAACTTCCCGAAGAGCAAGAAGAAGCGGAGAAAGTAGCCCGGCAGTCAAGTATGTACCAGTTTGTTGACAACACACTGTACAGAAGAAGACTCAACGGTGTGAAATTGAAGTGTATTCACCGGGAAGACGGACAAAAGCTGTTGGTAGAGATACACGGAGGCATATGTGGTCACCACATTGGCGCAAGATCACTTGCCGGCAAGGCATTCCGGCAAGGTTTCTTTTGGCCGACAGCCCTCCAGGATGCAACTGCACAAGTAACCAAGTGTGAAGCGTGCCAGTTCCACTCCAAGCAGATACACCAGCTGGCTCAAGCTCTCCAGACAATCCCTTTATCCTGGCCATTTTTGGTCTGGGGGCTCGACATCCTCGGCCCCTTTCCCCGCGCAGTCGGGGGCTTTGAGTACTTGTACGTCGCAATCGACAAGTTCACAAAGTGGCCGGAAGTGGAAGCAGTGAGGAAGGTGACCGCATAGTCAGCAGTCAAGTTCTTCAGGTCGATTGTTTGCCGCTTCGGGATCCCTAACATGATCATCACCGACAACGGTACGCAATTCACGAGCCACACCTTCATGCAGTACGTCCGAGATCTTGGCGCCAATGTCTGCTTCGCTTCTGTTGCTCACCCGAGAAGCAAAGGTCAAGCGGAGAGGGCAAATGCTGAAGTGCTGCGTGGCCTCAAGACCAGAACTTTCGACAGGCTGCACAAGTGTGGAAGAAACTGGATCGAGGAGCTGCCGGTGGTTCTTTGGTCGATCAGGACAACGCCAAATCGAGCCACTGGACAGACACCTTTCGCTCTGGTCTATGGAGCAGAGGCAGTTCTCCCCACGGAACTCGTATACGGGTCACCTCGAGTGCTCGCTTATGATGAGCTCGAGCAAGAGCAGCTGCGACAAGATGACGCGCTGCTCCTTGAGGAAGACCGTCTTCAGGCTGCTGTACGAGCTGCTTGCTACCAGCAAGCTTTGCGCCGCTACCATAGCCGCAAAGTTAACGCGAGAAGTCTCGAGGAAGGCGACCTTGTTCTTCGGCGCGTTCAGTCCGCCAAGAATTCCAAAAAGTTGACGCCGAAGTGGGAAGGCCCTTACCGGGTGAAACGAGTCACTAGGCCTGGCATTGTCTGCCTTGAGACCGAAGATGGCTTTCCGTTGAGAAACTCCTGGAACATCGATCATCTTCGTAAGTTTTACCCGTAAGTTTTACCTTTTGTACAAGTCTTGCCGCTGTTGCATGTAATCCTTTGTACAAAGCCGAGCGCAGACCCCGTGCATAAGTAAAGATCATGTGCTTCGCACATCTTGTCAATTTCATGCTTTCTATATTTTGTATGTGTTGCCTGACACTTTGTGCATCACCTACCCCCGGTAAGCTATAACGAGCCGTAAGGCTCCATATCATTATTTTCTCTTCTTTCTTTTTCTCAAGGAAAGGAAGGTTCCCTCGACCACAAGTTTGCCGGGGGGAAGGAGAAGATAGTGGTATGGACCAGGGGTCATTCAAGAAAGTTTCTCCTTGCCGGGAAGCAAGCAACAGCAAAGCTAAGTTGCCAAAGTTTGAGCAATCAGATTTTTAAATTTTTAAGTTATCTTCCTTGAATGACAATGCTTTGTATGGAAAACTTATGCGCGGAGGAACCAACTCGTAGTTAGTTGCGCCCTTACTTTGTTTCGAGTCCGCTCAATGACTTAAGTGTGCCGCGACTAGTGTCGCGCCCTTACTTTGTTTTCGAGCCCGCTCAACAACTTAATTGTGCTGCAACTAGTTGAGACATGGTTTCTTGTCGGTAACGGCACCGCCAGCAGGCTGCTGACGTCCCACACTCAGCGCTCGCGGCTAAGGTGCCTGCACCGGCAAGTTCCCTAAAAGCGTAGAGCAAAAACATACAAAGCAAGAGATCAAGTAAAGGAAATAACGTTGCAATCACTACCCAAAATAGAGTTATATTACAAAGTAGCTTGTCGCAGCTCTAATAGATTGTTCTCGTAACATGACCAGCAGCGACAAGAAAAGAAGAAAACGGGCGGCCTAATCTACGCGATTGCCCTCAACTCTCTTGATCCCGCTCACCTTGTCCACAATGGGTGCGACAAGGGCCTTGAGCGCCTCCAGATCGGCATCCGGCGGCAGGGACTTGAGGACGTTGGTGAGGTTGAGGCCTGGATTGCAGAAGGCCACCTTCACCAACATCTTTTGAAGGGCTCCCGCGCAGAGCTTGCGCGACTCATCCGCCAGCTGCTTTGGGATCCTCTCCCGGAGTCGCTGGAGGGCCGTCGCCATGCCTTTGAAGAACAAGGTGAGCTTGGCGCTGGGGTGGAGGTTCTCATCGGAGGAATACCCGAGATACTCCGCCCCCAGCTGCGCCAGCTCCCTGTCGATATCTGCGGCAGCATTGACGAGACCCTCCGTCCAGTGCTCCACAGTCTCCCTAAAGGGGTTCTGGGCGACAGCAGCACTCGCCAGCAGCACCTTCTCGGCCTTGATCTCCTCCTTCAAGGCCGCCTCCCGCTCCTTGGCGCCATCCAGTGTCTTGGTCAAAGTGGTCAGCTTCAACTCAAGATCCGCGTTGGAGTCCTTGGCGGTGGCAAGCTCCTAGCCCTTCTCGGCGAGGCGAACCTGCAGCTCGGAGTGGCTGTGGGCGTCCTTCTCTCGCTCATGCTTGAGCGCGGCAAGCTCCTCGCCGCTCGCCTTGAGATCGGCCTCCAGCTGCGCCACCTTCGTCTCCAGCTCATTCTTGGCGACCTCAGCAGCTGCGGCAGCGTCCTCTGCTTGCTTGAGGGCTCCGCCAAGTGATCGCTCGCGCATGGCAAGATCCTCCTCGTGGCTGTCGAGGTTAATCTTCCGCTGCGCCAGTTTGCCCTCTTGCGCGGACAACTTCTCAGCGGCAAGCCGCTGCTGCTCTTCGACTTCGGCCTTCTCGAGGAAGAAGGCCGTCTGCTCGTCGGCAAGTTGCTCCCGCTCCTCTGCCAAGGACCGGAGAGCTGCCTGGTGAAGACCCCGGAGCTCCTCCGCGCGCTTCTCGATGTCTACTCTCGCCTTCGCGGCAAGCGCCTCGCGGGACTCCAGCTTGGCTTGCCGAGCGCGGTAGAGCGACAACAGCTTCCGCAGCAGCCGCTCCTCTTCGGGCTCGCCGCTGCTGCTGCTCGGCGCGTCCACGAGTGTCAGCCCGGCGGAGGCAGGTACTTCTCCGTCAAAGACTTCTCCCTCGACATGGACGCCCAGGGGAGGCTGATGAAGACGCCGTCCCCGGCCTTCAGGTAGACGCCTGGCTGGGGCTCTTCGGAGCCTGGCGCTGCGGCAGCAGCGGAGGGATCGGCGCTCGGTGTAGCGCCTGGCGCTCCTGCGGCCTCAGGGCCGTCAGTGCGATCGCCGGACCCCTCGCCAACGGCTGCGGCGGCAGCCTTGGCGGCCTCATCGCCGGCGGGATCGTTGACGCCAGCTGCTTCTTCGGAGGCGGCGGCGTCGCCGGTGTTGCCGCGCGTGTTCTCTTCATCAGCAACCTCCGTCTCCATCGGCTCCGCGGCAGATGGAGTTAACGGCCGGAAAGGGGAGAAAAAGTCAAGCAAATATCCAAAAAAGAAGAATCAAAAGAAGAAAAGCCCAAGGGAAGTTTGAACCAAGGGGATTACCTGCGCGAGCCGGCTCCTCGGTGCGGTTCCTTGCCGGGGAACTCTCCCTTGGCGGCGTAGTTGTAGTCCCCGCTGGCGGAGGGCCGCTGGTACTGTCCCTCGCCGGAGAGCTCCCCCTCGCCGGAGAGCTCCCCCTTGCCGGAGGACTCTCCCTTGCCGGGGAAACCCTTGCCGGAGAGCTTTCCCTTGGCGGTGTAGTTGAAGCAGATGGCACGTCGGGGGTGGTCTCCGGGCGCTCCTGGTGTGGCTGCTCTGCTCCTACACAGATCAACAAACAAATATCAGCAAAGAAAGAACGCCCACGCGCGCCTAACAGCGGAAAGTGAACCACACACTTACGCTGGGGGCTGCGCTGGGGGCTGCTCTGAAGATCAGTTGCCGGGTCCGGCAAGTTTGTCTCAGGCGCACCCCCTGCTATCACGGTGGGCTCGTCCTCGATGACAATCACCGGGACCTTGGCTCTCCTTGCCGCCCTCTGGGCCAGAGTTCCAAAAAGGAACAAGTTCAGAGTAAGGCAAATGAGATACAAGACAAAACAGCTAAAATTGAAGCAATACAAGTACAACAAGAATCTTACTCTTCTTCTTCCTCGTCGGAGCTGAGCGTGGAGAAGTCGAAATCCGGCTCACCTCCGGCGCGAGGAGGCGGAGGAGTAGGCTCCCTTGGCCGCTTGGGGGGAGCGGTGGCGGTGGTCTGAGACGACCCAGCTCTGGCTGCCGCCGTGGCATGGGGAGCGGCAGGAGCAGAAGCGGTGGTCCGGGAAGACCCCGCTCCAGTGGCTGCAGAAGCGCGAGGTGCTCCCGCGGCAACCGTGCTTGCCGCGGAGGAGCGTGTCGCGTAGCGCGGTAGCTGTTGTTGCCGCTCCGCTACGTCCCCGGCCTTGCGGAGACGCCTTCTTGGTGGAGCTGGAGGCTCTGCTAGCGACGAGCTGCCTGAAGATGAGGAGGAAGAGGAGTCGATCTCCAGCGAGCCGCTCGTATCCTCGGCGGGCCCGCTCGACTCAACGCCCTGCTCGGCGGGCTCGCTTGACTCGGCGTCTTGGTCGGCAAGCTCCCCCTCGCCGGCAAATTCCCCTCGCTCGACAAGGCTTGCCGCCTTTGCTGCCTCTGCCTCCTCGACTTTGAATCCGAACTCACCCGCGGCTACGGCTGCCGCCGCCTCTTCCAGCCTGGTGGCGATGCGCGCCAACTCCGTATCGGTGGTGTCGCGGGTGAGGCCCTTCTTCTTGTCGGGGCGAATCGGCTCTTCTTCCAAGTTGTCGAAGAACTCCTGCATGGCGTCATCGGCAGGTTGTTGCCAAGTTGGGTCGGTCCCATGAGAGTCGCACAGCGGCATCATTGCATGAATGCGGCTGAGCGCAGAGTTGTTGCACAGCGGAACGACGCCCCTCGGCAACCTGAATACTTCGGGATGATCGGGGTCATACTTGAACAGCTCCTGGAGCATCACGTTGAGCTCCAGGACAGTTAAGTTGAAGTTGAGGCCCGGTCGCAGCCTCATGATGTCCGCCGCATTCTCGAACTCCCAGGCGGGTCTCTTCCTCTCCTGCAGGGGGGCGATGCGGCAGCGAAGGAAATCTGCGCCAACTGCGCCTACAGTGAGCCCGGCAAGCCTGAGGCGTTGGATCCGGGCGACGGCAATCTTTAGCCTACCGTCTTCCGGGGCCAAGTTGCTCCAGTCGTTGCCGCGTACTACTGGGGCTTGGCGCCGGGCGGTAAATGGCTGCGGGTTCTCCTCGACAATCCAGCACCAGTTAGCTCTCCATTCCTCCCATTTGCTGCGGAGCTCTCCTTCCAGATAAGCTTCCTTCTTGTGGGCTCTCGAGATCCAGGCGATTCCGCCGGATAGGGGCTCTCTTCTCTCAACTCGAGGTATAAAGAAGTGGCGGAAAAGGGCTACATTGGGATGGACTCCGACAAAGTTTTCGCAGAGATGTGCGAAAACTGCCATGGTCAGAACGGCGTTGGGGGTGAAGTCAAGGAGGTGGAACCCGTAGGTGTTCATAATGTCGCAGAAAAATTCAGAGAAAGGCGGGCAGAGCCCGCAGTAGAAGAACAAGGAGAAGAACGCGTATCCATTCGGAGCCATTTTACAAGCGGCAGCTGGGAGTACCTTCGTGCGCGGGTGCGCCCGCGTCTCCCCCGACCAGAAGAGGTAGTAGTTCTCCCTCAGCTCCCTCGCGGCAAGCTTGGGGGGGAAGACATCCTGCGCTTTTCGCAGCGCCGCGAGCCGCTGCGCCTCGGCCGACTTCACGCCCTTCCCCTTCTCGGCTTTCGGAGCCATGGCGGAAGTGGTGAGGGAGGTCGACGGTGTTGGTGATGCTGGTGGCGACGGGGGGGCGGAGCGTTGCTCTCTTTCAGCTTTGGGAAGAAGGGGAGCGGCGGAGGTTTTCAAGGATTGAAGTAGCAACGGGCGGATGGGCGGACTGAACTTGTTTCCCCTGCTTATAAGGAGGGAGGGGGCGGACGTTCCGCATTTCCGAATAAAGAAACCGCCCATGATATCTCCCAAGACGCCGCATTTAACGCGTGTCGTTAACGGAGGGCGCGGTGGATACGGAGTAAGATACGGCGTGACCCAGGCCGCGTGTGCCCGTGCACTATTTTGGGCCTAGCCCAACAGCGCTCGGCACCGTGTATGGCCCAGGCCCGGGGGCTCCTATCGGTGTACTAAAGTAGGGGTACCCTAGTATCCCGAACTTGTGCATGGGCAGTCGCAGCGCCCCGCGGCAAGGCTTACCGGGTGGCCGCCAAGGTCCTTCGTGGTTCCTTTGGAGCCATTCAAGAACAAAGTATTCAAGCCAAGGAGACAAGACCCCGGCAAGAGGAGCTTGCCGGGAAGGCCAGCCGAGGCATCTCAAAGAACTTGCCGCGACGCGCCACGCGTCCCGGCAAGGCCCGGTGAGCGGCAAGCTCCCGAACGCGACAAGACAGCGACCGCGGCAAGGCGCTTGCCGCAGCAGGCTACCACCCTGTACCAGCGCTCCAGCGCATCCACCCACGTGTCGCTCTGGGACCCTTCCAGGCGTACGTGGTGGGAGGTTGTGCAGCCAGCGATGAGCGGTGGCAAGCGGCGCTGACAGGTTGCCATCGTGGCGAACGATGGCGGCCCTGACGGCCCTTTTTTGCACTGTTTGGGCGACGCCGATGGGCATTTAATGCCCTTGTCCCCTGCCGTCAGGGTTAGGTATGAAACACTTTACAGGTAGTTGTACCAACCGCAGCACCTTTTCCATTTTTACCTCATCTGCGTTGCCACCTGTCGGTGACCCCTTGAGCATATAAAAGGAGGCCCATGCGCAACGTAGGGGGGGGGTTGGAACACTCAGAACTCTCACGCTCGGTCTCGTTAGCTGCTGGTCTGTACTGTAGCTCCCAGCGCTCCCGAGCCAAGAACTCAATACAAACCACAAAGCAGGAGTAGGGTTTTACGCATCTGTGCGGCCCGAACCTGGGTAAACTACTCGTGTGCTTCGCCTCGATCCGCTCTTCGTGCGATCTCCGCCCCCGCCAAACCGAAAGGAACTCGGCCCGCCGGTCCCATAGGTGTTCGTGGATCAGTTTCCCCGAAAGATACATACTATCACAGCCCTAGAATTCTGCTTTGTAACTAGTTGCATTAGTGAGTGGCACCCATGCATCATGTTAAATTCCATTTAAATTTGAAGTGGGTAAAGTGGAAAGCCTCAGAGATCTTTTCTAAAAATGATCAATATTAAAAATTTCTTCAAATAGACCCAAGAAAATGTTCCTGTTAAGCTATGAAAATATTGGAAAGAGTTAAAATTCAAACCAATTTTTTTTGGAGTCTCAGGGATATATATTTTGGGCCCTTGGATTTAAATCAATAAGTATTTGACTTTAGGATAATATTCATTTTATATAGAATATATTTCAAAAGGCTTTGAAATTATTTCTGTGCCTTTGGAAAAGTCAAGAATGGCAACATACAATTATTCAGAAGGTTTTGCCCTACTTTGATTTACTTTTAAATTTGAATCAGTGGCAAAATGAATAAATGAAAGAAAACAACACAGAAAATAAAACAGAGAAGAGGCTTACCTGTAGCCGGCCCAGCCAGCAGCCCACCCAACAGGCCCGGCCCACCAATGCCACCGTCCTCAAGCTCCTGCCACGAGGACGACGCCGTGTCGCCCGCGCACGCACCTGAGGTTTCCACCTCCTGCTTCGTGCTGGCGGCCTCCCCTTCGAGCCTATCCGTGCCTGGAGATGCCCAGAGCCCCCTGGTTCCTTCTCCATCACTCTCTGCTCTCTCCCTCGCCTTCTAGCCCCTTCCCCGAGCTCACCGAGAGCGCTGCCATCACCGTCGCTCGCTTTTGCCGCGGCAACTGCCACATCTTCGCCTCGCTGACATGTCCAGAAGCATCGCCGCAATGACCACGACCGCTACACCGAGTCACGCGCCACGGGGAGCCCCGCTTCGTCTTCATGGGAGTCGTCTTCAACCTTCGGTCGATGAGACCCCCTCCGGTGCCCTGCTCGCTCCGGTCCTCCTCCGAGCTCGCCGTCTGCACCGTTGCCACCTACGTAAGCCTCTCCCTCGAACCACCTTCTCCGTTATCTCTTTTTCATGTCGTAGCTGCCGCTTCACCGATGACCGAAACCCGACGCCGCCCGTGTTTACCGTCGACGATGCTCCGGTGACCATTTGGTCCCGGGCGCACGTCCAACTTGCTCGTCGCAGCACGTAGATGGATTAGGTGCCGCGCATGCATCGCCTAGGCCACCGTAGTCGCGTTCCCGCGCATGCCCGAACGCCAGCTCATAGCCATCGCCTCCGGCCACAACAGGCCCGGCTGCTACCACCTTTCGACGCGCGCCGGCAAGGGCACTCCAATGCACCCAGCCGTGGCTCGAACTGTTCCCCGTAGCGCAATCCTGAGCCCCCCCGCCGCCTCTGGCCTCGCCGGCGATTAGCCGCCGGCCTAACCCCGGTTTGTTAGCGCTAATGGCATCTCCAGTGCCCATGACAGGTGGGACCAGCCCCTGTTATTTTAGTTTAGTTTTCAACCTAACTTAATTAGGCCCTGAGAGACTCACATGTGGGCCACCCCCTTGACACTTTTAGTTAGGATTAATTTAGCACTTTTTAACTTGGTTAGATAAATGGGTCACTGACCAGTGGGCCCCACTGGTCAGGTTTGGCCTGGGTGGCCCTTTTGACCAGCTAACGTGAGCATGACACCATGCTGACGAAGTAAAGTATTTTCTGGAATTAAAATAAAACAGAAAATGATTTATTGAATTTCAGAAAATACCCCAAACTTCAAAAAAATCATAGAAAATAATCTATAACTCCAATGAAAATAATTTATATATGAAAAATGATCAGAAAAATTCAAGGAATCTTTTTATGGCATTTTCATGCATGTTTGAGCAACTTACAACCATTGTTTAGGACAATTTGAATAAATGGGATTTGAATAATCTCATATGAAGTTTGAATTTGAACCTTTGGTTCAAACCAACTTCATTAATATGGTTGCTAGTTGCATTAGCTCAATCAATAGCATATTGCCATGTCATGATCATGCATCATATTGTCGCATTGCATTGATTGTGTTCTTTCTCTGTTGCCAGTGTTTGTCCCCTCTCAGTAGACGATGTTCCGACGATATGAGATCGATGACACAGACGAAGAGCTTTACTATCTTCAGAAGTGCCAGGCAAGCAAACCCCCTTCGAGAATTCCGATACAATCCCACTCTCTCGCTCCTGCTCTCCTTTACTGCATTAGGACAACAATGATTGAACTGCTTTTTGATGCGGTAGCTGAACCCCTTTCCTCTGCATGACCTGTCATTGCCATGGTAAATAGTTGAAACCCACTAGCATGAGTAGGAGTTGTTTGAGCCATGTTGTGCCTACTCATTCATGCTTTCTGGTTATGCCTGCTATTGCTTAGAGTTGTGTCAGTTCTGATTCAACGGGGATGAACTGGAATGGTGATGAACATGTCCTACTGTGTATGAGCTAAGTGTGTGAACACATTTTGGTAAAGGTAGCGGTGAGAGGCCATGTAGGAGTACATGGTGGGTTGTCTCAATGGAACCGTCCTTAAGAACTGAGTTCTGTGTAAGTTGTCCAATGACATAGCTACTACCACGCATTGGGATGCTTAAGTGCCCCTCTCGACCTATTAATCAACTCGATCTCTGTCTAGGAGTTGCAACTAGTTTCTGGTGTTTGTAGGTAGTGCTAGTAGTCTACCAAGTGGCACATGTTACATGTGGGCTTGGGACAGACTAGGCACCGTGGCACGGTGTACCAAGCATAGATCCATCCGTCAAGGTGGGCTTGGGAACCCTGCGCACATTGTTTGGGGCCATGAGCGACACCCCGGCCGGATCTCCTTACGGATGGAACCCGAATAGGCGATAAACCTGGACTAGAGTCTTGTGTGGTTAGTCAGTGTCGGTGTACTAGAGTAGGGGTACCCTAGTATCCCGAACTTGTGCACGGGCAGTCGCAGCATCCCGCGGCAAGGCTTGTCGGGTGACCGCCAAGATCCTCCGCGGTTCCTTTTTGAGCCATTCAAGAACAAAGTATTCAAGCCAAGGAGACAAGGCCCCGGCAAGAGGAGCTTGCCGGGAAGGCCACTCAAGGCACAAGACCCCGGCGAGAGGAGCTTGCCGGGAAGGGCAACCAAGGCATCTCAAGGAACTTGCCGTGACACGCCACGCGTCCCGGCAAGGCCCGGTGAGCGGCAAGCTCCCGGACGCGACAAGACAACGACCGCGGCAAGGCGCTTGCCGCGGCAAGCTACCACTCTGTACCCACGCTCCAGCACATCCGCCAACGTGTCGCTCTAGGACCCTTCCAGGCGTATGTGACGGGAGGCTGTGCATCCAGCGGTGCGCGGTGGCAAGCGGCGCTGACAAGGTTGCCGTCGTGGTGAACGGTGGCGTCCCTGACGGCCCCTTTTTGCACTGTTTGGGCGACGCAGACGGGCATTTAATGCTCTTGTCCCCTGCCGTCAGGTTTAGGTATGGTGCACTCTACAGGTAGTTGTACCAACTACAACACCTTTCCATTTTTACCCTTGTCTACGTTGCCACCTGTCGATGACCCCTTGAGCATATAAAAGGAGGCCCATGTGCAACGTAGAGGGGGGTTCGAGGCAGAAGAACTCTCACGCTCGGTCTCGTTAGATGCTGGTGTGTACTGTAGCACTCAGCGCTCCCGAGCAAGAACTCAATACAAACCACAAAGCAGGAGTAGGGTCTTACGCATCCGTGCGGCCCGAACCTGGGTAAACTGCTCGTGTGCTTCGCCTCGATCTGCTCTTCGTGCGATCTCCGCCCCCCGCCGAACCGAAAGGGGCTCGGTTCGCCGGTCCCATAGGTGCTCGTGGATCAGTTTCCCCGACATCTTTGGCGCACCAGGTAGGGGTGCGTCGAGGTTGTGTGAACCTGATCCGGCGTTCACACGGGCTAGATCTTCATCGTCTTCATCAACATGCTGCCGAAGAACAAGGCTTCGGTGGCAGCTGCTCCGTCCGCGCCGAACCCACCACCGCCGGAGCAAACGGCTGGTGGGATAGACGCCGGCGGAAGAACGGGCGTCGACGAGGGAGCTCACGGTGCTGCCAGGTCCAAGGACAAGGCTGCGCCGCCCATCGGCGGCGTAGTGGGCTCCCACAACGACCGGGCGCACTCCAAGACCTCGGCGTCCGTGCATGCACCGCGCCCATCTCAGGAAGCGCAGGACTGGCAGCGTCATGGTACTCACGGTACCATACGTTTGCTGGGCCAAGATCGAGCTGGTGGGTCTCGTAATGCTCAAGACCAGCATGCACGCCATCATGCTGGCACGAGCGAGGCACGGTCGCTTGGACGGGATAGTGCTCCTTCTAACATAGTTAGAAGTCCGAGCATATCCCGCTCCTCACACCGTTCGCCACCGCTACCCGCCACTCCAGCGGAAGCTTTGGCGCGAGCTCAACTGCTCCTAGACTACCCTCCGACGGCAGACAAGATCGATGATTGGAGGGACACCATTCAGAGTCTCATCGGCTTCGCCAATGGAGACACTCCGCGGCAGCCAAGTACATCGTAGCCGCGGCAAGTCGGCCAGGCGCAAGCCGGTGGCGACAAGACCGGTGCGGGTGCAACCACCGCGCACTCTCCGCCCCGAAGGCCAAGATCGCCGACTCGCCGGATCCACCTCGACAGCAACTCCACCGCGTCATCAGATCTGCGAGCTCGTCGCGATCAGCGCCAAGTTCTTCACGAACGACAGCAAGAAGACGCTCGTACTCGCATCGAGCGCCGAAGAGAAGCGCGGCGTCAATCGGACCAGCGCGCTGGGCCCTCTGTCGACGTGCATGCACCAGAGGAACCGGACGACTTGCCGTACGCGGTAGGTTGCCATGCGTTTACTCGTGAGCTGCGGCAAGTCTAGTGGCCCAGCACGAAGAATTTCAAGCCAGACGTACCGGAGAAGTACGACGGCAAGTCGCATCCGTCGGAGTTCCTCAGCATCTACACCATCGCGGTGCAAGCTGTCGGGGGGCGTGACGACAAGATCCTTGCCAACTACTTCCCGCTGGTGCTCAAGCCCAACGTCATGTCCTGGCTCATGCACTTGCCGGACAACTCCATATCCTCCTGGGCAGACCTATGCCATCAGTTTGTTGGCACCTTTACAGGCGGCCACAAACCTCATGGCCAAGAAAGTGACCTTCATCTGCTCGCCCAGAAGGAAGGAGAGCCCCTGCGCAAGTACATTCAGAGATTCAGCCGTGTACAGCACAACATCCCAGATGTCCACCCTGCCGCGGTCATCAGCGTGTTCCATCAGAACGTGCGTAACCGCAGGATGCGGGAGGAGATGGCGATGTGCAAGATCAGGGATGTCAGTGAGCTGTATGCCCTGGCCGACAAGTGTGCACGTGCTGAGGAAGGGAAGAAACTCCCCGGAGAGAATACAGGAGCAGGAGGATCTGACAGTGAGGATGCTGCCCCGGCAAAGAAAAACCGGCGGCGGAACAACAGGAAGAAGAATGTCAAAGATGTGCTAGTCGTTGAGCAGTCCGGCAAGGAAGGTGGCGCCAAGAAAGCCAAAGCTGGTAGATCCGGCAAGGAGATTGCCGCGTGCACCAACTGTCAGGTTGTGGCTGCCGCCGACAAGCAGGACGACACCGACAAGCAGTACTGCAAGATCCATCGCACCAAGGGTCATGACCTCCAGAATTGCAAGAGGTTCGAGCAGCTTGTCGAGCAGCAAAAGGCTGAATACGAGCGGCGCGACAAGGAGAAGGCCCAAGGAGGTGTTGGAGGATCCGACACGAAGCGCCCCGGCCGGGGAGGACGCCGCGGCAAGGCCAAGCAGCGGCAAGGAGACAGACCTCCCCACGGCCGTGACAAGGAAGAAGATGACGACGACGATGAAGACATGGATGATGTCGAGACCAGTGAGCAGGAATTCCAGAAATCCACAGATATCTTGGGCGTTGACGGCGGTGCTTCTCTGCATACTTCACACCGCCAACTCAAGCAGTGGGTGCGGGAAGTCAATGCGGCAGAACCGCCTGTCGAATCACGCAAGCTTCTGAAATGGTCCAGCACACCTATCATCTTTGATATTGAGGACCACCCTCATCGCACAACTGCGGTCGGGTGCTTGCCGATGTTGGTTTCACCAACTATCTGCAACCTCAAGGTCACTAAGATGCTAGTTGACGGCGGGGCCGGCTTGAACCTGATCTCCTCCGCTATACTCCAGAAACTCCAGATCCCTGACAGCGAGCTCGAAGAGACCGGCACATTCCAAGTTATCAACCCGGGAAGGGGCAAGCCGAAGGGGAAGATCACGTTGCCAGTGACGTTTGGCAGCGAGTTGAACTTCAGGACTAAGAGGGTCACCTTTGATGTTGCCGATTTTCCATTGCCTTACAATGGGATACTCGGCCGTCCAGCACTCGCCAAGTTCATGGCAGCCTCTCACTACGCAGACAACATGCTAAAGATGCCAGGCCCGATAAGTGTCATCTATGTCCCTGGCGACAAGAAGGATGCTCTTATCTGCGCCGACAAGATCTACCAGGAAGCAGCAGCTGCAACAGATAGCAAGTCACTTTCCACTGAAGCTCCCGGGGGGAAGAAGAAGACCAAGTCCGGCAAGAGTTCTGATGCCCACTCCGGCAAGCGCACCTCTTCGGAGTGCTACGCTACCGTCGAGGACGCACCATCGAGCTCCACCGGCAAGTATAAGAAGACAATGGCAGCTCCGCCAGAGACCAAGAAGGTGTCCGCCAAGGAGGACGACACTGGTGGTACCTTCACCATCAGTGCCACTCTTGACCCTAAATAGGAAAGCGCGCTCATTGCTTTCCTACGAGCGAACATCGACGTGTTTGCGTGGCAACCGTCTGACATCCCCGGTGTTCCCAGGAAAGTAATTGAGCACCATCTTGCCGTCTGTCCTCATGCGCGGCCCGTCAAGCAGAAAGTCAGGAAACAAGTAGTGGAGCGCCAAGAATTCATCGCAGAAGAGATCAAGAAGTTGGAAGCAGCAGGCCTCGTCAGAGGAGTGCTCCATCCTACGTGGTTGGCCAATCCTGTAGTTGTGCGCAAGGCAAACGGGAAATGGAGGCTTTGTATTGACTTCACCGATGTGAATAAAGCTTGTCCCAAAGACCCATTTCCCTTGCCACGCATTGACCAGATTGTTGACTCCACGGCCGGATGTGACTTGCTTTCATTTCTTGACGCATAATCAGGATACCATCAGATCTTCATTGCAGAAGAGGATGAGGAGAAGACTGCATTCATCACTCCATGTGGCACGTACTGTTTCATACGGATGCCTTTCGGTTTAAAGAATGCTGGTTCAACATTCGCAAGGGTGGTCCATGTCGCTTTGGAGCCACAAATACACAGGAATGTGGAAGCATACATGGATGACATAGTGGTCAAGAGCAAGGATAAGGCAACCCTGATTCAAGATTTAGACGAGACCTTTGCAAATCTGCGCAAGATCTGCCTCAAGCTCAACCCCGAGAAGTGCGTGTTTGGAGTCCCTTCCGGCAAGCTTCTCGGGTTCTTCGTGTCTCAGAGGGGAATTGAAGCCAATCCAAACAAGATCAAGGCCATTGAGCAGATTGAAGCACCAAAGCGTGTCAAGGAGGTACGAAGACTTGCCGGTTGCGTGGCTGCTCTCAGCAGGTTTATCTCTAAGTCTGCTGAGCGCGCCCTGCCGTTTTTCAAAATATTGAAAAAGGCAGGTCCAATGAAATGGACTCCAGAAGCGGAGGCTGCGCTGCAGGACTTGAAGAGATACCTGTCCTACACTCCAATACTTGTCGCACCTAAGCCACAAGAGAAGTTGCTGCTGTATATAGCGGCAACCAATCAAGTGGTTAGTGCTGCGTTAGTAGCGGAGAGGGAGGCAGATCATGAGCCAGCTACCATGGCAGGCACGTCCAGCGACAAGCAGGGGGCTTCCCCGACAAGCTCTGGTCCCAAAAAGATGGATCTGCGAAGGCGCGTGAGGAGATACAGAGGAGAATGGTGCAGCGCCCAGTTTACTTTGTCAGTTCCCTTCTGCAGGGGGCTAGGTCAAGGTATTCTGGTGTGCAGAAATTGCTTTTCGGCCTCCTCATGGCCTCGAGAAAGCTGCACCATTACTTTCAAGCACATGAGATCACAGTTGTCACTCGCTTTCCGCTGAAGAGGATACTGCAGAATCCAGAAGCAACAGGCAGGATTGTTGAGTGGGCACTGGAAATGTCAAGCTTTGGCCTCAAGTTTGAGAGCACTTCAACTATCCAAAGCAGAGCATTGGCAGAATTCATAGCAGAATGGACGCCAACACAAGATGAAGAAATTCCAGAAACAAGCATCCCCATCAAGGAAGCAAGCAAAGAGTGGCTGATGTACTTTGATGGTGCCTTCTCGCTGCAAGGCGCCGGTGCTGGCGTGCTGCTTGTCGCACCCATCGGAGAGCACCTCAAGTACGTAGTCCAGATGCACTTTCCCAAGGAGCAAGCAACAAACAATACCGCAGAGTATGAAGGTTTGCTTGCCGGTCTCAGGATCGCGCCAGACCTTGGGATCAAGAACCTCATTGTCAGGGGTGACTCGCAGCTTGTCGTCCGCCAAGTGAACAAGAATTATCAGAGTCCGTTGATGGAAGCCTACGTTGATGAAGTAAGAAAGATAGAAGAGCACTTTGACGGCCTATAGCTGGATCATGTCCCAAGAGCTCAGAACGACATTGCCGATGGCCTGTCGAAGTGCGCCGCACTTAAGTTACCTGTGGAACCAGGGATCTTTGTGCTCAAGCTGACTCAACCGTCCGTACCGCCATCAACTGGACAGAGCAAGAAGAGGAAGTTGATTTCTGGCGACTATTTTCCGGCAGAGCTTCCCGAAGCCGCTGCCAAGAAGGTCCCCAAGATCAACACCAAGAGTGCTGAGGAGCAGTCTGCTGCGACAAGCCCTAGGGTTTGTTCCGTTGAAGCAGACGCTCCCGACGAGTTTTGCTCTGGCAAGCTTGCCGGGGAACGTCAAGCTCTAGCTGAGCCGCAGGTTCTCGCCGTAGAAGCGGATGTTCCCGCAGCAACAGATGTTCCTTAGTCCTTGTTGTCGAGCCACAAGCTCCAGCATGGGCACAGCAAATTGTCCGTTTCCTTCAGACAGGAGAACTTCCCGAAGAGCAAGAAGAAGTGGAAAGAGTAGCCCGGCAGTCAAGTATGTACCAGTTTGTCGACAACACACTGTACAGAAGAAGACTCAACGGTGTGAAATTGAAGTGTATTCGCCGGGAAGACGGAAAAAAGCTATTGGTAGAGATACATTGAGGCATATGTGGTCACCACATTGGCGCAAGAGGACTTGCCGGCAAAGCATTCCGGCAAGGTTTCTTTTGGCCGACAGCCCTCCAGGATGCAACTGCACAAGTAAGCAAGTGTGAAGCGTGCCAGTTCCATTCCAAGCAGATACACCAGCCAGCTCAAGCTCTCCAGACGATCCCTTTATCCTGGCCATTTTCGGTCTGGGGGATCGACATCCTCGGCCCCTTTCCCCGAGCAGTCGGGGGCTTTGAGTACTTGTACGTTGCAATCGACAAGTTCACAAAGTGGCCGGAAGTGGAAGCAGTGAGGAAGGTGACAGCACAGTCAGCAGTCAAGTTCTTCATGTCGATTGTTTGCCGCTTCGGGATCCCTAACAGGATCATCACCAACAACGGTACGCAATTCACGAGCCGCACCTTCATGCAGTACGTCCAAGATCTTGACGCCAAGGTCTGCTTCGCTTCTGTTGCTCACCCGAGAAGCAACAGTCAAGCGGAGAGGGCAAATGCTGAAGTGCTGCGCGGGCTCAAGACCAGGACTTTCGACAGGCTGCGCAAGTGCGGAAGTAACTGGATTGAGGAGCTGCCGGTGGTTCTTTGGTCGATCAGGACGACGCCAAATCGAGCCACTGTCCAGACACCTTTCGCTCTAGTCTATGGAGCAGAGGTAGTTCTCCCCACGAAACTCGTATACGGGTCACCTCGAGTGCTCGCTTATGATGAGCTTGAGCAAGAGCAGCTGCGACAAGATGACGCGCTGCTCCTTGAGGAAGACCGTCTTCAGGATGCTGTACGAGCCGCTCGCTACCAGCAAGCTTTGCACCGCTATCATAGCCGCAAAGTTAACGCCAGAAGTCTCGAGGAAGGCGACCTTGTTCTTCGGCGCGTTCAGTCCGCCAAGAATTCCAACAAGTTGACGCCGAAGTGGGAAGGCCCTTACCGGGTGAAACGAGTCACTAGGCCTGGCACTGTCCGCCTTGAGACCAAAGATGGCATTCTAGTGAGCAACTCCTGGAACATCGAGCATCTTCGTAAGTTTTACCCGTAAGGCGCGGTTGCCGGAACCCGTTCCGGCAACCACCTTTTGTACAAGTCTTGCCGCTGTTGCATGTAATCCTTTGTACAAAGCCGGGCGCAGACCCCGTGCATAAGTAAAGCTCATGTGCTCCGCACATCTTGTCAATTTCGTGCTTTCTATTTTTTGCATGTGTTATCTGACACTTTGTGCAGCACCTATCCCCGGTAAGCAATAACGAGCCGTAAGGCTCCATATCTTTGTTTTCTCTTCTTTCTTTTTCTCAAGGAAAGAAAGGTTCCCTCGCCCACAAGTTTGCCGGGGGAAAAGGAGAAGATAATGGTATGGACCAGGCGTCGTTCAAGAAAGTTCTGCCTTGCCTGGAAGCAAACAATAGAAAAGCTAAGTTGCCAAAGCTTGAGCAATCAGATTTTTAAATTTTTAAGTTATCATCCTTGAACGACCGTGCTTTGTATGGAAAACCTGCGCGCGGAGGAACCAACTCGTAGCTAGTTGCGCCCTTAACTTTGTTTCGAGCCCGCTCAACAACTTTGTTTCGAGTCCGCTCAACAACTTTGTTTCAAGTTCGCTCAACAACTTAAGTGAGTTGCGACTAGTTGCGACAAGGTTTCTTGTCGGTAACGGCACCGCCAGCAGGCTGCTGACGTCCCGCACTCAGCGCTCACGGCTAAGGTGCCTACGCCGGCAAGTTCCCTAAAAGCGTAGGGCAAAAACATACAAAGGAAGGAATCAAGTAAAGGAAATAAAGTTGCAATCACTACCCAAAATGGAATTATATTACAAAGTAGCTTGTCGCAGCTCTAATAGATTGTTCTCATAACATGACCAGCAGCGACAAGAGAAGAAGAAAACGGGCGGCCTAATCTATGCGATCGCCCTCAACCCTCTTGATCCCGCTCACCTTGTCCACAATGGGTGCGACAAGGGCCTTGAGAGCCTCCAGATCAGCATCCGGTGGCAGGGACTTGAGGACGTTGGTCAGGTTGAGGCCCGGGTTGCGGAAGGCCACCTTCACCAACACCTTTTAAAGAGCCCCCGCGCAGATCTTGCGTGACTCGTCGGCCAGCCGCTTTGGAGTCGTCTCCCGGAGTCGCTGAAGGGCCGTCACCACGCCTTTGAAGAACATAGTAAGCTTGGCGCTGGGTTGGAGGTTCTCATCGGAGGGATACCCGAGATCCTCCATCCCCAGCTGTGCCAGCTCCTTGTCAATATCTGTGGCAGCATTCACGAGACCCTCCGTCCAGTGCTCGACGGTCTCCCTGAAAGTGTTCTGGACGGCAGCAGCACTCGCCAGCAGCGCCTTCTCGGCCTTGATCTCCTCCTTCAAGGCCACCTCCCGCTCCCTGGGGCCGTCCAGCGTCTTGGTCAAAGTGGTCAGCTTCAACTCAAGATCCACGTTGGAGTCCTTGGCGGCGGCAAGCTCCTTGCACTTCTCGGCGAGTTGAACCTGCAGCTCTGAGTTGCTGTGGGCGTCCTTCTCCCGCTCACGCTTGAGCGCGGGAATCTCCTCACCGCTCGCCTTGAGATCGGCCTCCAGCTGCGCCACCTTTGTCTCCAGCTCCTTCTTGGCGGCCTCAGCAGCTGCGGCAGCGTCCTCTGCTTGCTTGAGGGCTCCGCCAAGTGATTGCTCGCGCGCGGCAAGCTCCTCCTCGTGGCTGTCAAGATTGACCTTCCGCTGCGCCAGCTCGCCCTCCCGCGGGGACAGCTTCTCAGCGGGAAGCCGCTGCTGTTCTTCGACTTCAGCCTTCTCGAGGAAGAAGGCCTGCTGCTCCTCGGCAAGTTGCTCCCGCTCCTCTGCCAGGGACCGGAGAGCTGCCTGGTTGAGACCCCGGAGCTCCTCCGCGCATTTCTCGATGTCAGCTCCCGCCTTCGCGGCAAGCGCCTCTCGGGACTCCATCTTGGCTTGCCGAGCGCGGTAGAGCGACAACAGCTTCCGCAGCAGCCGCTCCTCCTCGGGCTCGCCGCTGCTGCTGCTTGGCGCGTCAACCAGCGTCAGCCCAGCGGAGGCGAGCACCTCTCCGTCGAAGCTTTCTCCTTCGACCGGCGCCCTGGACATTGACGCCCAGGGGAGGTTGATGAAGACGCCATCGCCGACCTTCAAGTAGACGCCTGGCTGGGGCTCTTCGGAGCCTGGCCCAGCGGCAGCGGCGGAGGGATCGGCGGTCGGTGTAGTGCCTGGCGCTCCTGCGGCCTCAGGGCCGTTAGTATGATCGCCTAACCCCTAGCCAGCTGCTGCGGCGGCAGCCTTGGCGGCCTCATCGCCGGCGGGATCGTCAGCGTCGGCCACTTCTTCGGTGGCAGCGGCGTCGTCGGTGTTGCCGTGCATATTCTCTTCGCCAGCAACCTCCGTCTCCATCGGCTCCGCAGCAGATGGATCTGACGACTGGAAAGGGAGGAAAAGTCAAGCAAATATCCAAAAAGAAGATCAAAAGAAGAAGAAGAACCCAAGGGAAGTTTTTAAGCGAGAGGATTACCTGCGCGAGTCGGCTCCTTGGCAGGCTCCCTTCCCGGAGAGCTCTCCCTTGGCGGCGCAGTCGTAGTCTCCGCCGGCGGGGGGCGCTGGTGCTCTCCTTTGTCGGAGAGCTCTCCCTTGCCGGAGGACTCTCCCTTGGCGGAGAACGCTCCCTTGCCGGAGAGACCCTTGCCGGAGAACTCTCCCTTGGCGGCGTAGTCGAAGCAGATGGCTCGTCGGGGGCGGCATCCGTGCGCTCCTGGTGGGGCTGCTCTGCTCCTATACAAACCAATAGTCAGATGTCAGCAAAGGAAGAGCATCCACGCGCGCCTAACAGCGGAAAGTGAATCATATACTTACGTTGGGGACTGCGCTAGGGGCTCCTCTGAAGATTAGTTGCCGGCTCCGGCAAGGTGGTCTCAGTGGGTTCGTCCTCGACGATGATCACCTCCTCTCTCCCCGCCGGGACCTTGGCTCTCTTCGCCGCTCTCTGGGCCAGAGTCCTGAAAAGGGATAAGTTCGGAGTAAGGCAAAAGAGATGCAAGAAAAAACAGCAAGAATTGAAGGAATACAAGTACAACGAGAATCTTACTCTTCTTCTTCCTCGTCGGAGCTGAGCGCGGAGAAGTCGAAGTCAGGCTCACGTCCGGCGCGAGGAGGCGGAGGAGTAGGCTCCCTTGGCCGCTTGGCGGGAGCAGTGGCGGTGCTCTTAGACGACCCCGCTCCGGCTGCCGCCGTGGCGTGGGAAGCGGCAGGAGCAGAAGCGGTGGTCCGGGAACACCCCGCTCCAGTTGCCGCAGCAGCGCGAGGTGCTCCCGCGGCAACAGTACTTGCCGCGGTGGAGCGTGTCGCGCGGCGCGGCGGCTGTTGACTCGTCTGCCACTCCGCTACGTCCCCGGCCTTGCAGAGACGCCTTCTTGGTGGAGCTGGGGGCTCTGCTTGCGGCGAGCTGTCTGAAGATGAGGAGGAAGAGGAGTCGATCTCCAGCGAGCCGCTCGTATCCTCAGCGGGCTCGCTCGACTCGACGTCATGCCCGGCACGGCTTGCCACCTCTGCAGCCTCTGCCTCCTCTACACCGGCAAGCTCCTCTCGCTCGGCACGGCTTGCCGCCTCTGCTGCCTCTGCCTCCTCCACGGTGAATCCAAACTCGCCCGCGGCTGCAGCTGCCGCCGCCTCTTCCAGCCTAGTGGCAATGTGCTTCATCTCTGTATCGGTGGTGTCGCGGGTGAGGCCTTTCTTCTCGTCGGAACGAATCGGCACTTCTTCCAAGCCGTCAAAGAACTCCTGCACGACGTCATCTGCAGGCTCTTGCCAAGTTGGGTCAATCCCATGCGAGTCGCACAGCGGCATCATTGCGCGGATGCGGCTGAGCGAGGAGTTGTTGCACAGCGGAATGACGCCCTTCGGCAACCTGAACACTTCGGGATGTTGAGGGTCGTACTTGAACAGCTCCTGGAGCATCGCGTTAAGCTCCAGAATAGTGAAGTTGAAGTTAAGGCCCGGGCGCAGCCTCATGATATCCGCCGCATTCTCGAAATCCCAGGCAGGTCTCTTCCTCTCCTGCAGGGGGGCGATGCGGCGGCGAAGGAAGTCTGCGCCAACTGCACCTATAGTGAGCCCAGCAAGCCTGAGGCGTTGGATCCGGGCGACGGCAATCTTTAGCCTATCATCTTCCGGGGCCACGTTGCTCCAGTCGCTGCCGCGCACTACTGGGGTTTGGCGCTGGGCGGTAAATGGCTGCGGGTTCTCCTCGACGATCCAGCACTAGTTTGCTCTCCACTCCTCCCACTTGCTGTTGAGCTCTCCCTCCAGATAAGCGTCCTTCTTGCCGGTCCTCGAGATCCAGGAGATTCCGCCGGATAAAGGCTCTCCTCTCTAAACTCAAGGCATAAAGAAGTGGCGGAAAAGGGCTACATTTGGATAGACTCCGACAAATTTTTCGCAGAGATGTGCGAAAACTTCCATGGTCAGAACAACAATGGGGGTGAAGTCAAGGAGGCGGAACCCAGAGGTGTTCATGATATCGCAGAAAAATTCAGAGAAAGGCGGGCAGAGCCCGCAATAGAAGAACAAGGCGAAGAAGGGATACCCAGTTGGGGCCATTTTCCAAGCGACGGCTAGAAGTACCTTCGTGCGCGGATGCGCCCGCGTCTCCCCCGACCAGAAGAGGTAGTAGTACTCCCTCAGCTCCTTCGCGGCAAGCTTGGGGGGGGGGAGATTGCCCGCTCTTTTCGCAGCGCCGCGAGCCGCTGCGCCTCATCCGACTACGCGCCCTTCCCCTTGTCGATTTTCGGAGCCATGGCGGAGGTGGTGAGGGAGGTCGACGGCGTTGGTGGCGCTGGTGGCGCTGGGGAGCAAAGCGCTGCTCTCTTTCAGCTTTGGGAAGAAGGGGAGCGGCGGAGGTTTTCGAGGTTGGAGTAGCAACTGGCGGATGGACGAACTGCCCCTGTTTTCCCCTGCTTATAAGGAGGGAGGGGGCGGACGTTCCGCCTTTCCGAATAAAAAAACCACCCACGATCTCTCCCACGACGCCGCAATCAACGCGTGCCGTTCGGGGAGGGCGCGGTGGATACGGAGAAAGATACGGCGTAACCCAGGCCGCGCGTGCCCGTGCACTATTTTGGGCCTGGCCCAACAGCGCTCGGCACCGTGTATGGCCCAGGCCCGGGGGCTCCTGTTGGTGTACTAGAGTAGGGGTACCCTAGTATCCCGAACTTGTGCACGGGCAGTCGCAGCATCCCGCGGCAAGGCTTGCCGGGTGACCGCCAAGATCCTCCGCGGTTCCTTTTTGAGCCATTCAAGAACAAAGTATTCAAGCCAAGGAGACAAGGCCCCGGCAAGAGGAGCTTGCCGGGAAGGCCACTCAAGGCACAAGACCCCGGCGAGAGGAGCTTGCCGGGAAGGCCAACCAAGGCATCTCAAGGAACTTGCCGCGACGCACCACGCGTCCTGGCAAGGCCCGGTGAGCGGCAAGCTCCCAGACGCGACCAGACAACGACCGCGGCAAGGCGCTTGCCGTGGCAAGCTACCACTCTGTACCCATGCTCCAGCACATCCACCAACGTGTCGCTCTAGGACCCTTCCAGGCGTACGTGGCGGGAGGCTGTGCAACCAGCGGTGCGCGGTGGCAAGCGGCGCTGACAAGGTTGCCATCGTGGCGAACGGTGGCGTCCCTGACGGCCCCTTTTTGCACTGTTTGGGCGACGAAGACGGGCATTTAATGCTCTTGTCCCCTGCCGTCAGGGTTAGGTATGGTGCACTATACAGGTAGTTGTACCAACTACAACACCTTTCCATTTTTACCCTTGTCTATGTTGCCACATGTCGGTGACCCCTTGAGCATATAAAAGGAGGCCCATGCGCAACGTAGAGGGGGGTTCGAGGCAGAAGGACTCTCACGCTCGGTCTCGTTAGCTGCTGGTGTGTACTGTAGCACTCAGCGCTCCCGAGCAAGAACTCAATACAAACCACAAAGCAGGAGTAGGGTTTTACGCATCCGTGCGGCTCGAACCTGGGTAAACTGCTCGTGGGCTTCGCCTTGATCTGCTCTTCGTGCGATCTCCGCCCCCCGCCGAACCGAAAGGGGCTCGGTCCGCCGGTCCCATAGGTGCTCGTGGATCAGTTTCCCCGACAGTCAGGTCGTGGCCGACACCCTCGCCAGGCTTCCGCTTGAAGGTTGCCGAGATACATGACGTGTACATGGCGGTATGTGGCGAGAGCATGTGTGAAGAAGTACACCCCTGCAGGGTTATCCTGATCTATTTGAATAGCCGGGTCCACGGTTATGGACTTCTTGGATGCTTACGTGGTACATATACAAGTGAAAGTGGATACTCTAAAATACTCAAGACAAGTGTGAGTGCTATGGATGGCCTTCTCGTAGGTAGACGGGAATGGATCCATAGTGGTGTATTGTTTGGTGAATATGTGGACTCGTGTGCGCCACCTCAAAAGAGTTACTTGTAGTTGTAGTTCAGGTATAGTTGTATGTCTCAAGTGATTGATTATTACTGTGCTTTGTTTGACCAGGGATTCAGCAAGAATACAAAATATGCCACTACTAGATGTGGTTGCAAGTCCCAGCTGCGGGTACATTTGAATGACAATTCTGAATGGTATGAGAAAGTTTTTAGGGAGGAACACAATCATGATTTGGTGGAATCTTGCAGCGAGAAGAAGCATCTGCATTCACATTAGCATATTGACAAGCCTATCAGAGATTTAATAAAGTATCTTCGAGAGAACAATGTGTCACTAACAAGGGTTAATTCTATAGTAGTTGGTTTCTATGGATCAACCAGGAAAGTACCATTCTGCAAGCGAAGTTACGTACTGTATGTTCATAGATTGCTAGTGAAACCCTTCAGGATGACATTGCGAAGACACTTGAGAACTTTCATGATATGATGGTAAAGGACTATAGATTTGCTTTTTGTGCACAGGTTGATGATGACAATAGGTTAAAGTCACTTATGTGGACAACTGGAAGGAGTCGTTCATTATATAAGCACTTTGGAGATGCAATAACTTTTGATACTACGTATGGAACAAACATATACAAAATGCCATTTGGTATGTTTGTTGGAGTTAGTAACCACTTCGAAAGTGTAATATTCGCTATAGTTTTCTCAACTAATGAGAAGGTAGAGAATTTCTGTTGGGCTTTTAAGCAATTTGTTGCTATGATGGGTGGAAAACCTCCAATAACAATTCTTACATGCGAAGAACTACGTCAAACTACACATGTACTTTGTTAATTTACATAATATTTGTGTTCTTATTGTGTTCAGCTTATATTTTTTTGTATTTGCTTTAAATAAAGGAAAACTGTTTTAATATATCAATCCATTCTTTACAATTGCAATTTATTTTAGATCAGGCTAGAGCCATTGGAAATGTTGTCGTGAAAGAGCTTCCTTGTGCTAATCATAGATGGTGAAAATGGCACGTTCTGAAGAGGGTTCATGAACTTTTTGGTGCTGTGTACAGCAAGCACAAAACTTTTGCTGATGATTTCCATAAGTTAGTGAACCACATGCTAACAGTAAAAGAGTTTGAAGATGCCTGGAAATTTGTTACTGAGAAATATTCCCTACATGAACATCCTTTCATGACCACAGCATACGAGTGTAGACACAAATGGGCAAAACCATACTTTGTAAAAGTATTCTGTGATAGGATGTGTAGCACTCAACGGAGTGCATGCGCAAACATGATGCTGAAGATACTTACTGTCACAGCCCTAGAATTCTGCTTTGTAACTAGTTGGATTAGTGAGTGGCACCCATGCATCATGTTTAAATTCCATTCAAATTTGAAGTGGGGAAAGTGGAAAGCCTCAGAGATCTTTTCTAAAAATGATCAATATTAAAATTTCTTCAAATAAACCCAGGAAAATGTTCCTGTTAAGCTATAAAAATATTGGAAAGAGTTAAAGTTCAAACCAATATTTTTTGGAGTCTCAAGGATATATATTTTGGGCCCTTGGATTTAAATCAATAAGTATTTGACTTTTGGATAATATTCATTTTATATAGAATATATTTCAAAAGGCCCTGAAATTATTTATGTGCCTTTGGAAAAGTCAAGAATGGCAACATACAATTATTCAGAAGGTTTTGCCCTGCTTTGATTTACTTTTAAATTTGAATCAGTGGCAAAATGAATAAATGAAAGAAAACAACACAGAAAATAAAACAGAGCAGAGGCTTACTTGTAGCCGGCCCAGCCAGCAGCCCACCTAACAGGCCCGGCCCACCAGTGCCACCGTTCTCAAGCTCCTGCCAGGAGGACGACGTCGTGTCGCCAGCGCACGCATCTGAGGTTTCCACCTCCTGCTTCGTGCGGGCGGCCTCCCCTTCGAGCCTATCCATGCCTGGAGATGCCAAGAGCCCCTTGGTTCCTTCTCCCTCACTCTCTGCTCTCTCCCTCGCCCTCTAGACCCTTCCCTGAGCTCACCGAGAGCGCTGCCGTCACCGTCGCTCGCTTTTGTCGCGGCAAATGCCACTTCTTCGCCTCGCTGACATGTCCAGAAGCACCGCCGCTATGACCATGACCGCTACACCGAGTCACGCGCCTTGGGGAGCCCCGCTTCATCTTCATGGGAGTCGTCTTCAACCTTCGGTCGATGAGATCCCCTTCGCTTCCCTGCTCGCTCCGGTCCTCCTCCGAGCTCGCCGTCTGCACCGTTGCCACCTACGCGAGCCTCTCCCTCGAACCACCTTCTCCGTTATCTCTTTTTCATGTCGTAGCTGCCGCTTCGCCGATGACCAAAACCAGCCGCCGCCCGTGTTTACCGCCGACGATTCTTCGGTGACCATTTGGTCTCGGGCGCACGTCCAACTTGCTCGTCGCAGCACGTAGATGGATTAGGTGCCGCGCACGCATCGCCTAGGCCACCGCAGCCGCATTCCCGTGCATGCCCGAACGCCAGCCGCCGCTGCCGAGCTCGTAGCCATCGCCTCCAGCCACAACAGGCCCGGCTGCTACCACCTTTCGACGCGTGCCGGCAAGGGCACTCCAATGCACCCAGCCGCGGCTCGAACCATGCCCCGTAGTGCAATCCCGAGCCCCACCGCCGCCTCTGGCCTCGCCGGCGATTAGCCGCCGGCCTAACCCTGGTTAGTTAGTGCTAATGGCATCTCCAGTGCCCATGACAGGTGGGACCAGCCCCTGTTATTTTAGTTTAGTTTTAAACCTAACTTAATTAGGCCCTGAGAGACTCACATGTGGGCCACCCCCCCTTGACACTTTTAGTTAGGATTAATTTAGCACTTTTTAACTTGGTTAGATAAATGGGTCACTGACCAGTGGGCCCCACTGGTCAGGTTTGACCTGGGCGGCCCTGTTGACCAGCTGACGTGAGCATGACATCATGCTGACGAAGTAAAGTATTTTCTGGAATTAAAATAAATCAGAAAAATGATTTATTGAATTTCAGAAAATACCCCAAACTTCAAAAAAATCATAGAATATAATCTATAACTCCAATGAAAATAATTTATATATGAAAAATGATCAGAAAAATTCAAGGAATCTGTTTATGGCATTTTCATGCATGTTTGAACAACTTACAACCACTGTTTAGGACAATTTGAATAAATGGCATTTGAATAATCACATATGAAGTTTGAATTTGAACCTTTGGTTCAAACCAACTTCATTTAATATGGTTGCTAGTTGCATTAGCTCAATCAACAGCATATTGCCATGTCATGATCATGCATCATATTGTCGCATTGCATTGATTGTGTTCTTTCTCTGTTGCCGGTGTTTGTCCCCTCTCAGTAGACGATGTCCCGACGATATGAGATCGATGACACAGATGAAGAGCTTTACTATCTTCAGAAGTGCCAGGCAAGCAAACCCCCTTCGAGCATTCCGATACAATCCCACTCTCTCACTCCTGCTCTC
Organism: Secale cereale; assembly: GCA_902687465.1. Lineage (NCBI taxonomy): Eukaryota > Viridiplantae > Streptophyta > Magnoliopsida > Poales > Poaceae > Secale > Secale cereale. The sequence goes on from LR738711.1 coordinate 356,862,893, forward strand.
CTTTACTGCATTAGGACAACAATGATTGAACTTCTTTTTGATGCGGTAGCTGAACCCCTTTCCTCTGCATGACCTGTCATTGCCACGGTAAATAGTTGAAACCCACTAGCATGAGTAGGAGTTGTTTGAGCCATGTTGTGCCTACTCATTCATGCTTTCTGGTTATACCTGCTATTGCTTAGAGTTGTGTCAGGTCTGATTCATCGGGGATGAATTGGAATGGTGATGAACATGTCCTACTGTGTATGAGCTAAGTGTGTGAACACATTTTGGTAAAGGTAGCGGTGAGAGGCCATGTAGGAGTACATGGTGGGTTGTCTCACTGGAACCGTCCTTAAGAACTGAGTTCTGTGTAAGTTGTCCAATGACATAGCTACTACCACGCATTGGGATGCTTAAGTGCCCCTCTTGACTTATTAGTCAACTCGATCTCTGTCTAGTAGTTGCAACTAGTTTCTGGTGTTTGTAGGTAGTGCTAGTAGTCTACCAAGTGGCACACGTTACATGTGGGATTGGGACAGACTAGGCACCGTGGCATGGTGTACCAAGCGTAGATCCTTCTGTCGAGGTGGGCTCGGGAACCCTGCGCACATTGTTTGGGGCCGTGAGCGACACCCCGGCCGGATCTCCTTACGGATGGAACCCAAATAGGCGATAAACCTGGACAAGAGTCTTGTGTGGTTAGTCAGGTCGTGGTCGACACCCTCGCCAGGCTTCCGCTTGAAGGTTGTCGAGATACACGACGTGTACATGGCGGTATGTGGCGAGAGCATGTGTGAAGAAGTACACCCCTGCAGGGTTATCCTGATCTATTCGAATAGCCGGGTCCACGGTTATGGACTTCTTGGATGCTTACGTGGTACATATACAAGTGAAAGTGGATACTCTAAAATACTCAAGACAAGTGTGAGTGCTATGGATGGCCTTCTCGTCGATAGACGGGAATGGATCCATAGTGGTGTATTGTTTGGTGAATATGTGGACTCGTGTGCGCCACCTCAAAAGAGTTACTTGTAGTTGTAGTTCAAGATAGCCACCGAGTCAAAGCTGGCTTGCTGCAGTCAAACTCCACCACCGCTTTGTTGATACTATTGCATATGTAGCTAGTTTTGATGTAAGTCTTGCTGAGTACCTTTGTACTCACATTTGCTTAATTTATGTTTTGAAGAGAGACTTCAGTCTCACTAGTAGTTCCGCGTGGACTTCGACATTTAGCTTGTTACCTCAGCTACGATCTTGTGCCCTTGGGAGGGTCTTGTAGATAGTCAGGCTTCTCAGCCTTTTTTCATTTGTAGTTGTCTGTACTCAAACATGTTATGCTTCCGTTGCCTGTATGCTCTGTATGTTGGGTCATGTGACCCCTGTTTGTAATAAATGCTATGATGGCTCTTCTGGGCCTTTATCTATATGAGTTTGAGTTATGTTGTGATGCCATGTTGTACAACACATACTTGCATGTTATGCGTACATGTAATGTGTATTTCTATGTGTGGGATCCGACACCTAGTTGTTTACCCTTGGTAGCCTATCTTACAGGGAAATGCCTCCTAGTGCTTCCACTGAGCCTTGGTAGCTTGCTACTGCTCCGGAACACTTAGGCTGGCCGGCATGTGTCCTTCTTCGTTCCTGTGTCTGTCCCTTAGGGGAAATGTCACGCGTTGTTCCTTTAAGTCCTTGTAGCTTTCTATGGCTTGGGTTCATACGTTGATGACCGACACATTCGTTGCTGGGTCATGTATGCCTGTCTCTGTAATTTAGCGCCACTTTTGGTTTATAACTAGTCATGTCGGCCCGGGTTCCTTGTCATATGGATGCTAGCGACACTATCATATACGTCTGCCAAAATGCGCAAACAGTCCCGGGCCAGGTAAGGTGGCACCCGTGGGGATACCGTGCGTGAGGCCGCAAAGTGATATGATGTGTTATAGGCTAGACCTGTGTGACTTAGGATCGGGGTCCCAACACATACCGTATGTGATTCGTCATTGAATGCATTCATCACACAATACACTAAGCTTATAGATGATCGTGAGAGTTGTGACGCAGATGCTGAAAGGAAAAACAAGCAGGTAACATACATGTATATTTTAATTATTTGAAATAATATAATATACTGAATGAGATTCAATCCTTTGCATATTCTCTGGCCAACTAATTGGATTCTATTACTTGTAGAAAATCATTAAGGTCCATTTTGGATATCCCATGGAGAAGCATGCTTCAGTTATCTATACAGCTAAGGTTTACAACCTTTTCAATAAGGAGTTGATTAAGTCTACATCATACCTACTTGTTCCCAGCATGGAGAATGATACATTTGTTGTTAAGCATGTACAGGCCGAGTCAAGGGAATCTTGGTGCAAAGTTATTTACAAAATCAAAGTAGACGAGTCAATAGGATATTACCAAAGTGAGTGTGGTCTTTATGAACATTTTGGTGTTCTTTGTAGCCACGTCCTAGCGGTATGAATCATCACACTTTAATGTATAGTTATTGGTGCTTCAATGAACAATTGCTGATGTTTTCTGTTTCATATATTGCACAAATTTTCGTGATTAGAGGTGTCTGCAAAATTCCAGAATGTCACATAATGAAGAGGTGGACAAAGCAAGCAAGGTCATCTACTTTCAACAATAGGTTGGACAAATTTAAAGGAGACACGAATGAGGAATCTAGATCATTTAGGCACCAGGTACTATATTTCAGTGCAGTACAACTAGTGAATGAAGGTGAAATTGATTCAGAGGCTTTTGCAATTGCAAAGTCCAATTTTGCTCGCTGCAAAAAGGAATTAGAAGAGTACAGACTGTCGAAGACAACAACATGCCAGGTAGGATATGGATCAAACCATCAAGATGAAGTAACTACGCATTCTGTTGATCAACAGGAAGCTGATGAAGTTGGCGAATCATGTATGCAAATAGTTGATAGCGCACGTAATATTTCTATTCCGGTTTCTTCTATTATTTCCCCTATAATAATGAAGAAGAATGGTAGACCTTCAAATAAAAGATACATGTCTAGCATGGAAGCCAACATCAAGAAGAAGAAACATGGGAAAAAACCAGACACAAAGAGCAAACAAACAAGTGGTGTGTTGGGTGTTGTTCAGTCAAGGTTTTGGAGCAAATGTCGATCGCCAACACACATGATCAAAGATTGTCCCCAGCTCTATTTACCTTGAAGTGTTGTTATCTTATTATGTTGTTTCAACTATGTTGTTTCAAGTATTAGAGTACTATGTATTGATTACATAACTATAAGTATGAATGACCGACTACGTTTCATCTTTTCAACGTTTTGTACTTGTAAAATTATATTTGCCTCTAGTTTTTGTAATATCATCTCGCTAGCTTCATTTTGTCCTTCATTTATAAATATTAGGAAATTTGATATCAATTTACAAATTGTACTCTCTCAATTAAATTAGCACTAAGTATCAAGTAGTAGATAAATTATAAATATTATTAACAAAAAATTATATATTGCCTTGTACCATATTTTAGTTTGGAACCTGTCACTAATCTAAGAAAACTATTACTTATTAACTAAACAATTTTAATTGGAACTTTTAATTATCATGTACTACCTCCGTCCAAAAGTAAGTGACTGAGGTACAAAGTTGAGTCACTTTTGAGTCACTTATTTTTGGACGGTGGAAGTATTACATATTTTTACAATCATCCATATACCTGTCTGTTCATTACAAGTGCTAAAGTATTACATTTCAGAAAAATTAATATCGTTACAATTATAAGCATTTCATTTATTTCTTTTGGTGCGTTAAATAGCATAATGGACTAACATTTTTCAATTGTCAATACTCTCATTGCAGGTGCACTTTACTGATTTCTTATATGTACTTTCACATTTATGATATAGTACAAATCTTCTAAGTAGGTTTTTTCAGATTTCTAATGACATTTATTAGCATTTTCACATCTGAAGTGGTCATAATTAGTATCCAAAACATATTACTTAAGAATATTTCACTAGCTAATTTAGAAAAGTTCTATAGATGGACGATAGTTATATAATTGAAATTTGAGTATCTTACAAGTTGGATTGTGAACATGTTTAAAAATATAACAACCCACATGTGGATACAAAATTAGCTAGTGAAATGATTTGTAAAGTATTATCATATATTACAAACATGTTTAAAAAGTAAATTTTATGAATGTTCAGAAAAGGAGGAAATAAAGATGCGCTAAAAAATAGAAATATTCCACAAGTTCTACAGCAAATTAGATGTTTCATTAATTCTTAAGCTGAACACCTATTTCCCTAATCTTCAATTGATTGAATGCAGGCAGTAGGCGCTTCTCCATGGTTTCCTTGAATTGACAGCAACTCATACACCAACAATGGCTTGAAGGACATTACACTTTCCTGGTATAGAATTAAATATTAATTAAATATTTTTATATTTGCTATCTTGAACATATATGCCTTTTGGGAGATATTAGTTTGAGGTAAGAAATACCTGTGTGTGATTTCCTGTAATCTTGTCTCCATCGAAATCATGAATTGATAATATCGTCAACAAACCAGACCCCTCACTGTAAAAATGGTAACGATTAGTTTAAGTATTAGTTAAAAAAACAGAATGCATTGTACATCTCATATGGAAAGCACCTGTTTGCACCGTGAATAATAGGCTTCAGATAATTTGTGTCCCATGAGCTAAAGTCAATAATCCATCCAGAGTAAAGTTGTTTCACTACATTTGTCATTGCAAACAGAATTTTCTTGGCGTTTGAATCGTGCATCTTCTTTAGTTCAATTCCGTTTGATCTTACATATGTGGGATCATCCACATGAACACATTTAAGCTTCATGTCCATGAAATAGGAGCACCATGTAACATTTACTAGAGCAGGAACTATGATCTGCATGATGATGAATAGTTTAGTTTATGTTCTAGATATATGATATTTAATAAACATTATTTTCTTATAAAATAATGCTTAAATAAATGTTTTTTGATTGAGTTTTATTAAATGCAATGTATAAATCTCACAGTTTTGCACTCCCATATATCATATAATCCCGCGATATTGCAAAATTGGTCTACGATAGAACGGCTGGACAAAACACTTTCATTTGCTAGAGCCAGCATCTGCATTAATTTTTTGAACTATCATTAGGAATTTTTCATGTTCAAAAGGCATTGAATTAATACTATTTTTTCACACAAAATATAGTAAACATGTACTTGTGCTATATTTGAAGAACTTACCGCAAAGTCGGACTCCATGATATGCCTAAACCTTTCTTGCTTTCTAGTGCCATATATTAACATGTCCAGTTGAACAAGTCTCCTTATAGATAAATCAAATATTTCGTAGCTGAATGATTTGTATAGTACAAGTGTGTCGTTCAATTCATTGCACTTTACTTAGATGAACCTCAGTGTGTAGTGTATTATCCATGACCTATTATAAAGTAGACATTAGTTTTATAACTAATTTTTTATATTATGCATATGAAAGACTTCAACAGATATGTACTTACACTTCAGAAAAGTCTTGTTGGTTGTGTAATACCCAATTGGATAAAGTTGCTAGCATGGCTGATGATCTTTTAACCATAGTAGTACGATATGTCACAGAATTAATTACACTTTGACAGTTGGTTACTACAATTTTCTGAAAAGGTGAGTCTGTGAACTCTGCTTCCAAGGCTCTAGCATTCAAATTAAAACTATCTTCTCTCTGAAACAGACGGAATGCAACAGCTGTCTCGGACATCCTGCTAGCTATGGTTGCTGGTGAAAGTGGATTTCTTGGTATCTTATCGAAGTTTGCACGTGTATTAGGTTGTGCTCTTGTGGGATCAGAATTTCCTGAAATTACACATAGTCAGATATATTTAGTAATACTTATTTTTTTTAAATAAAGTAAACATTGATACACATAGGCAGGCAAAACTAATTAATTCGACCCTTACATTTATATCATATGGTTATGTCATAATAGTTATATTGTATGTCAGTACATAGCCAAATGATGTAGGTACATATTTATCCAATACTTATAAACTTTGATACACATTGGCAGACAAAATTTATATAATTTACCAATATTTCCAACTTCCATCATTTTGCTTCTGGATGTGTCAATCTTTTTAGAAGTGCCTGCATAAAAAATTGTAACTCAATTAATAGATTGTAATAAGTGATCTGTACTATTAATTATAAAATTACAAACACTTACAGTCACTATTAGAATCAGCTCCGCTATATTCACTTGCAGAATGTTTTATGCTATTTTTTGACTTAATTGGAGCTTCATTGTAAGCTGCTGCTTCTATACCATGGTCATGAAGCCTCTTTGCTAACTCTAGGTTGTCATTTAAAATCATTTCCAGTACTTTATCTATATTTGAAGAAATAGCATTGTTCAATTATCTCTATTGTTGAATTACTACAATGAGCCAATACATTAGAAATTGGATATAAAGCCGATTTAAACTCAGTCATATGCCTTATTATCCTTGCATTGTGCCATTTAAGATCAATTATTTGAGGAACAAATAGCTGGAAAAAATATAGTGTTAGCATTCCAAGTTCATTAATGTCTGCAATATTTATATATTGTCAATGTTTGAAACTTATGCCTTCCTTTCAGTTGAATCTTGTATGTAAGTATCAAGGTATACATTTAGTGGTCGCTTGCCGTGACATTTATTTTGTACTGATGCTGGTTTATTTACAACCAGGTTAGGGATAAATGTAGGTTTCTTCATAGGCACAATATCACCTTTCAATGTCATTGGTGCCGCCGTACGATGATCATGGTATTTTTTTCCTGAATGACTTTATCTGTAAATAATGCATCAAATTTATCAAAAGTTAAACGATGTGAACAATTAGTATACATGGATGTTACGACAGAATTTTTACCTCATTCGATCCAAAAGAATGATCATCTGATTTTTGCTTGACATGTTCTATCATCTTTGACATGTTCTCACAGTTAAATGCAGAAATTCTAGGCACTACATACTCAGGTATGTTTAGAAATCCAAGATTCATACTATCTAGAATAAAAGCCTTTCATATTTGAAGAGAATAAAAGTATTAATTATTGTGCATAAAGAAAGTATAAAAGCAAATCTTATAGAAATATATATCTTCAACAAGCCACTTTCAACAACATAACTGACCTGCAATAGAAGTGGGCAACTTGAAAAATATTTTATACATTTTTTGGTATTCAGTTCATACTGAGATTTTCTTGCTGCATTCATAATTTCATCAATAGCTGCGGAGCAAAAGTTGTATGATGGTATTTCACTAGGTTTTAGTAGTGACCCCCAGAAATGTTTAGCTCCGTGATTAGCACTGCTACAAGCAATTAAGAAGTAACCCATGATGAAGCAAACAAAAGATGTCTTGAATTGGTCAACTTGTGTGTCATACATACCCTCGGGGTAATCCCTTGTTATTATTGTTTCAGCCACCTTCAGACTGTTCATTTCTTCAGGATCGTATGTAACAGATCCCATGGCCAGCCGCAAGAATTCAATCTTCTCTTCGACTGATTGGCAGTCCAGTCCTCTCAATATTTTAGGACCCTTTGGGATTCTCAGAATTTTGTGTACATCATCATCAATTATTGGGAGCGATACTTTATCATTGATTCTTATAGATCTACTATCGGCATCAGTGTTGCAAAGAACAAGTACTGTGAATTTCCGATCAAGCTTGTTTATTTGTGGTAGGTCCAACAGTCCTCCAAAATCCATTTCTTTGACAAGCTTCCTTTTCAAATTGTCAAACTTGGTTATAACTGCCACTACTTTCTTGCATGAACTTCTTGGAGTGGCGGCATCACATTCAGAAGCATCGGAGTTTTTGGAATCATTAGACTTCCTATCAGAATTTTGGTCATGTCCAGCCATAATTTGATAAATCCTGCCAATTTATAGTAGAAAACTTATTACAAAGGTAATTTTTTTGTGCCAATTCAGAAACATTAAGTTGCATCTATTTTATTGAAAATACATTATGTGATGTATGAAATCTCAAATAATCATATTAACCCCATTTCATATGCATGGATACTTATATTTTGGTTATTAGAATACATATTTTTGAAAAATAGTTAGTGCAGCACATTTATGGCTAGTTATGGAAACTTGTTTTTATCATTTATCATATTTCTCTCACATCTCTTACTGAAATGATATATCAAATAGCACAGCTTGTTCTTTGATGAACTATAAAAGATGCTTCAGTTCTGTTCTACTATGCATCCAATCAAATCGTTCTAAAATTACAAAGAAATGTATCCAGAAAAATTACAGCAGCCGTCAATATTGCAATTAGAAAAATAGAGTTCTATATAATTATATCTCATAATCAAACTAACATTATATATATGATGACACAGAAAGAAAATAATTTAGGTAGAAAGATTTCACAAATAATGATTACTTACCAAACTTTTTCTTCACTCCATTTGGTTGAAGAATACTGAAATCTTGAAGATTGGAAGGAGTAGAGTTACTATATTCACCGCCACATACTATAGTGGAGATTTGTAGAAAATTTCCCCTCTTATGCTGCCGAAGGGGATGCTTAGAACGGGAAAATCAATGGTGATGCTGAGAGTGTTCTGGTAGAATGAGTAGTACTCTGGCTGTAGAGGGTGAGTTATTGAAGGATGTAGCGTGGTGTGGGAGAGGAATGAATAATAGCTAGCGTTGTGTGGCAGAATAGGAAACCTCGTAGTACGAGATCGATTTGACATGGATTGGACAACTCATAGCGCTTTCTTAATTGCTTGTACTCTTGACCAGAAGACATGTAAATTTTACAGAATGGCCACCTAGTTAGAGATGATCTGTATATCTCACAAGGCAGAGGGATAGCTTATTAATAACATACAGTGGTCTGCAAGATAAATCACCAACATTCACACTTGCCACTTCTTTGAGGGGTTTAATGCGAAAAAACATTTAGGAGTGAAATGGATAAACACTTGTCTTCATATTTTACATTGTCCAGTTTCAAACTTTGGAGGTACATTTTGGTGGGAAAACTCCCTCTGGCATAAGTAGTATAAGAGCAAGGCTTACACCTGTACAAATCCTCCTACCTGTTATAATATTTCTCTACCATGAGCCTGGACGAGAAGAATGTGGTTGTGCTTTCTGGCTGCACTACTGGCAGCATTGATGTCAATCTGAAGGAAGAACAGCTTACCATCTTTAAGGTACCATGTGTTAGCACTTAATGTTTATGTTCTCCGTTGTGGTATTAACATAAACTTATTTCAGTTCAAAGAAGTATGTAGTTCGAGCTGTTTTTCCTATCTTACATTTGGATTTCTCTTTCACTTTTTCTTAGAATATTTCTGGAGGTAGCTCATGTGAAGATGATGCTGACTCCAACATGGTTTCAGTAGATGTTAAAGACATGATTCAAATAGCTGTTCAAACAGTAGAAGTAAGTCAACTTTAGTTCTGTTTATTTTCAATCTATAGGTATGAATTTGTTTATTGTGTGCAGCCTCCAGAGTTAGTCATTGATGGATATGGTGCAGAGGAGGAAGTTGGAGAAAGCATCGTCGGTGAGCACATATCATTCGAAGTTGAGCTAGATGACGGGGATGCTGCATCTGACATTGAAGCTGAAAGACAACATCGTATACATGAAGAACCAATTACGTACTTGCAGCTACGTAGGATAGGTCCTGAAGGAAGATCGATGAAGAGTTGAAGAATTGATGAGCAATTTTGAGAAATTGGTTTTCAGTTCTCTAAATAATTTCATATTTCATTTAGTGTGTCAACATGGTTTACATTTTAGTTTTAGTTTGATGTGTAACATCTTTTGGGTAGTGGGTTACTGAGATTTGAAAAGTTGTTTTAACAAAATCATATGCAGCAGTCATATGTACGTTTAAGCATCATTTTATGTAATTGTTTTAAAATTACATATTGTATGACTAGTCAAATTATAGAATGTTTTGCTATTTAATTACATTTGATGTTGGAACTTTCTTAAATATAACATATTTTTGGTAGTGAACATAACTAAAGTTCCAAACAAGTTATGTTCATACTTTTGTAAAATTTTAATTTTGATGTAGTACCAAAATTAATAAACTTACTTCACATGGTCAATTATATTAAAATAAGACGAATTAATATTTCACAGAAAATTATGACCAACAGAAGATGTGAATTGGATAGATAATTTTATATATTGGGTTCTCATCACCTAAAAAGTAGACAGAGTACAGATAATATCTAGAGGCAACAACTTACTAGCTGAAATACTATTACACCGTGTGAAATAAGATATTCGAAAAAAGTAAACAGTAATAAGTATCACAACAACTGATAGCAAGAATACAATTAGGTAATATTTCTTCCTGGAAACTTCAGTAAGTTTGAACAGTTGGTCCTTGAGAAGATCCATTTTCAAAAGGAATAAGTGTGCTTCTTTCTGGTTTCATCATTGGAATCCTCTAGTTTAACCCATGTACTCTCCATGTCAAGATGAAGGTTTGCCAAGTAGTTCTTCATTATAGTACCATGTTCGGGATCAATCCAAAAACTCCATGCACATTCTTCTCCCTAAATGTTAATCCAAAATTCGCAAAATAAGTGCAAAGAAATGAAGTTCTGAAGTATTAGAAAATGTAATGTTAGGTCTAAGTTTCTTACATCTAGAGGGCACCCCCAAAAACGCCTACCACCATCCTGGCTACCCCATGCAACCCTGCGTGCGGGATTGAATCCATGGATGCATCTACTAAGAATCTGATTGTCAATCTCATTCCAGCTTCCATTAGGTTTGGGTATATACAAAACATCTTCGTATACACCAACTCCTACACCCTATAGAGAAGATGTAAGAATTTTATTTACAGGAAGCTGATGTATTAAACATATCTTAACTAGTAGTTTAGAAATGAAGAAGAACTAACCTTGTTGTCTTCTGCTCCACTCATCGTTGATTTATGGAGATGTAGTGGGAAGGAATGCTATTGCTGAGATATTGAAGTGCTCCTTGTGTTCTATGCTTTCTACAATGCCCAGCGTGTCTCATATAGGCAGTCAATGTGGAAATTAGAGAAGCATTGGTTTGTAATAAATGAGTAGATAGGTGGTGGTTGTGAGTACATCTGTATCATCATTAAGTGCATATGCAACGGCCAAAGCAATGAAATCCATGTGAAATATGATACATAAGACGTGAAACGAGCTAAATTTGATATACGATATATAATAAGTGGAACACATGTTTTTTCATATGCTACATTTGAAAGTGCCTATTACTCCAAAATAGCATGTTTCATATTAAATAGTATTTATGCAAAGCAAACTTGTAATTGCTTTATTTATCTAATTTGTAGATTGAGGCCTTCTTTTATACTTAGTAAGCACAGTGAAACTCACATAATGTGGAAATATGATATATAATACAAAAACTAGATTAATATATTACAAATAAAATAAGCATGAAAATTGTGAAATACATTTGAAATGAAGCAATGAAATCTATTTGTTATATTATACATAAGAAGTGAAATAATGAACATGGGAAATATGATATATAATAAGTCGAACGCATGTTTTTTTGTATCTTACATTTGAAAGACCATATTAATCATAAATAGCATGTTTCATATTATATAGTCTGTATCCAAATCAAATTATTAATTGCTATATTTTAGGAATTTTCAGTTAGACTCCTTATTATATCCTGAGTAAGGACTGTTAAACACACACAATGTAAAAATCTGAAATAAAATATGTGAAACACACTAAAATTAAAAATATGAAATATAATAAGTTGAAGAGAATCTTTTTCAAAAGTTACATTTAATATTCCTTATTACTGACAAGTAGCATTTTTTTATATTACACTTATTTTAATTATTTTAATTTTTTCCTAGTATATTGCATCTTAAAATATTCACATTTCATATCATGCATTACATTTCAACAAATGGTACTTCCTATGAAATTCCACACTTCATAGTTTTACAATTTAATATTTTAAATTTCAATTTAATATAATATTATATCATTATAATAAAAATCATATTTAGAAACTGAATATCATTATGTACCTAAATTAAATTTCATAAAATTGATTTGGAGTGTTAAAAAAGAATGTGCAGTATTATATATAATAATTGGAAGACATCACATGTTAAAAACTGGTATATGTAGTAAGTGAAACCAATTCTATTTCCCCTTTTCAATTTCATATCATATATTTTCACAAATCCTTCGACTAACTTATGTTATTTCACTTATAGAAAAGTCATTTCAACAAATCGATTGTATTTCAAATCTTACATTTTCACATATTATGTCATACATTATGACATTGATACGAAACAACTTCATACGTACAATATGTTTTGATACATTAAAATGAGATTTGGTAATAACAAAGGAATTGTTAATAAATAACTAATATAATCATCTTCCTTTTAGTCATACGAAGATAAAATTGATTTGTAGCGTAAAAAAAGTATGTGGAAGACATGACATGTTAAAAAATTATATATTTATTAAGTGGAACCAATTCTATTTCAACAGTTCAATTTCATATCATATATTTTAAGAAATCCTTCTGCTGAGTAATGCTATTTCACTTATACAAAACAGACATTATAATGAGATGTGTTATGACATTTCATTTCACTTATTTTAAGAAATCCTTTTGCAGAGTAATGATATTTCACTTATACAATAAGAAATCCTTCTGCTGAATATGATAACATCATAATATTAAATTGTAAATGCTATTTCACTTCTAGAATAAGAAATCCTTCTACTGAGTAATGCTATTTCAACTACTACATTTTCGCATTTCTTATCATACATTTTTACATTGATAAGAAAAGACTTCATACGCAAAATAAGATGTGTTACATTACAATGAGAGTTGGCAATAACTAATTTAAGATACAAGTAGACTTGATAATAAATAACTAATATAATCATCTTCATTTTCATCATCTGAAGATAAAATTATGATGCTATCATATTTTTTCCGCAAAGCAGACAATTCATATTTGCTTGTTGTCTTACTAAGCATTTAATATTATATCATTAGAATAAAAATCATATTTGGAAACTAAATATCAGTAGGTATCTAAATTATATTTCATAAAAATGATTTGGAGCTTTAAAAAAGTATGTGGAAGACATTGCATGTTAAAAAATGTTATATTTAGTAAGTGGAACAAATTCAATGCTTAGTAATGTTATTTCACTTATACAAAATGAAATTTCATAACATTAATTATATTTCAAGTCATACATTTTCGCATTTCATATCATACCTTATGACATTGATAAGAAACAACTTGATAAGCAAAATAAGATGTTTTACATTACAATGATAGTTGGCAACAACAAATTTAAGGTACAAGTAGGACTTGATAATAAATAAGATTATGATGCTATCATATTTTTCTCATCTGAAGATAAGATTATGATGCTATCATATTTTTTGCGCAAAGCCGCCGCTTCATAGTTGCGTGTTCTGCTGCAAAATGCTTTATCTCGAACATTACTGTTGTCAGTACTTGCTCCTTCATTGATCTTCATTAATCTAGACACATAAGGATCAGGAACTAATGATCTAGTATGCTTCTTCTCTGTAGTCATGGATAATATTTCTGCTTCACCCTTGATGTGTTCAGATACAAGGTCCGGAGTTAAGAATCGCAATACATTACTGGATAGATGGTAGTACTCACTTGTTGTATGAAATGTTGAAGGGAGGTTGTTGCTCTTTGTTGGAGAAGCAGTTGCACTTGTACAAGCTTGAACTTGAGCGTCACCAGAATTGCCGGATGCAGTTAGGAACCAAGGCATTTTACTTACTTCCTTCTTTTTTGGTGTAGTAACTTCAGACTTTTTCTTGTGCTTGCGAGGAGGCATTTGAAATGATCTGGTAGTGGAATGACAAACTGTATGGTTGCTCTGTTGTGATGTAGTAAATTTGGTACTTATATAGATACATAAATTATTAGGAAGATTATTTCTTTTTGTACTACTTGTACATGTCGTTTATACAACGGATTATAGGCTGTAATGGCATCCATTACTATCTATTGATGTGACAAAAGAAGATGTAGACATATGCTTTACAGTAGGCAGTAAGGCCATAACGTGATACTAGTTTTTAGCTCGACAGTCGAAATATTCTCTGTCAAGTCTTGTACTGACTACATTTCACTATACAACAAATGTCATTTTTACTGAACATTCGAGTATAATCTTGTTGTAAAAATAAGTAAACTATTGTCACGACGGCCTCCTAGAGGGTAGTATTATTGTAAATATGAAAGATAGAATTTCTGACCATTTCTATATATTTATTTTAGATAAATTCGATTCATTTATGAGTTACATATCATATGAAAGATATTTGAAGCAATGTCATATGATATATAATTACATATCATATGATATAGTTATCATTTCATAATAGTGAAATTAGTTAGTGAATGAAATGTGTAGAGTTCATCTGTAAATGATAACAATACATTTACAGATGAATTGTTATCAGTTAATCTGTAAATGTGTTATTGAAATTTAACACATTGGACACATATGTAGAGTTCATATTTAAATTTAACACTTTGTTTATTTTTGCAACATTGGCACATTAATTGATATTTAATCATATGTACCTATATTGAATTAAGAAATTCCAAATATTGAAATAACTATGAATTTGGCCAATTTAAAGAAGATGTAGGAGATGAAATAACAATAGTGAAGTAGTACTAGCAAAACATATTTTATTTTCATAATGTATTGTTAGCATTTCATATAACTGAAATGAGTAATGCGGTTAATATTGCATTTTAAATATGTAATGATAGCCAATAAGATATTGCTATCAATGCAATCTGATGTAAAATTGTATATGAAATGATATAGTTATAAATTGATAATAGTGAAACTTGTTAGTAGAGTGAAATGTGTAACACTCAGCTAATATTAGTGAAATGACTAACACTAAGCAAATAGTAGTGAATTAATATTATGTTATTGGCTATATTCTTACAACATTTGATTTGTAATGATATGTATTGATAGTGAGTAAGAAATTGCAATTATTGAAATGTATTGTTAACATTTCATATGTATTGATAGTTGATAGATAGAAGTATCATTTTTGTTAACATTTCATATGTATTTTAAAATGAAATAAGTATACTTAAGTAGTAGTACTAAGAAGATGCTGCAAATGAAATAACAATAATGAAGTAGTTGCAGTAAGATTTTAAAATGAAATTTTGATATGTATAGATAGTGAATAACATATTATATTTTCAAAATGGATTGTTAACATTTCATATAACTGAAATGTGTAATGCTATTATTATGGACTTTTAAAATGTTTAATTATAGTGTATAAGATATTGCAATCAATGTGACATGATGTAAGATTATATATCATACGATATAGTTATCATTTTATAATAGTGAAATTATTTGGTTAGTGAAATGTGTAATAGTCACGTAATAGTAGTGAAATGTGTGAAATTTGTTGGTTAGTGAAATAACAGTCTGAACCTAATATAAATCATATTACGTAGTTATGATTTCATAATAGTGAAATTTGTTGGTTAGTGAAATGTGTAACAGTGGGGTAGTATTATTGAAATGTGTAACACTAAGATAATAGTTGTAAACTTATATTTTCACAACATATATGTAAAATTATATTTTCATAACATATATTTAAAATTAGAAATGAATGCAATAAGTTTGTTAGTGAAAATAAATTTTTGATAATGTTAGGTGATAGATAGCAGTTGTAAAAGTGCAATTAATGAAATTTAATACATTGGACACATATGTAGAGTTCATATGTAAATTTAGCACTTTGTTTATAGTTGCAATATTGGGATATTAATTGATATTTAATATTATGTACTTATATTGAATAAGAAATATCGAATATTGAAATAACTATGGATTTTGCAAATGTAAACAAGATGTTGGAGATGAAATATCAATAGTGTAGTAGTAGTAGCAAAACATATTTCATTTTCATAATGTATTGTTAGCATTTCATATAACTGAAAATGAGTAATGCGGCTAATATTAGCTTTTAAATATGTAATGATAGCCAATAAGATATTTCAATCAACTATCTGATGCAAAATTATATATGAAATGATATAGTTATAATTTGATAATATTGAAACTAGTTATTTAGTGAAATTTGTAACACTCGGCTAATATTTGTGAAATGTGTAACACTAAGCTAATAGTAGTGAATTAATATAATCTAATTTGCTATATTATTACATTATTTGTTTTGTAATGATATGTATTGATAGTGAATAAGAAATTGCATTTATTGAAATTAGTATCAAATTTTGATATGTGAAGAAGATGCTGCAAATGAAATAACAATACTGAAGTAGTAGTAGTAAGATTTTAAAATGTATTGTTAACTTCTCATATGTATTGATAGTTGATAGATAGCAATATCATTTTTGTTAACATTAATCTTATTTGCTATATTCTTTCAGTATTTGATTTGTAATGATAGTGAATAAGAAAATGCATTTATTGAAATTAGTATCAAATTTTGATATGTGAAGAAGATGTTGCAAATGAAATAACAATACTGAAGTAGTAGTAGTAAGATTTTAAAATGTATTGTTAACATTTCATATGTATGGATAGTTGATAGAAAGCAGTATCATATTTGTTAACATTACATATGCATTTTAAAATGAAATAACAATACTGTAGTAGTATTGAAATTTAACACATTGTACACATATGTAGAGTTCATATGTAAATTTAACACTTTGTTTATATTTGCCACATTGGGATATGTGAAGAAGATCCGGCAAATGAAATAACAATACTGAAGTAGTAGTTGCAAGATTTTAAAATCTATTGTTAACATTTCATATGTATTGATAGTTGATAGATAGAAGAATCATTTTTGTTAATATTACATATGCTTTATATAATAAAATAATAATATTGTAGTAGTATTGAAATTTAACACATTGGACACATATGTAGAGTTCATATGTAAATTTAACACTTTGCTTATATTTTAATAATGTATTGTTAGCATTTCATATAACTGAAAATGAGTAATGTGGTTAATATTGAATTTGAAATATGTAATGATAGCCAATAAGATATTGCAATCAATGCCATCTTATGTAAAATTATATATGAAATGATATAGTTGTAATTTGATAATACTTAAACTAGTTAGTTAGTGAAATTTGTAACACTCAGCTACTATGAGTGAAATGTGTAACAATAAGCTAATAGTAGTGAATTTAATATTATCTTATTGGATATATTCTTACAGTATTTGATTTGTAATGATATTTATTGATAGTGAATAATAAATTGCAATTAT
>LR738711.1:356880485-357072207 GCA_902687465.1 Secale cereale
AAAATGTTTAATGATAGTGTATATGATATTGCAATCAATGTGATATGATGTAAGATTATATATCATACGATCTACTTATAATTTGATAATAGTAAAATTAGTTGGTTAATGAAATCTATAATACTCAGGTAATATTAGTCAAATGTGTAGAACTCAACTAATAGTTTTTAAATAATAGTATGAACTGAAAAAAAATCATATTATATAGTTATCAATTCATAATAGTGAATTTTGTTGGTTAGTGAAATGTGTAACAGTGATGTAGTGTTATTGAAATGTGTAACAGTAAGCTAATAGTTCATAACATATATGTAAAATGAAATTTTCATAACTTTCATTTTCATATCATATATTTAAAAATACACATGAATGCAATAAGTTTGTTAGTGAAAAAGATCTTTTTACAATGTTAGGTCATAGGAAGCAGTTGTGAAATAGCAATTATTGAAATTTAACACATTGGACACATATGTAGAGTTCATATGTAA
The DNA here is from genome assembly GCA_902687465.1 of Secale cereale. Lineage (NCBI taxonomy): Eukaryota > Viridiplantae > Streptophyta > Magnoliopsida > Poales > Poaceae > Secale > Secale cereale. The sequence goes on from LR738711.1 coordinate 356,880,974, forward strand.
ATCTAACACTTTGTTTATATTTGCTACATTGGGACATTAATTGATATTTAATCATATGTACCTATATTGAATAGGAAATTCCAAATATTTAAATAACTATGAATTTGGCAAATTTAAACAAGATGTTGGAGATGAAATAACAATAGTGAAGTAGTAGTAGCAAAACATATTTTATTTTCATAATTTCTTGTTAGCATTTCATATAACTGAAATGTGTAATGCGGTGAATATTGACTTTTAAATATGTAATGATAGTCAATAAGATATTGCAATCAATGCCATCTGATGTAAAATTATATACGAAATGATATAGTTATAATTTTATAATATTGGAACTAGTTAGTTAGTGGAATTTGTAACACTGACCTAATATTAGTGAAATTAGTAAAACTAAGCCAATAGTAGTGAATTAATATTATGTTATTGGTTATATTCTGAAAGTATTTGATTTGTAATTATATGTATTGATAGTGAATAAGAAATTGCATTTATTAAAATTAGTATCAAATTTCGATATCTGAAGAAGATGCTGCAAATGAAATAACAATACTGAAGTAGTAGTAGTAAGATTTTAAAATGTATTGTTAACATTTCATATGTATTGATAGTTGATAGATACCAGTATCGTTTTTGTTAACGTTACATATATATTTTAAATTGAAATAACAATATCTGAAATAGTAGTAGTAAGAAGATGATGCAAATGAAATAACAATACTGAAGTAGTAGTAGTAAGATTTTAAAATGAAATTTTGATATGTGATTGTGAATAACATATTAGATTTTCAAAATGTATTGTTAACATTTCATATAACTGAAATGTGTAATGCTATTATTAGAGACTTGGAAGAATCCAATGACCGGAGGTGGATATAAGACAGCATAAGGAATACACATATTTCAGAAACAGAAAATGTTCAAAGCGGGTCATTCATCTGGATCTTCCAGCCGTCGGTCTGACCGATGGGTTGGAAAGTGCGGTAGAGATGGTAAAAGATTGGATCCACCAGAGCTTATGTGTGCTTGCAAGGTCGAGGCGAGGAAGATGATGTCGCGCACTCCACGGAATCCAGATCGAGAATATCTTTCTTGTGGGAGCACTGTAAGTTTCTCCTTAATACTATCTATAATTTGGATGTTGCCAGATATCTAATTACCGCAAGGCATGTTATATCTTCATGAGCAGCCAAGTAGATGTAGCATTTGGATCTGGAGAGATATTTTAATGGAATATGTTAACGATATGGTCGAATATTGTGGAGCTCCAGTTAAGGAGATGCTGCATGATTCAAACAAAAAGCTTGCTGATAAAGCTCAGTTAATTACATCTCTCCGGATAAAGATTGAACAAGATATTTGTGACAGAGAACTGCAGCATTCAGCATACGAAGATTGTATAACAAAGCTAGAAGTGTCAGTTAGAAGGTTGAAGATGTTTCTATGGGTAACAATCCTTTTCGTAGCTTCTTGGTTGGCTATTGGAGGATCTGCTTGTAGCTTGATGACTATCGTATTAGCTGTAACTTTGTTGTATCTTGTTGTAGGTTAAGTTTGCCTTCCCCTTGAGAATGAATGTGCTATTCAGTGAGAATTTGGTGGAAGGAAAAGTATTTCATACTAATTAGGAATAGCAATTTGTAAGTACTGAACTTAGTAACTGAAACTTAGTGAAATATGATATTGTTTTCCACAATATGTGAAATATATGAAAAAATAAAACATTTTCAAATACGTAACATCAAAGTTTCTTGTTAACATTATGTTTCTTGTAGGTGAAATGTGCAACATTAATAGCATGCATTTCAGAAATATTAAATGAATTCTAATTTCACTTAAGGAACAAATGTATAGCGTGCTGAGAACACTAAGGTATAATAAGCTGAGTTGACTAAATCATATAGTGCCCAAAAATAGAGTAAATATTAGTTTATGTAGTATATTCATAATTCATTGCATGTACTATAGTTTCAGTATCAAAAGTACGTTGTAGTGAACTGAATTCTGAAATTGAAGACGTCGATAAAGGAGAGTCTCTGGTTCCGATTATATATATATACATAGTTAAATATGTTTCTGGTTCATACGGAGCGGAATACCAAAATAGGTAATAAGTAGCATACATGAGGGGATGGAAACGCATGAACATTCTTCATCCAAATCCGAATGAAACTACTGGATTAGATGAGATAACATGCACCACTTGGCACAGTTGAATAAGATAAGGACACAACATCTTTTTCAGACTCTTGTTTTGTTGACTGATATAGGCAGTTTCTGAATATCCTTCCTGGTTGGGTTAAGATCATTGAAGCGGTGTTTGACCAGAACATAGCATATTTCCTTCCTGAAGACATCCATCGCTATCTGTATTTGATAAACATAAATTTTATTCAGCAAAATATTGTAAAAAGAACAATTTGTTACTACAACTTCTTAGTGATGTTTGCTTGTACAATGTAGAATACCTTGCAATTTCCAATGAGCTCTTTACCGTTGTGACACTGAAGAACTTTAATCACCCAGAAACCACAATCATGGCTGTCTGTAACATCCCAAATTTTCAATTTGGAATGTTATACATAGATCATATTGCATTTCATGTTTTTGCATTTTTGTTCGTGGCGTTCCTCGAAATTCTAAGCAACTCAAGGACCTACGGAGAGAGTTGGGAATTTTACCGTTTTCGTATTTGAGTTCGCTCGAATACCGGTACGAGGATAGTGTGATTCTAATAATTTTTCTCTCCTAAAAATATTTCTAAAAACAAAATATGAGCGGAGATAATATGACTTCTCCAAAATAACAGAAATATTGGAGGAAAAATGTTAAAATCACTTTTGGTATTTTTCTGGATTTATTCGCGGATTTATTTGCATAGGAAAAATACGTGTTTTTCAAAATTGCATTTAGGTCCGGGAAAAATGTTCACTTTGTCCTAAATATTATTAGAGGACGGTGAAAATTTATTTCGGGAATTTTGGAGTCAGTTTGGTATTTCTTTCGTTAGTTTTTCTGCACCGGGACTCTTTAAAAAAAAAATAGGAAACCGACTTAGACTCGTGAAGGACCAGGAGACTGGGCTTTATAAGCCGCAGCCGCCGGCCCAACAAGCCCCGCCTCGCCCACGTCGCCCGAACCCTAGCCGCCCATCGTGCCGCCGCTGCCGCGCCCCGCAGCCGCGCCCTGCCGCCCCGCCGCCGCGCCGCTGCCACCCACCGCCGCCGCGGAGACCGCCACCCCGACCCGCCGGAGTTCCGCCGGAGTTCGAGGTAGTTTTGGTTTTTTTTTGGTTATTAGATCTAAACAAAACCGACCATGCAGCGTGAGAAACCAAACGGAGGCGATCGAGTCTTGTGGGAAAAGTGCACAAATCTCTGCAGAGTGTACAAACTGATCATGATTAGCCGTGTCCCCGGTTATGTACATCTTGAGTATCTAGTACTTGGATTTTTATGTGCATCTCATCATGTTACTCTAATTTAATATTGTTGGGTTTAATGATTACTTTTAATTGGGGTTGAGAGGATGTCTATCTTCTCAACGATGTTTCAACTACCATGATAGTTAATTAAAATGCATTCCTTTGAAGTAGGGAAAAATTGGCTTTACGCAAAAACTTAACCATAGAGCTTTCCACCAGCCATATTGCATATAGTATAGCTTTACTTTCATTGCATCTCTTGTGTTACCTTGCCAGCATATTCCATGTGCTGACCCGTTTTCGGGCCGCAACGTTTCATGTTGCAGACTTTTCAGACGACGAGTAAGATGCCCCTTTTAGGTCATGGTTCTTTACTCAGTGATGCCGCTGGAGTTGATGGACTCACTTATCTTCCAAGACTTCCGCTATTATCGTGTTAGACGGCCTTCAGCCATATTATTTGTAATAAATTCATCGTTGGACTATCGATGTAATAAGTGTGTGATTGCTACTCTGTTATAAATCCTTCAAGTACCGTGCGTGTCAGCATTACTGATCCAGGGATGACACTGATGCACGGAGATCAGACTATTTGAGGTCTGGTCGCTACAAGATGGTATCAGAGCACACGCTGACTGTAGGACATGGCCACTAAGACAAGCCCTAGAACACAATTCACTCTTCTCTTTTCTGACTCCTCATCTTTTCTACTCTTTAGGATGGTGGAAGCAAAGCACAAGTTCATGCAACCGGATGATGATACACCATTTGGACGACACCTAAAGGAAGTCACAAGATATCTCAACATTGGATTACCAAGTTTCACCGAAACCTACAATGCCACTCTACCCGAGGAGGAGCGTTGGTGGATTCAAGCTCAAGTTCCAGGAAGGACGTTCGCACCTGTCACCCCACTCATAGCATTTTCCTTTAATGCACCCACATGGAGCCTAGGAAGGAGCATGTCAGCCCAAATTGCTATGGGGAGGATTGGAGAAGTCTACCAGCAGGAGCTAAAGGACACCATCTACCAGATTTGTTGACGCCGAGATGAGAATTGGGATATGATCAGCACTCGGAAGGGTATGTCCATTGCAGCATTCATCCAGGAGTTGAACCACCACATTCTCCACCAGGAGCACCAGATGTGTGCTGGGATGATAGATTTGAAGAAGTCCCTAAATAGGAATTTGGAGTTAGAGGAAGAACTCAAGTCTACACGCGACGGATATGAGGAGGAGATGAAGATACTTGTGGAGAAGAATGATGATTTGACCAGGAAGTTAGGGATACTCATGGGAGAAGAAGACGAGGAAGAAGAACCCAAGGAGATACCACCGGAAGACTATATCATCATAGATGACACAGATTCGGAAGCTGAGGATAGCAAGGATGAAGACTATGAAGATGAAGCTGGAGCAGACATTATAGAATCCTCTGCCGACCAATATTTTTAGATGACCACCCTGTGACTAGTAGTTTACCACCAAATATTAGATTTAGAACACCTTTGTAACGATCGTTAGTTAGTAAGACATTGTTTGAAAATTGATTGGTGTGATATGATTGTGTGTTGGTCTCATGTGCATATGGGTAGTGATTTTCCCTTATACCTCTTTTCTATTCTAATCTCTTCCCTCTACACCCATCAGATGCCTCCAAGACGTGAATTCGAGTTTCCCCCTGAGCTCACTCAGTTGATCCAGCAGCAGAACACCCTGATGCAACTTCTTGTCCAGAACACTCAGAACAACCAGAACAACAACAACAACAACCCTCCACCACCACCACCTGTCGACAACCTGACACGTTTCTTAAGGTTGCAACCACCCGTGTTTGCTAGCAGCATCGAACCAATTGTGGCTGATGACTGGCTACGCAAGATTGGAAGGGATTTGACCACCGCCAATTGCTCGGATGCTGAGAAGGTGCGATTTGCCGCACACCAGTTGTCTGGACCAGCCGCAGCCTGGTGGGAGAATTACACAGCCACTTACCCCGTAGCCAATGTGACTTGGGATCAGTTTCAGCAAGCTTTTCATACTGCCCATGTCTCGACTGGAGCAATGAGTATGAAGAAGCAGGAGTTTCGCAATTTGCGCCAAGGGAATCGTACTGTGGCCCAGTACGTGGATGAGTTTAGTACCCTATCTCGTTATGCCCCAGATGATGTGGCTACAGATGCCAAGAAGTAGGAGAGATTCATGGAAGCGCTGAATGATGAGATGAGTGTACAGTTGATGGTGGCAACTTTCATTAATTACCAGGAGTTGGTTGACCATGCCCTAATGATTGAAAGGAAGCATCAGCAGATTGGGAGCCGCAAGAGGATGTATAGGCAATGAAAGTATAATTCTGGAGCACAGCCGAAGCCCCGCTTTACCCCTAAAGCGGTAGGACAGTTTCAACATACCCATGGAGGAAGTAGCTCACACAACCACAATGGCACCAAGAATGGCAATGGTAACGGGAATGGGAATGGAGCCAATGGAAACCAGAACCGCCCTGCACCGTCCACACCCACCAAGAGGGATTTTAGCCATGTCACTTGTTACAAGTGTGGGAAGACTGGACATTATGCTAATGCATGCCCATAAGTTAAGAATGGGAACGGCAATGGAAGCGCCGGGAACAAGCCCAACCCGTTCAATAAAGGACAAGTGAACCACGTGACCGTGGAGGAGGTAGAAGAGCAACCAGATGCTGTTGTCGGAAGTTTTTGGTTAAGACATTTACCGCAATAGTTCTTTTCGATACTGGTGCATCGCATTCATATATTTCAAGGGGATTCGTAAATAGACATAGGATGTCCACCCGAGTTCTTAAGATCCCCATGTTAGTAAGTTCACCTGGAGCAGATTATATGGCACATCAAGGATGTTTTCAGACGCCATTGATCATAGGACGCCACACTTTCCCCTCTGACCTAATAGTCCTGGAGTCACAAGGATTGGATGTGATATTAGGTATGGATTGGCTATCGAAGTATGGAGGTAACATTGACTGTGCCAGTAAGTCTATTTTGCTCACCACCCCGGAGGGAAAAAGGATTAAGTATGTATCTAGGCATTCGCCTACAAGGACTCAAGTGCATTCTCTCACAGGAGTTGTTTAGGAGGAAGTGCCAGTAGTGAAGGATTATCCGGATGTGTTTCCAGAGGAGTTGCCTGGCATGCCACCGGATAGAGATATAGAATTTTTGATTGAACTTTTTCCAGGCACCGGGCCAATTTCTAAGAGACCATATAGGATGCCCGCAAAGGATTTGGAGGAAATTAAGAAGCATATTAGGGAGTTACTGGATAAAGGATTCATACGCCCAAGTTCTTCGCCTTGGGGTTCGCCAGTACTGCTAGTGGAGAAGAAGGATGGATTGTTAAGAATGGTTGTTGATTACCGAGGATTGAATGAAGTAACGATCAAGAACAAGTACCCATTGCCAATGATCAACGATCTGTTCGATAGATTGCAAGGAGCTAAGGCATTTTCTAAGATCGATCTGCGATCAGGGTACCATCAATTGAAGATCCGAGAGCAAGATATACCTAAGACGGCCTTTACCACTAGGTATGGGTTGTACGAGTATACCGTTATGTCGTTTGGTCTGACAAACGCACCGGCATACTTTATGAACCTGATGAACAAAGTGTTTATGGAGTATTTGGATAAGTTCGTCGTAGTGTTCATAGATGATATATTGATCTTCTCGAAGGATGAAGAGGAGCATGAAGAACATTTGCGTTTGGTATTGGATAAGCTCAGAGAACATCAGTTATATGCCAAGTTTAGCAAATGTGAGTTTTGGTTGAAGGAAGAAGGATTCCTTGGACATGTTATATCCAGAGAAGGAATAGCAGTAGATCCCGCCAAGGTGGACACTATGACCAATTGGGAAGCACTGACGACCGTTGGAGAGATCCGGAGTTTTCTTGGACTCGCAGGATACTACCGGAGATTTATCAAGAATTTCTCGAAGATTGCAAAGCCAATGACGGAGTTGTTGAAGAAGGACACCAAGTTCAGTTGGACAGAAGAATGTGAGACTAGTTTCCAGGAGTTGAAGAAAAGGTTGGTGTCATCCCCTGTGTTGATTCTGCCAGATCAACATAAGGACTATGAGGTGTACTTCGACGCTTCACGTCGAGGACTTGGAGTTGTTCTTATGCAGGAAGGAAGAGTTGTTTCATATGCTTCACGACAACTGAAACCTCATGAGATGAACTATGCCACCCACGATTTGGAGTTAGCAGCCGTAGTGCATGCATTGAAGACGTGGAGACATTTTCTTATTGGAAACCATTGTGAAGTATATACGGATCATAAGAGTTTGAAGTATATATTTACTCAGAAGGAGTTGAATCTTAGGCAAAGGAGATGGCTGGAACTCATTAAGGATTATGACATGAGATTGCATTATCATCCCAGAAAGGCTAACGTAGTAGCTGATGCGCTAGGCCGTAAGAGCCATGTCAATACCCTAATGATGGAGGAGTTTCCAAAGGAGTTAGCTGAGGACCTACGGGAACTACGTTTGGAGATAGTTCCGAGAGGTTATGTTGCAACATTAGAAATCCAGTCTACCCTGATGGATAAAATCAGAGAAGCTCAGAAAGCTGACAAGGAGGTTGTCGCTATAAAGGAGAAGATGAGCGAAGGAAAAGCTAAAGGTTTTCGTGAGGATGAACACGACACCTTATGGTTTGAGGATCGAATCTATATGTCCAATGACCCGGAGATCAGGAAGTTGATTTTACAAGAGGCCCATGATTCACTATACTCAATTCACCCAGGAAATACTTAGATGTATTTGGATTTGAAGGATATTTTCTGGTGGACCGGTATGAAGAAGGATATTGCGGAGTATGTAGCAGTTTGTGATGTATGCCAGAGAGTAAAGGCAGAACATCAGAAGCCAGTAGGATTGTTACAACCTATGCCAATACCCGAATGGAAGTGGGATAAGCTTGGCATGGATTTTTATCACCGGATTGCCCAGGACCAAAGAAGGATATGATTCAATCTGGGTAGTAGTAGACCGATTGACGAAGGTAGCCCACTTTATCCCTATGAAAACCACATATACCAGTGCCAAGTTGGCTAAGATATACATGACCAGAATTGTATGTATGCATGGAGTTCTGCGGAGCATCGTATTAGATAGAGGAACCCAGTTAACCTCAAAGTTCTGGAGTCAGTTACATGAAACTTTGGGTACCAGGCTAGAGTTTAGCACAGCATTTCACCTGCAGACAGATGGACAGACGGAGAGAGTCAATCAGATTTTGGAGGATATGCTAAGAGCCTGTGCATTAGATTATGGATCTAGTTGGGATGACAACTTGCCTTACGCAGAGTTCTCATACAACAACAGTTACCAGGCCAGTTTGAAGATGGCACCGTTCGAGGCATTGTATGGAAGGAGTTGCCGAACATCGTTGTCGTGGGATGAAGTTGGAGACCGACAGTTGTTTGGACCAGACTTAATCAAAGAGTCTGAGGAGAAGGTTAAGTTGATTCGAGATAAACTGAAGGTAGCTCAGTCCAGGCAGAAGAGTTATGCAGACTCGAAGCACAAGGATATAACCTATGAGATCGGAGATAGAGCATACTTGAGAGTATCGCCTCTGCGAGGAGTTAAACGTTTCGGAGTTAAAGGGAAGTTAGCCCCGAGATTTGTGGGACCTTACCGTGTTTTGGAACGCATGGGAGAGGTTGCCTATAAGTTGGAGATGCCCGAAGGATTGTCAGGAGTGCACGACATGTTTCACGTTTCTCAGCTTAAGAAGTGCCACGCGGAGATGGCAGACATACCGCTTAGAGACACAGTACCCCTAGAAGGAATTCAGTTGGACAGCAATTTGACCTACGAGGAGAAGCCTGTTAAGATTCTCGAATTTTCGAGCAGAGTCACTCGCAGTAAGGTTATCAAGTTTTGCAAAGTTCAGTGGAGTCACCACACCGAGGAAGAAGCCACCTGGGAGCGAGAAGATGATCTACGCATGGACCACCCACACCTGTTCTCCAGCCAAGTCGAATCTCGAGGGCGAGATTCATTCTAAGGGGGGTAGGTTTGTAACATCCCAAATTTTCAATTTGGAATGTTATACATAGATCATATTGCATTTCATGTTTTTGCATTTTTGTTCGTGGTGTTCCTCGAAATTCTAAGCAACTCAAGGACCTACGGAGAGAGTTGGGAATTTTACCGTTTTTGTATTTGAGTTCGCTCGAATACCGGTACGAGGACAGTGTGATTCTAATAATTTTTCTCTCCTAAAAATATTTCTAAAAACAAAATATGAGCGGAGATAATATTACTTCTCCAAAATAACAGAAATATTGGAGGAAAAATGTTAAAATCACTTTTGGTAACTTTCTGGATTTATTCGCGGATTTATTTGCATAGGAAAAATACGCGTTTTTCAAAATTGCATTTAGATCCGGGAAAAATGTTCACTTTGTCCGAAATATTATTAGAGGACGGTGAAAATATAGTTCGGGAATTTTGGAGTCCGTTTGGTATTTCTTTCGTTAGTTTTCTGCGCCGGTACTCTTTAAAAAAAAAAATAGGAAACCGACTTGGACTCATGAAGGACCAGGAGACTGGGCTTTATAAGCCGCAACCGCCGGCCCAACAAGCCCCGCCTCGCCCGAACCCTAGCCGCCCGTCGCGCCGCCGCTGCCGCGCCCCGCCGCCCACCGCCGCCGCCAGAGACCGCCGCCCCGACCCGCCGGAGATCCGCCGGAGTTCGAGGTAGTTTTCGTTTTTTTTTTGTTATTAGATCGGTTCTGTTTAGGAAAACCTAGATCTGTTCTTTTTAATAGATCGGTTCGGTTTTTTTATTTTCCGCCGGTTTAGTTAAATAGCGGACGTTCGTCCGTACGTTCGTTCGTTTTAACGAATGGTTTTCGTTAGTTAACCGCAGACAGCGAACGTTCGTTCGTTAGCCTGTTCCTCGTTTTCCTTTTTTGGGGTATTTATCCGTGGTTATTTCGATCGTGATTTCTGCCCTGATCTTGTTTTTCGTTTTTCTTTTTGCTCGAGAGTCGGAATCAGGTGATTCAAGATCCCAGATCTTCGTCTCGAAGCCCTCTTTACATTAGATCATCTTGAACAAAGTTTTGGCTACTGTAAAATTTGACTTTAGGCCAACTAGTAATTCGGAGCTCGTTTCTTTTGCAGTTTGAGTTTCGTTGCTTCTTTTGAGTTGATTCATTTTGCAAACCGGAGTTCTTAAGTTGAACTTTCTGGTTAGATCTCTTATTTGCGTTTTACCCGTGCATTAGTTAAGTACTTATTGTATGCTTGTTTGTTTGATTGCGATAGAGTACCCGGAGTGCGCCGCTTGCTACTTTGAGTCTCTAGGTTTTGCGGATCATCAGCAAGGCAAGTAACACTTTGATCATTCTTTCCAATTACCCAGTTTTCATTGCATTAGTCAAACCCTCACACATTGCATGAGTAGGATTAATTAACTTGTGAGATTGGGAAGTTGATTGAGGTAGTACATATTACCTGCATTACATTCAAACCTTTGGGAGTTACTTCTACGTTTGCTGCTAGGACATGCTATGCTCGTAGACGTGGATTGGGTGAGTGAAACTCCATGACAGATGTGAGATTGTTTAATTAATGGTTCTACTTAAGGTGGCAACATTAATACACATTTGGGTGGATTGAGGCATCTGGGTATTCCAGTGATTGCCTATTTTTCTTTTGGACCGCCACCCAGGCTCAAAGGGATCATGAGATTTTTCATACTAGAAACTTCTGTGTGCAGCCACATGCCAATATGGGCTCTGGCATAGTTGACTAAGTTGTGGGAAACCTTTCCATGATGGGCTAGCAGATGTAGTTGGGTTTTGTAGCTGTACCGGCCTATCTATCTGGTTAAGGGGACCTCTTCGGAAAGACTGTGTCTCGGTCATCCGTTTCTCAAACACTATGCAGCGCGAGAAACAAAACGGAGGCGATCAAGTCTTGTGGGAAAAGTGCACAAACCTCTGCAGAGTGTACAAACTGATCATGATTAGCCGTGTCCCCAGTTATGGACGTCTTGAGTATTTAGTACTTGGATTTTCATGTGCATCTCATCATGTTACTCTAATTTAATATTGTTGGGTTTAATGATTACTTTTAATTGGGGTTGAGAGGATGTCTATCTTCTCAACGATGTTTCAACTACCATGATAGTTAATTAAAATGCATTCCTTTGAAGTAGGGAAAAATTGGCTTTACGCAAAAACTTAACCATAGAGCTTTCCACCAGCCATATTGCATATAGTATAGCTTTACTTTCATTGCATCTCTTGTGTTACCTTGCCAGCATATTCCATGTGCTGACCCGTTTTCGGGCCGCAACGTTTCATGTTGCAGACTTTTCAGACGACGAGTAAGATGCCCCTTTTAGGTCATGGTTCTTTACTCAGTGATGCCGCTGGAGTTGATGGACTCACTTATCTTCCAAGACTTCCGCTATTATCGTGTTAGACGGCCTTCAGCCATATTATTTGTAATAAATTCATCGTTGGACTATCGATGTAATAAGTGTGTGATTGCTACTCTGTTATAAATCCTTCAAGTACCGTGCGTGTCAGCATTACTGATCCAGGGATGACACTGATGCACGGAGATCAGACTATTTGAGGTCTGGTCGCTACACTGTCATAGTATAAATATTTATTAGTTCATCAATTAAATGTTGATGAAATAATATGGTAATAAGTTAGTACACATACAGGTTGTCTTGTATGCCAGCATAACCGTACTTCCATGGATATTCAGTAAAATTGAAAGCAATATGGTTCCGTCCATGATTCAATGCGTTTTGTAGATTGGTCCCCTGAAATGGAATACAATATTGTTTAATTCCAAAAGAAATTTGTGCGAGAAAGTTATAAATAAACATTTGGCGAAGATATACTGATGTGAGAAAAAGGAAAACAAAGAATTTTTTATTGAAGGACATGCTTAAATACAGAAAACGTAAGCACGGTCTACAACTGACATGCCATGGTTTCCCATATACCCCTGTGCGGGTCTTCTCCTTCTTTGACCTTATTCATGGAGTCATATATTTCGATAGTATTCTGTGTGAAGTTAACAACTACCAAAATCCAATGGTGTTCAGATAATGTTGGTAGAAAAAGCTGGATTTCAAAATTGAAAAAATTCATGATTAGTAAACTAGTAAGTTCAAATATTTATGAGATATATATTCATAATGAATAATTAAACCTCCTCAACATTGTGAAGAGAAAGCTTTCTAAGCTTCTTGGCTTGTGTCTGTAGGTTGCATATGTTTCTGGTTTTTAGCAATTCAGTCTGTTGAGAATGTTGAGTTGTTAGATACTAAGATATAATCAGTGGATGTGATGAAAAATATGAAGTAGTGCTTACTATAATAGTCTGGTCCAAAATAACCTTGGTCTTTGATCCCTAGTCATGCATCATTGCCACTGATACTAGCCACATGAAATTTTGGCAGATATTTCCTTTCGGCATAAGGCACTGTACAAAATCCATTTCTGTGACTGAAGCTTGACCTATCCTTATCTTCGTACGACCATTATCGTTCCCGGATTTCTTATTTCTGGTGGACCTAACTGCTTTGAACTTGCTGTTAATGACAACAGATTTGTATAGATCATTCAACTTCTTTGTAGGGTACGACTTCTTCTTCACGAGCTGAGCTAAACCTTCGACTATTTCCTCATTCTTCTGATAGCGCTGCTTTCTACTCCTCATAGAAGGATTAATGCTACCAGCATACAGGAAACATTCGCCGTCTGGTAGCGGGTCTGTTAGCTGAGAGATGTGCTTACAGTCAATACTCTTAGGAGATGATGGTTCGTCTTCAATGTCAAAAATCTCAAATTCTGCGAATTTGTTTCCTGCTAATGAATATTTGGCATGTGAGACAAAAAGGCAGTGACAATAAATAGATGGAAAGAAATACATTTCAACAATGGGCCGAAGTATTAATTGACCAGGAGTCAAATGTGAAGTCGTAGAGTTAGAAAGTTCTTGTAAAGAGACATTAATATGATCACTTCAGTTCGCTCAGAACTAACTTCATTTTTGGACTCGTTGCAGGCCTTCTTTGCCGATTGATCTTCAGTTTGTTTCATTTGCTTAAGATTTAATTGATGATCAGTTCTATCTATAAGCGGAAGTGTTCCACGGACTTCTTGTGTGCTTTCGGAAGATGCGTCATGTCCTCTAGCTGTTGACTGAGTCTGTATTTCTGCTAAAGCAACCGATTGCTCAAAGTTTTCAGTAAGGACTTCTTTGATACATGTCACTCTCATTTGCAATTGTTACATGTTGTTGCTGATCATGTAAATTGCCGAAAATGTCCATGGTATTACCTAGAATCATTTGTATACACATGTCAAGTTGATTTTTATTAGATTCATCCATTGTTGCCGTCTTTGTAGGTGAAGTTTCAGCAGTTGGTATTTTTATTGAGGAGTGTTCGGAGGAAGGTTCAATTGATTCCTCCTGCTATTGTTTCCTGAAGTGAAACATGTTCTTATCCTCAGTTATTTCTAGTTGGGCAGATTTTGCACTGTCATCTGTTACCTTGCATACAATATGGATCTCAGGGAAGGGATCAGTTTGCTGAAATTCTTTAGATAGCACTACTTTTGATGCATGAGTTGCTGCATCATGATTATAACTTGCAGCTGCCGAACTATTTATCTGATTAGGTGTACTGATGGGACTGTCAATTGTACTCTGAATAATCATTTGCACACAATCGTTGAGTTCCTTTTGTTGAAAATCTTCTATTGCTGTGGTTTGGACTGATGTAATTGAAGTTGTTGCCATATTTTCTAAATACTCTTCACGCCGTGGATGTTGCTGTGGCACCTCATCCAAACTATTGTTGTTATGTTTCCTTTGAACATCAATTTCAGGAATAATATTAGGTCCATGGAAATCATTCAGACAATCTTCATTTGTTGGCACTATCTGGATGTTAGATGCGTCAGCAAATTCTATTGTGTCAAGAGTATTAGACTTGGTTTTATCCATGGTATCATATTCACGGGTCATCTGACTGACTGACATAATGCTTACTTCTTCAACAGTTTGCCAGGATAAAGGAGGGGAGGAAAGAATTCCAACATGTGCTGTATTTTCATCATTAAAGCCGGTTTGCATTTCATTACTTGATTCATCTGCCTTATCATATTTGTCCTCAGATGATTTGACACTTTCATGTTGAACGAGAATCTTTTATGTTTGTGATTCTTTCACAATTTGTGAATCTGCCGAGCCAGATGAATGATGGTCTGATCCTTCAGTAATGCAGACCTTTTCAGCAATTTCATTACCAGTTTGTTGTACCACGTGTGTTGATTTTTTTCATCCAAAGCTAGTTCATCGTGAGTACAGGTTGTTGCACGTTGCACAGTAGCTTCACAATCAATTGTTGCGGAAGTGTTTAGCATATCATCAGTTAGATCTGTACAGGGAGGCAGGTGCTGCACATTATCTTCATTGGAGTGGATAAATTCTTGAATTGAAGAAGATGGCTGGAAGTTGTCATGTGCGACAATTTTAGTAAACAGTAATGGGGTCTCATGTGGTGAGTCAGCAGTAGCAATGTTTGTATTTTCAGCAAGCAATGGTGGAGATTGATGTTTGTCGAATGAGATATATTCCTGCACATCAACCATCAAGGTATTGCCGGTAATAGATTGAACAGCCTTTGAAGTAATAATTCTATTTTCATCTAAACTGCAATTAGATGGACTTTTTGTTCCTGTTGATGCTATCTTTGAAGTAGGATCATGAGAATATTTCACAATTGGTTCAGTTACAGAATCTATATTGGGTACCATTGCCTTATGTATCTCTTCCTGTACCAATGTTGCCATGTCTATGGTTTTCTGATTTTCCAGCTCTTGAAGTTCGATCTGGAGCTTGCGCTCATATAAAGTAGTCAACTTCTGTCGCTTGGACAAGTAATGTTGTTCTAGTTTCGATATACTTTGAATCAAGTCCTGCAATTAGGACAAACAGATAAATACAGGCATATCAGATTTAACATTATAAGTGAGATGTTATAACAATGGACAAGGGTACGTAGAAAACTATATTCACCTCGTCTCCAGGTTGATCTTGCTTCCTTTTCCTGGTAGTTTTAAGAAGAGTTTTAGGTAGGTTTTGTTTTATCTGGCAAGGTTCTAGAAGTTTCTCACTTTGAACTGTTTTGTTGAAATTATTGGAGTTATCTGGGTAAAGAACATCATGATCATGTTGCTCTACTAGTGGGAACTTAGCTAACTTCTCGTCATCCTGCAATAAATCATATTAAGATTACTTAAAAACTTAGAAAAATACTGTGTTTATGAAATATACTTTTGCATAGGACTTTATTACCAGTAAGTTTTCAAATTTCTGGCACTGATCATGTGTCTTATTTTTCCCTGTACTATCTGTTTGATCCATCACTTCCGTGCCAACGAATTTGATCCTTGGGTGACCCTGAGGTACTATCACTTTGTTTGATTGAAGTAGATCAACATATATAAGTTTCATGGTGTACAGCGTATAAGAAGATTAGATTTTGCTGGTAAAAAAAGTTGAAAAAATGAGTAATGAAAGCAGATCGATATGTAAGAGAAAAGATGCTTACATGTAAAATATGAATGCAGCCGCCAATGTTGATGTTCTCCACTATATTTTTTCTTGACTCACGAATGGCCGCGACAAGGTAATCCGCAGCAGAACGGCACCAATTCATAAAAGGTATTTGACTGACATCTTTTAAAGCTCCTAGGAGGTAACTTCTATTTATATGGTAACCTGTTATTGGAGCTAAGTATGCACACAGAATGACTTCCATGAAACATATGCAAAACTTTTCCTTGTCTTCGACCTCTTTGTACTGAAACATTTTTTGTTTGGCTGCATTAAGTGATTGTCCTCTTCCGGCCTTATCAGACTTGAATTCCTTATTACCCTTGAATGGCTTGTCACGAACACGACCAGGAGGGGGCATTGGCAGTTCTTTATCTAAGGCAGATAATTTCAAAATGTTTTGAACTGCATCTATTATAGAAACCTTCCTGTTTCTCAATACTATCGACTTGCTCTAAACGTCAACTTGATTTACTAGCCAGATAGTAAGCTTCCAAGGCAGAGTGTATTTTATCATTTCAGCAAGCGAACCGAATCCCAATTCTACTACCCATTGGAGCTGTCTTGTGGTTAGTTTTGCTATAATCTCAACTATCTTGTTCGGATCACATTTCCAATTGATTTTCTGGATGAAAGTGCAGAGAGCAGCATATTTAGAGCAAGCACCATGATATCATCATTTCATATTACCAAACTATAATTCAATATTTGATAGTAAATTACCTACTTAATTTGTGATGTAGCACCTCTTTTAAGCTTCTTTGGAGATGTTCTGCTGCTATGGTTGCTAGTCTTTGACTAAGAAGAAACATCACTATCGGTGGTGTGGCCACTACTCTTTCCATTAGAGTTACTTCTGTCAAAGCTGTCCGATGTCTTTCGACGACATTATGAATTGGTCATCTCTGAATCATATATTTGTTAACCAGTTACTAAATTGCTGAATAATAGGAAGGACCTATATGTCCTTTGTAATTTGGAAAATAACAAGTATACAATTTATGATGTACAGGAACTTAATGAGTGTAGTTTCCGCAATTCAATTTCAGTATGCAATTATGTTTATCTATTCCATTACATTAGATATTCATAAAACAAATAAGATTGAACCTAAATTTTTTCTCTAGTGTACATTACAAATTTCAGAAAACATTAGATATTCACAAAACATGAAATGTGATGAACCAAGATTATGTAGAGATTGAACCTTAATTTTTTCGGTGGTGGTCTGTTCCACACATTACAAATTGACTGTCTGACCTAAATATTAGGCGATTATAGGGTTGTATGGTTCTACAAGTAGAAAAGGGGATCTAGGTTTAGTGCTTCGGACAGTGCTAAATATATGAATCAGTACATTATTCCCACGGTTTTGGATTATATATGGCATACGTGATTCTAGGACTCTGAAATTAGAAAGTACTGGAGATCTAAAACAAGAATGAATCAATAGAAGGAGTGGAATGAGACGAATCAACATAGATAAGAGTTCCCCATGTTGGAATATCTAACCTTGAGAAAATGGAGGAACCAGCAGAGGATGCGAGCGATGATGGAAAGATCAGCCGTCACGAAGACTGCCCGCCGGCGGGGACGAGGAAGTCGGCTGGACCATGGAGCACAACGGGGCAGAAGAAGGAAGGAGGAACAAGACAGAGATGAGCACGGAAAAACTAAGAAAGTGACTGTGGTGGAGGAAGTAAAGATAATGAGTAAAAAAGGTGGGACCAAAGAACGATGTGACTTAATAGGGAATACAAGCCGGCCGCAGTCGAATACACTGAGATACAAGAATATGGGCCACCCAGCTGCGCGAATCGCAAACAAAACAAAGGGTGGATGGTGCACCGGTACATCCCGGCACCAAAAAAACGAGTTTGCGGGTAGGCGAATAAGTGTTTTTATCGGTGCCGGGAGGTGCCGGTGTTCGATCCACCATTGGTTCCTTTCCCCAAGATTCATTCTGTTTCCACTAGTAGAACTTGGAAAATCCAGAAGCAACCTTATACATTGGTAATACAACTGATAGAACTGACAGAATACAATATCATTGACCCCACCACCCTGATGTATCTAATAGTACTACCTTTCTCGCAGACACGGCCTTCCCTGTTCCCCTCGCTCTGACGATATTTTCGTAGGACGTTATGGTAATACAACTGACAGGACTGACATAAACATAGTATTTTCATCATTAAAGCCAGTTTGCATTTCATTACTTGATTCATCTGCCTTATCATATTTGTCCTCAGATGATTTGACACTTTCATGTTGAACAGGAATCTTTTCTGTTTATGAGTCTTTCACAATTTGTGAATCTGCCGAGCAGGATGAATGATGTTCTGATCCTTCAGTAATGCAGACCTTTTCAGCAATTTCATTACCAGTTTGTTGTACCACGTGTGTTGATTTTTCTTCATCCAAAGCTGGTTCATCGTGAGTACAGGTTATTGCACGTTACACAGTAGCTTCACAATCAATTGTTGCGGAAGTGTTTAGCATATCATCAGTTAGATCTGTACAGGGAGGCAGGTGCTGAACATTATCTTCATTGGAGTGGAGAAATTCTTGAATTGAAGAAGATGGCTGGAAGTTTTCATGTGCGACAATTTCAGTAAACAGTAATGGGGTCTCAGGTGGTGAGTTAGCAGTAGCAATGTGTGTATTTTCAGCAAGCAATGGTGGAGATTGATGTTTGTCGAACGAGATATCTTCCTGCACATCAACCATCAAGGTATTGTCGGTAACATATTGAACAACCTTTGAAGTAAGAATTTTATTTTCATCTAGATTGCAATTAGATGGACTTTCTGTTCCTGTTGATGCTATCTTTGAAGTAGGATAATTAGAATATTTCACAATTGGTTCAGTTGCAGAATCTATATTGGGTACCATTGCCTTATGTATCTCTTCCTGTACCAATGCTGCCATGTCTATGGTTTTCTGATTTTCCAGCTCTTGAAGTTCGATCTGGAGCTTGCGCTCAGATAAAGTAGTCAACTTCTGTCGCTTGGACAAGTAATGTTGTTCTAGTTTTGATATACGTTGAATCAAGTCCTGCAATTAGGACAAATAGGTAAATACATGCATATCAGATTTAACATTATAAGTGAGATGTTATAACAATGGACAAGGGTATGTAGAAAACTATATTCACCTCGTCTCCAGGCTGATCTTGCTTCCTTTTCCTGGTAGTTTTAAGTAGAGTTTTAGGTAGGTTTTGTTTTATCTGGCATGGTTCTAGAAGTTTCTCACTTTGAACTGTTGTGTTGAAATTACTGGAGTTATCTGGGTAAAGAACATCATGATCATGTTGCTCTACTAGTGGGAACTTAGCTAACTTCTCGTCATCCTGCAATAAATCATATTAAGATTACTTAAAAACATAGATAAATATTGTATTTATGAAATATACTTTTGCATAGGACATTATTACCAGTAAGTTTTCAAATTTCTGGCAATGATCATGTGTCTTCTTTTTCCCTGTACAATCTATTTGATCCATTACTTCCGTGCCAAAGAATTTGATCCTTGGGTGACCCTGAGGTACTATCACTTTGTTTGATTGAAGTAGATCAACATATATAAGCTGCATGGTGTACAACGTATAAGAAGATTAGATTTTGCTGGTAAAAAAGTTGAAATAATGAGTAATGAAAGCAGATCGATATGTAAGAGAGAAGATGCTTACATGTAAAATATTAATGCAGCCGCCAATGTTGACGTTCTCCACTATATTTTTTCTTGACTCACGAATGGCCGCGACAAGGTAATCCGCAGCAAAACGACACCAATTCATAAAAGGTATTTGACTGACATCTTCTAAAGCTCCAAATAGGTAACTTCTATTTATTTGGTAACCTGTTTTTGGAGCTAAGTATGCACACAGAATGACTTCTATGAAACATATGCAGAACTTTTCCTTGTCTTCGACCTCTTTGTAATGAAACATTTTTTATTTGGCTGCATTAAGTGATTGTCCTCTTCCGGCCTTATCAGACTTGAATTCCTTATTACCCTTGAATGGCTTGTCACGAACATGACCAGGAGGGGGCATTGGCACTTCTTTATCTAAGGCAGGTAATTTCAAAATGTTTTGAACTGCATCTAGTATAGAAACCTTCCAGTTTCTCAATACTATCGACTTGCTCTGAAGGTCAACTTGATTTACTTGCCAGATAGTAAGCTTCTGAGGCAGAGTGCATTTTATCATTTGAGCAAGGGAACCGAATCCCAATTATACTACCCATTCGAGCTGTCTTGTGGTTAGTTTTGCTATAATCTCAACTATCTTGTTCGGATCACATTTCCAATTGATTTTCTGGATGAAAGTGCAGAGAGCAGCATATTTAGAGCAAGCACCATGATATCAGCATTTCATATTACCAAACTGTAATTCAATATTTGATGGTAAATTACCTGCTTAATTTTTTATGTAGCACCTCTTTTAAGCTTCTTTGGGGATGTTCTGCTGCTATGGTTGCTAGTTTTTGATTGAGAAGAAACATGACTATCGGTGGTGTGGCCACTACTCTTTCCATCAGAGTTACTTCTGTCAAAGCTGGCCGATGTCTTCCAACGGCGTGATGAATTGGTCATCTCTGAATCATATATTTGTTAACCAGTTACTAAGTTGCTGAATACTAGGAAGGACCGATATGTCCTTTGTAATTTGGAAAATAACAAGTATACAGTTCATGCTGTACAAGAATTTAATGAGTGTAGTTTCTGCAATTCAATTTCAGTATGCAATTATGTTTATCTATTCCATTACATTAGATATTCATAAAACAAATAAGATTGAACCTAAATTTTTTCTCTAGTGTACATTACAAATTTCAGAAAACATTAGATATTCACAAAACATGAAATGTGATGAACCAAGATTATGTAGAGATTGGACTTTAATTTTTTCGATGATGATCTGTTCCACACATTACAAATTGACTGTCTGACCTAAATATTAGGCGATTATAGGGTTGTATGGTTCTACAAATAGAAAAGGGGATCTAGGTTTAGTGCTTCGGACAGTGCTAAATAAATGAATTAGTACATTATTCCCACCGTTTTGGATTATATATGGCATACGTGATTCTAGGACTCTGAAATTAGAAAGTACTGGAGATCTAAAACAAGAATGAATCAATAGAAGGAGTGGAATGAGACGAATCAACATAGATAAGAGTTCCCCATGTTGGAATATCTAACCTTGAGAAAATGGAGGAACCAGCAGAGAATGCGAGCAACGATGGAATGATCAGCAGTCACGAAGACTGCCCGCCGGCGGGGACGAGGAAGTCGGCTGGACCATGGAGCACCACGGGGCAGAAGAAGGAAGGAGGAACAAGTCAGAGATGAGCACGGAAAAACTGTGAAAGTGACTGTGGTTGAGGAATTAAAGATAATGAGTTAAAAAGGTGGGACCAAAGAACGATCTGACTTAATGGGGAATACAAGCCGGCCGCATTCGAATACACTGAGATACAAGAATGTGGGCCACCCAGCTGCGCGAATCGCAAACAAAACAAAGGGTGGATGGTGCACCGGTACATCCCGGCACCGAAAAAACGAGTATGCGGGTAGGCGAGTAAGTGTTTTTATTGGTGCCGGGAGGTACCGGTGTTCGATCCACCATTGGTTCCTTTCCCCAAGATTCATTCTGTTTCTACTAGTATAACTTGGAAAATCCAGAAGCAAGCTTATACACTGGTAATACAACTAATAGGACTGACAGAATACAATATCATTGACCCCACCACTCTGATGTATCTAATAGTACTACCTTTCTCGTAGACACGGCCTTCCCTGTTCCCCTCGTTCTGACGATATTTTCATAGGACATTATGGTAATACAACTGACATGACTTACAGGACTGACAGGACTGACATAAACATAGTATTTTCATCATTAAAGCCAGTTTGCATTTCATTACTTGATTCATCTGCCTTATCATATTTGTCCTCAGATGATTTGACACTTTCATGTTGAACGGGAATCTTTTCTGTTTGTGAGTCTTTCACAATTTGTGAATCTGCCGAGCCGGATGAATGATGTTCTGATCCTTCAGTAATGTAGAGCTTTTCAGCAATTTCATTACCAGTTTGTCGTACCACGTGTGTTGATTTTTTTTCATCCAAAGCTGGTTCATCGTGAGTACAGGTTGTTGCACGTTGCACAGTAGCTTCACAATCAAGTGTTGCGGAAGTGTTTAGCATATCATCAGTTAGATCTGTACAGGGAGGCAGGTGCTGAACATTATCTTCATTGGAGTGGAGAAATTCTTGAATTGAAGAAGATGGCTGGAAGTTGTCATACGCGACAATTTCAGTAAACAGTAATGGGGACTCATGTGGTGAGTCAGCAGTAGCAATGTTTGTATTTTCAGCAAGCAATGGTGGTGATTGATGTTTGTCCAATGAGATATCTGCCTGCACATCAACCATCAAGGTATTGTCAGTAACAGATTGAACAGCCTTTGAAGTAAGAATTCCAGTTTCATCTAAATTGCAATTAGATGGACTTTCTGTTCCTGTTGATGCTATCTTTGAAGTAGGATCATTAGAATATTTCACAATTGGTTCAGTTGCAGAATCTATATTGGGTACCATTGCCTTATGTATCTCTTCCTGTGCCAATGCTGCCATGTCTATGGTTTTCTGATTTTCCAGCTCTTGAAGTTCGATATGGAGCTTGCGCTCATATGAAGTAGTCAACTTCTGCCGCTTGGACAAGTAATGTTGTTCTAGTTTTGATATACGTTGAATCAAGTCCTGCAATTAGGACAAACAGGTAAATACATGCATATCAGATTTAACATTATAAGTGAGATGTTATAACAATGGACAAGGGTATGTAGAAAACTATATTCACCTCGTCTCCAGGCTGATCTTGCTTCCTTTTCCTGGTAGTTTTAAGTAGAGTTTTAGGTAGGTTTTATTTTATCTGGCATGGTTCTAGAAGTTTCTCACTTTGAACTGTTGTGTTGAAATTACTGGAGTTATCTGGGTAAAGAACATCATGATCATGTTGCTCTACTAGTGGGAACTTAGCTAACTTCTCGTCATCCTGCAATAAATCATATTAAGATTACTTAAAAACATAGATAAATACTGTATTTATGAAATATACTTTTGCATAGGACATTATTACCAGTAAGTTTTCAAATTTCTGGCAATGATCAGGTGTCTTCTTTTTCCCTGTACTATATATTTGATCCATTACTTCCGTGCCAAAGAATTTGATCCTTGGGTGACCCTGAGGTACTATCACTTTGTTTGACTGAAGTAGATCAACATATATAAGCTGCATGGTGTGCAGCGTATAAGAAGATTAGATTTTGCTGGTAAAAAAGTTGAAATAATGAGTAATGAAAGCAGATCGATATGTAAGAGAGAAGATGCTTACATGTAAAATATGAATGCAGCCGCCAATGTTGACGTTCTCCACTATATTTTTTCTTGACTCACGAATGGCCGCGACAAGGTAATCCGCAGCAAAACGGCACCAATTCATAAAAGGTATTTGACTGACATCTTCTAAAGCTCCAAATAGGTAACTTCTATTTATTTGGTAACCTGTTTTTGGAGCTAAGTATGCACACAGAATGACTTCCATGAAACATATGCAGAACTTTTCCTTGTCTTCGACCTCTTTGTACTGAAACATTTTTTGTTTGGCTGCATTAAGTGATTGTCCTCTTCCGGCATTATCAGACTTGAATTCCTTATTACCCTTGAATGGCTTGTCACGAACATGACCAGGAGGGGGCATTGGCACTTCTTTATCTAAGGCAGGTAATTTCCAAATGTTTTGAACTGCATCTAGTATAGAAACCTTCCTATTTCTCAATACTATCGACTTGCTCTGAAGGTCAACTTGATTTACTAGCCAGATAGTAAGCTTCCGAGGCAGAGTGCATTTTATCATTTGAGCAAGGGAACCGAATCCCAATTCTACTACCCATTCGAGCTGTCTTGTGGTTAGTTTTGCTATAATCTCAACTATCTTGGTCGGATCACATTTCCAATTGATTTTCTGGATGAAAGTACAGAGAGCAGCATATTTAGAGCAAGCACCATGATATCAGCATTTCATATTACCAAACTGTAATTCAATATTTGATGGTAAATTACCTGCTTAATTTGTGATGTAGCACCTCTTTTAAGCTTCTCTGGAGATGTTCTGCTGCTATGGTTGCTAGTTTTTGACTGAGAAGAAACATCACTATCGGTGGTGTGGCCACTACTCTTTCCATCAGAGTTACTTCTGTCAAAGCTGGCCGATGTCTTCCAACGGCGTGATGAATTGGTCATCTCTGAATCATATATTTGTTAACCAGTTACTAAGTTGCTGAATAATAGGAAGGACCGATATGTCCTTTGTAATTTGGAAAATAACAAGTATACAGTTCATGCTGTATAAGAATTTAATGAGTGTAGTTTCTGCAATTCAATTTCAGTATGCAATTATGTTTATCTATTCCATTACATTAGATATTCATATAACAAATAAGATTGAACCTAAATTTTTTCTCTAGTGTACATTACAAATTTCAGAAAACATTAGATATTCACAAAACATGAAATGTGATGAACCAAGATTATGTAGAGATTGAACCTTAATTTTTTCGGTGGTGAACTGTTCCACACATTACAAATTGACTGTCTGACCTATATATTAGGCGATTATAGGGTTGTATGGTTCTACAAGTAGAAAAGGGGATCTAGGTTTAGTGCTTCGGACAGTGCTAAATAAATGAATCAGTACATTATTCCCACCGTTTTGGATTATATATGGCATAAGTGATTCTAGGACTCTGAAATTAGAACGTACTGGAGATCTAAAACAAGAATGAATCAATAGAAGGAGTGGAATGAGACGAATCAACATGGATAAGAGTTCCCCATGTTGGAATATCTAACCTTGAGAAAATGGAGGAACCAGCAGAGGATGCGAGCGGCGATGGAAAGATCAGCCATCACTAAGACTGCCCGCCGGCGGGGACGAGGAAGTCGGCTGGACCATGGAGCACCACGGGGCAGAAGAAGGAAGGAGGAACAATACAGAGATGAGCACGGAAAAACTGAGAAAGTGACTATGGTGGAGGAAGTAAAGATAATGAGTTAAAAAGGTGGGACCAAAGGACGATGTGACTTAATGGGGAATACAAGCCGGCCGCATTCGAATACACTGAGATACAAGAATGTGGGCCACCCAGCTGCGCGAATCGCAAACGAAACGATGGGTGGATGGTGCACCGGTACATCCCGGCACCGAAAAAATGAGTTTGCGGGTAGGCGAGTATGTGTTTTTATCGGTGCCGGGAGGTACCGGTATACGATCCACCATTGGTTCCTTTCCCCAAGATTCATTCTGTTTCCACTTGTATAACTTGGAAAATCCTGAAGCAACCTTATACATTGGTAATACAACTGATAGGACTGACAGAATACAATATCATTGACCCCACCACTCTGATGTATCTAATAGTACTACCTTTCTCGCAGACACGGCCTTCCCTGTTCCCCTCGCTCTGACGATATTTTCATAGGACATTATGGTAATACAACTGACAGGACTGAGATGACTGACAGGACTGACATAAACATATTATTTTCATCATTAAAGCCAGTTTGCATTTCATTACTTGATTCATCTGCCTTATCATATTTGTCCTCAGATGATTTGACACTTTCATGTTGAACGGGAATCTTTTCTGTTTGTGAGACTTTCACAATTTGTTAATCTGCCGAGCCGGATGAATGATGTTCAGATCCTTCAGTAATGCAGACCTTTTCAGCAATTTCATTACCAGTCTGTTGTACCACGTTTGTTGACTATTTTTTCATCCAAAGCTGGTTCATCATGAGTGCAGGTTGTTGCACGTTGCATAGTAGCTTCACAATCAATTGTTGCATAAGTGTTTAGCATATCATCAGTTAGATCTGTATAGGGACGCAGGTGCTGAACATTATCTTCATTGGAGTGGAGAAATTCTTGAATTGAAGAAGATGGCTGGAAGTTGTCATATGCGACAATTTCAGTAAACAGTAATGGGTTCTCATGTGGTGAGTCAGCAGTAGCAATGTTTGTATTTTCAGCAAGCAATGGTGGTGATTGATGTTTGTCCAATGAGATATCTGCCTGCACATCAACCATCAAGGTTTTGTCGGTAACAGATTGAACAACCTTTGAAGTAAGAATTCCAGTTTCATCTAAATTGCAATTAGATGGACTTTCTGTTCCTGTTGATGCTATCTTTGAAGTAGGATCATTAGAATATTTCACAATTGGTTCAGTTGCAGAATCTATATTTGGTACCATTGCCTTATGTATCTCTTCCTGTACCAATGCTGCCATGTCTACGGTTTTCTGATTTTCCAGCTCTTGAAGTTCGATCTGGAGCTTGCGCTCATATAAAGTAGTCAACTTCTGTCGCTTGGACAAGTAATGTTGTTCTAGTTTTGATATACGTTGAATCAAGTCCTGCAATTAGGACAAACAGGTAAATACATGCATATCAGATTTAACAATATAAGTGAGATGTTATAACAATGGACAAGGGTATGTAAAGAACTATATTCACCTCGTCTCCAGGCTGTTCTTGCTTCCATTTCCTGGTAGTTTTAAGTAGAGTTTTAGGTAGGTTTTGTTTTATCTGGCATGGTTCTAGAAGTTTCTCACTTTGAACTG
Organism: Secale cereale; assembly: GCA_902687465.1. NCBI lineage: Eukaryota > Viridiplantae > Streptophyta > Magnoliopsida > Poales > Poaceae > Secale > Secale cereale. The sequence continues at coordinate 356,907,743 of LR738711.1, forward strand.
TTGTGTTGAAATTACTGGAGTTATCTGGGTAAAGAACATCATGATCATGTTGCTCTACTAGTGGGAACTTAGCTAACTTCTCATCATCTTGCAATAAATCATATTAAGATTACTTAAAAACTTAGATAAATACTGTATTTATGAAATATACTTTTGCATAGGACATTATTACCAGTAAGTTTTCAAATTTCTGGCAATGATCATGTGTCTTCTTTTTCCCTGTACTATCTATTTGATCCATTACTTCCGTGCTAAAGAATTTGATCCTTGGGTGACCCTGAGGTACTATCAATTTGTTTGATTGAAGTAGATCAACATATATAAGCTGCATGGTGTACAACATATAAGAAGATTAGATTTTGCTGGTAAAAAAGTTGAAATAATGAGTAATGAAAGCAGATCGACATGTAAGAGAGAAGATGCTTACATGTAAAATATGAATGCAGCCGCCAATGTTGACGTTCTCCACTATATTTTTTCTTGACTCACGAATGGCCGCGACAAGGTAATCCGCAGCAAAACGGCACCAATTCATAGAAGGTATTTGACTGACATCTTCTAAAGCTCCAAATAGGTAACTTCTATTTATTTGGTAACCTGTTTTTGGAGCTAAGTATGCACACAGAATGACTTCCATGAAACATATGCAGAACTTTTCCTTGTCTTCGACCTCTTTGTACTGAAACATTTTTTGTTTGGCTGCATTAAGTGATTGTCCTCTTCCGGCCTTATCAGACTTAAATTCCTTATTACCCTTGAATGGCTTGTCACGAACCTGACCAGGAGGGGGCATTGGCACTTCTTTATCTAAGGCAGGTAATTTCAAAATGTTTTGAACTGCATCTAGTATAGAAACCTTCCTGTTTCTCAATACTATTGACTTGCTCTGAAGGTCAACTTGATTTACTAGCCAGATAGTAAGCTTCCGAGGGAGAGTGCATCTTATCATTTGAGCAAGGGAACCAAATCCCAATTCTACTACCCATTCGAGCTGTCTTGTGGTTAGTTTTGCTATAATCTCAACTATCTTGTTTGGATCACATTTCCAATTGATTTTCTGGATGAAAGTGCAGAGAGCAGTATATTTAGAACAAGCACCATGATATCATCATTTCATATTACCAAACTGTAATTCAATATTTGATGGTAAATTACCTGCTTAATTTGTGATGTAGCACCTCTTTTAAGCTTCTTTGGACATGCTCTGCTGCTATGGTTGCTAGTTTTTGACTGAGAAGAAACATCACTATCGGTGGTGTGGCCACTACTCTTTCCATCAAAGTTACTTCTGTCAAAGCTGGCCAATGTCTTCCGACGGCGTGATGAATTGGTCATCTCTGAATCATATATTTGTTAACCAGTTACTAAGTTGCTGAATAATAGGAAGGACCGATATGTCCTTTGTAATTTGGAAAATAACAAGTATACAGTTCATGCTGTACAAGAATTTAATGAGTGTAGTTTCTGCAATTCAATTTCAGTATGCAATTATGTTTATCTATTCCATTACATTAGATATTTAGAAAACAAATAAGATTGAACCTAAATGTTTTCTCTAGTGTACATTACAAATTTCAGAAAACATTAGATATTCACAAAACATGAAATGTGATGAACCAAGATTATGTAGAGATTAAACCTTAATTTTTTTGGTGGTGATCTGTTTCACACATTACAAATTGACTGTATGACCTAAATATTAGGCGATTATAGGGTTGTATGGTTCTACAAGTAGAAAAGGGGATCTAGGTTTAGTGCTTCGGAAAGTGCTAAATAAATGAATCAGTACATTATTCCCACCGTTTTGGATTATATATGGCATACGCGATTCTAGGACTTTGAAATTAGAAAGTACTGGAGATCTAAAACAAGAATGAATCAATAGAAGGAGGGGAATGAGATGAATCAGCATAGATAAGAGTTCTCCATGTTGGAATATCTAACCTTGAGAAAATGGAGGAACCAGCAGAGGATGCGAGCGACGACGGAAAGATCAGCCGTCAAGAAGACTGCCCGCCGGCGGGGACGAGGAAGTCGGCTGGACCATGGAGCACCACGGGGTGGAAGAAAGAAGGAGGAAGAAGACAGAGATGAGCACGGTAAAACTGAGAAAGTGACTATGGTGGAGGAAGTAAAGATAATGAGTTAAAAAGGTGGGACCAAAGGATGATGTGACGTAATGGGGAATACAAGCCGGCCGCGTTCGAATACACTGAGATAGAAGAATGTGGGCCACCCAGCTATGCGAATCGCAAACAAAACGAAGGGTGGATGGTGCACAGGTACATCCCGGCACCGGTAAAAACGAGTTTGAGGGTAGGCGAGGGGCGATGCAGACGACAGTCAACGGCAGTGGCACGACGCGGCAGGAGATCAGGTGAGGTGGTCTCGTTGGGGACTGGCTGGAATGTGACTGGGATTGTGGGATTCGACGGAGGGGCCAGATCTGGGGCGCTGAGGAGAGATCCATTGTGGCGGAGCTCCATTCAGCGGCCATGGCGAGGCCTTGTCTAAAGAAAGGACAGCGAAAATTCAGAGATGGGATAGGGTAAGGGAAGAAGAGAGAGACGGGGGGTGTTTCCTACTGGCGGTGGCATCGCCGGAGGCTGGCTGAAAGCTGGTGAGCACGAGCTTCGACAACACCATCCATCATTGGAGCTCCAGGACGGCCTTGGAGTTCCCCAAGAAAAGAAACGGGGGAGAGGTGAGGGTAGAGGAGAAGGGATGGAAGGAATTTTGACGGAGAGGAGCGGATCACCGGAGGCGCTGCTGCTTCTGGCGGCGACGGTTCCCAATAGAGTCGGACGTGCAGCAGGGGCACCGGGGTCGAGAAAGGCGAGGTTTTCTCAGGGTCATGGGGAGACGAGGACGAGCGCTCCTCCTCTGGGCCTTGGAAGGCTTCACAGTCCATTCGGTATCGAGGGAAGAAGAGGTAGGCTTCGGGCGCATGGGGACGAAGTAGAGGAGGATCTCGAGATCGAGGCTGCTGTGATTTGGGTGGCGCGCAGAATAAGGGAGGTGGCTGAAGATCTGGTTGGTGGAATGGATCAGGAGGGGATCCCGAGGAGACATGACATAGGTGGTTGGCCTGCGTCGGGATGGGAATGGGTGGATTGGACAGGTAGGAGCTAGGGTTTAGACTACTTATATAGCAAGTGGGTGAGGTTACCGTCTATCTCGTCTCTCCGTTCATAATCGGATGGTCGAGAATAAAATGCTATGGGAGTCCAAAAGAGAAAACCGAAGATGTTTTAGGGATGTTTTGGGATGATCCGGACCCATCGGTAATGACGACCTGGTTTGGGTTCGTGGAGGTTTCGGACGCACTCACAAGGGGGGTCTGAGAGAGGTCGACGAAGACATGGGACAAAGAGAGAAGCGTCAATTATGAACGACTACAAGTTTTAGGAAAACATGCGGATGCAATGCACATGATGACATGATGAAATGCAACAAACATAAAATAATTAAAGCGGCTACAACAAAATAACTAGAAGGCTTCTCGAGCGTTGGTCTCGAGCTGTGACAAGCTTGTGTATCCTGGTGGCAAGCACCATGGGCCGCAGGCAGTCAGGCCTGGGTACCCCTAGTGCCACGGGCCTGACAGTAGCCCGCGAGGGCCGTGCTCATGAAGCCCCGACAATGGGCCAGCTTGGGCCTTTTGGTGGCGCCGCGCCATGGGCCGCAGGCAGATTGGCCTGGGTACCCCAGTTCCATGGCCCCGACAGTAGGCCCTAGGCCCATGGTGCATGCGATCCGCTCGAATAGAAGGGGCGAGACGGCGCTAGCCCCACTCGCCAGCGGGCTAGGCTCGACACATGGTGCAAGATGGGACACTGGACGCCCCCAGTACTCCCATGACACCTCGGCAACCCCTCGGGCTGAAATAAAGCCTGGTGGGTGTTGCGCTGGGCCATCATTGTTCTGGAGGCGAAGGGGCGTGGATCGGCCCCCCTCGAATTATGTATAAGAGCAAGGGGGCAAACACTTTCGGTCATCCTCTCCTTGCTTCTCCATTTCCGCCGCCACCGTTACAACCATGGTGCCCTTGAGGAGGTTCTCTGCCGCCGAGAAGGGGAAGGCGACACTGGAAGAGGTGGAGCTGCCGAGACCAGCGAGGGGGAGGGGCCACCCTCGCAAAACTGCAGCCGCACCCGGGGCGCCTCCCCGGGGGCGCAGACTGTAACACCCCATTTGTAACACTTCCCATTTTGGCATTGTTTCCAACGTTGTCATGATCTATTCCATATTGGGTTCCTTTATTTTGGGTCATTTTGTTGTTTTCTCTTTTCTTGCATTATTGTGAATTGCCATATCATTTTCATATTGTGCATTGTCAACTCATCTTGCATTATGATGTTGCTTCATTTGTTGTGATGTGCCTGTTGACCATACTTGTGTTTTGCATAGTCTTCTCATGGCATCTTCACCACTCCTTCTCCCTCTTCCTTTTCTTCTTTATTTTTGCAACACTCTATCCAACCTCCATTTAATGTTCAGCTTAGCCTCATAATTCTAACATCATGTCCTACACCTCTTTGCCAAGTTTCAAAGCATCTGAAGTTGTTTCGGTTAGGTTAAAAAGTGACCCAAGTTTGAACTAAATTCAAACTCTCTTTATTTTTCTACCTCTAAAATGGCCAAAGCAAATTATTGAAATATTAGATATTTCTATTTGTTTTTCAACTTGAGGAAAAGAAGAAAGAAAAAATGGTTAGCAGTAGTGCAGCCCAGTAGTAGCCGCAGCAGGCACCTGGGCCTCGGCCACCAGGTCAGCCCAGCCATCCCGCACCCGTAGCCCAGCTCAGCCCCGCGCCACGATGCTCTCTCCTTCCCTCATCCGCTTTCCCACTCACCCCGTCTACCTCTCTTCCACATGGCCAAGTTGGGCCCGCTAATCAGCGACTTCGCCAGCTATCGCACCCACCTTTTCATCCTCCACTCACAGTTGCCATGGGGACCGCACGGGCGAGTGCGCCCGTCGCGCCAGCCCGTCGCCCTAGCCCCTTATCTGCCACATCTCCTTGTCCACCAACCCTCTAGGGTTCCCCTCCTTCATCTCCTCGCCACCGCCAGTTGCCTAGGCTAACAGATCCGTCGCCCCCAACACTTCCTGAGCGCACAGAGCATAGCCATGGCACCCGCATAGCCATTGTCCTCCTCCGACGTTCTGATCGTGTCCGGCAAGTTCCTCGACGTTGATTACGTCCTCGACATCGACTACGTGGAGCCGGAGCTCTCTGCAGCATGGTATTCTTTGTCTTCTTCATCTCCGGCCACGGAATGCGTTCGAGCGCCGCCGTGCTCGCCTCTTTCCATCTCCCGTCGATCTAAGCGCATCATCATGCTTGTGGTCAGCTCCCAGTTCTTCCCAATCTCTTTTTCCCCTCGATTGCATGCTCTAGTCATGCCCACGCCATCTGCTCGAATTGTCGCCGTCGGACCTCGTCGTCGTCGAGTGCCCAGACCTCCTTTGCCCTTGAAAGGATCGATATAGTTGACTAGAGGGGGGGTGAATAGGCAACTAATAATTTTTAGCTTTTCTTTTGCCAAATTAAACTTTGCATCAAAGTAGGTTGTCTAGATATGCAACTAGGTGGACCACCTATATGATGCAACAATCATAAGCACACAAGCAAGCTATGAATATAACACAAATAAGCTTGCACAAGTAAAGGGATGAGATAACCAAGAGTGGAGCCGGTGAAGACGAGGATGTGTTACCGAAGTTCCTTCTTTTTGAGGGGAAGTACGTCTCTGTTAGAGCGGTGTGGAGGCACAATGCTCCCCAAAAATCCACTAGGGCCACCGTATTCTCCTAACGCCCTCACACAATGCGAGATGCCATGATTCCACTATTGGTGCCCTTGAAGGCGGCAATTGAACCTTTACAAACAAGGTTGGGGCAATCTACACAACTTAATTGGAGGCTCCCAACGACACCACGAAGCTTCACCACAATGGACTATGGCTTCACGGTGACCTCAACCGTCTAGGGTGCTCAAACACCCAAGAGTAACAAGATCCGCTAGGGATTAGTGGGGGAATCAAATTTCTCTTGGTGGAAGTGTAGATCGAGGCATTCTCAACCAATCCCGAGCAAATCAACAAGTTTGATAGGCTAGGGAGAGAGATCTGGCGAAAATGGAGCTTGGAGCAACAATGGAGTATTTGGGGGAAGAGGTAAGTCAACATTGGAGAAGAAGACACCTTTATATAGTGGGGGGAACAATCCAACCGTTACCCCCCACTCAGCCCCGCAGAGAGCGGTACTACCACTTGGGTGGGCAGTACTACCGCTGAGCAAGCGGTACTGCCGTTCCACCCTAGCGGTACTGCCGCGCAAGGGATAAGAGCCGAGGGCTGGGACCCAGAGCGGTACTACGGTGGAGGCAGGGCGGTACTACCGCTGCGAAGTGGTACTACCGCAGCCAGTGCCGCAAAACCCGACACGAGAAAGCGCGCACTCGAGTCGAGGCGGTAGGAACACGGAGCCGCAGAGGTACTACAGCTGAGTGCTCTAAGCGGTACTACTGCTCTATGGAGCAGTACTGCCACTTCATGCACTTCGGCGGTACTACCGCTATGTCCCGCAGTACTACCGCTGGGACCAGGAAAAGGCAGAGATGGGAGGGAAGGAAATCTCCATTAAGGCGGAAGGGTATGTTGGGTGCGATAAGGAAGTGTACGTGTTGATTCCACCCTAACCTTACCAAACAGACCCCCTCTTGATAGTACGGTGACTCCTACGAAACTAGTCCACCAACAAAGAAACGAAAAAGAGCTACACCGTCATGAATCGAACACCGAGGGGAGATAATAGTCTCGTGCCGAAGAATGAATCTCTGAAAAACTTAGTGCACATGATTAGTCCGCAAAAGCATTGTCATCAATCACCAAAACACCGTAGGGATAAATATGCCCATACAATCTCCCCCTTTTTGGTGGATTGATGACAATACGGGATTTGCACAAAACGAGTAATGACATAGAATAAGCGCAAAACCCACACCTCTAAAATATAGACAGGCTCCCCCTAGATGTGTGCTATCTAGATAAGTGCTTTGGATTGCACGACACACATACTAGGATCTACGCTCCCCCTACATTTTAGAGACCAACAACCTAAGCAAGATATATGAGATCATAGTATATAACAGGATAAGCATGCAAGCTATAGGGCACCAAAGTACAAGATGGACATAGGTAAGATAAAGGTAAGGTAGCATATGTCTCACACCATATGTCAGGAACTTAGGTCTCACTGGCACAAAACCAAACAAAGCAAAAGACGAGAAAGCGCAAAAGACGAGAAAGCACACTGACGAAAGCACAACGACAACGACACAAATCCCTAAACTCTCTCCCCCTTTGGTATTGAGACACCAAAAAGGGCAGAGAGCTAAGCTACGGCTCTAGGTGAGAGCAAGTGAGGGTCTCGAACATCAAACCCTAGCGGGGTCATCTGCACTGCTGTCGTCAGTCTGAAACTGCTCGGCGTCGGAATTTGTCCACGGGCAGTGCTGCTGAATCCACTCCTCCTCCTCGGTGATCTGGCCCTCAGAATCACTGGCCACAGTCGCACCCAACTAACACATGAGCTCCTTGTGACGTCCCCTGGCCTTCTTCTCTGCCACATGAGTCATGTACTGACCGTGAGACTCCATGCGAAACAGCTTCTTCATCTTCAGCTTGAGCTTCTTTGCCCACGAGGGCTCTGCACCAGACCGCTCATAGTCATAGTCATCATCAGCCTCAGCCTCAGTCTCCTCGGTCTCCATAGCAGCAGCAGAGGATGTACCCCCAGATTTAGGTGCCTGAGTGCCCCAGTTGTCCTTCTTCCTTAGACGCTTGATCTCATGAGACACCAACTCTCTAGTCTCAAGCATAACGTTGGGATAGACATGATCCCAAGCCTTCTCAATTAGCAACATGATGAATGGTCCAGAGATCAGGCACTTGCGCTCAGAGATAGCAGATAAGAGCTCAGACCACATCACATGACAAATGTCCAGGGACTCGCCAGTGTTCTCTTCCTTCTCATGCTGGCAGAAGAGAAGCATGTCCACAAAATAGGAGTGAACCATATCCAGATTCCCAATGCGAGGGAAGAGGGTGTCACGGAAGATGCGGTGAAGAATATCCAGAAAGACAGACAGCTCATATGTTTCCTTCTTAGTTTTAGGGTTGACCTTCATAGTGCAGTAGGGCCAGAGAGCTTGCTTGTGGGTGGAGGTAGTGTTGTGATGAGGACGAAAGCCAACAGGATTCTCAACCCCATGATCTTCCACCGCAAGTAAATCCATGAAAGCCTTCCACTTCACAGAAAGCAACTTGCCATTGGTCATCCATGTCAGAGTACTGTCCTCATCAGTCCCTAGATGGACAGTGGCATAGAATTGAGCCACAATATCTGCATCAAAGTCCTTGTTGAACTGGATGATCCGGAGAATGTTGAGCTGAGAGCACATCTGAAGAGCCTCGCCAAAGTACTCAGGATCCTTCTCAATGTAATCCGTGTCGATGGAGTGCACATTAACATATAGATTCCTCTTGTCCTTGAGCACATCAAAGAAGATGGCAAACTGAAAGCGGTTCGAGAATGGACGGTTGACCAAATTGGGTTCTTGATCTTCTCCATAGGGATTGCAGTGATGCCTTGCCCAGAACTCCTTGGCACTCATTTGGGGCACAGTTTTGCCCTTTGGCTTCGACGTAGACTTCTTCTTGAGTTGAGGTGGAGGTGGAGCACTAGATGAACCTCCTGCTGACTCAGACGTGCGGTAGCGCTTCGAGGTGGCACAATTGGGGTTGATACGGTGAGCTTGAGGCTCATGATGTTCATCACCTAGAACCAAACACAGGAACACGCGAATCAACCAGAAAGAACGAGCATAAGCCAACAAGCACAACAAAAGGGATCAAGGAATGGAAGGAAAATGATTGAACTTGGCAGGCAGCGGTAGTACTGTGACCTGCAAGCGCTAGTACCGCCCAAGAGGTAGTACCGCTCGAGGCTGGGGAACATCAGTTCCCTACTACCATGGTCAGATCCGGCACTACCGGCATGTCAAATTCAAAAATATTCCTACCAAACTCTAATCTAGACAGTTTAGTTGCCTTCTCCAGCCTACTCAAGCCTAGATTTAGCCAAAAATCTATAGATGCAACCACTATTGCCCCTAAAACACAAGATCTGAAAAAGAGACAAAAGGAGAGATGGAACGGGGGCAATACCGGCATCCATGGCAAGAGAACGAGGTGGGGATCGACTCCACCGAAGGAAATGGAGAGGAACGCCCCAGAGGAGGAGATCCACCAGAGCCCTCCCGCGGTGATGCGTTGCTGGAGAGAGGAAGAGAAGCGAATGGGTATGGGGAAGAAGAAACCTCCCCTGCCCCAATATAACTCCTTGGTCCTGCCCCGCAGCGGTAGTACCGCGCTGGGGGGGCGGTAGTACCGCGCACCACCAGCGGTAGTACCGCCCAGCACGCCACGGCAACTAGACCACATGGCTTAGCTCAAAAAGAAGGCACAAAGGCAAGAAAAAGAAATACAAAAAGAACACACCAGCAAGAGGCCAAGAAACCCCTCTTCAAGAGAGGGCGGTGGCCGAAGCCACCTATGTTTGAGTCAAGAGGTATGGCGCCGCGAAGATTTTAACCTTGGGCCCATGACCAAAACTCGTCCTTGAAGCACAAGTACCATGAAAGATGGTTAATGTGAAAGACTTGATCAATTTATGCATAATGGGGGGAGGGAGAGTTCATTGAGAGAACAACACTCCCCCTATGTCCATGCCTACATCTAAACTAGACAACAAGTTGAGTGTGGTGGGGTGTGCAAGGGTTCAAGTCACATTGCTCGAATCAATGATATTTAGCTCATGCCTTAACTCGCGAAATCATGCTTCATCCAAGGGTTTCGTGAAAATATCTGCAAGGTTATCATGAGTGTTGACATAGTTGAGCTTGATCTCTCCTCGCCTAATGTGATCCCGGATGAAGTGATACCGAATCTCAATATGCTTCATCTTGAAGTGTTGCACCGGGTTGAGAGAAATCTTGATGGCACTTTCGTTGTCACACCAAAGAGGCACTTTGTCACAATTGACACCGTAATCCTTTAAAGTTTGCCTCATCCATAAGAGTTGTGCACAACAACTACCGGCCGCCACATACTCCGCTTCAGTGGACGAGGGAGACACACAACTTTGTTTCTTGGAAGACCAACTTACCAAAGAGCAACCAAGAAATTGGCACCCTCCGGAAGTGGACTTCCTATCCACTTTGTCTCCCGCCCAATCGGAATCCGAATACCCTACAAGCTTGAAGTTTTCTCCTCTTGGGTACCATAAGCCAAAGTTTGGGGTATCAGCCAAATATCGAAAGATTCTCTTGACCGCCACATAGTGGCTTTCCTTTGGTGCGGCTTGAAACCGTGCACAAATCCCCACACTCAACATGATATCCGGTCTAGATGCACAAAGGTAAAGCAAGGAGCCAATCATGGAGCGATATACCTTTTGATCCACCGCTTTACCATTGGGATCAATGTCAAGTTGGCACTTCGTGGGCATTGGAGTGGAAGCTGGCTTGACATCACTTAGATTGAATCTCTTGAGCATGTCTTGAGTGTATTTAGCTTGGTTGATGAAGGTACCTTCTCTTCTTTGCTTCACTTTGAATCCGAGAAAGAACTTCAACTCTCCCATGGATGACATCTTGAACTTTGAGGTCATGAGATTAGAAAATTCCTCATTGAAAGCTTTTTTAGGAGAACCAAAGATAATATCATCAACATATAGTTGGCACATAAACAACTCCCCTTTGACCTTCTTAGTAAAAAGAGTGGGATCGATTAGCCCAACTTCAAATCCATGATCTTGTAACAACTCGGTGAGGTGGTCATACCACGCACGCGGGGCTTGTTTAAGCCCATAGAGTGCCTTATCGAGTTGATCCACACGATCGGGAAAGTAGGGATCCTCGAACCCGGGGTGTTGTTTGATGTAGACCAACTCATTAATGGGAGCATTAAGAAAATTACTCTTCACATCCATTTGTTGCAACTCAACGTTATGATGAGAAGCATAGGCAATTAGCATGCGAATGGACTCAAGGAGAGCAACGGGAGTAAAGGCTTCACCGTAGTCGATATCCTCGACTTGGGAGTAGCCTTGTGCCACTAAATGAGCCTTGTTGCGAATGATGGTTCCATGAGCATCTTGCTGGTTTCTTGAATATCCACTTGGTTCCAATGACATTATGGTCCTCCGTTGGCCTTGGCACCAATCTCCACACCTTGTTGTGCTCGAAGTTGTTGAGTTCTTCATGCATTGCATTGAGCCAATCCGGATCCACAAGAGCTTCAAAAACCTTTTGGGGTTGCACACAGGAGATAAACGCATGATGTTCTCAATAGTTTGCTAATTGACTACGTGTGCTTACCCCCTTAGTTAAGCTTCCAACCACATTCTCCATGATGCGCCCTTTGGTGGTGAGCTTGGACGCAATCTTGGCGGCACGACGCTCCACTTCCTCCTCGGTAGTGAGATGAGGAGAGGAAACTAGATCATCTTGAGCGCCGTCATGAGCTAGTTCTGGATCTAGAGCTTGCTCTTGATCTTGAACTTGCTCGATGGTGAGAACTTGACCTTGAGCATCATGTTGAGGGCCTTCATTATGTTCTTCGGAAGCGTGTGGGTCTTGAGTTGGTGATGGTTCCACTTGAGTGGAACATTGTCCTTCTCCTTCGGTCACAAGGGGTTCCTCAATGGATAGGATAAGACCAACACCCATTCTTCTTATGGCTTGGGGAGGAATTTCATCACCTACATCAGAAGTACCACTTTGCTCCACTTGGGAGCCGTTATTTTCATCAAACTCCACGTTACACGTTTCCTCCATAAGTCCCGTGGACTTATTGAGAACACGGTAAGCATGGGAGTTCGAAGCATAACCAACAAATATTCCCTCATAAGATCTAGCCTCAAATTTAGACAAACGAACACCTTTCTTGAGGATAAAGCACTTACACCAGAACACCCGAAAGTACTTGAGGTTGGGCTAGTTACCGGTGAGTATCTCATAAGGAGTCTTGTTCAAGCCCTTGCAGAGGTAGAGCCGATTGGATGCATGCCACACGGTGTTGATGGCTTCTGCCCAAAATTTGTAGGGAGACTTGAACTCCGCCATCATGGTCCTTGCCGCATCCATCAACGTCCGGTTCTTCCTCTCCGCTACACCATTTTGTTGAGGGGTATAAGGTGCGGAATATTGATGCTTGATTCCCTCATCACTCAAGAACTCGTCCAAGGTGTAGTTCTTGAACTCGGAGCCATTGTCACTTCTTATAGTCAAGATCTTTGCATTGTGTTGACGTTGAGCTTCATTTGCAAAGTCGATGACGGTTTGTTGGGTCTCACTCTTCCTCTTGAAGAAATATACCCAAGTGTATCTTGAATAGTCATCCACAATCAGCAAGCAATAATTTCTACCCCCAAGACTATTAATGGATGGAGGCCCAAAGAGATCCAACTGAAGGAGCTCCAAAGGCCTCTTCGAGTAGATGATAGTCGTGGGAGGGTGAGCCTTCTCATGTAGCTTTCCTTCGATACAAGCATTGCAAGCACGATCTTTAGCAAAACTAACATTTGTTAGTCCATGAACATGGTCCCCCTTGAGAAGACTTTGCAAAGATCTCATATTAACATGGGCTAGACGGCGATGCCAAAGCCATCCCACATCAACTTTAGCCATTAGGCATGTCGCGGTCTTAGTGGGTCGCTCCGAAAAGTTAATGTGGGGACCCCGTCTTAGAAGTCGAGATCACTGAATGCACGTGTACAGTGATCCCAGAGATCAATGCTCACTGAACACACAGAAGCTGAATAATAAGAGTCTTACATCCATACATACCGTCTTACACAAATTATGGCCATTATGGCCAAGTCTTACATAGATAAAGCCTCACGGGCTGAATAGCAAATAACTCAAGTAGCGGAAGTCTTCGATGATAGGTAGAACCCATGCCATCTGCCTTAACCCTACAGGCATTCTGACTGGGATAGCGTCCTAGTTCGCATGTTCATCTCCAAAGAACTCTTCCTCATATTCCTGTTCCTCCATGCCTGGACAATTAAATAACCAGTGGCAAGCCAATGAGTACTTTGAATGTACTCGCAAGCAACCCATGATGTGGTTCAAGTAACAATGCAATTGAACAATAATGAGCAATCTAGCAATGGGCTAGAATCAATATACTACCATCAAGTGTATGCATCAACGAGTTCACGTAACCTCGAAAACAGGTTACCGATATCAACATGAATATGATTCAACTCATCGAGTCAAGTCACCACCTTGACTCATCACACACACATACTTTCACCGATGCGGTAATATTCTGGACATAGTTTAAGTAGCACCTCCCAACTGTCCATGACCGTGGACACGGCTATTCGAATAGTTTTACACTCTGCAGAGGTTGCGCACTTTACCCACAAGATCCGGGAAGCTTTCGTGTCACCCACGATCCCGCAGTACCTCAAGTACTCGGGGGAAGCACCCGGTCATTATCTTTCCTTAGACGACACTAACATAGAGTCCACTTGTTTATACACGGCCCTCGAGTACAAACAATAGATCACGGGACTTGCCCTAATTTCAATGTCACGCGTACCCGAAGGGACCAACGGTGTGTCCGGTGCCCTGTAAAAACAGTCATGGTCGTCTATCCAAGCACGACCCCGTCCCGGGAAAGACCTCAAGTCTTCCCGTCACTAGTAATGCGGGCACCATGCTAGTATCGACCTAAGTAATCAATAAAGCCCCATCCCATAAGGGGTAGAGTGGTTGCACATGTTTGGTTGGGACGGTAGACACACATAAATCTAATCCATTATTTCACCCATGCACAAGATTTTTACCGGCACATCACTTCTTCCTCAAGTGATGACCTAACTCAACATCACCCTCGGGCATTAGGGACACCCGATGGGGTTTTTGCAAAGATTTCAACCACAAAGGTTTCATGTCACACATGCATCACTAAGCATCACTACTAACCATTTGCATGACATCTAGCAGATAGCAAGATCATGAGTAAGCATGCATCATGTGGTGGTTTCAACTAGATCACCATCGTCATTCTTATCACTACGCATTCGGACACAAACGGGTTCCGAAGAACACAAGTGTATCATGGTCAAAGGGCTGCTTGCCTGGATTTGCTTGGTCTTCAAAGTCTTCAAATCCTTCTCCTTCTCCTTCTTCAACAACTTCGTCAAATACGGGATCTAATCGTCGCAAAATAACAACGGGAAAATAAGACCACAATGAAAACAGAAAAATCAAAGTGCTCAGAAAAATGTCAACTTATTTTTGTTAAATACTAGAAGGAAAATTAAGATGTCAAAAATTCTTAGTTGGAGTTTTGGAGTTACAGAATGGAATCTAAGGATTTTAGAACAGGAGTTTTAATGCTCAAATTTGAATTTAAATTTGAACAGAACAGAAAAGTTTCATGGATATGTGTGAAAGTGACACCATTAAATAGGTTGGAATATTACAAGATTTTAGGAGTTGGAATTTATTTTTTTGGACAAATATTCATTTCTGTAAAATTATTTGAAACTTTACAGAAAAGAAAAAGAAGAAAAAGCCCTGTGCAACTGGGCCAGAACGGCCACAGTGCATGGCCCAGGGCTAACAGCCCAGCCGCTCGGGCGCCAGTGCGCGCACGTCAGGATTTCAAACCTGACGGGCGGGGCCCGGTGGTCAGCGGCTGTAAGGGGAGGGAGAGGGCGGTGAGGATGACTGGCGGGGCCCGCCTGTCATCTTCAACCTTTCGGCCATGGCGACGGCGAGCTCACCGACGACGAATCCGGGCACGGCGGGGCAAACGGAGGGCAGGGATGGACTCAGCAGCGAGTCGCGGATGTGGTGGTGGTGGTGCGACCCGCCGGGGAGGCCTGGTTCGCCGACGGCGAGGTGGGACGATGGAGGGTCGTCGGGAGGTCGCTGGCTAGCTCGAATCAGGCAGCTGCAGAAGGGGAAAAAGGAGGGGAATGAATCAGTGAGGTGCGGCGGTTCCAACTCGAGCAAAAGGAGGAGCTGAGGGGGCTCGTACTGCGAGATCGCCCGTTGCCCGACGCGGCGGGGCTCCGGTCAATACCGAGCACTGGGGCTCTTCGGGGATGAGCGAGTGGTGCTGGAGTGTTGCTGGGGGTGAGGGGAGGCTGTTGGTGCAGAGTGGAGGGCTCGGGGGTGCTTATATAGCCGAGCCCACGGTCCACCGTGGACTCGTGCGCCGGCGAGGTCACGGGCGAGGCCAAAAGGCTGTTCTGGTGCTTGTGTTTGAGCCGGGGAGATTCGTGGACGAGCTCTACGCCTAGTAGAGGGGAGAGGAGCAGGGAGGCTTCCAGACAGCACGCGCGTGTGAGGCCGATGAGTGGAGGCTGCGGGCGGCCAGCGCGCGTGTGAAGACGGCCACTGGAGGGCGGAGGAGGAGGGGGACAGCGCCGGGGGAGGTCGCGGACGTCGAGGAGCATCGACTGGCGCGAGGGGAGAGCTCGAGGCTGTTGGGGGCACGCGATTGGGCGAAGCTACAGTGCGGGGGCGCACTGTAGCGCGCTCTGGAGCGGCCTTATCGCATGCCATGGCATGCCATTGGCCCTCTGGGCGCGTCCGCCGTGTCTGGGGGGTCCAGGGTGATGTAAGCAACACGGGTGAGGCCTTGGATGCTCTGGAGAATCAAGGAGAGAGAGGTGAATATGGTAACTTGGTGAATTTTGGCTGTCCAGCAAGGTGAACTAGGGTTTTCACCCCTCAATCATGGAGTTGGGGACATGGGGGAGTTGCTGGGGATAGATAGTAACTAGATGAAGCTGTGGTAGAAAGTTGAGGCCAAGGTAAATAGTAAAAGTGATCAAGAAGATGGTTTTGGTAATTTGGCAGAAGGTGTTTGATCAAGTTTTGGTCAAGCAAATGAGCTCCACTTCCCATGACACTTAACAAGATTGAATGTTACATGGAAATAGGGTGTTTCACCAAATTTGGGCTCATTTGAAGAAACTAGCCAATGTAACTTTGGTGAACCCTAGAAAACAACAGAAATGGCTTCATCTTGTTTAAGTCAAGCTAATCATCTCCCCTTGATGCACCACTTGGTGTAGTTTCATCATTTGGGGTTATGATCATGCCCACAAAGTTTGAAGCTCCAGGTAAAAAGTTGGTAATGTAAAGTTGTTCAAATTTGCATTTGAACATAAAGGGTTTTGGGGTATTCTGATCAAGTTGCTCTACTCCAAATCTTGTGACATTTGGTCTAGATGCCTTATTAGGCCATTCTAGCATGTGCACCAAGTTTGAGAGCATTAGGATAAGTTTGGCAATGAGAAGTTTCTCAAACTTCAAATATGGACAGAATGGTTATGAAGGGTTTTGAGGATGTTATCTTGCTTCCCAAGGCATGAGGCTTGGCAAGATCATCAAATATGTCATATATGACATGATAGAATTTCCCTGGAATTTTTGGAGAATATTTCCTTTGTAAATATTTCAAAAGCTGGAAATATCCAGAAAGGGTTTTGGAGGGATTAGCCCATTATTTTGAACATGACCAAGTGTTGAAACTCTTATATATGGACAATATATGTCCTATGAGTCTCCCTGAATTTTGGCAAATATTTTTAAATTACTTCAATAATTTTTCCCTATTAAAGACCATTTCTAGCCTTAAGAAAAAGCTTTTAAATAAAATAGGAAAATAACTTTTAAAATTATACTTTTGTGGTTTCTGGGAGTCCTATGACTACTAGGTATCAAATATACTTTTTGAAATAATTTTCTCACCCTAAATCAAGCACTTGAAGTGCAAACCTCAATTCAGGGGTTTTTGGAATACTAAATTTATAAAATATATTTTGGCCAAATTAATTTTGTAGGAAAATACTATACTGTTATATAATACTTGGTATGATCATTGGGCAGAAGTTTTGGGTATGGAGATGAATTCTACAAGAGGTAATAGTTGACTTTAATGAGCACATGAAAAGCACATGAAGAAAAACTCAATTCCAAATAAAATCCAAATGATGCCAAAAAAATTTGCTGGTCCAAATTTTCATGCTTCATTGATGCAAATAACATGTTTACAAAATGCAGGGTGTGACAGACCTACCCCCCTTACAAGAATCTCGACCCCGAGATTGCTACACTAGGTCTTAAAAGAGATCGGGAAACTCGGATCTAAGATAGTCTTCACATTCCCAGGTTGCTTCTGCTTCAGTGTGGTTGCTCCACTGGACCTTGAAGTACTTGATGGTGCTGCTTCGCGTCCGTCGTTCTGCTTCATCCAGAATGCGAATGGGCTTCTCACGGTAGGTCAAATCAGGCTGCGGATCAATGGCTTGGTGATCAACATCCTTGTAGAGATTAGGCTTTTCCGGAACATGGAGACATTTCCGGAGTTGTGACACGTGGAATACGTTGTGCACATCGGATAGCTCAGGGGGTAGTTCCAACTGGTAAGCCACTTCTCCTCGTCGTGCAGTGATCTCAAAGGGTCCAATGAACCTTGGTGCGAGCATCCCCTTGATGTGGAAACGCTTGGTTCCCTTGAGAGGAGTTACCCGCAGGTACACATGGTCCCCGACATGGAAACTCATGTCCCGACGGTGAGTGTCAGCATAGCTCTTCTGCCTTGACTTGGCTGCCTTCAAACGTTCTCTGACTAGTTGGACTTGCTCTTCTGCTGCACGGAGAATATCCGGTCCAAAGACTAGCCCTTCTCCAGTCTCCGACCAGTTGAGGGGTGTGCGACATCTGCGTCCGTACAACACCTCAAATGTTGCCATCTGAAGGCTTGACTGATAACTGTTG
The DNA here is from genome assembly GCA_902687465.1 of Secale cereale. Lineage (NCBI taxonomy): Eukaryota > Viridiplantae > Streptophyta > Magnoliopsida > Poales > Poaceae > Secale > Secale cereale. The sequence goes on from LR738711.1 coordinate 356,925,628, forward strand.
TTATAGGAGAACTCGGCAAAAGGGAGACAATCTTCCCACTTGGCTCCATATGCCAAGACACAGGCTCGGAGCATGTCTTCGAGAATTTGATTTACTCGTTCTGTCTGACCTCCGGTCTGTGGGTGGAAAGATGTGCTGAAAGACAATTTAGTTCCCAAGTCTTCTTGGAACTTCTTCCAGAACCTTGAGGTGAACTGGGTTCCTCGATCTGACACAATCTCCTTGGGAAAGCCGTGAAGGCTTACGATTCTGTCGATATAGGGAGCTGCCAGCCGGTTGCCATCATAAGTAGTCTTGACAGGAATGAAATGGGCCACCTTGGTCAAATGGTCGACTATGACCCAGATGGAGTCATGTCCTCTATTTGACCTCGGTAATCCAGTGATGAAGTCCATTCCGACTTTATCCCACTTCCACTCAGGAACCTTGAGTGGTTGAAGCAATCCAGCAGGTCGCTGATATTCAGCCTTGACCCTTTGGCACACATCACACTTTGCAACATAGGTTGCAATCTCTCTTTTCATCCCGTGCCACCAGAATCTTGCCTTCAAGTCTTGGTACATCTTGGTTCCTCCGGGGTGGATGGAGTACGGAGTGTCGTGGGCTTATTGCAGGATCAGGTTCTTCAGCTCCATCTTGTTTGGTACGCATATGCGGCCTTTGTACCAAACAATCCCGTGCTCATCTTCGGAGAATCATGGGGCCTTGCCTAGCTTCATCTTCTTCTTGATGCCTTCAATGCTTGCGTGTCCATCTTGTGCCTTCTTGACTTCATCCATCAGGGTCGGTCTGACTTCCAAATGATCCAGAAATCCAGGCGTGACCAATTCCAAACTGAATTGTTCGAGTTCCTTAAACAAGGCTGGCTGCCTTTCTTGAATAATGGCATTCAAGGAGCAAGCCTTCCTGCTTAAGGCATCGGCCACCATGTTAGCCTTCCCGGGGTGATATTGAACACTGAGGTCATAGTCTTTGATGAGTTCCAACCATCTTCGCTGCCTCATGTTCAATTCCTTTTGGGTGAAAATGTACTTCAGACTTTTGTGGTCTGTGTATATCTCACACCGTTTCCCTAGGAGGTAATGCCGCCATGTCTTCAAGGCATGAACCACTGCTGCTAACTCAAGATCTTGAGTAGCATAGTTCTCCTCATGAGGTCGTAGCTGCCTGGAGAGGTATGCTATGACTCGGCCTTCTTGCATCAGAACGCTTCCCAATCCGGTTCGAGAGGCATCACAATATATCACGAACTCCTTGTGAATATCAGGTGTTGCTAGAACTGGGGAGGTGGTCAACCTCTTCTTGAGCTCTTGGAAGCTCTCTTCGCATTTTGGCGTCCACTCGAACTTTTTGTCCTTCTTGAGGAGCTGAGTCATTGGCCGTGCAATGCTAGAGAATCCGTCCACGAATTTGTGGTAATAGCCCGCAAGTCCGAGGAAGCTTCTGACTTCCTTTACGGTCGTTGGAGATTGCCATTGGGTCACAGCTTCGATCTTCGCGGGATCAACTGATAATCCTTCTTCGGTCAAGACATGACCTAAGAATCCAACTTTATGCAGCCAGAACTCACACTTGCTGAATTTGGCATATAGTTGGTGCTCCCGAAGCTTGTCTAGGACCATCCTCAAATGTTGCTTGTGCTCTTCCTCCATCTTCGAGAAGACAAGAATGTCATCGATGAAGACAACGACGAACTTGTCCAAATATTCCATAAAGACTTTATTCATGAGATACATGAAGTAAGTTGGGGCATTGGTTAACCCAAAGGACATGACCGTGCACTCGTACAGGCCATATCTGGTTACGAATGCCGTCTTCAGAATCTCTTGGGGTCTGATCTTCAGTTCGTAGTACCCAGACTGAGGTCGATCTTGGAGAACACCCTGGCTCCGCTAAGCTGATCAAATAGGTCTTTAATCTTGGGAAGTGGATATTTGTTCTTGATTGTAACTTCATTGAGGGAACGATAGTCAACGCATAAGCGGATGGTACCGTCCCTCTTTGCCACAAACAGAACAGGTGATCCCCAAGGGGAGGCACTTGGGCGGATAAATCCCTTCCTCAGCTGCTCTTCCAGTTGCTTCTTCAACTCGGCTAATTCTTCCGTCCCCATTCTATAAGGCTTCTTATAGATGGGACCTGCTCCGGGCACGAGCTCGATGATGAACTCAATGTCATGGTCAGGGGGCATTCCCGGTAGTTCATCCGGAAAGACATCAGGATATTCGCATACCACCGGTACTTGCTCTAGCCCAACTTCAGATAGACAGTTGACTTGAACGGCTTGAGCGGAAGAGGAGTTGGAAGCAAACTTGACTTCGACTCCTTGGTCATTGGTCACAGTGACTGTCCGATTGGCACAGTCTAAAAAGCCTTGGTGGTTGCTGAGCCAATTCATGCCTAGGATCACATCCAAGCCTTGTGATCTCAGGACGATGAGGTCTGCTAGGAAATCTACACCGTTAATGCTAATACTGACTCCCTTATAGCCTATCTTGGCTCTCATCTCTGCTCCGGGGGTTTGTACCACCATAGGGTTATTCAGGGGTGTAGGGGTCATGCCACTTTTTAATGCAAATCTTTGAGTGACAAATGAATGCATTGCTCCAGAATCAAACAAGACAGTTGCAGGTGCTGAGTTGACAAGGAACCTACCCAGCACGACGTCCGGGTCTTCCTAGGCTTCTTCAGCAGTGACGTGATTCACACGCCCCTTCCCATGGTTAGGCGGGTTGCGAGGAGCTGGGTTCCTTGGTGGTATCCTGCGGCCTTGTCCTTTGTTCTGCGCATTGGGGCGCGGGGCATCAGGCTTCTTGTTGGGGCACACCCTTGAGATGTGTCCAGACTGACCGCATCCAAAGCAAGTGACTTGGTTTGGATTGTTGATCTTGTTGCCACTACTGTTATTGGGGTTGAAAGCTGGCCTTTGGTTAGCATACTGCTGAGGCTGAAAGTTGGTGCGGGGTGCAGGAGATCTTGGTTGCTGATAGGTTGGCTTGGCCGGGGCTGACTGCCACGGACGAGGCTTCTGGTTGCTGGAACTTCCCTTGCTGACCATCTTGCGCTTGCGAGTGTCTTCCAAAGCACGCCGCTTGTCTTCAAGCATAAGCGCTTTGTTCACCAGGTCAGGGAAGGTTGGGCAGTCGCACACGACAAGAGAATACTGCAGAGTCTGATTGAGGCCTTCCATAAAGCGCTCCCTTTTTGCAGCATCAGTGCTGACATAATCAGGGGCATACCTTGACAGAACACTGAACTTCTGCATGTACTCCTTGACAGTGCCACTTCCTTGCTTCATGGCTCGGAACTCACGCTTTTTGATAGCCATGATTCCGGAAGGAATGTGGGCTTTGCGGAATTCTTCTTTGAAGTTGACCCAAGTGATGTCTTGTTCAGCATGCATGACCTTGAACCCATCCCACCAAGCTCTAGCAGTCCCCCCGAGGCAGTGGGCTGCATAAGCCACCTTCTCGCGGTCTTCGGTGCATCTGACTAGTTCCAGTTTGTCCTCAATGGTGCGGACCCAGTCGTCTGCATCCAGGGGTTCAGCAGTCTCGATAAAGGTTGGCGGTGCATGCTTCTTGAACTCTGCCAACGTGGAACGTCCATTGCCATTCCCCGCCGGCTGGCGGTTGTTGGTGACAGCTTGAGCAATCAACTGAAGGGCTGCGGTGTTGGCTTGGCGTTCCTCTCGGAAAGCTTGGAGAAGCTGAGCCATGTCCATGTTCGGAGGAGGTGGTGGTGGTGGAGTTTGGTCGTTGGTTTGGTCGTGGCCTGCCTCTGACTGAGCGGATAATCCGGCTTCAGGCTGCTGGGTAGAGGTACGAGTACGAGTTACAACAGGCATCCTGTTGGAGCGGTAAAAGGTCTTATGACTTGGAAGAGGGAAAGCAAGATAGATGGGTGCCTAGTAAGGGGGTGGGTGTGACACTAATCAAATCATGCAAGGGCCGAAAGGCCAAAACACATTCATTAAAATCCAAACGGGTGATGCAGCCGTTTACATGTTACCGAAGGAAGAATACGACATACATCCAAACACAACAAAAGCAAACACTAGATGGTTTCATATGAACCATACAAGGACTCGACTGAGCATAGGGGTTACACGACCTATCCTACCGTAGAGGTCACAACTGGCATATCCGAGTAGCGAATAATGCCTACGCGGCGGAATGCTCGGTCTCGTATTCCGGCTCTTCTGTGTCTTCCTCCTTGTCTTCATCTGTCTGGGCCCCCTTGTCACTTGAGGGTGTGGGGGAGTGGAGGAGTTGGATACGACGGTGCTTCATCGGTGGTGCAGGGAAAAGTTTGCGATATTCCCTTGCCGTGATCCGGCGTCGCCGAGGTGGTTCTTCATCCTTGGAAGATACATCTCCGGAGGGCCTTCCGCCTCAGTATGCGATAGCGGACTGTCCGGAAGGTGCTCCTTTCTTCTTGATCCTATTTTTCTTCTCTTGAGCTCGACGAAGAAGTGCCTTTGTCTTGTGAAGTTCTTCTCGGAGCTTCATCGATTCCGAAGCCAAGTCTTGTGCTAAGCTGTCGGCACATAGACTGAAGTAGGTCTGGAACCGAAGCGAGAGTCCTTCCTTCAGTGGAGGGGCTAGTGCGCTGCTTTCATCTTCACCTTCCTTCCGGTAAGGCAAGAAGCGAGTTGTCATCTTGGCTGCCATCTCCGGAAGAAGCTCGCGGAGACGGGTTAGTGCCTTGAGTGCAGCAGCCTCGACAGCAAGAGGTAGTGTTGCCATCTGGGGTTCCTAGAAGAACCAACTTGTGGGAGGATCGTTTGCCTTCACGATCACTTCCACATGGTATTCCACCTCAGTGTCGCTAACCCAATGCTCCAGGTAGGTGAGGATGGGTGCTCGGTGGAACTGACACTCCTGGAGGCTATCCTCGAGAAGCAAGGGAAACCCAGTGGTCAGGTGCTCTTCGGGTACAGCGGCCATCTACAAAGGTGGAATAGGATTGGTTAATAAGCTGATGAAATCTCAGGTTTAGAAAAGAAGAGAGGTTCAGAAGGTTATTTTTTTTGAAAAGGGGTCTCATCTAACTAACGCCCATGCTAACTAAGGCTTCCTACAGTCAAGCTGGCTCTGATACCAGCTCTATGGGGACCCCGACTTAGAAGTCGAGATCACCGAATGCACGTGTACAGTGATCCCAGAGATCAATGCTCAATGAACACACAGAAGCTGAATAACAAGAGTCTTACATCCATACATACCGTCTTACACAAATTATGGCCATTATGGCCAAGTCTTACATAGATAAAGCCTCACGGGCTGAATAGCAAATAACTCAAGTAGCGGAAGTTTTCGATGATAGGTAGAACCCATGCCATCTGCCTTAACCCTACAGGCATTCTGACTGGGATAGCGTCCTAGTTCGCATGTTCGTCTCCAAAGAACTCTTCCTCATATTCCTGTTCCTCCATGCCTGGCCAATTAAATAACCAGTGGCAAGCCAATGAGTACTTTGAATGTACTCGCAAGCAACCCATGATGTGGTTCAAGTAACAATGCAATTGAACAATAATGAGCAATGTAGCAATGGGCTAGAATAAATATACTACCATCAAGTGTATGCATCAACGAGTTCACGTAACCTTGAAAACAGGTTACCGATATCAACATGAATATGATTCAACTCATCGAGTCAAGTCACCACCTTGACTCATCACACACACATACTTTCACCGATGCGGTCAAATTCTGGACATAGTTTAAGTAGCACCTCCCAACTGTCCATGACCGTGGACACGGCTATTCGAATAGTTTTACACTCTGCAGAGGTTGCGCACTTTACCCACAAGATCCGGGAAGCTTTCGTGTCACCCACGATCCCGCAGTACCTCAAGTACTCAGGGGAAGCACCCGATCATTATCTTTCCTTAGACGACACTAACATAGAGTCCACTCGTTGGTACACGGCCCTCGAGTACAAACAATAGATCACGGGACTTGCCCTAATTTCAATGTCACGCGTACCCGAAGGGACCAACGGTGTGTCCGGTGCCCTGTAAAAATAGTCATGGTCGTCTATCCAAGCACGACCCCGTCCCGGGAAAGACCTCAAGTCTTCCCATCACTAGTAATGTGGGCACCATGCTAGTATCGATCTAAGTAATCAATAAAGCCCTGTCCCATAAGGGGTAGAGTGGTTGCACATGTTTGGTTGGGACGGTAGACACACATAAATCTAATCCATAATTTCACCCATGCACAAGATTTTTACCGGCACATCACTTCTTCCTCAAGTGATGACCTAACTCAACATCACCCTTGGGCATTAGGGGAACCCGATGGGGTTTATGCAAAGATTTCAACCACAAAGGTTTCATGTCACACATGCATCACTAAGCATCACTACTAACCATTTGCATGACATCTGGCACATAGCAAGATCATGAGTAAGCATGCATCATGTGGTGGTTTCAACAAGATCACCAGCGTCATTCTTATCACTGCGCATTCGGAAACAAACGGGTTCCGAAGAACACAAGTGTATCATGGTCAAAGGGCTGCTTGCCTGGATTGGCTTGGTCTTCAAAGTCTTCAAATCCTTCTCCTTCTTCAGCAACTTCGTCAAATACGGGATCTAATCGTCGCAAAATAACAACAGGAAAATAAGACCACAATGAAAACAAAAAAATCAAAGTGCTCAGAAAAATGTCAACTTATTTTTGTTAAATACTAGAGGGAAAATTAAGATGACAAAAATTCTTAGTTGGAGTTTTGGAGTTACAGAATGGAATCTAAGGATTTTAGAACAGGAGTTTTAATGCTTAAATTTGAATTTAAATTTGAACAGAACATAAAAGTTTCATGGATATGTGTGAAAGTGACACCATTAAATAGGCTGGAATATTACAAGATTTTAGGAGTTGGAATTAATTTATTTGGACAAATATTCATTTCTGTAAAATTATTTGAAACTTTACAGAAAAGAAAAAGAAGAAAAGCCCTGTGCAACTGGGCCAGAACGGCCACAATGCACGTCCCAGGGCTAACAGCCCAGCCGCTCGGGCGCCAGTGCACGCACGTCAGGATTTCAAACCTGACGGGCGGGGCCCGGTGGTCAGCAGCTGTAAGGGGAGGGAGAGGGCGGTGAGGATGACAGGCGGGGCCCGCCTGTCATCTTCAACCTTGCGGCCACGGCCACGGCGAGCTCACCGGCGATGAATCCGGGCACCGCAGGGCAAACGGAGGGCAGGGATGGACTTAGCAGCGAGTCGCAGATGTGGTGGTGGTGGTGCGACCCGCCGGGGAGGCCTGGTTCGCCGGCGGCGAGGTGGAACGGCGGAGGGTTGTAGGGAGGTCGCTGGCTAGCTCGAATCCGGCAGCTGCAGAAGGGGAAAAAGGAGGGGAATGCATCAGTGAGGTGCGGCGGTTCCAAATCGAGCAAAAGGAGGAGCTGAGGGGGCTCGTACTGGGAGATCGTCGGTTGCCCGACGCGGCAGGGCTCCGGTCGATCCCGAGCACTAGGGCTCTTCGAGGATGAGCGAGTGGTGCTGGAGTGTTGCTGGGGGTGAGGGGAGGCTGTTGGTGCAGAGTGGAGGGCTTGGGGGGTGCTTATATAGCCGAGCCCACGGTCCACCGTAGACTCGTGCGCCGGCGAGGTCACGGGCGAGGCTAGAGGTTGTTCTGGTGCCTGTGTTTGAGCCGGGGAGGTTCGTGGACGAGCTCTACGCCTAGTAGAGGGGAGAGGAGGAGCGGGGAGGCTTCCAGACAGCGCGCGCGTGTGAGGCCGATGAGTGGAGGCTGCGGGCGGCCAGCGCGCGTGTGAAGACGTCCACTGGAGGGCGGAGGAGGAGGGGGACATCATCGGGGGAGGTCGCGGACATCAAGGGGCATCGACTGGCGCGAGGGAAGAGCTCGAGGCTGTCGGGGGCAGGCGTTTGGGCGAAGCTACAGTGCGGGGGCGCACTGTAGCGCGCTTTGGAGCGGCCTTATCGCATGCCATGGCATGCCATTGGCCCTCTGGGGGCGTCCGCCGTGTCTGGGGGGTCCAGGGTGATGCAAGCAACACGGGTGAGGCCTTGGATGCTCTGGAGAATCAAGGAGAGAGGTGAAGATGGTAACTTTGTGAATTTTGGCTGTCCAGCAAGGTGAACTAGGGTTTTCACCCCTCAATCATGGAGCTGGGGACATGGGGGAGTTACTGGGGGTAGATAGTAACTAGATGAAGCTGTGGTAGAAAGTTGAGGCCAAGGTAAATAATAAAAGTGATCAAGAAAATGGTTTTGGTAATTTGGCAGAAGGTGTTTGATCAAGTTTTGGTCAAGAAAATGAGCTCCACTTTCCACGACACTTAACACGATTGAATGTTACATGGAAATAGGGTGTGTCACCAAATTTGGGCTCATTTGAAGAAACTAGCCAATGTAACTTTGGTGAACCCTAGAAAACAACAGAAATGGCTTCATCTTGTTTAAGTCAAGCTAATCATCTCCCCTTGATGCACCACTTGGTGTAGTTTCATCATTTGGGGTTATGATCTTCCCCACAAAGTTTGAAGCTCCAGGTAAAAAGTTGGTAATGTAAAGTTGTTCAAATTTGCATTTGAACAAAAAGGGTTTTGGGGTATTCTGATCAAGTTGCTCTACTCCAAATCTTGTGCAATTTGGTCTAGATGCCTTATTAGGCCATTCTAGCATGTGCACCAAGTTTGAGAGCATTAGGATAAGTTTGGCAATGTAAAGTTGCTCAAACTTCAAATATGGACAGAATGGTTATGAAGGGTTTTGAGGATGTTATCTTGCTTCCCAAGGCATGAGGCTTGGCAAGATCATCAAATATGTCATATATGACATGATAGAATTTCCATGGAATTTTTGGAGAATATTTCCTTTGTAAATATTTCAAAAGCTTGAAATATCCAGAAAGAGTTTTGGAGGGATTAGCCCATTATTTTGAACATGACCAAGTGTTGAATCTCTTATATATGGACAATATATGTCCTATGAGTCTCCCTGAATTTTGGCAAATATTTTTAAATTACTTCAATAATTTTTCCCTATTAAAGACCATTTCTGGCCTTTGGAAAAAGCTTTTAAATAAAATAGGAAAATAACTTTTAAAATTATACTTTTGTGGTTTCTGGGAGTCCTATGACTACTAGGTATCAAATATACTTTTTGAAATATTTTTCTCACCCTAAATCAAGCACTTGCAGTGCAAACCTCAATTCAGGGGTTTTTGGAATACTAAATTTATAAAATATATTTTGGCCAAATTAATTTTGTAGGAAAATACTATACTGTTATATAACACTTGGTATGATCATTGGGCAGAAGTTTTGGGTATGGAGATGAATTCTACAAGAGGTAATAGTTGACTTTAATGAGCACATGAAAAGCACATGAAGAAAAACTCAATTCCAAATAAAAGCCAAATGATGCCAAAAAAATTTGTTGGTCCAAATTTTCATGCTTCATTGATGCAAATAACATGTTTAGAAAATGCAGGGTGTGACAGTTAATCACATAGAGATTGTTCTCGAGCGAAGGCTACTTTAAGAGTCTTGCTCCACAAGAGGGCCACGATATCAATATCAAAGAATGTGGCAAAGCCCATGATTGCATGTTGACGAACGGAAAGTGAATTGTATGCAAGGGACTCAACAACATGACTTTCTCGATCGTGAGATCATGAGAAATAACAACTTTGCCGAGTCCCAATACCTTAGAAGACGAGGCGTCACCCCACTCGACATTGGTGGGCATAGATGGAGTCTTGAGTACGTCCACCACCAAGTCCTTGCTTCCGGTCATACGATTTGTAGCTCCACAATCGAGCAACTATGATCCTCCACCGGAAGCAAATACCTACAAGAGATCAATGCTTGGTTTTAGGTACACATTTTGTAATGGGTCCTTTGATGATAGTAACAAGGGTCTTAGGAACCCAAATAAACCATTCAATGTACACATAAGGAGAACCAACAAATTTGGCATAAACATGCCCATCACTAGCACGGCATAACACATAAGAAGGGTTAAAGTCGCCGGCTTTGTTGGGAAGGGTGGCATTGCCCTTCTTGGCACCACCACCCTTCGCATTGTTCTTCTTCTCCTTGGAAGCACCCTCCCCCTCCTTCACAAAAGTTTGCTTAAGGGGAGGAGGTCGTTTGGTCTTGTCATTCTTCTTCTTGTTCTTGGTCTTGGGTGCAAACCCAATCCCCTCCTTGTCCACAACTTCTTTTGATTGCTCAAAAGATCATTGAGGTTCTTCTCGCCTTGTATGCAGGACACAAGGCCTTTCTCAAGTTGCTCCTTCAACTCAGCATTTTCCTCAACAAGATGCACATGCTCACAACATGGGTTAGTGGCATTTGCATTATCAATTAATACCATATGAGGAAAAGTGGCTTTCTCCTTAGTTAGCTTCACTTGAAGTTGATCATGAGACTCCTTGAGGTTAGCATGAATACCTTTCAAGGCCTTGTGAGCCTTGTCAATAATATCAACCACAAGTTTGGCCTTCTCGGAGTTTAGCACATGAGAAGCAACAAGTGCATGATCAAGATCTTTCTTTAACTTAGCATGATCATCGTTGTGTGACTCCTCAAGAGTCAAACGAAGACCACGCTCTTCCTCAAGAACATTGGAAAGATCCGAAATCTCATCGGCATAGTTTCGACTATGCCCCTCCATCTTAGAGATGGTATCTTCGTGAGCATCTATCATGTCATTGGCTTCACCAAGTTGTTCCAAGAGAGCAACAAAGTGCTTCTTGGATTTACCCTTGAGTTTACCCATAAAGGACTCAAACTCGTTCTCCTCCACATTAGATCCCTCATGTTCATCAATGCAATCCATCAAGGACGGATGATCAATGAAGGTAGTTTTGATGTTGGGGGTTACCTTGTTGTTGGCTTTAGCCATGAGGCACTTGGTGGTGGTGCTTTCATTTGGAGAGTCGAAGAGAGACACCCATGGAGTCTCCGCAATGGCAACGGAGGCCATGGCAACCGACCCACCATCTTCATCATCATCATCATCTTCATTGTATTCTTCTTGTACTACCAACGCCTTGTGAGGAGTCCTCTTGGTGAAGTTTCTCTTGTTGGAGAAAGACTTGGCCTTGTCCTTTCGGATGAGCTTGCCACCATTGTCTTCCCTCTTTTCATAAGGACACTCCGCAACAAAATGAATCACATTGCCACAATTGTAGCAAGTTCTCACACGTTGCTTGACCTTAGCACCACTTGAGTTGCTCTTGTTGAAGTTGGGTCTTGAGTTCTTCTTGTTCCAAAATTGCCTAGAGGAAAGGGCCATGTGTCCATGATATTCATACTTTGTATCTTTGGGGTTGCTCTCCTCTTCTTCCTCTTCTTCCTCTTCTTCAACACAAACCTTGGCCTTCAATGCAAGGTTGGGCTTCTTAGCTCTTTGAGAGCGAAGTACCGCGTTGTCGGCGGTCTTGTCCAAGATTCTCATTGCCACAAACTCATCCAACACCTCACTTGAGGTCAAAGTGTGGAAGTCTAGCCTTTGACGGATGACGGAGGACATGGCCTTGTGGTAAGGCATCATAACCTTGAGGAATTTGCGTTTGATCCAATTTTCATCCGTGTCCTTGCTCCCATGATCTCGGAGTGAGATGGCGAGTTTGGTTACTCTCCGATAAAGTTCACGAGGTTCTTCATCCTCTTTCATTGCAAACTTGTCGGCTTCATCTTGCACGACTTCATAGTTATAGCATTGAATGCTTGCACTTCCTCGATAAAGGGACACAACTTGGAGCCATGCATCTTTGGCCATGGCGTATGGCTGGAGGTGAGGAAGATCTTCGGGTGGAATTGCATCTTGAATGATGAAGAGAGCATTCTCATTGAATTGATTATCCGCGGCTTCTCTAGGAGTGAAGTTGCTTCGGTCGTGCGGATAAAAACCTTCTTCAATGATTCTCCAAAGGTTAGTATTCACATGATTTAAATGACGCTTAAAACGATAGACCCAAGAATCAAAATCCTCCCTTTTATCAATCTTGGGGGGAGGACCGGCATGATTCAAATGAGTAGAAGGAATCGGTCCACCATAGACAAGTGGAGGTTCCACATGGGCAAAGATGCCGGTGCCATTCTCACCACTAGAAGAAGGAGCTTTCTCACTAGTAGCTTCCCCCTTGTCGGGGTTAGCATCCGTCACCTTGTTAGCGGGATCACCCACTTTCAACTATGCGATGGAAAGTCTAAGCCCTTCTATGAATTTATTAAACATGCTTTCAACCTCTGTCGTCATGGAGGTCTTCAATGTGTCCAAAGCCACATTGAATTCCTCACGAGAGATAGAGGTTTCCCCATCGCCCGTAGACGAGATTGGATTCACACCGGAGTGCTCCTCCGCTCCGTCTACGGTGTCAACCATACTCTTCGGACGGCAAAGTCCTTAATAAAGAGACGAGGCTCTGATACCAATTGAAAGGATCGATATAGTTGACTAGATGGGGGGTGAATATGCAACTAACAATTTTTAGCTTTTATTTTGCCAAATTAAACTTTGCATCATAGTAGGTTGTCTAGATATGCAACTAGGTGGACCATCTATATGATGCAACAATCACAAGCACACAAGCAAGCAATGAATATAACACAAATAAGCTTGCACAAGTAAAGGGATGAGATAACCAAGAGAGGAGCCAGTGAAGACGAGGATGTGTTACCGAAGTGCCTTCCTTTTGAGGGGAAGTACGTCTCCGTTAGAGTGGTGTGGAGGCACAATGCTCCCTAAAAAGCCACTAGGGCCGCCGTATTCTCCTCACGCCCTCACACAATGCAAGATGTCGTGATTCCACTACTGGTGCCCTTGAAGGGGGCAACCGAACCTTTACAAACAAGGTTGGGGCAATCTCCACAACTTAATTGGAGGCTCCCAACGACACCACGAAGCTTCACCACAATGGACTATGGCTTCACAGTGACCTCAACCGTCTTGGGTGCTCAAACACCCAAGAGTAACAAGATCCGCTAGGGATTAGTGGGGGAATCAAATTTCTCTTGGTGGAAGTGTAGATCGAGGCCTCTCAACCAATCCCGAGCAAATCAACAAGTTTGATAGGCTAGGGAGAGAGATCGGGCGAAAATGGAGCTTGGAGCAACAATGGAGTACTTGGGGGAAGAGGTAAGTCAACATTGGAGAAGAAGACACCTTTATATAGTGGGGGGAACAATCCGACCATTACCCCCACTCAGCCCCGCAGAGAGCGGTACTACCGCTTGGGTGGGCAGTACTACCGCTGAGCAAGCGGTACTGCCGTTCCACCCTAGCAGTACTGCCGCGCAAGGGATAGGAGCCGAGGGCTGGGACCCAGAGCGGTACTACCATGGAGGCAGGGCGGTACTACCGCTGGGAAGCGGTACTACCGCCACTACTACCGCAGCCAGTGCCGCAAAACCCGACATGAGAAAGCGCGCACTCTAGTCGAGGCGGTAGGAACCCTGAGCTACAGCGGTACTACGGGTGATTGCTCCAAGCTGTATTGCCGCTTGATGCACTTCGGCGGTACTACCGCTGTGTCCCATGGTACTACTGCTGGGACCAGGAAAAGGCAGAGATGACAGGGAAGGAAATCTCAGTTGAGGCGGAAGGGTATGGTGGGTGCGATAAGGAAGTGTACGTGTTTATTCCACCCTAACCTTACCAAAGCGGACCCCCTCTTGATAGTACGGTGACTCCTACAAAACTAGTCCACCTACAAAGAAACGAAAAAGAGCTACACCGTCTTGAATCGAACACCGAGGGGAGTAATCGTCTCATGCCAAAGAATGAATCTCTGAAAAACTTAGTGCACATGATTAGTCCGCAAAAGCATTGTCATCAATCACCAAAACATCATAGGGATAAATATGCCCTTACAGCCCTCGTACGTGTCACCGTCGTGATTACCTTGACGCGTAGGTAAGTTTTCCGCGCCTAGTAGTTCTGCTAGATCGCCGTAGCATCATGTCATCTCCTCGTCACCATCTCTGTTTCTCGCCGCCGGCATCGACTCCGTCGACGCTCGGTGCTAGCGCACCTCCGCCGCTTCGTTTGGTCACCATACCGTCGCCGGCGAGCACCTCCGCCGTGTTGTGCTGGTCGCCGGTGACAGCCTCTGTAGTTCAGTAAAGAGGGTCCGAGCCCCTCTCCTACGAGTCGCCGCCTTCTAGCCCAGTGGCTAGAGCCACGCCGGCCCACCCAGGTGACCTGGGTTCGAATCCCACCTAGCGCAAATAAAACCCCCCTTTTTCCCCTTTGCCTCACTCGCTGACAGGGTGGACCCACCTGTCATACACACTAACAGGCAGGGCCCACATGCCAGCCTCTCCCCTCTCTTTTCTTTTTATTTTATTTGAATTCCAAGGAATATTCCTTCAGGCGTATGGAATCTTTCATTTTCGGCCAGTCCAATTCTGGATATTTCCTATTAAGGAAAGTGCCATTTGTGTCTTTTTTTTGGCAGTATCTGTATATGCATTTTTGTGTGCATTTTCATACATAAAATATGCATATTATATATGATTTTTGGGGTATAAAATTCCAAGGAATTCAGTGTTGACATTAGTTTTAGCCTTTGAGCAAGTTTGTGAACATGTCATTCATGCAACATATTGCATTTTGTTATTTTTGTGCATTTAATTCCGTTTATCCTTTGGGGTAGTTTTGCACATGAACATGTTCATCATCATGTCTACTTTCAGCTAGGTTAATTCACATGCCATGATATGCTTTGTGTTGAGTTAAACAAGCTTGCAAATATGCCATGCCATTGTTGCTGTTTTTCACTTGCTTGAAATCTCCTCAGTCAAAATATGTGATAATTAGATTCCAAGTTAACTTGTTTCTATCAAGAAGTCCATGCATACCTTGGGGTTGTCCAGTGAGCATGTTTTGAAATCCTTGTAATTCTCTTTCCAGACATGCCATTGTTTGCATTTATAGCCAACTGTAGCTTGTTCTTTTCATGCTCACAAGTTGCTTGAAAATAGAACTGTCAATTTGTTAATACCATGTTCATTTTTGGAAATCTCATTGTAATTAAGCTATGCGTCTTTTAAATTGTTACTTTTGGTTAATTGGAAGTATATCATGCCTTCTATATGCTCATGTCAATTTCATCAATGTTAAAATTGCTATGCTTGCTGTTATGTGCTTCCAATGTCAGCATCATAATGCATCTGTTTTGCATGTCCAGTAATTTTCACCAAGTCTGATAATTGTAATCATCTTTGCATTTTGCCATGCTGTTTTAATTATGTTCTAGTGAGTTTTAGAAGTTGCTCAGTGTTCATATGTTGTATTAAATCATGTGTACTTCACTGCCATGCCTTTTGTTTTCATGTTTGGGTGCTGTAGCATATTTAAACTTTGCACCAAACTTGTCATGTTGCTGTTTTAAACAGTTTGCATTTCATATAGTTTTGCTCGTCATTTGCAAACCGTGTCTGTTTCCGGTGATCTTTATATCATCTCCAACCTGAATCTTCCACTCTATCCAGTGGCATGCTTGGTTTGCCAAGAGCTTGCCCACATCCATCATGCGTTCACCATGTCCTTCCCGATATCATCTCCTTCCATACTGGTAGCCCCGTAGCTTCGTTCGTGCATTCTTCTTGCATGTAGCATGTGTTATTTTCTTGTCATATGTGTTTATGTGGATGCTTTCTTTCTTTGGGTAGCACCGGGAGACAAGTTCGAGTCCGAGGTCGAGACACCCGCTGAGTACGCTTACGAAGAGCAAGGCCGCAATACCACCGAGGACATACCAGTCAAGATGATCGTTCCTTGATATCACCTCTATCTTTGCTTTGCTAGTTGTCTCACTCTATCTCTATGTCACGCTACCCAATATTTGTTTGTCAGCCGCCCACATTTCCATGAAAACCTGGAACCACCTTCCTAGGAAACCATTGTTTCGCTATGATACACTTTTGCTCAGCCCCTCTTATAGCGTTGTTAGTTGCAGGTGAAGTCAAAGATTGTTCCATGTGGGAACATGGATATTTTGGAATATCAAAATAAATTTTATTTAATTAATGCACATATATATTTAGCAATAGGTGGAAGTCTTATCCTTTTGCTCGGCGTTTTGTTCCACTCATGCCGCCTTAAGTTCCGATAAACCGGTGTTATGTTCCGTGAGGTTGCGTTCCTAACGCGGTCGTGGTTTATGGCCTCCCTTGATTGTCCAGTTTTAATAAAACTCCTCCACCAATGCCTAACTTTGGATTTACCATTTACCTAATAACTAAAACTTACATAGGGACCAGCTAGCACCCGAGGACTTAATTAAGAACCCGAGCCAGTGCTCCTCATGACTATTGGTCCAAACCGGGCAGACTGCGGGGCCGCCTCGGGGAAACCATAGGAATTAGTATATACCTGTAGGCTGACCTATCCGATCATGGTCTGAGATGAGATACGCGCGACTCCTATTGGGGTGTCGGCATGTTGAGAGGTCTTGCTGGACTTGTTTTACCATTATCAAAATATCTTGTGCACCCGGATTCCGAATTTGATCGGGTTGTCCCCAAGATGGACGTTTTACCTCTGCGGTTCGTGAGAGCTTGTGATGGGCTAAGTTGGGACACCCATGCAGGGTTATGTTCTTTAGAACGTCGTGCCTGCGGTTATGTGGTGGATTGGAGTTTGTTAATATCCGGTTGTAGATAACTTGACACGAAAACTTAAATAAAATACCCAACTTGTGTGCGTAGCTGTGATGGTCTCTCTTCGAGGGAGTTCGGGAAGAGAACACGACGGGGTTATGAATGACTCGTCGGTAGACATGATCACTTAGTGATCATTACTAGATTATAACCATTGGCATAGCTTCTCATCTTACTCTAGAAATTCGTAAGCTAGCCACCTCATAAATGCTTAGTGATTGCTGCAACCTACTTTATACCTTCTCCACACCTAGAAGCTATGATAGTTTTGATACACGGGAACAAGATTGCTGAGTCCTCGTGAGTCACGATTTACTACAAAAATAGGTGCAGGTACAGTTGAATTTGATGCAGGATTAGGATAAGAGCTCCAGTGGGAGTTCGATAAAGAGCGTGGGTGTATGTATGTGACGTACCCTGATGATTAGTAGTAGTTCCTACTAGGGCCGATCGGGCATAGCATGGGTGGTTATCTTTTTGTTTGATTTCGTCCGTAGCCAGACTTTGTGTTCATTCTGGATGATTGTATAGGTATTTCATAATTGTGTGACGTGGCGAGTGTAAGCCGACTATTTACCTCTATCTTCCTGTTCATTACATGGGATTGTGTTAAGATACCACTCTTGCGACCATTCTAGAACACGGTTATGACTCTTAGTCGAGCCCCGCCACGTGGGAGCTACATCCGCATCCTGGGCGTTATAAGTTGGTATTAGAGCCTTCCCCGGACTTGGAGCCCCTGGTTGATCGAACCACAACCGATGTTGAGTCTAGAAACAAAAACTATTTAGAGTACTAGATATATATATATATATATATATATATATATATATATATATATATATATATATATATATATATCAGAGAGTAGGAATTCTTTTACCCCTTATCCCCTTCGTCACTCTGGTGAGGACTCCTGACATAGAAGTTTTCACTTCACTATCCTCTTTTTCACTATTTTTTTAGGATCACGTAGGTATTGTTGGGATCTGTCCGATATCATTGTGACGAGAATTCTGTCTTCGTGCCTCACGGCTGTTTGGATTGGACCCGATGAGTTGAGCTCTGAGGCCTTGGCGTCACAATGTGTATCGTTTCAGTTCCGGAATACTAGAGGTCGCCGACCTCAAAAACTCTTCTATGCATGTTGGTAGTGAGACAACCTCGACGTCACCCAATACTAGGGAGATAGTTCGGGAGTATTGCCATAGCTAGTATAGCGGATGCTTTTCGAAGGTCTGAGGTACATGATTTCCAAAGTTTTCCTGGTTATGTGTTGACGGATGTATACAGTTGGATTGTAGGGCTTCTTAGTTGGGTGAGATATTTTGCTTCCACTTTATCCCCAACAATAGATTGCATAACCAGCAAGTTTCGGGAGTTATTAGGTGGGAATTCAAGTAGCTCTAGGATTTCTCCCGACAAATACATGATATGAGGCTGGGATCCAACGTCTAGTGATTCGCTTGTCACGGTCGATTTTATTGTGGTCTCATTGCGTCTTAATGAATAATTGTCTATGCCGATTCGGGGACGCTTCATTGTCATTCATGATGCCCGCTATAACGTCGTGCCCGGGGTGGCTCATCATGAAAACTTTGGATGGAATCTCTACCATGTATTTGTTCTAGCTGTTACCTTGTTGGTTTATTCTTCAATCTCCTTCGAAAGTGGTTTCTCAACAAGTTGATGTATCACTAAGCTTATGGAATTCATTCGTTCATTTCTCTGTTCGAATGATAATTGTCAAGACTTTATGTTGCAACATGTCTACCCTTTGATTTAGCTTACCTATCTTTCAATTCAGATTCTAACGGTTGTCATAATCTCCAGGATGGCATCTGCTACCCATAACAATCCGAACCGGAAAGGCGAGGAAGAACGCCCACCCTCCCCACCTCCACCTCCAAAGGCATGGCGGGCTATGATGGTAGCTACGACCACCAATACTCAGATGCTGCTTCAAATGATGCAAGTTTTTCAAGCCAATCACATTAAGCAGAACAATCAAGGAATTCCAGGCCAAGCTAACCTCAACAATCAGCCCAACTTCGCTACTCTGAATCAGTTCCTTGCAAATCAGACCAAGACATTTAGCTTTTGTGTTGATTTGCTTTATGCCGAGGATTGGCTTACGGACATCAACAAGCATTTCGACTGCAGTAATGTCAAGCCTGAGGACTATGTCAAGTTTGCATCTTTTCAGCTGAAAGACCAACCAGCGGATTGGTGGCAGCAGTACAAAGATTCCAGAGCGGGTCGAGCGATCTCTTGGATTGACTTCTGTCGTGACTTTTGTTTGCATCACATCCCAACAAGTGTTGTTGAGGACATGCATGAGTAATTCTGCAATCTGAAGCAAGGCAGCATGTCTGTGTACCAGTATAATGTCAAGTTTCAGAATCTTGCCCATTATGCCAGACAAGACATTCCTGGTGCCAAGAGCAAAATCTATCAATTCGGAGGTGGTCTCAAAGAGGAACTCTAACTTTCTCTCACTCTCTCCAAGAGAGTCGAGTTTGATCAATTCTACAACATGGATGTCAAGCAAAAAGTTGCCCAGCTCAAGTGTGAGGTTTCAAATAAAAGGATCACAGATACAGTCCACTCTTCTTCCTCCTCACAAGTGGTTGCTAAGCAGCAGAACTTCTCATTTCCGTCACCTCTGTCGTTCTGTCCTCCATTTCTGAACAAGCAGTCATGTGGTCGTGGGTCTTCCCACCCACCCAACCCAAGTAACCAGAACAAGTATCTGCCTCAGGCTCCAAGGACAGGCGGTCCTCCTCATCATCGCCGACTCTCTGAGGTTACTTGCAACAAGTGTGGTCAGAAAGGTCACTATGCTAACAAGTGCACCCAAAGGCACCTTCCACCTCCTCCTCCTATCAAGCCATCAAACAATGCAATCGTCAAGCACAATCCCAAGTATGCTAGAGTCAACCTGATGAACGCAGCTCAAGCAGAAGATTCTTCTCAAGTGATTATGGGTACTCTTCCGATTAACTCTATTCCTGCAAAAGTATTGTTTGATTCTGGTGCATCGCATTGTTTCATGCCATGTCCATTCCTTACCAATCATGATTTCACTTCAGCATTTCTGGATAAGAAGTTATCAATTATTTCTCTGGGCAAGCACATGACTTCCCGTATGATAGCTCCAGATGTGGATATGAAGATGGGTAATTATTCCTTTCTAGCTTCCCTAATTTTTCTCGGCAATTCAGACATTGATCTCATTCTCGGAATGGATTGGCTCTCTAAAAACAATGCTTTTCTCGATTGTGCCAACAAAGAGGTCAAATTAACTCATCCTTCCGAAGAGGTGATTACCTTTGCGGCTCGAGATAAGACCATCAGACTTTTCTCTCTCAACGACAAGGGCGAGATTAAGACCGTCTCCCATATTCCAGTGGTTTGCGAATATGAGGACATATTTCTTGAAGAATTGCCAGGGATGCCTCCCAACCATGCGGTGGAATTCATCATTCAACTCGAGCCTGGAATGGAGCCATCTTGGAGGCGTCCGTACAAACTGGGCCCAAAAGAGATGAAAGAATGGAAGAAGCAGCTCGACAAACAAGAACGTCTTGGTTTGATCAGACCGGGTTCTTCTCCATGGGGTTGTGGTGTTCTTTTTGTCACAAAGAAGGATGGCACACAACGACTTTGTGTCGATTACCGCCCATTGAACAAGAAGACAATCAAGAAGAAGTACCCTCTCCCCAATATCAATGAGCTTTTTGAGCAACTCAAAGGCGCCAAGGTATTTTCCAGGCTTGATCCCCGAATGGGCTACCATCAAATCCGAATCCGTGAATAAGATATTCCAAAGACCACTTTTAGGACAAGTTTTGGCTCATATGAGTACATGGTGGTGTCCTTTGGTCTTGCAAATGCTCCTCCAACATTATCTCTGATGAAGCACTATGTGTTCAACCCCTACACCAACGAGTTCATCCTCGTATACCTCGACGATATTCTGGTTTTCTCCAAGACGAAAGAAGATCATGGAAAGCACTTCCGTTTGGTCCTTGACAAGCTCATAGAACACCTCTTTTATGAAAAATTCTCCAAGTGTGAATTCTAGCTTGACGAAATTCCCTATCTTGGTCATATCAATTCTGCCAAGGGCATCTCTGTTAACCCCGAAGAGGTTGAAGCAATTGTTAAATGGGAACCTCCAACGTCAAGCAGCTCCGTAGCTTCCTCGGGCTCGCAAGTTATTGTGGAAGATTCATGGAGAACTTCTCCAAGATTGCAAAGCCTTTGTCCAACCTCCTACAAAAGAATGCCAAATATTTTTGGACTCCTGAGTGTGATGTCGCATTCATTACACTCAAAGAGAAGCGTTGTCTGTGCTCCAATCCTTACTCCTCCTGATGATTCCAAACCCTACCAAGTTTTATGCGATGCCTCGTTGCAAGGTCTTGGTGGTGTTCTTATGCAAGAGAAGAAGATCATGGCTTATACTTCTCGGCAGTTGAAGCGAAACAAGAGGAACTACCCCACTCATGATCTTGAGTTGGCGGCAGTTGTCCATGCTTTGATAACCCGGAGACACCTATTGTTGGGCAGACAAGTTGACATCTTCCCCGATCACAAGAGCTTGAAGTATATATTCACCCAACCCAACCTCAACCTCCGTCAGACTCGTTGGTTCGAAATGATTCAAGAGTACAACCCAAGCATTGAGTACTGTCCAGGCAAGGCCAACATGATTGTAGATGCTTTCAGCAGAAAGGCATACTTCAACAGCCTAATCCTCAAACCATTCCAACCTGATCTTTGTGAAGCATTCTCGAAACTCAACCTTCAAGTTGTTCCGCAAGAATTTCTTGCCAACCTTCAGGTCACTCCAACCTTGTAAGACCAAATCCGTGAAGCTCAACTTCTGGACGCTATGGTGCAAAAAGTGAAGCATGGTATTTCCAAAGGTACTCCAAAGTACAAGTGCTACCGCATTGATGACAGGGACACCTTATTCTTTGAGGACCGGATCGTGGTTCCAAAAGGTGATCTCCAGAAGGTTATAATGAACGAAGCACATAATTCCCTTCTCTTGAGTCATCCTGTCAGTTCAAATATGTACCATGACCTCAAGCAATCCTATTGGTGGACTCACATGAAAAGAGAGATGCTCAATTCGTGAATGGATGTGATATCTACCGCAGAGTCAAAGCAAAGCATCAACGTCCAGCAGGACTTCTTCAGCCTTTGCCTATTTCCGAGTGGAAGTTCGATCACATTGATATGGACTTTGTGGTTATTGATAAACTCAAAAAACTGGCTCACTTCCTTCCAGTCAAAGAATCTATGAATGCAGCTCAGTTCGCACAGTTGTACACTTCCAGAATAGTCTCATTGCACGATATCCCTCAAGTCATCTCCTCAAATCGTGGAAGCATCTTCACTTCGAAATTCTGAGATTCATTCCAAACATCTATGGGTACCAAGATCCGCTTCAGCACAACTTTCCACCCTTAGACAAGTGGACAAGTCGAAAGGGTCAACCAAATACTCGAAGACATGCTCAGGGCATGTGTCATCTCTTTAGGAATGAAGTGGTAAGATTATCTTCTATTTGCCGAGTTCTCCTACAACAACAGCTTCCAAGCAAGTTCGAGCGAGGCCCCATTTGAAATCCTATATGGAAAAAAGTGTTGTACTCCTCTCAACTGATACGAGACTGGTGAACGTCAACTCCTTGGTAATGACTTGATATCAAAGGCTCAAGAAATGTGCAAAGTCATACGTGAAAAATCTCAAAGCCGCGCAATCGCATCAAAAGAGTTACTATGACAGCAAGCACCGTGACTTGACTTTCGATATGGGACACCATGTCTATCTCCGCGTCTCTCCCATGAAGGGTACTCAGAGATTCGGTATCAAAGGCATGTTGGCTCCGAGATATGTGGGTCCTTTCAAGATTGTTGGCAAAAGAGGAGATCTTGCCTACCAACTTGAGCTCCCTTCCAACTTCTCAAATGTGCATGACGTGTTCCATGTGTCACAACTTCGCAAGTGCTTCAAGATGCCTGAGCGCACCGTTGATTTTGACAAAATTGATCTTCAAGAAGACTTGTCTTACAAAGAGAACCCCCTTGCCATTCTTGAGAAAACCGAGTGTAAAAATTGCAATAAGTCAATCAAGTTCCTGAAAGTTAAGTGGTCTCATCATTCTGACCGTGAAGCTACTTGGGAGCGCGAGGATCACCTCCGTTCTGATATCCGGAGTTCTTTCAGTCCTAGATCTCAGGACGAGATCCTTTTGTAGTGGAGGAGAGTTGTAACACCCCATTTGTAACACTTTCCATTTTGGCATTGTATCCAACCTTGTCATGATCTATTCCATATTGGCTTCCTTCATTTTGGGTCATTTTGTTGTTTTCTCTTTTCTTGCATTATTGTGAATTGCCATATCATCTTCATATTGTGCATTGTTATCTCATGTTGCATTATGGTGTTGCTTCATTTGTCGTGATGTGCATGGTGACCATACTTGTGTTTTGCATAGTCTTCTCATGGCATCTAGGCCACTCTTTCTCCCTCTTTCTTTTCTTCTTTATTTTTGCAACACTCTATCAAAGCTCCATTTAATGTTCATCTTTGCTTCATAATTCTAACGTCATGTCCTACACCTCTCTGCCATGTTTCAGAGCATTTGAAGTTGTTTTGGTCAGGTTCAAATATGACCCAAGTATGAACTAAATTCAAACTTGCTTTATTTTTCTACCTCTAAAATGTCCAAAGAAATTTATTCAAACATTAGATATTTCCAGGGTCGTGAGGATATTATAATATTCCTCATACACCTCCCCATACCCTTTGTGCTTTTCTATTTGTTTTTCTACTTGAGGAAACTAAAGAAAGAAGAAAAGAGCAGCAGCAGCGCATCCCAGCAACCGCAGTAGCCACATGGGCCTCGGCCGCCAGGTCGGCCCAGCCAACCCACGCCCGTAGCCCGGCTCAGCCCCGCGCGATGACACTCTCTCCTTCCCTCACCCGCTTACCCACTCACCCCCTCTGCCTCGCAACCACGTGGCCAAGTTGGGCCCGCTGATCAGCGACTGCGCCAGCTCCCGCACCCACCTTTTTATCCTCCTCTCGCCCTCGCCATGGGGACCGGGCGGGCGAGTGCACCGACCCGTCCCCCTAGCCCCTTATCTGCCACATCTACTTGTCCAACAACCCTTTAGGGATCCCCTCTTCCTCTCCTCGTGCTGCTAGTTGCTTTGGCCACCAGATCTATCGCCCCCAACAGTTCTCGAGCGCACCTGAGAGCATAGCCATGGTACCCGCGTAGCCATCGTCCTCCTCCGGCGTCCTGATCATGGCCAGCACTCCTCGATTGCATGCTCTAGCCATGCCCGCGCCATTCGCTTGAATCGCCGCCATTGGACCTCGACGCTGACGAGTGCCCCAACCTCCTTAGCCCTCCTACATGTCGCCACCGTGATCGCCTCGACGTGTAGGTCAGTTTTCCGCGCCTAGTAGTTCCGCTAGATCGCCGTAGCATCACGTTCATCTCCGTGTCGCCATCTCTGTTTCTCGTTGCTGACGTCGACTCCGTCGCCGCCCGGTGCCGTACGATGCACGTACGTGTGCGGGATTTCCTGGTGAGCCCGTAGCGCCCTTCCACCGCTTCATTTGGTCACCGTAGCATCGCCGGCGAGCACCTCCGCCGTGTTGTGCTCGTCGCCGGTGGCAACCGCTGGAGCTAAGTCAAGACGGTCTGAGCCCCTCTCCTACTAGTCACCGCTGTCTAGCCCAGCTGCTAGAGCCACGCCATCTCACCCAAGCTACCTGGGTTTGAATCCCACCTAGCGCAAATAAAACCCCCTTTTCCCCCTTCGCCTCACTCGCCAACAGGGTGGACCCACCTATCATAAACACTAATAGGCAGGGCCCACATGCCAGCCTCTCCCCTCTCTTCTCTTTTTATTTTCTTTGAATTCCAAGGAATATTCCTTCAGGCATATGGAATCTTTCCATTTTAGGCCAGTCCAATTCTGGACATTTCCTATTAAGGAAAATGCCATTTCTGTCTATTTCTTTTTCTCGCAGTATTTTTTATGCATTTTTGTGTGCATTTTTGATACATAAAATATGCATATTATATATGATTTTGGGCTAAAAAATCCAAGGAATTTAGTGGTGGAATTAGTTTTAGCTTTTGAGCAAGTTCGTGAACATGTCAGTCATACAGCATATTGCATTCTGTTATTTTTGTGCATTTAATTCCATTTATGCTTTAGGGTAGTTTTGCACATGAACATGTTCATCATAATGTCTACTTTGAGCAAGATTAATTCACAAGCCATGATATGCTTTGTGTTGAGTTAAACAAGCTTGCAAACATGCCATGCCATTGTTGTAATTTTTCACTTGTTTAAAATCTGCTAAGTCTAAATATGTGATATTATGATGCCATGTTAACTAGATGCTATCAACAAATCCATGCATACTTTAGGGTTGTCCAGTGAGCGTGTTTTGAAGTCCTTATAATGCTCTATCCAACCATGCCATTGTTTTCATTTATAACCTACTTTAGCTTGTTCTTTTCATGCTCACAAGTTGCTTGAAAACAGAACTGTCAATCTGTTAATACCATGTTCCTTTTTGCAAAGCTCATTGTAAATAACCTATGCATCTTTTAAATTGTTATATTTGGTTATTTGGAAGTATATCATGCCTTCGATATGCTCATCTCAGTTTCATCAATGTTAAAATTGCTATGCTTGCTGTTATGTGCTTCCAATGTCAACATCATAATGTTTTTGTTTTGCATGTCCGGTAATTTTCACCAAGTCTGATAACTATTATCATATTTGCATTTTGCCATGCTGTTTTAATTATGTTCTAGGGAGTTTTAGAAGTTGCTCAGTGTTCATATGTTGTAGTAAATCATGTGTACTTCACTGCCATGCATTTTGTTTTCATGTTTTGGTGCCGTAGCATATTTAAACATTGTATCAAAGTTGTCATGTTGATGTTTTAAACAGTTTGCTTTCCATATAGTTTTGCTTGTCATTTGCAAACCTTGCATATGTTTCTGGTGATCTTTATATCGTTTCCAACTGAAATCTTTCACTCTATCCAGTGGCATGCTTGTTTTCCAAGAAGTTGCCCACATACATCATGCCTTCACAATGTCCTTCCCGACATCATATCCTTCCATACCGGTAGCTCCGTAGCTTCGTTTGTGTATTCTTCTTGCATGTAGCATGTGTTATTTTATTGTCATGTGTGTTTATGTGGATGCTTGCTTTCTTTGGGTAGCACCGAGACGAGTTCGAGTCGAAGGTCTTAACACCCATTGAGTACGCTTATGAAGAGCAAGGTCCCGATACCACCGAGAATATACCAGGCAAGATGACCATTCCTTGATATCACCTCTATCTTTGCTTTGCTAGTTGTCTCGCTCTATCTCTATGTCGCACTACCCACAATTTGTTTGTCAGCCGCCCAATTGCCATGAAAACCTCTAACCACCTTCCTACCAAACCGTTGTTTGGCTATGATTCACTTTTTCTCAGCCCCTATTATAGCATTGTTAGTTGTAGGTGAAGTTGAAGATTGTTCCATGTCGGAACATTGATATTTTGGAATATCACAATAGCTCTCATTTAATTAGTGCACATATATATTTGGCAATGGGTGAAAAGCCTGGCCTTTTGCTCGTTGTTTTGTTCCAATCATGCCGCCTTAAGTTCCGACAAACCGGTGTTATGTCCCTTGAGTTTGCGTTCCTAACGTGGTTGGGGTTTATGGGCCACACTCGATAGTTCGCTTTGAATAAAACTCCTCCAGTAAGGCCCAACTTTGGTTTTACCATTTTCCTAATAACTAAAACTTGCATAGGGACCGGCTAGCACTCGAGGACTTAATTAACTACCTAGGCCAGTGCTCTTGATGACTATTGGTCCAAACCAGGCAGACCGCGGGGCCGCCTCGGGGAAACCCGAGGAATTGGTATATACCTATAGGCTGACCTATCCGATCGTGCCCTAAGACGAGATACATGCGGCTCCTATCGGGGTGTCGGCACATCAGGATGTCTTTGCTGGACTTGTTTTACCATTGTCGAAATATCTTGTGCACCGGGATTCCAAGTTTGATCGGGTTGTCCCCAAGATGGAGGTTTTACCTCTGTCGATTGTGAGAGCTTGTGATGGGCTAAGTTGGGACACCCCTGTAGGGTTATGATCTTTCGAAATCCGTGCCCGCGGTTATGTGGTGGATTGGAGTTTGTTAATATCCGATTGTAGATAACTCGACACAAAACCTCAAATAAAATACACAACTTGTGTGCGTAGCCGTGATGGTCTCTTTTAGAGGTAGTTCGGGAAGAGAACACGACGGGGTTATGAATGACTCGTAGGCAGACATGATCACTTAGTGATTGATGTCTACTACGTAACCTTCTTTTTGCGGACGTTGTTGGGCCTCCAAGTGCGGAGGTTTGTAGGATAGTAGCAAATTTCCGTCAAGTGGATGACCTAAGGTTTATCAATCCGTGGGAGGCGTAGGATGAAGATGGTCTCTCTCAAACAACCCTGCAACCAAATAACGAAGAGTCTCTTGTGTCCCCAACACACCCAATACAATGGTAAATTGTATAGGTGCACTAGTTCAGAGAAGATATGGTGATACAAGTGCAATATGGATGGTAGATATAGGTTTTTGTAATATGAAAATATAAAAACAGCAAGGTAACTAATGATAAAGTGAGCACAAACGATTTTGCAAGGCTTCGAAACAAGGCCTAGGGTTCATACTTTCACTAGTGCAAGTTATCTCAACAATAATAACATAACTGGATCATATAACTATCCCTCAACATGCAACAAAGATTCACTCCAAAGTCACTAATAGCGGAGAACAAACGAAGAGATTATTGTAGGGTATGAAACCACCTCAAAGTTATTCTTTCTGATAGATCTATTAAAGAGTCTGTAGTAAAATAACACGAAGCTATTCTTTCCGTTCGATCTATCCTAGAGTTCGTGCTAGATTAACACCTTAAGACACAAATCAACCAAAACCCTAATGTCACCTACATACTCCAATGTCACCTCAAGTATCCATGGGTATTATTATACGATACGCATCACACGATCTCAAATTCATCTATTCAACCAACACAAAGAACTTCAAAGAGTGCCCCAAAGTTTCTACTGGAGAGTCAAGACAAAAACATGTGCCAAACCCTATGCATAGATTCCCAAGGTCACGGAACCCGCAAGTTGATCACCAAAACATACATCAAGTGAATCAATAGAATACCCCATTGTCACCGCGGGTATCCCACGCAAGACATACATCAAGTGTTCTCAAATCCTTAAAGACTCAATCTGATAAGATAACTTCAAAGGGAAAACTCAATCCATTACAAGAAGGTAGAGGGGGATAAACATCATAAGATCCAACTATAATAGCAAAGCTCGCGATACATCAAGATCGTGCCATATCAAGAACACGAGAGAGAGAGAGATAGAGATCAAACACATTGCTACTAGTACATACCCTCATCCCCGAGGGTGAACTACTCCCTCCTCATCATGGAGAGCGTCGGATGATGAAGATGGCCACCGAAGAGGGATTCCCCCCTCCTACAGGGTGCCGGAACGGGTCTAGATTGGCTTTTGGTGGCTACAGAGGCTTGCGGCGGCGGAACTCCCGATCAAGGTTTCTTTTCGGGGGTTTCTGTATTCATAGGAATTTTTGGCGTCGGTCTCACGTTAGGGCGGTCTTCGAGTCATCCACGTGATAGGGGCACACGCCCAGGGGGTAGGGCGCACCCTCCACCCTCGTGGACGGCTCGGGACTCTTCTGGCCCAACTCTTTTACTCTGGGTTTTTTTTTGGTCCATAAAAATTCATCAAAAAATGGCACGTCAATTGGACTCCATTTGGTATTCCTTTTGTGTAAAACTCAAAAAAGGGAAAAAACAAAAACTGGCACTAGGCTCTTGGTTAATAGGTTAGTCCCAAAAATCATATAAAAGTGTATAATAAAGCCCATTAAACATCCAAAAAACAGATAATATAATAGCATGGAACAATAAAAAATTATATATACGTTGGAGACGTATCAGTGATCATTAATAGATTACGACCGTTGGTGTAGCTTCTCGTCTTAATCTAGAAATTCATAAGCTAACCACCTCATAAATGCTTAGTGCTTGCTGCAACCCACTTTATACCTTCTCCACACCTAAAAGCTTTGGTAGTTTTGATACCCGGGAACAAGATTGCTGAGTCCTCGTGACTCACGGTTTACTACAAAAACAGGTGTAGGTACAACTGAGTTTGATGCAGGAGCACTACAAGAAATATGTCAACTTGTGACCTTGACTACTTGTCATTGTCGGTGTATTTGGATCGACACCTATGGGATCAAAAGAATCCCTACTACGGTTGCGAGGCACGGGGTTGAGAGAAGAGCGGATCTAACGGTCAGGACACATTTCCTTTACCCAGGTTCGGGCTGCAAAGATGCGTAAAACCCTACTCCTGCTTTGGTGGATTATATGTTGGTGTTCTTCAGCTAGTGAGGAGCTCCAAGAGAGTCATGAGGAGTTCTAAAAAGCCGAATCCTCCTCCTGGTCGCCTCGGGCCTCCTTTTATAGGGAAAAGGGGTTGCCACAGTGGCACACAGGAGGTGGAAAGGGTACAGTGATGTGAGGTTATCCCTCGCATTACAAGACAAGGTGCATTTAATGCGCCCAGCTTAGGTGTCCTTGCTTTATCGGGGACGGGGGGAGACGTCCGTCTTGTCCGTCGCCGCCCCTCCTCGTGTTGACACGCGCCCTGGCCAGCGGTGCCCGAGGTGCCACGTAGGCAGACATGCAGCTGAGGTGGCGCAATGGCGGGTCTCCACGAAGATCTGTGGGATGCCACGCAGGAGCCAGTCCAGCTGGTTGGGTCGGCAGCTACGTGGGTCGGTGGAAACCCAGTCGGTGCGGGCCTGATGGTGGCCCAGTGGATATCCTTGGCAAGGGCCTTTCCGGGGGCCGCGGCAAGGGTCTTGCCGTGGCGCCTGCTGTCAGCCCCGGCAAGGTGCTTGCCGGAGGCCTTCTAGTCCTCCTTGGCTGGAATCCCGACAAGGGTTGTGTTCTTCTTAACTTGCATCTGAGCTTGAATGTCTTCACAAAGATCTGCATGCCACCACGGGGATATCTCCCGAATCCTCGCCCCATGGGGGCGGTGGACTCAAGGGTGATTCTCTCCGTAGGCGCGGGGGGAGCTGCGCGGCAAGGGCCTTGCTGGGGCTGCCAGGGCTGGCCCCGGCAAGGATCTTGCCGGGGGAAGCCGCTTTGTCCCTTTGCTCTTTGTGGTCTTGTTCTTGGCGTCGCTCCAACCTCCATCGAGCTTCATTCTTGCTCCGGCTTGCCCCCCTTGCCATGCTTGGTGCGGTGGCGCCGTGGCTCAGACTGCCCGTGTACAGTCATAGGGGTACAAAAAGTGTACCCCTCTTTTTGTACACCGACTGGAGCCCCCGGGCCTGGGCCACACATAAGCGCGACACGTTGTTGGGCCAGGCCCAGAACGGTGCGCGGGCAGGCGGGGTGGTTTTCACCGTGGTAAAATTTCCGAGCGTTGTGCCTCCCACGACCCACGCGCGGGGCGCGGGGTGGAGGGGCGTGCGTGACGTGGGCGGCATGCGTGGGGCGGTTTCCGCAGGCATGTGTCACGTCGCAGTAAATGTGAAAGGAGGTGGTCCACGCCTTCCCCGTAAACGAGGGGAGGTGTGGGGGCGTGGCCCGCTGACTTGATGGGGCCGAGGCGCGGTCTGCTAGGCGTCCACTCCCCACGATCACGGGGTGGGGAGAGGTCGCCTCACCCATCCCTTCGGTCCTGCGGGTTCGCCACGTGCCTTCAATGCGTTCGAGGTGGCGACCGGTGGACTCGGGAAACCGAGCCGTCGCTGGTTGGGGTGGCGGGTCGGTCCCAGCCGCCCTCCGCCTTCTGTGTCTTGATTGGCCGAGCGGGGCGGTCGAGCTCCAGCCCCGCCCCCTTTATAAAGGGCGGAGGGGCTCCTCCTCCAGTGGAAGGTCATGTTGGAGACGACCCCTATGAGTTCTTCATTAGGATGCGAGGGTCGCCGCGCCGTCGCCTTCGTCTCCTGACTCCGTTTGCGCGGGAGATGGAGGTGAACCCGCCGTAGTTGTCACATCCCCAGTTTCACCTTGCCCTAAGATAGCTTTTGTCTGTTGCATCATATTTCAATATCTCAGAAACCTGAAATGGGGATGTTTAAACCCTAGCACTAAATGAATTTAACTAGGGTTAAATTTAAATCTTTTTCAATGAACCCAAAATGCTCTTTGGAAAAGTTCATCATTTTTGGATTGATTAAAAACCTCTGCCAAAAATGTTGCTCATATTTCTAGGACCATTCTGGATTTTTGAATTAAATCATATCTTATTTGCATTTGGGCATTTAAATTTTGTATATTATTTTAAATGCTCAAATAATCCCAACTGAAATGTTCCATGTTGGTTATATGCTAAACAGTGGGCATGAGCAGTTTGGTGAGTTTTGAAAGTGCCTAAGCATTTTTTAGAAAAGCCACAAAGTTACAAAGGAAATAGATATTAGAAAACAGAAACATAAATAGAAAAGGAGAAGGCTTACCTGTCCAGCCTGGCCGGCCCGGTACTGTGCGGCCCAGCCCACGTGGCCTCCTCTGTCGTCTACCTCGTGCCAGAAGGCACGAGGGCGTGTGCCCGCGGCGCGCCAGCACGCGCACGGCCACCGACGGCCACCTCCTGCTTGCCGCCCCGCCCTGGACGTCTCTGGCGTCTCCACGCACCCCCCCGGACCCCCCTCACTCTCTTCGGTGCCTTTCCCCCTCCTCTACTCTCTCTCCCTCCCGCGTCCGAGCGGAGCTCGTCGCCGCCGTCCGTCGTAGCCGCAGCCACCGCCTCCCCCTCGTCCCCTCGACATGTCTACGAGCTCCGCCACGGACCCGTGAATCTGCACGCCCACGCACGCAAGCTCGGGAGCCTCTGGGCGTCTTCCCCGACCTCGTTTTGAAGCTCCGGCCACCGGAGATCCTTCTCGACGCCCTGCTCTGCTCCGAGCTTCCCCCGAGCCCACGCCGGCGCCTCTGCACCCACCGTGAGCTCCTCCGTCGTTTGCCCCTCCTCCCCTTGCTTCCTGACCACCGTAGCCACTGCTTCGACTGGAGCCGAAGCTCGCCGCCGCTCGGGCTGGTCGCCGGCGCCACTCCGGTGACCTTTTGGTCACACCACCTAGTCCAACGAGTTCGCGGGCACTCGTAGAGGCCGTAGGCGCAAACTGCAGCCCCTCCCGAGCACCGTTTCGATGAACCCGACGCCACCAGAGTTTCAGCCACCGCGGACCTCGTCGCCGGCAATAACTCCGGCCACCCCAGCCTCCGCCAACGCCACCGTTGGATGCGCCACTCCGTCCTCTTCCCATAGCTGCTCTCTGCGCGCCAAAAGACCCCCTGTAGGTGAAACCCGACGCGCTCCGCCGCGTCTAGCCTCGCCGGCGGCTAAACGCCGGCGGGTTGACCGCTTTGACCGGTGAGATTTGACCCCGTCTGTCCAGAGGTTTGACCCCTCTCTCAATGACAGGTGGACCCAGGTCCCTAACTAATTACGGTTTATGTTTAGTTTAGTGTTTTTAATCTCTGTTAGTTAGATTGGACACTGACATGTGGACCCTGGGCCCGCTGACAGTTTAGTTAGTATTAACTTAAGGCTAACTATCCCTATTAGTTAGATGTGTCACTGACACGTGGGGCCCAGACTCTGTTAATCTCTAGTTTAGTTTTAAAACGTTTAGTTAGCCCTGAGAGACTGACCAGTGGGACCCACTGGTCAGGTTTGACCCGAACAGCCCTGTTGACCTGCTGACGTCAGCATGTGGTCATGCTGACGCAGTAAAGTGTTTCTGGATTTTAAAATAAATCTTAAATGATTTATTTATTTCAGAAAATAGCCAAAACTTGTAAAAATCATATAAAATCAACCGTAGCTCAGATGAAAATAATTTATATATGAAAATTGATCAGAAAAATTCAAGGAATCTGTTTATGGCATCTTCATGCATGTTTGAACAAGTTAAACCTGCTGATCAGGTCAAATCAATTTAATGGCATTTAAATAATCACATATGAAGTTTGAATTTGAACCTTTGGTTCAAACCAACTTCATTTAACATGGTTGCTAGTTGCATTAGCTCAATCAACAGCATATTGCCATGTCATGTTCATGCATCATATTGTTGCATTGCATTGATTGTATTCTCTCTTGTTTGCCGGTGCTTGTCCCCTTTCAGTAGACATGTTCCGACGATGAGTTCGATGACACCGATGAAGACTCATTGTTATCTTCAGAAGTGCCAGGCAAGCAAAACCCCATTGAGCATTCCGATACAATCCCACTCTCTCGCTCTTGCTCTCTATTACTGCATTAGGACAGCAACGCTTCAACTGTTACTTGCTGCGGTAGTTGAACCCCTTTCCACTGCATGACCCGTCATTGCCACAGTAAATAGTTGAAACCCACTAGTAGGAGTAGGAGTTGTTTGAGCCATGTTGTGCCTACTCATTGATGCTTTTTGGTTATGCCTGCTATTGCTTAGAGTTGTGTCAGGTCTGATTCATCGGGGATGAATTGGAATGTGATGAACATGTCCTACTGTGTGTGAGCTAAGTGTGTCAACACGATTTGGTAAAGGTAGCGATGAGAGGCCATGTAGGAGTACATGGTGGGTTGTCTCATTGCAGCCGTCCTTAGGAACTGAGTTCTGTGTTGGTTGATCCATGACCAGTTACTACCATGCATTGGGCCCGAAACCAATGGACCCTCTCGACTTATTAATCAACATGATCTCTGTCCAGGAGTTGCAACTAGTTTCTGGTGTTTGTAGTTTACTGGAGGTCGTGCACAGCGCTGACCCTCGGGGTGGGCTGTGACACGGCAGGTACGTGGCAGGGTGTACCGATTGCCCGTTTGGTGATGCGGGAACCCTGTACACATCGTTTGGGGCCGTGAGCGACACCCCGGCCGGATCTCCCCACGGATGGAACCCAAATAGGCGATAAACCTGGACGAGAGACTTGTGTGGTTAGTCAGGTCGTGGCCGACACCCTCGCTGGGCCTCCGCTTGAAGGTTGCCGAGTACATGTCGTGTAAGCGGCGGTAAGTGGTGAGAGCGTGTGTGAAGAAGTACACCCCTGCAGGGTTAAATATAATCTATTCGAATAGCCGTGTCCGCGGAAATGGACTTCTGGGTTACCTATTACAGTTCATAGACAAGTGAAAGTGGATACTCTAAAACACGCAAGATAAGCGTGAGTGCTATGGATGGCCTTCTCGTAGGGAGACGGGAGCGGATGCATAGTGGTGTATTGATTGGTGAATATGTGGACTCGTGTGCGCCACCTCAAAAAAAGTTACTTGTAGTCGTAGTTCAGAATAGCCATCGAGTCAAAGCTGGCTTGCTGCAGTCAAACTCCACCGCCCTTTGTTGATACCGATGCATATGTAGCTAGTTCTGATGTAAGTCTTGCTGAGTACCTTTGTACTCACGTTTGCTTAATTTATGTTTTGCAGAGAGACCTCAGTCTCGCTAGTGGTTCCGCGTGGACTTCGACGTTTAGCTTGTTACCTCAGCTATGATCTTGTACCCTTGGGAGGGTCTTGTAGATAGTCAGACTTCTTAGTCTTTTTCATTTGTAGATATCTGTACTCAGACATGTAATGCTTCCGTTGCCTGTATGCTCTAAATGTTCGGTCATGTGACCTCTGTTTGTAATAAATGCTATGATGGCTCTTCTGGGCCTTATCTATATAAGTTGTTGAGTTATGTTGTGATGCCATGTTGTACATCACATACTTGCATGTTATGCGTACGTGTAATGTGTATTGCTATGTGTGGGATCCGACACCTAGTTGTTTACCTTTGGTAGCCTATCTTACAGGGAAATGTCTCCTAGTGCTTCCACTGAGCCTTGGTAGCTTGCTACTGCTCCGGAACACTTAGGCTGGCCGGCATGTGTCCTTCTTCGTTCCTGTGTCTGTCCCTTAGGGGAAATGTCACGCGTTGTTCCTTTAAGTCCGTGTAGCTTGCTACGACTTGGGTTCAAACGTTGATGACCGACACGTTCGTTGCTGGGTCATGTATGCCTGTCTCTGTAATTTAGTGCCACTTTTGGTTTATAACTGGTCATGTCGGCCCGGGTTCTCTGTCATATGGATGCTAGCGACACCATCATATACGTGTGCCAAAATGCGCAAACGGTCCCGGGCCAGGTAAGGTGGCACCCGTGGAATACCGTGCGTGAGGCCGCAAAGTGATATGGTGTGTTACAGGCTAGACCTGTGTGACTTAGGATCGGGGTCCTGACAGCTTTGGTATCAGAGCCTGACTGCCTGTAGGATTAGCAAGCCAAACTGGTCGAAGTCGTGTCTAGAAACTCTTTAGTTAAGTAAGGGAATTGTTTGTGGAAGGGAACGTAAGGCTCTTTTTACTCCTTTACCTTATGACCTTCTGATCTGAGTCACCTTCTTTTTTCTACGGGGATTAAGAACTAGGATTCTCATTCTATTTATCAGGATCACGTTATTGTGGATTCAACCCTCAGTTCAGTTTCTACTACTTCGGTTTGTTCAACTGTTGGTCACAGAACCTTGACATTATGATGTTAAGTGGATATGCTACCTTTTGCTTGGATCTCAAAAGTATTTTCGAGCATTTGCAGCCGTTATGCTGTCCGAGTCATCCCAGGTTTCTAAATAGCCTGATGCATTTGCAAACCTTTCCTCCCTGTTTCCGATGTCCTTTTAGGCCAGATTAATCACACTAGTCAGTGTGTTGAGGTACTTTGTTACCTCGACACATATGTTGGAGTTATTATTATGACCCTAAGTATCTTAGAAGATCACCCAGTAATCCAGCAATGTTTTATATTCCAGTGTGATGATTCTGGCCGTCATTCTCAAAAGCATCCCGTGATGCTATTTAGTTGGTAGGTATTCTATTCCTGGGTTCTCGAACCCGAGCTTCACCCTACTTACTTCATGTTGATAGTATTTGCTCGTTCCTTTAGGATATTAGTAACCTTGTGATAGTCCTCGAGGTCCGTGGTCATCGTTCTTCCAATACCATGAACCATCCTTGGCAGAAGTTCTCCCGAACCAAAAGATCACAACCAGAGTGCTCCTGAGTAGTACTCCATTCATATTGTGACTCTGCCAGTCCTACCTTTCTGCATGGGTTATCCGGAAGAAATATGTGGAACTTGTTCGACATACTAACCTATGCATCCACAACTCAGAAGTTATATGTTCCTTGAGTTGTCTCCTTTTCAGATGTTTTATGACCTTCGACTATCAGTTGATAGTCAGGAGTAGTTGTGCATTCGTGTTTATCGATGCCTTTTACTCTTATGATCCGTCCATTCATTCTATCTCGGAATGACTAGGAGAACCAAACTCCAGTACCTTATCCATATCCGGGATTTGGTCAAAGAAGTTGTACTCCGCAGATGAAGAATGCTAATCCAGCTTCTAAACTGTTCTATCCTGGAGTATTACCATCTTTTTGTCAAGAATGTCATGAGAATTGCACTATCTCTTATGAACTCTTGATACAATGATACTTCTCGCCATTATCGTTCATTCCTCGGTCTTCGTGTTATTATAACCGGAATGCTGACAAGTGAATTGTGATGTGTGAAATCAATACTACTAGCAACTTCGTTGCTTGGTAGTTAAAGGACAACAATTTCATTCTTAGTGTGTTGGTTACTGAATCACCATTTCTAAGATTGATCGTGCTACCTAGTCCACTTTCTTGGTGCACTCCTTGATTGATGAGTTAGGATTTTGTCAAGTCCTTTCTCATGTGATCATATCGTCTTGCCTTGAAAAGCAAGATTGTTCTCGAGCTTAGTAACATATCGGTGGTTCGTGATTTTCCGAATATCTTCTCGGAAGTATTACCGGGTTGTTCCCTGACTGTTATGTTGAGTTCGTGATCAAGTTGGTTTCTTATAAACCACCACTTCTCCAAGAATCTGTGTTGGGTACCCCGAACTAGTTGGTTAAGCTAAACAACAACTTGGAGAGTTGGAGGATAAAAGCTTAACCCACATAGCTCACTCCAAAGGGATATCTTGTGTGTGTATTGAAGATAGATGATATCTTCTCCAATTGATCCCCGTGATCATTTGTGGATTTATTATCTTGTCCAAAACTTTGATTTGAGTGTGGGCTATCCTCGAATCAAATCAGAACCAACGATATTC
This sequence comes from Secale cereale, assembly GCA_902687465.1. Classification (NCBI taxonomy): domain Eukaryota; kingdom Viridiplantae; phylum Streptophyta; class Magnoliopsida; order Poales; family Poaceae; genus Secale; species Secale cereale. The sequence continues at coordinate 356,962,571 of LR738711.1, forward strand.
GTAACGTTGTCTTACTCGTGGTTGATCCCTCGAGCATACACCATTACATCTATTGGTCTTACCAATACTATCACTTGTTCACATAATTATGGAATTCCATCTCCATGGAAACCTGGATGAATTGTTGTTGAGCCCATCAGCAACATTGTTATCTTCTCCATGATCTATGTTGAACATCCAGTGAGTATTGGAAACTTTCATAAGCATTATCTTCATGACCCGTTCGTGAAGCATAGATACGGAAGAAAGAAGTGACTTCCTCTAATTCATGTGCATTTGATGCAAGTTGCCGCCGTGAATTCGAGAAAGTTAGTTTTGCTACCTGTGGAATCATCCCAAGTCAGTCATGCATACGTGCGAAGTATTCTGTGGTTTGGAGACTTGCAACCTTCACTCTATATGTATCCCTGGCACACCAAGCCACTGATTGATTTGTTCAAGGAGAAGAAGTTTCTTCTTAAGAGCTAGACTTACGCAAGGACTTCGATATCCTTGATGATGGTTCCCACCTGAACTCGGTAGTGTTTTATCATAAGACTGCTATGTGTTCATGCTTGTCTTGGACAACGTGTTCACAGGTTTGCAGCAGAACCAGCTCATGTTTTGGAGCTTGCTATCGTAGTTCACTCCCCGAGAATCTCGCAACGCCATCTCGTCGATTTGTGTTGTAAACTTTCATTTTTCCTCTTGGACTCGATGAGTCTGGAATATCCTGACACCAACCAGAACTGAATCTCAGGCAGATATGATGGTTGGTGCATTTCCCAAGAACTATAATTTGGTCTCTCGATAACCGGTAAAGTGGATGTCGTGGCCAACACACCCAGCCGGAAGACATGTTGTTGTAGAATCTTGATTGAAGAAATTGGCCACCTCCCCATAAGGACTTCGTAGGATTTACTCCTTAGTTCTTCCTTATGGATTCTTGTGCTTCCGAAGTCCGACCTTTACTTGATGTTCAAGATACCAAACATATCTATGAATGGTTTACCCTAACACATCAAGGAGAACATTAGAAGCGGAGTGCTAAATGTCTCCCGGTCGATTATCCAAATTCTGCTCCTGACATCGCTAAGGTGAAATCTGAGAAAGTGTTATCTTCCTTTGCATCTGCATCGTCCATCATTATTCATCATGGTAGTATGTGGTGTTGCCAGAATCCTTGACACGGATATTGGTGAAACCTTGGTGAATATGGGAATGCTCAAGTTCTTGAGAGCACGCACAAACACTAGGTGTTATCACCGGCACTCACCGGGATTGCTCCCAGTGCTCTTGGTTATGCTATAACCCCTCAAGAGTAGATTTACTCTCTACTGTTAGGATTCTTCCCAGTTACCAGAATCATTCCCAGCATTTGCATTTTGTTCCCAGCTTGCACCGCCAATGTGCCAATTCTCCATAGGTTACCGTTCTCAATCATTGCTGTTCAGGATCATCCTCAAAAGCGGACTTACCATGGGTCCCATCCATTTCCGATGATAACCAAATCATCCCTTGTGTTGTCTTTAACAAGGTAGTCCACACCATCCATTCTGGCCGAGAATGTCATTCTCTCGAACTTCGTCAAACGATCGATTATGTTGCCTTAGGCTGGTATAGGGAATTTCAATGATCTCTATATCAAAAGTAATTCTTTTTGCCACTTAAGGGGATAACTCTACGAGTCATCTTCTTGAAGGTGCCCCGTCTGGTGGTATCGATCACCATCTTCTTAGGTGTGGAATTATTGCCACTAGGTGAACCTTCATCGTTTGTTTCACTCCATTCCCCTGGAGGTGTATTCCGTGTCTCATCTCAAGAGATGTTTCAACGTCTCACTCCATAAGCTGATCTTGAATTGTTCGATCTTTCGGAAGATCAATTTTGTAGGGTTTCTCTCATCGTCACCGTTTGGACAAAGACCTCAAAAGCAAGGGTTTCAAGATCTACATGATGCAATGAATCAACAATTTCGAGGAGGAAAAACTGGATCGAGAAGATTGTGTTAGATAGTGTCCCCTCTGATTTCTTATCTCACGTCCTGAATCTCGGGATGAGATTTTTTTGTAGTGGGGGTGAGTTGTCACATCCCCAGTTTCACCTTGCCCTAAGATAGCTTTTGTCTGTTGCATCATATTTCAATTTCTCAGAAACCTGAAATGGGGATGCTTAAACCCTAGCACTAAATGAATTTAACTAGGGTTAAATTTAAATCTTTTTCAATGAACCCAAAATGCTCTTTGGAAAAGTTCATCATTTTTGGATTGATTAAAAACCTCTGCCAAAAATGTTGCTCATATTTCTAGGACCATTCTGGATTTTTGAATTAAATCATATCATATTTGCATTTGGGCATTTAAATTTTGTATATTATTTTAAATGCTCAAATAATCCCAACTGAAATGTTCCATGTTGGTTATATGCTAAACAGTGGGCATGAGCAGTTTGGTGAGTTTTGAAAGTGCCTAAGCATTTTTTAGAAAAGCCACAAAGTTACAAAGGAAATAGATATTAGAAAACAGAAACATAAATAGAAAAGGAGAAGGCTTACCTGTCCAGCCTGGCCGGCCCGGTACTGTGCGGCCCAGCCCACGTGGCCTCCTCTGTCGTCTACCTCGTGCCAGAAGGCACGAGGGCGTGTGCCCGCGGCGCGCCAGCACGCGCACGGCCACCGACGGCCACCTCCTGCTTGCCGCCTCGCCCTGGACGTCTCTGGCGTCTCCACGCACCCCCCCGGACCCCCCTCACTCTCTTCGGTGCCTTTCCCCCTCCTCTACTCTCTCTCCCTCCCGCGTCCGAGCGGAGCTCGTCGCCGCCGTCCGTCGTAGCCGCAGCCACCGCCTCCCCCTCGTCCCCTCGACATGTCTATGAGCTCCGCCACGGACCCGTGAATCTGCACGCCCACGCACGCGAGCTCGGGAGCCTCTGGGCGTCTTCCCCGACCTCGTTTTGAAGCTCCGGCCGCCGGAGATCCTCCTCGACGCCCTGCTCTGCTCCGAGCTTCCCCCGAGCCCACGCCGGCGCCTCTGCACCCACTGTGAGCTCCTCCGTCGTTTGCCCCTCCTCCCCTTGCTTCCTGACCACCGTAGCCACTGCTTCGACTGGAGCCGAAGCTCGCCGCCGCTCGGGCTGGTCGCCGGCGCCACTCCGGTGACCTTTTGGTCACACCACCTAGTCCAACGAGTTCGCGGGCACTCGTAGAGGCCGTAGGCGCAAACCGCAGCCCCTCCCGAGCACCGTTTCGATGAACCCGACGCCACCAGAGTTTCAGCCGCCGCGGACCTCGTCGCCGGCGATAACTCCGGCCACCCCAGCCTCCGCCAACGCCACCGTTGGATGCGCCACTCCGTCCTCTTCCCATAGCTGCTCTCTGCGCGCCAAAAGACCCCCTGTAGGTGAAACCCGACGCGCTCCGCCGCGTCTAGCCTCGCCGGCGGCTAAACGCCGGCGGGTTGACCGCTTTGACCGGTGAGATTTGACCCCGTCTGTCCAGAGGTTTGACCCCTCTCTCAATGACAGGTGGACCCAGGTCCCTAACTAATTACGGTTTAGGTTTAGTTTAGTGTTTTTAATCTCTGTTAGTTAGATTGGACACTGACATGTGGACCCTGGGCCCACTGACAGTTTAGTTAGAATTAACTTAAGGCTAACTAACCCTGTTAGTTAGATGTGTCACTGACACGTGGGGCCCAGACTCTGTTAATCTCTAGTTTAGTTTTAAAACGTTTAGTTAGCCCTGAGAGACTGACCAGTGGGACCCACTGGTCAGGTTTGACCCGAACAGCCCTGTTGACCTGCTGACGTCAGCATGTGGTCATGCTGACGTAGTAAAGTGTTTCTGGATTTTAAAATAAATCTTAAATGATTTATTTATTTCAGAAAATAGCCAAAACTTGTAAAAATCATATAAAATCAACCATAGCTCAGATGAAAATAATTTATATATGAAAATTGATCAGAAAAATTCAAGGAATCTGTTTATGGCATCTTCATGCATGTTTGAACAAGTTAAACCTGCTGATCAGGTCAAATCAATTTAATGGCATTTAAATAATCACATATGAAGTTTGAATTTGAACCTTTGGTTCAAACCAACTTCATTTAACATGGTTGCTAGTTGCATTAGCTCAATCAACAGCATATTGCCATGTCATGTTCATGCATCATATTGTTGCATTGCATTGATTGTGTTCTCTCTTGTTTGCCGGTGCTTGTCCCCTTTCAGTAGACATGTTCCGACGATGAGTTTGATGACACCGATGAAGACTCATTGTTATCTTCAGAAGTGCCAGGCAAGCAAAACCCCATTGAGCATTCCGATACAATCCCACTCTCTCGCTCTTGCTCTCTATTACTGCATTAGGACAACAACGCTTCAACTGTTACTTGCTGCGGTAGTTGAACCCCTTTCCACTGCATGACCCGTCATTGCCACAGTAAATAGTTGAAACCCACTAGTATGAGTAGGAGTTGTTTGAGCCATGTTGTGCCTACTCATTGATGCTTTTTGGTTATGCCTGCTATTGCTTAGAGTTGTGTCAGGTCTGATTCATCGGGGATGAATTGGAATGTGATGAACATGTCCTACTGTGTGTGAGCTAAGTGTGTGAACACGATTTGGTAAAGGTAGCGATGAGAGGCCATGTAGGAGTACATGGTGGGTTGTCTCATTGCAGCCGTCCTTAGGAACTGAGTTCTGTGTTGGTTGATCCATGACCAGTTACTACCATGCATTGGGCCCGAAACCAATGGACCCTCTCGACTTATTAATCAACATGATATCTGTCCAGGAGTTGCAACTAGTTTCTGGTGTTTGTAGTTTACTGGAGGTCGTGCACAGCGCTGACCCTCGGGGTGGGCTGTGACACGGCAGGTATGTGGCACGGTGTACCGATTGCCCGTTTGGTGATGCGGGAACCCTGTACACATCGTTTGGGGCCGTGAGCGACACCCCGGCCGGATCTCCCCACGGATGGAACCCAAATAGGTGATAAACCTGGACGAGAGACTTGTGTGGTTAGTCAGGTCGTGGCCGACACCCTCGCTGGGCCTCCGCTTGAAGGTTGCCGAGTACATGTCGTGTAAGCGGCGGTAAGTGGTGAGAGCGTGTGTGAAGAAGTACACCCCTGAAGGGTTAAATATAATCTATTCGAATAGCCGTGTCCGCGGAAATGGACTTCTGGGTTACCTATTACAGTTCATAGACAAGTGAAAGTGGATACTCTAAAACACGCAAGATAAGCGTGAGTGCTATGGATGGCCTTCTCGTAGGGAGACGGGAGCGGATCCATAGTGGTGTATTGATTGGTGAATATGTGGACTCGTGTGCGCCACCTCAAAAAAAGTTACTTGCAGTCGTAGTTCAGAATAGCCATCGAGTCAAAGCTGGCTTGCTGCAGTCAAACTCCACCGCCCTTTGTTGATACCGATGCATATGTAGCTAGTTCTGATGTAAGTCTTGCTGAGTACCTTTGTACTCACGTTTGCTTAATTTATGTTTTGCAGAGAGACCTCAGTCTCGCTAGTGGTTCCGCGTGGACTTCGACGTTTAGCTTGTTACCTCAGCTACGATCTTGTACCCTTGGGAGGGTCTTGTAGATAGTCAGACTTCTTAGTCTTTTTCATTTGTAGATGTCTGTACTCAGACATGTAATGCTTCCGTTGCCTGTATGCTCTAAATGTTCGGTCATGTGACCTCTGTTTGTAATAAATGCTATGATGGCTCTTCTGGGCCTTATCTATATAAGTTGTTGAGTTATGTTGTGATGCCATGTTGTACATCACATACTTGCATGTTATGCGTACGTGTAATGTGTATTGCTATGTGTGGGATCCGACACCTAGTTGTTTACCTTTGGTAGCCTATCTTACAGGGAAATGTCTCCTAGTGCTTCCACTGAGCCTTGGTAGCTTGCTACTTCTCCGGAACACTTAGGCTGGCCGGCATGTGTCCTTCTTCGTTCCTGTGTCTGTCCCTTAGGGGAAATGTCACGCGTTGTTCCTTTAAGTCCTTGTAGCTTGCTACGACTTGGGTTCATATGTTGATGACCGACACGTTCGTTGCTGGGTCATGTATGCCTGTCTCTGTAATTTAGTGCCACTTTTGGTTTATAACTGGTCATGTCGGCCCGGGTTCTCTGTCATATGGATGCTAGCGACACCATCATATACGTGTGCCAAAATGCGCAAACGGTCCCGGGCCAAGTAAGGTGGCACCCGTGGAATACCGTGCGTGAGGCCGCAAAGTGATATGGTGTGTTACAGGCTAGACCTGTGTGACTTAGGATCGGGGTCCTGACAGTAGTCACTACGGCTGCTCACGAGGGGTTGTGGGATCAGTGGCACGCGGGCCCGCGTCGACTTCCCTGCCCCTCATGTGATGTATCTTCGCCAAGGATGGAAGAGGTTCGCTTGCATCCACAGCCTGACGGATGGGCTCACCCTCCACTTCAAGTTGATGGGGGATGGCCACCTCTCCGTCAAGGTCTTCGGGCACCTCGGGACTCGCGCGAGGTGCTGCATGGAGAGCTCCTCCGATGACGAAGACTCCTCCTCGAATGAGGGTGACGAGGAGAACAGCGACAGCGACGACGAGGGCGGGGGACAGCAGGATGACGGGTCCTACTAGGTGTCGGGCGCCGCCCCTGGTGGCACTGGCGACCCCATCATCCGCGTCGCCGGCTCCTTGAACTTCTCGGGGCCGTCTCCTTGGCGGCTGGCGTAGGGAGGCTGCGGAAGAGGAAGAGGAAGAAGGCGGGCGGCAAGGTCGTCATGTCGGAGTACGCGGGCACGGACGCCTTCGTCTCCTACTGACGTCCTGCCGCCTCGTCTTCGAGCTTAGCCTCCGGCGCCGTCATCACCGTCCAGCCCTGGGGAGGCCGCCGAGATGCCTTCTCGGTGTCTTCTGTCACCCATAGCTCGCCTAGGCGCCCCTTTTGCCCTTCTCGCCTCCTTGACCTACCTCCTGAGGAGAGGGACAAGAAAGGCATTACGGGCATCTTATCTCTTTTTAGTCTGTAAGCCTTTGGGCATCTGTTAAGTTTAAAACTTGTAATCTCCTTATTCATGTTTTTCATTCCCTATGGACTGTACCTGAATGGAATGTTTTTAATGAAAAAGGAATGTTTGCCGGGTCATTTGTTCGTAGGTAAAAACCCACAACAGGGAATAAATCCCTGATATCCTTAAGATAAACATTTCCTCACCCGGCAACAGGCCCTGCCGTTTCCCTACTTCGCTCAACCTTTCTCACGCCCTTGGCGGAGGCAGGGATGAAGCAGGCTCAGGCTTCTCGTTTTATCCTTCTGCTGCCGCGACTACTACCGAACCTAGCCCCAGGAATGAGTCTCAGGGCCTAGAGTTACGGGAGCACGGTAGCTTTAAGGAAAAGAACGAGGTTTTACATACCTCAGTCCATAATGGAATGCATGATAAGGATAAAGGACTTATCTGAAGCTGCAGCCCTCGGCAACCCTGGCCTGCCGTGGGCGAATTATTGCGCTTGCAGCCTCCGGCAATACTGGCTTGCCGGGGCCTAGGCACTGATCTGTTCTTCTTTCCTTCCTCCAGGTGGCTTCGGCAAGGATGTCCGCGCGTCCTGCGAACCAAGGAAGACAGAGGAAAGACAAAGACCCGACCTCTAAGCTAGGGGTTAGCCGTTGCTAAGCACTATCAACCATAACCAAGGACGAGACTCGACTCAGCATGCATGCTAAAACTTAGGGCACCAGCGCTTCATTTATTTATGCTCAGGGTCTGCGCTTGGCTTTGTACAAAGGGTTACATGCCTTGCCGGCTAGGCTCGTACAAAAGGGTGGCTTGACGGGAGGCCCGGCAAGCCGCGCCTTATGGGAAAACTTGCGAAGATGCTCGATGTTCCAGGAGTTACTCACCGGAATGGCATCCTCGGTCTCCAGGCGGACTGCGCCAGGCCTGGTGACTCGTATTACCCGATAAGGGCCCTCCCACTTCGGCGTCAACTTGTTCGTATTCCTGGCCGATTGAACGCGCCGGAGAACAAGGTCACCTTCCTCAAAGCTTCGGGCATGAACCTTGCAGCTATGTAGCGGCACAAGGCTTGTTGTTAGCGCGCTGCTCTCACAGCTGCCCGAGGATGATCTTCCTCGAGGAGCATTGCATCGTCTTGTCGCAATTGCTCTTGCTCAAGCTCATCATAAGCGAGCACTCGAGGCGAACCGTATATGAGTTCCGTGGGGAGAACTGCTTCTGCCCCGTATACCAGGGCAAAGGGCATCTGGCCGGTGGCTCGATTTGGCGTTGTCCTGATCGACCAAAGAACCGCCGACAATTCATCAATCCAGCACCTCCCGCTCTTGTGCAGCCTGTCAAATGTCTTTGTCTTTAATCCTCGCAGCACTTCAGCATTTGCCCTCTCTGCTTGACCATTGCTTCGGGGGTGAGCAACGGAAGCGAAACAGACCTTGCTGCCGAGGTCTTGGGTATATTGCATGAAGGTGCAGCTCATGAACTGCGTGCCGTTGTCGATGATGATCCTGTTGGGTACACCAAAACGGCACACTAGCCCCTTGAAGAACTTGATGGCTGACTGAGCTGTGACCTTCCTCACTGCCTCAACTTCTGGCCACTTTGTGAACTTGTCGATTGCAACGTACAAGTACTCAAAGCCCCGGACGGCGCGGGGGAAAGGGCCCAGTATGTCGAGCCCCCAGACCGAGAAGGGCCAGGAGAGAGGAATGGTTTGAAGGGCTTGAGCTGGTTGATGAAGTTTCTTCGAATGGAATTGGCACGCTTCACACCTGGTGACCAGCGCCACCGCATCCTGGAGGGCAGTGGGCCAGAAGAAGCCTTGCCGGAATGCCTTGCCGGCAAGGGCTCTTGACCCTACGTGGGATCCACATATGCCCCCATGTATCTCTGCCAACAGCTCTAGTTCTTACTCTCGAGGGATGCACTTCAATTTCACACCGTTCGGTCTCCTCCTGTAGAGGACGTCATCGACGAACTGGTACATGGCGGACCGACGGGCTACTTTCTCCGCTTCTTCCTGCTCCTCAGGAAGTTCCCCAGTCTGAAGGAACCTGACGGTATGCTGCGCCCACACTTGAGCCTCGGGCTCGACGGCGAGGACTAAAGGCATTTCCTCCGCCAAGGGAGTGGCCATCTCGACGGCAAAACCTTGACGCTCCGCCGGAGTTAGCCCTCCGGTGGCGGGCTCAGTGTCTCCGGCAACATCTTTGCCGGCGTCTCCGGGGAGCTCGGCGGGGAAATACTTGCCGGGCCCTGACTTCCTCCTCTTGTTCTGCTCTGTTGATGGATCAACATATGGCTGAGAAAGCTGAAGCACAAAGGTACCTGGTTCCATAGGTAGTTTGAGGGCAGCGCGCTTTGACAGGTAATCGGCGATGTTGTTCTGCGCTCAGGGAATGTGTTCTGCCTGTATACCGTCAAAGCGCTCTTCCAACTTTATCACTTCATCGACGTAGGCCCTCATCAACGCGCTCTGGTAATCCTTGTTGACTTGTTTGACGACAAGCTGCGAGTCACCCCTGACAATGAGCTTCTTGATTCCGAGGTCCGCCGCGATCCTAAGACCAGCAAGCAGCCCCTCATACTCGGCAGTGTTGTTCGTTGATACCTCCCTAGGGAAGTGCATCTGGACCACGTACTTGAGGTGCTCTCCGGTGGGCACGACCAGCAGTACGCCGGCCCCGGCGCCCTGCAAGGAGAAAGCCCCATCAAAGTACATGTTCCAGTTGCAACTTTCCTCTTTGCCAGGGAGAGCAGTTTCTTGGACTTCTTCATGAGGCGTTGTTGTCCATTCTGCGACGAACTCTGCCGGGACTCGGCTCTGAATTGTCGAGGTACTTTCAAACTTGAGGCCAAAGCTAGACAGCTCCAGTGCCCACTCCACAATTCTTCCCGTTGCATCTGGGTTGTGCAATATCCGTTGCAAAGGGAGGCGAGTGACGACAGTGATCTCATGTGCCTGGAAGTAGTGACGCAGCTTCCTCGAGGCCATAAGAAGGTCGAAGAGCAATTTCTACACACCGGAGTACCTTGACCTAGCCACCTGCAAGTGGGAGCTAACAAAGTAGACCGGGTGCTCCATCATCTTCTTCTTCGGCTACACTCCAATCGGCTGTGTCGCTTCTGCGCCAGTGGCACCAGGCTCCGTTGCTGCTATCACCTCATCATCGATTTCTCTCTGCACCACTAGTGCAGCGCTGACCACCTGGTTTGTTGCCGCTAAGTATAGCAGCAACGGTTCCTGTGGTCGAGGCGCAACCAGTATTGGCGTGGAGGAAAGATACTTCTTCGGATCCTGTAACGCTGCTTCGGCTTCCGGCGTCCATTCCATTGGGCCTGCCTTTTTCAAAGTCTTGAAAAAGGGGAGGGCACGCTCAGCAGACTTGGAAATGAATCTGCTCATGGCGGCAACGAAGCCAGCAAGCCGACGCACATCCTTGACCCGTTTGGGTGCTTCAATCTGCTCTATGGCTTTGATCTTGTCCGGATTGGCTTCTATCCCACGCTGCGATACAAAGAACCCGAGAAGTTTGCCAGACGGAACGCCGAAGACGCACTTCTCAGGGTTCAGCTTGAGGTTGATCTTGTGCAGGTTCACAAATGTTTCTTGCAAATCTGGTACAAGGGTTGTCTTGTTCTTGGTTTTGACCACTATATCATCCATATAAGCCTCCATATTTCTATGGAGCTGGGGTTCAAAACCAATCTGGACTTCCCTTGCAAATGTCGAGCCAGCACTCTTCAACCCGAAAGGCATTCGTACGAAGCAGTACGTGCCACATGGGGTGATGAATGCTGTCTTCTCTTCGTCTTCTCTCGCCATGAAGATCTGGTGGTAGCCGGAGTAGGCATTGAGGAATGACAGCAGGTCACACCCTGCCGTGGAGTCGAGAATCTGGTCTATGCGCGACAACGGGAAGGGGTCCTTGGGACAAGCTTTATTGATATCTGTGTAATCAATACACAGCCTCCACTTCCCATTTGCCTTGCGCACTACCACTGGATTGGCCAACCATGTTGGGTGGAGCACTCCTCTCACCAAACCCGCAGCTTCTAGTTTCCGGATCTCCTCGGTTATGAACTCTTGCCGTTCCAAAGCTTGCTTCCTGACCATCTGCTTGACGGGCCGCACATGAGGGCAGACAGGAAGGTGGTGCTCAATCACCTCCCTGGGAACACCGGGGATGTCGGATGCTTGCCACGCAAACACGTCGACATACGCCCGCAGGAAGGTGACGAGCGCGTCTTCCTATTTTTTGTCAAGGGCGGAGCTTATGGTAAAAGCCCCTCCCATGCCGTCCTCTTTGACAGAAACCTTCGTGGTCCCTGACGGCGTAGCCCTGGATCTCTTGTTTCTGTCGGTGGAGCTCTCTGGCACGTCCTCGACGGGAGCGCGACACTCCGAAGAGGTGCGCTTGCCGGAGTGGGTGTCTGAGGTCTCGTCGGCCTTTTTCTCTCCGGTGGAGCTCTCAGGCACGTCCTCGACGGGAGCACAGCACTCCGAAGAGGTGCGCTTGCCGGAGTGGGCGCCCGAGGTCTAGCCGGTCTTCTTCTTCTTCCCTCCCAGGGCTTCAGTGGCAGGAGCAAGTGCCCCTGTAGCGGCAGTTGCTGCAACTGCTTGCTGGTACAATTGGTCGGCGCAAATCAGCGCATCTTTCTTGTCGGAGGGGATGGTGATGATCGTCACGGGCCCTGGCATCTTCAGGGTGTTGTAGGCATAGTGTGATGCTGCCATGAACTTGGCCAGTGCTGGGCGGCCAAGGATCCCGTTGTAAGGTAGGGGGATCTCGGCAACATCGAACACGATCCTCTCTGTCCTGTAGTTTAGATAACTCCCAAAACTCACGGCCAGCATGACTTTCCCCTTCGGTTGACTCCTCCCTGGGCTGACCCCCTGAAACGTGCCCGTCTCCTCGAGGTCTCCATCAGGAACTTGCAGCTTCTTGATCACGGTGGGCGAAAGTAGGTTCAGACCGGCCCCGCCATCTACTAGCATCTTCGTCACCTTGAGGTTGCGTATTGTCGGTGAAACCAACAATGGCAAGCACCCGACCGCAGTAGTGCGATCGGGGTGATCCTCGGCGTCAAAGATGATAGGTGTGCTGGACCATTTCAGCGGCTTTTGGGCACCGGGCGATGGCTCTGCCGCGATAATCTCTCACGCCCACTGTTTAAGCTGGCGGTGAGAAGCATGCAGCGAGGCGCCACCATCGACGCACATGGCGTCCGTAGCCTTCTGAAACTCTTGGTCGCCAGACTCGTCGTCCTCTTCGTGATCGTCGTCTTCAGGTCTTCTATCGCGGCCCCGGGCTGGCCTTTCTTGCTGTTTCTCCTTGCCAAGACGGCCTGCTTGACCGTCACGCTTCTTGCTGGATCCCTCAGCGCTGTCTTCGCCCTTCTCCTTGTCCCGCCTCTCGTATTCAGCTCTTTGCTTCTCAGCAAGGAGCTCAACCTGGTGGCAGTCCTGGAGATCATGGCCCCTGGTGCGATGGATCTTGCGGTATCGTTTGCCGGAGTTTCCTGGCTTCTCGGCAGCCGCCAAGGCCCGGCAGGCGACACACCCAGCAATTTCTTTGCCAGGGTCACCCACCTTGGTTTTCTTGGCGGAGCCGGTGTCATCAGATCCCTCGACGGCAAGCACGGCCATCCCCTTGTGCTTCCTGTTATGGTCCCGGCCCTTCTTCGCTGGAGCGGCGGTATCCTCATCTGAGGAGTTGGTTTCCGCACCGGCGCTTTCGCCGAGGTACTTCCTTCCCTCTTCAACCTGGGCACATCTATCGGAAAGAACGTAGAGTTCCGCCACATCCTTCAACTTGGTCATTGCCAGTTTTTCGCGCATCTTGCGGTTGCGCACGTTCTGGTGGAACGCGCTGATGATGGCGGCAGGGTGAACATCGAGGATATTGTACTGTACCCGGCTGAATCTCTGTATGTACTTGTGTAGAGTCTCGCCTTCCTTCTAGGGTATGACATGCAGGTCACTTGCTTGGCCATGGGCTTGATGGCCTCCGGTAAAGGCGCCAATAATCTCATGGCACAAGTCGGACAAGGAGGAAATAGAGTCTACTGGCAAGTGCATCAACCACGACATGGCGTTAGGTTTAAGAGCTAATGGAATGTAATTCGCAAGCACCTTATCGTCGCGGGTCCTGGCAGCTTGCGTCGCGATGGTGTAGATGCTGAGGAACTCCGACGGGTGGGTCTTGCCGTTGTACTTCTCGCCAACATCAGGCTTGCAGGTGCGGTGAGAGGGGCACTGCAACTGCCGCAGCTCACGAGTGAAAGCTAGACAGCCTACCTCATAGGGTAGACCTCCAGGGCTTTCCAGTGCTTGCGGTCCGCAGCAGGCCCTGCTCGCCTGTCTGACTGGTGGCGTGTTCCGTGCCGGCGCTCGATGGTGGTTCGAGCGTCCTCATGAGCTCGCTCCTGAAAAACTTGACGCTGGTCGACGCGGGTCCGTGGGTCGGATGACGCTATGGAGATGGCATCACCCGCGACGTCTCGACAGGTCGACGCACGCTGCACTGGACGAGGAGGAGGTGATTGCACCATAGCCACGGCGCTGCCAGCTCTCCCGCCGCCGATGCGTGGGACCCCATCGGAGCGTCGGCCTGGGAGCTCACTGGATTTAGATCATCCCTGTTGGCGACTGCGACAAGGCTTCGGATGGTGGCTCTCCATTAATCGAGTTTCCCCGTAACGGGAGGAAAGTCGAGGAGCAACTGCGCACGCGCCAAAGCTTCGGCTGGTGTCAACGGTAGTGAAACCTGCGCGGACCGTGACACGCTTCGACCCCTGACCGTGTCAGGGGGAGCTCCATCATGGTCCCGCGGTTGCCTAACATCTCCACCAGCGCTTCGGCGGGAGGGCAGGTCTTCTACGTCCCGGGAGTGGCGTCGGGGCCCTTCCTGTGGCGACGCCCGGGATCTTCGGGGTGACGACGCCATTCGTAGCGTGCTACTTGAGAAGAGCGCGCTGTTGGCGCCGGCGTGGGAGTTCTGGAGGCCCTTGCGCCGCCTCCGGGTGATGCGACCGCGACCCTGGAAGGCCCCGCGCCACCCGCGGAGGGTCGGGCTCCATCTTTGGAACCGGCGGTGTGTGGCCTATTACCAGGCGCACAAACGTCGCCACCTCCCACACTCCGGCTGTCGGGATGGCGTTGGTGTTCGGGAGCAGCGCCCCGAGTCCTTTCCGCGACTGGTCCGCTGCTCGCCCGCGTCGGGACGGGCTGTCCGGCTTCCGACTGGCCAACCGCCACCGTCGTCTTCTTCTTGGGCGCTATGATGATGCAGGAACGCCGAACTAATCGCTAAAGCCGATTCTCACAACTGCGCCCCCTACCTGGCGCGCCAAAGATGTCAGTGTATTTGGATCGACACCTATGGGATCACAAGAATCCCTACTACGGTTGCGGGGCGCGAGGTTGAGAGAAGAGCGGATCAAACGGTCAGGACATAGTTCCTTTACCCAGGTTCGGGCCGCAAAGATGTGTAAAGCCCTACTCCTGCTTTGGTGGATTATATGTTGGTGTTCTTCAGCTAGTGAGGAGCTCCAAGAGAGTCGTGAGGAGTTCAAAAAAGCCGAATCCTCCTCCTAGTCGCCTCGGGCCTCCTTTTATAGGGAAAAGGGGTTGCCATAGTGGCACACAGGAGGTGGAAAGGGTACAGTGATGTGAGGTTATCCCTCGCATTATAGGACAAGGTGCATTTAATGTGCCCAGCTTAGGTGTCCTTGCTTTATCGGGGACGGGGGGGAGACGTCCGTCTTGTCCGTCGCCGCCCCTCCTCGTGTTGACACGCACCCTGGCCAGCGGTGCCCGAGGTGCCACGTAGGCAGACAGGCAACTGAGGTGGCGCAACGGCGGGTCTCCACGAAGATCTGTGGGATGCCATGCAGGAGCCTGTCCAGCTGGTTGGGTCGGCAGCTGTGTGGGTCGGTGGAAACCCAGTCGGTGCAGGCCTGATGGTGGCCCCATGGATGTCCTTGGTAAGGGCCTTGCCGGGGGCCCCGGCAAGGGTCTTGCCGTGGCGCCTGCTGTCCTCCCCGGCAAGGTGCTTGCCGGGGGCCTTCTAGTCCCCCTTGGCTGGAATCCGTCCAAGGGTTGTCTTCTTCTTAACTTGCATCTGATCTTGAATGTCTTCACAAAGATCTGCATGCCACCACGGGGATATCTCCCGAATCCTCGCCCCATGGGGGCGGTGGACTCAAGGGTGATTCGCTCCGTAGGTGCGGGGCGAGCTGCAGCGGCAAGGGCCTTGCCGGGGCTGCCAGGGCTAGCCCCGGCAAGGATCTTGCCGGGGGAAGCCGCTTCGTCCCTTTGCTCTTTGTGGTCTTGTTCTTGGCGTCGCTCCAGCCTCCATCGAGCTTCAGTCTTGCCCCGGCTTGCCCCCTTGCCATGCTTGGTGCGGTGGCGTCGTGGCTCAGACTGCCCGTGTACAGTCATAGGGGTACAAAAAGTGTACCCCTCTTTTTGTACATCGACAGTCACTGAATGGTCATTATTTTCCATTTGTGACCTTTTTGTCACAAAAAACTGATGGTCAAAAGATGGCCGTCGTAAACTGAAATTAATGACCTTTCTTCTGGAATGGTCAAAGACGTTTGTGACCAAAAAAAGGTCATTGATTCTACGACCTTCTGTTTTGGTCGTTGGCTGTCTGCCCAGGCCACGCCGGATCCGACGTGGCTATGTGACGTGGCAAAATTGCGACCAATTGAAAAGGTCGTTGATAAGATTCAGCCCAGTCCAGTTCGGTGTTTTACATGGGGCAAGCCCAACAATTCAGCCTTTCTTTATTTTTTTCGTCTCAATTTTTGATCGACTTCATGGGCCAAGCCCAACATTGCAGCCTTCTTATTTTTGGGCCGTGGCCTTTTTTTCTCAAAAGTTTCAATTTTTGTTTATATAAAATGGGTCCACTAGTCAAGTAGGTCTGCATTTTCAGGTAATGGTACTGGGTCCCAGCTGTCAGGGCCATATTCTTCAATTTTTATAATTTAAGATAAATAAATACCTAGTATTTAAATTGGCACACAGAAAATACATGAAATACTTCAAATATTATCAACAATCAAAGTGCAACATCATATGACACACATACAAATGTGATCAGCAAGATTACAATCAGATAACAAGCTCTACAAGTATACAATCAGATAACAAGCTCTACTAGTGTACACTTACATGAGCCAAGTTCTGCTACATGATATTACTCTCAGAATTAGCTCCAATGAGCTAGAACTATGCTTCCTCCAATTTCTTTGTCCTGATACTCGCAAAGAAACATGAAAGGCCAGCATCTGCACGTTATAGAAAAAATGTTTAGGAACAAAATAAAAGTAAATCGAACTGTATATTTAACAGTAAATAACAGAATAATGCAATAAAATGGTACACAACACATGCCAGGTCAACAATAAATTGGTACTAAATCCAGAAATAACCATCTCAACTGAACTTAATGAGACATTTTAGAATCAACTTGACAGTTGACAGTAATGTTTGCATTGGACACATCCAGAACTAAAATTATGCATAAATGCCTAAATTCCAAAGCCAAATGCCTCGGTTCAGTAAACACTAATCATGGTACATAGTAAAGATTTGACACAACCAGAACTGAAATCATTTACTCTATCAAGCATATCTACAATGATGCAGTACACAAGAAAAGAGAGACACACAACGAAGCAGCATCATATATCACACAACATGGACACATTTTGAACAAGCATGGTGTTTTAGTCTAAAACCACAGTCAATTTCAGAAGCACATCGAATAACTAAACAGACCTACATGTGTATATAGAAGCAGCAGAAGCAAATAATAAATATATCCTCTTTATTCCTCTAACTAACCTATATTATTGTTCAGCTAGAGGTTCCATCAAGCCATGATCATCTGCTTCAAACCATTTCATGCTTTGCAAAAAAAAATACTATATGAATCTCACTAACAGGAGCACTATGTGATTAATGGAAGAAGTGATGTGCAAATTACAAAGCAAAGAAGTGAAGGATTTATATCTCTCCCTGTGGAACAACTAAGTTGATGAAGACATGCAACAGCAACAACAGCAGCCTTGCATCATTGGTTTGGTCAGGTCGACGCTGGAAAGAGCGCCGCTGTACATGATCAGCACACGAGCGGCTCAACCTCTCTATCCCCTACCTCAACTCACCAGTGCGGTTGCTACAGTTCGATACAAGTGTGTAAATACATCATACTTTGCATCATATATCTAGACTATAACATCTTATTCTCACTAGCAAAGCATGGAAGTTCCATCAGGTTGCACCGAAATCACTACTGAAAATAATAAGATGGAATGTAGAAATAGTAACAGGCAGCTCTAGTAATATATATTCATGGTAGGTCGATGGCAGAGGATGAAAGTTCCATCAGGTCGCATGTAGTACTACTTAGAAGGTACAAATTTTGTAGCTAGTTTATGAGACAACTATTTCATGCTAATGCATGGGCATACAAGATGCAACAAAAGACAACTCATACAGTTCATTGAGCACAAATTAACAAGCAAGAGTAGCATATGACAATTATGTGCCAAGTTTGTTGTCATTGCATTGGTAACCAACAAGGTTAAGTTTCAGTAACCATAAAACATAGCAGGGAAGAGTGTCGCACCTGCTAAAAACAACAGCTCCATTCCTATAGTCCCAGCTCGCCTCAAAGATGAAAGCAACTAATAACCCCCCATTGTTGCAGATGAAGTCCTGGAGTTGTACAATCAGACAAGTGGAGTAGACAAATTTCAGAACTGAATGTGTTCGCATAGATTGGTTTATTTGCTCGGTTTATTTAAACAAAAGTTTCTGTAAAAATAGACAAGTGGAGTAGCATGTGTTTACTTTGCATGCTCAAGGTAGACTAGTCTGATGAAAACAATATGCTCAAGGTACATTAGCTTGCATGCTCGGTGTACATTCAGAAATTCTGAACAACATCAAATTGGCTAAATACCTTGACCTAGAACACCAGTCTTAAAGTGAATTTATGAGAGTAGTACATTCATGGAGTTCTACTCTGAATTTTTTGCAGCAGGGTAATATCTAAACAAATAACAACACTGTAAATAGGCAATTGACTAAAACCCGGAGTACTAAGATAGGGAATGCCCGCATTCATTTCAGCAATTGGCATCGGACATACGACAACCCCTTGAAGTACACCCAAACCGTAGCAGACTAAACTAGCTAGCTCTAGGGGAACTAAAATGCTAGCTGCAAGCAAGGAATGGAGGAATGGATGGTCACTGTTATTGAAGTTGATGCTTCAGGAGCCCGCCTGCGTGGTGGTTCAGGTGGTCGAGGAAGAAGAGGAGCATTACTGCATAATCATCATGAAACAACAGTGATTGAGTAAATCATAAAGCATAATGACAAAGTCATAATTAATCTAAATCAACTCGGAATCAGATAGCATATGATGAGCATGTTTACATCTTTTACTGAAGCTTTCCATATTTGGTATTGATACGTGTGCATTATCTCACAACAAAGAACTGCAATGTGAAATTCAAAGAAGAAAAAGTTAAAAAATGTGTATAACTATGACCAGCTGATGTTATGATGGCTTCCACATTTGAAAACAGATATCCTTATGTTATGGGTAAGAACCCAACAGTATACTGTGTTGCTCACAATTTCATCAGTTCTAGACAAATCTATCAACAGAAATCATATTAAACTAATGGAAGAATTTATTCCCAAATTACTTTTTGTTAGAAGCTAAACATTTATATCAAGCACAGTATCTAATGAACTAACCTTGCTATGACTAGCTGTGTTGTACTAGTATGCTAACGTAACCCAGGACAGACGGACGTCACCCAGCCATGGTATTTTGGTTTGGCAACCAAAGCAAGCAGAATACTCCTATATGTATAGGAAGTTAGGAAATAGTACTAGATAGAGCATGGAAAACTGACACAATGTGTTGTTGCATTCAAGGTCAGTCTATCCAACAGTAGAAGAGTTTGAAAATCGTAGTTTTTCAAATGTAAATGATGCTAGCAATCTCAGTTTCATGCATATAGAGCATAAATTTTATTAGATAATCCTAACCCCATACTTAACAGATCTTCATTCCTCAAAATACTTAATAGATGTTCAAAGACAGGGATGCCACAGGGAAAGTGAACAACTGAGCCAGTTGTTGCCCTAATCCGGGTACAAGCACCGTCATCACGGCGAGCCTCACCTTGCCCTCTTCCTGCAAACACCATGGTATCTATCTGTGAACGATGATCGACCCGACCCGAATGGATCAAGCCTCTGTGCTTAAGTTTCATCCCTGGATCGATATGCTGACACACACAATACTCGAGGATTTATAACTGAGTTAAATCACATGCATAAAGTAACATAAATACTATTACCTCAATCAACACAACAGAAGTAACAAGGTTGTGGAGTTCCAACAACACCAACGACAAAGTTGAGTGTAGACAGCGCAACCCTAACGTAACACTTACTCGTCGAATAATTCCTGCAACATGAGATGTTGCAGCCATGTAGGTCAATATATTGAATGTACTGGCAAATTCACACTGTAGAAGTAATGATGAACAATGCCTACAACTACATGCATATTTGGCTGGTGGAGGCTGTAAGGATGTTTTTGCATAAAGCTGATTTTTCCCTACCACAAAGGAATGCATTTATTTAACTACTTTGTTAAATTTAAAACATGAACAATAAAGAATGGTACCCCCATCTCAATCACAAACCAAAGTCATTATTAACCCAACAAATTAATTAAATAGAGTGTTGAGATCAACAAATAATCCACTTCTAGATACTCAAAGATGTCCATAACCGGGGACACGGCCACTCATGAATAGTTTGTAAACTCTACAGAGGTTTGTGCACTTTTACCCCACAAGACTCGATCTCCTCCATTGGATTTCTTGCACTGCATGGTGTTTGAGAAACGGATGACCGAGACACAGTCTTTGACAAGCATTTACTCTTTACCCCGAGTGGACCCGTACACCTACTTTCCCCTACATCTGCTAGTCCACCACTGAAAGAGCTCACACAACTTACTCATACTATGCCAGAGCTCATAATGGCTTGTGGCTGCACATGGAAGTTTCTAGGCATGAAAATATTATATGATCCCTTTGAGCCTGGGTGGCATTCCAATAGGGTGATCACACGGTTCCTCCGGGATCCCCTAGGACAACACTGGTTTCTCCAGGTGCCTGGCAAACCACTGGGTGCTCCAGGGTGCCACAACCAATCCACCTAGATGTGTATTAAAGTAGCCACCTTAGGTTGAACCATTAATTAACAATCTCATATCTGTCATGGATACTCTCATACCCAAACCACGTCTACGAGCATAGCATGGCGACCTAAGAATAACGTAGAAGTAACTCCCAAGGGTTTGAAAATAATGCAGGTAATAGGTTCTACCTCAGTCTACTTCCCAGACACACAAGTTAAGTGATCCTACTCATGCAAATGTTTGAGGATATAAGTAATGCAATGAAACCTGGGTATTGGAAAGTATGATCAAAGTGTGAACTTGCCTTGTACTGTTGATGTAGACTCTTTGGACTTATAACTCGTGATATGTCTACTCTTCAGACTCCGATTAATCTATCATAAGCAAACAATGGTAACCACACATAAGCAATCACTCAGCAGATCAGAAAGAACGAATAAAACAGTTCAGAAAACTTTGAAAACAAACGGATGACTCTTGAATCAAAAAACAATTTCTAACGGTACCAAAATTGAAATAATTTGGCCTTATCAGAAAGTTTAGGTCAAGAGCTTCGATTTGCGAAAACAACCAACTAAAACGGAGTTACAAAACTCAAGTTAAGACAAAAACAAGTTTGAAACTAAAACTAGTTGATTTTAAAACTTTCAAAAACATGTTAAAGTTGTTTTACTGGAAAGAGGGGATCGTAACGAAGACGTGGGCGTTGGTTTTGTTGGATTTGGACCAACGAGTAAAAAGTTATGGTCGTTTGAAGTTTTAGGGACAAATTTGTAAATAAAAACTTACATCTAAGTCCCTGGCCGAAAACTAAAAGAAAAAGAAAAAGGTTATCCAGCGAACGCTCGATTTCTGAGCCTAACCAGTGAACGTTCACTGAATAGATCTAACTAACAAAAACCGATCTAAAGAAGAAAACTGAACAAACAGAGAACCGGGGTGGGTTATTATACCTAGGCGGTTTTATGTGAAAACCGACAGTTTGGCGGAGAAGAACCGGGGCAGATCGGGCGGTCAGGTGCGGACCGGGCCGGATCCGGTCGGAGCTCGGAGCTCCGGCCGGCAGTGAACTCCGGCAGCTCCGGCCGGAGGTGGCGGGCGGCGAGGCAGCGCGGGGCGCAGCACGAGGGCGAGGGGAGGCGCGGCTGCGGGCAACGGCGAGGCAGCAGCAGCAGGCAGCGGCGGCGAGCAAAGCGGCGAGGGCGGCGGTCTAGAACGAGGGCGGCGGCGGCACGCGAAGCGAGGGGCAGCGGTATTTATGGAGGAGGGGGTGAGGCAAGGCGTGCGTAATGGGGCAGGGAAAGGCGGTGGCGGGGCGTGTCCAGTCCGGACACGGATGTTGAGGCGGCGGCGGCTCGCGCAGGAGGAGTCCCGCCCGGGGACGTGGACGGCGCGGCTGGGCTGGGCTGGCCTAGTCGGGGAAGAAACTTTTTTTTAAACAGACAGACAAAAGGAAAAAACAAAAGAAATAAAAATATTATATAGGCATGTAATATATCAAAATTTGCAGAAAAAGATTCTCTACAAGGTGAACATTTTTGTACAGTCAAATATAATACTCGCAAATCTAAATAAATGAAATAGTGCTACTATTGCAATAAGATCCAATAAAAGTCGTTTTAAAAATACCAAAATGGTTTCAAATTTATTTCTCTCCAATTTACTGTTGTAGGGAATCATGTTACCCTATTTTCCCTATATTTTATTTTTGGAAAAAAATAATTTGAATAAACCCAATAACTCAAATTTTGAAAATGAGTTGAAGAAAATTTCAGAAATCTTCCAACTCATATTTCCTATAATTTGAAGAAGTCATTTTATCTTGTCTCGGGAAAATCATTGAGTTGCATAAAATTTCTGAATTGGAAATATTTCGAAAATGAATTTCAAAATCCTTTCAAAACCCTTTTTCATTTAATAAATGGAAGAAGTCATATTATCTTCACTCTAGGGTTTTGTGATGAATAGAATTTGAATTCCTGTAGCAAAGAAATGCAAGGTGAAAGTGTGGGAAAGTCATTTCATTCCCTCTCATTTAACTTTCAAAAGTTTCGAATTTCATTCAATTTCATGCAAGCACATCACACAAGCAATCAACGCTATCTATTAATTATAACATTCCAAAATTTATAATTTTGGGATGTTGCAAACCTACCACACTTAAAAATGAATCTCATCATCGAGATTCAAAGAGACTAGCAAGAAATAGGTTAGGGTTTGGGGGTTTCTAGCAAAACCATTGATCGATATAGTCTAGTATGCTACCACACTTACAAGCAGGGTTACAGTTCCTTCAAAATTCAAATACTCCATCCTTATTGCTGACAGGGTCGGTCTTCTCAAATATTCAGGGTATTTCCTTCTCTGGGATCTTTCGGTAGTGTCATAACCTTTGTCTTCAATTCTTGTGTCCTTTCTTCTTGGTAAGGTTCCTTCCGAGACTGGTTATTCTTAGTTGACAAGTCTGCCGCCAATACTAAGCAAATATCGATATCTCATGGTGGTCATCAAACAATTTATTGGGTCCCTACAGAAAACGGGTCTAGGCTCCATTCTCAACGTAATTCCTACGGTTGGCAACAACTGCCTTGTACAAGGGGAAAAATTGCTATACCATTCTAAGGTTTAAACAAGTTTTTGACATTGTCGTCTCTCTACTATAGGTAATTCACTCAGATTTACCATCCCGTATAACATAGGCGAATAATAAGAGTAAGTCGGTATGGTGGTCAATCCATTCCGCAACCAAATCGTTACCTTGTATATGGTTTAGTGAATTTCGGATTCTAACACTAGGTCATCCTCACAAGCATTGCAGAACTTCATCTTGTCGACAAACTGAGTTCGGATATATCCATTACTTCTGCAAGCTGAACAAAACATCTGTAGTTTCGTCACCCCTCGGGGTTTGCGTAACCACCTATAAGATCGCATGTTGACAAAGTCGTAACTTCTACTAGGGTTTTTCCTTCAGCAAGAGTGTGCTTGCTTCCTTGACAGGTCCTGGGGCCTGTGGGTTATGGCTCATCTCACCACTAGTAACCCTTGGTCTCATCATCAGTTTGCCACTGATCATTCTTCTGACATCTAACTTTCTTGCATTCTTAAATCCATCCAACTGTACTGTATCCCTTCCTTCTGTTGGTACAAACTATGATGTAATTACTCAGACTCATCATTGAGTGGTCCATTCCAAAGTCTATCATAACTAGCCCTTGTATTCGGGTAACGGCGTGGATTCTACCACACTTAAAATGAAACACACTAGTTCTCCTCCAAAATCTTATTCCATGCATCATGGCTTCACTCATCACTTATATAGTATCAACTCATAAAATCCAAAATCAATACCATGATGCTAACTGTATTGATTCTCAACTTACTACTGTCTACTGCATTTCCATTTCATGCTTTAACTCAACTACTTAGCACAACTCTCCTTCTCCTTGGGACAATCTCTAGCAACATGCCCTACGTTACTACAGCAGAAACATATTACTCCTGACAAGTCTCATGGTTCCCTTGTGATTACATAGCCTCCTTAGGTCCTCGGCTAGGGTCCACTTTAGAATTCATATATCCTTAACTCATCCTTGGAGTCACTATTCCTCCACACTTCCAGCGTTACACCCTCTTTAAATCCAATTGTGCTTATTAACTAAATAAACTTGGGGTAAGCTTCATATCAAAATAAACTCCAACTTATTTGTGCAAACTCCTCTAATTGGGGCAAACACATTCCTTCATATGGGTCCAGGGTTAACATAGTAAAGTACCACTAAACAAAATGCACTGATTCATCTGTAATCCATATTCTCTTCATAACAAATTTCTTATTACATCCTAAACCAGTATTCAAAACCTCAATTTCCAAGGGTGCATCACTACAAATGCTGGTATCCACATAGTCTGGTAGGGTCAAGCATTTCTTCCATCCATATCCAGTGGTCCTTGATGAGGATGCTTCAGTCACACTGGAATAGTGCAATGTGATTCTTGAAATCATCAATCTTTTGCTTCATCCTATTGGCCGTGTGCTTCATCTCGATCTCGGGAGATGAAAAAGTATTGACCCATAGTTTTTGGGCAGTGTACCTCCACGTACCAATGTTCAACTCCACTCTCCATGAAGGGATAACCCTTGTAAACTGCATCTCCTTCCAGGTGAATGTGCTTCATCATGTCCTTCAGGATTCTAGGGTAATCCTCATCACTAGTCAGGGTCATGATTGTTTTCGAGCCCTTGAGAAAAGACTCGTAAGGGGTTGTCATCTGTAGGTAATAGACATAAGGGGTACTCAAGACAGTGTACGCATTTCCTCGGGTGGAATGTGATTGTTTGTCCGAGAAGGTTTGGGGGTCAGCTTGTCCATGGGTTCAAGGTTTTAGTCTGGGTGAGATAGCAAGAGAGGCACTCACAACATCCAACAACACATAACCTTTCCTTCTTAGATTCAAAAATATCAACTTCTATTACTCCACACACTATTACGATGTTCTTTCCATAACTCAACTCAACATCATAATTAAAAGGGTATTCCACATTTATCTACATGCTTCATTCTAATATCTAGATCTCGACTACTCTGATCAGTCTTTCCTCGGGTCTGAACCTTCTCTTGGCAAGATGCCCTACTTTCCTTGCAGCGTAAACTAATGTCATCAGAAAAATCTAAGGACTTCATGGTGGCTGTCCTGGTTCACTGGGTTCTTCGCTTCCTGGTTGGGAATTTGCTAACATAATGACCTAAATCCTTGCACCTATAGCATGTGATGTGACTCAGGTCATTTTTTTGCAGAAATTGGGTTGTTCTGGGGACACATGCTTCTCTTCCTCGACTTCTTCGTTCCTATCAATTCTTCTATCTCTTGTGAACTCCACCTCTTCTGTCGGGAAGTCTCCCAGATACTCATGGCTTTCCTTCATGCAATGCTGTGAAAGATGTCCTTCTTCTCCACATGAATAGCAAGCACGGGAGTAAAATATGTTTAGGCCTTCTCCATCAGGGTCGTCGATATCTTCCTCCATCGCGGATTCCCTTAAGGTTTCCTTGAGGACTTCTTTCATTGCTTTCTTCTTTTGTTGGACAGTTTGTTGTACCATGGGGTAAATGTGGCACTCAGCAGGGTACTGGGTAGTCCCTTCACACAAGAAACAAGTAATCTGCCTAGTTGGGCATTCTTCAGCTAGGTGACTTCCTTCACAATTAGGGCATTCATCCTTGTGCTCCTCCTGGATGTGTCCTATTTCTCCACAAATTCTGTAGGCACAAGGTTTCTTCTTCGGGTTGTCACCACGCTCTCGGATGAGACGGGATCTTAACAGCGTCTTCTTGAATACCTCCCAACTTTCTGCTCCAGTACATCCGTGTATGGCTTGATGCATTTTCCACCATGTTGCAGCACTTTTTCTGAAGTACTAAAGAGCACATTGAATCTCATTCTTCCTTGCAACCAGATTCTTCCTGAAGTGATCCTCCATGTTTTGTATCGATAGCTCTGCCTCTGGCTGGGTCATTGGTCCATAGACTTCAAGTCTATCTTCTATAATCCTCTATTGGGTCCAAGGGTTTTGGGATGAGATTCGGGAGGTGGGGAGAGAGATACACTCAATACAAACAATAGTTTTTGAAAAGACGGTTTTGTTTTGTGGCCGTCGGTAAAACATCAAACAAATGATGGCTCACAAATCGCCGCATCTAACATAAGTACATAACAGGGTTTAGTCTCCTAAAGGTCAATATCTCTTCAAAGCCATCAACTCTTCAAATCTTCGGAGTATCCACTGTTGTAGCTTCAACACTTCCAATGTATGGTGAAATCCTCTTTACTCCAAAGTGGTACAAATGGTAAAGGGTATTGTCTAAATATTTGAGGGAAGAGGGAAGATTTGACAAAGCTCTGAAAAGAAGAGAGGTAAAAAATCTTTTTGAAAATAAAGTTTTCAAGAAACCTTTCCTATGGTATGGCTAGTTTCTAGGGTTACGTCCTACGGTAAACATGTGCTCTGATACCATCTTGTAGCGACCCGACCCGAATGGATCAAGTCTCTATGCTTAAGTGTCATCCCTGGATTGGTATGCTGACACACACAGTACTCAAGGATTTATAACAGAGGTAAATCACATGTATAAAGTAACGTAAATACTATTACCTCAATCAACACATCGGAAGTAACAAGGTTGTGGAGTTCCAACAACACCAACAGCAAAGTTGAGTGTAGACAGCACAACCCTAACGTAACACTTACTCGTCGAATAATTCCTGCAACATGAGACGTTGCAGCCATGTAGGTCAGTACATTGAATGTAGTGGCAAATTCACACTGTAGAAGTAATGATGAACAATCCCTACAACTACATGCATATTTGGTTGGTGTAGGCTGTAAGGCTGTTTTTGCATAAAGCTGATTTTCCCTACCACAAAGGAATGCATTTATTTAACTACTTTGTTAAATTTAAAACATGAACAATTAAGAATGGTACCCCCATCTCAATCCCAAACCAAAGTCATTATTAACCCAACAAATTAATTAAATAGAGTGTTGAGATCAACAAATAATCCACTTCTAGATACTCAAAGATGTCCATAACCGGGGACACGGCTACTCATGAATAGTTTGTACACTCTACAGAGGTTTGTGCACTTTTCCCCACAAGACTCGATCTCCTCCGTTGGATTTCTCGCACTGCATGGTGTTTGAGAAATGGACGATCGAGACACGGTCTTTCAGAAGCATTTACTCTTTACCCCGGGTGGACACTTACACCTACTTTCCCCTACATCTGCTAGTCCACCACATAAAGAGCTCACACTACTTACTCATACTATGCCAGAGCCCATAATGGCTTGTGGCTGCACATGGAAGTTTCTAGGCATGAAAATATTATATGATCCCTTTGAGCTTGGGTCGCATTCCAATAGGGTGATCACATGGTTCCTCCGGGATCCCCTAGGTCAACACTGGTTTCTCAGGTGCCCGGCAAACCACTGGGTGCTCCAGGGTGCCACAACCAATCCACCCAGATGTGTCTTAAAGTAGCCACCTTAATTGAACCATTAATTAACAATCTCACATCTATCATGGATATTCTCAAACCCAAACCACGTCTACGAGCATAGCATGGCGACCTAAGCATA
This sequence comes from Secale cereale, assembly GCA_902687465.1. NCBI lineage: Eukaryota > Viridiplantae > Streptophyta > Magnoliopsida > Poales > Poaceae > Secale > Secale cereale. Next base: position 356,989,954 of record LR738711.1, read on the forward strand.
CCGTAGAAGTAACTCCCAAGGGTTTGAAAATAATGTAGGTAATAGGTTCTACCTCAGTCTACTTCCCAGACCCACAAGTTAAGTGATCCTACTCATGCAAGTGTTTGAGGATATAACTAATGCAATGAAAACTGGGTATTGGAAAGTATGATCAAAGTGTGAACTTGCCTTGTACTGTTGATGTAGACTCTTCGCACTTATAACTCGTGATAGGTCTACTCGTCACACTCCGGTCAATCTATCGTAAGTAAACAATGGTAACCACACATAAGCAATCAATCAGCAGATCAGAAAGAACGAATAAAACACTTCGGAAAACTTTGAAAACAAACGGATGACTCTTGAATCAGAAAACAATTTCTAAAAGTACCAAAATTGAATGAATTAGGCCTTATCAGAAAGTTTAGGTCAAGAGCTTCGATTTGCAAAAAGAACCAACTAAAACGGAGTTACAAAACTCAAGGTAAGACAAAAACAAGTTTGAAACCAAAACTAGTTGACTTATAATTTTAAAACTTTCAAAAACATGTTTAAGTTTTTTTACTGGAAAGAAGGGATCGTAACGAAGACATGGGCGTTGGTTTCATTGGATTTGGACCAACGAGTAAAAAGTTATGGTCGTTTGAAGTTTTAGGGACTAATCTGTAAATAAAAACTTACATCTAAGTCCCTGGCCGAAAACTAAAAGAAAAAGAAAAAGGTTATCGAACGAACGCTCACTTTCTAAGCCTAACCAGTGAACGTTCACTGAATAGATCTAACTAACAAAAACCGATCTAAAGAAGAAAACCGAACAAACAGAGAACCGGGGTGGGTTTTTATACCTACGTGATTTTCTGTGAAAACCGACGGTTCGGCGGAGAAGAACCAGGGCGGATCAGGCGATCGGGTGCGGATCGGGCCGGATCGGGTCGGAGCTCGAACCTCCAGCCGGCGGTGAGCTCCGGTGGCTCCGGCTGGAGGCGGCGGGCGGCGAGGCAGCAGGGGGCGCAGCGCGAGGGCGAGGGGAGGTGCGGCTGCGGGCGACGGCGAGCAGCGCGACGGCGAGGCAGCAGCAGCAGGCAACGGCGGCGAGCGATGCGGCGGCGGCGAGCGATGCGGCGGCGGCGGTCTGGAGTGAGGGCGGTAGCGGCTTGGCGAGCGCGGCGGCGGCGCGCGAAGCGAGGGGCAGCGGTATTTATGGAGGAGGGGGCGAGGCAAGGCGTGCGGAAGGGGGCAGGGAAAGGCAGTGGCGGGGCGTGTCCAGTCCGGACACGGACGTCGAGGCGGCGGCGGCTCGCGCAGGAGGAGTCCCGCCCGGGACGAGGACGGCGCGGCTGGGCTCGGCTTGGCCTGGCCTAGTCGGGGAAGATTTTTTTTAACATACAAACAAAAGGACAAAAAAACAAAAGAAATAAAAATATTATATAGGCATATAATATATCAAAATTTGCAGAAAAATATTCTCTACAAGGTGAACATTTTTCTACAGTCAAATATAATACTCACAAATCTAAATAAATCAAATAGTGCTATTGTTGCAATGAAATCCAATAAAAATCTTTTTAAAAATACCAAAATGGTTTCAAATTTATTTCTCTCCTATTTTGTGTTGTAGGGAATCATGTTACCCTATTTTCCATATATATATTTTTGGAGAAAAATAATTTGAATAAAACCGAATAACTCAAATTTTCTAAATGAGTTGCAGAAAATTTCAGAAAACTTCCAACTCATATTTCCTATAATTTGAAGAAGTCATTTTATCTTCTCTCGGGAAAATCATTGAGTTGCATAAAGTTTCTGAATTTGAAATATTTCGAGAATGAATTTCAAAATTCTTTCAAAATCCTTTTTCATTTAATAAATGGAAGAAGTCATATTATCTTCACTCTAGGGTTTTGTGATGTATAGAATTTGAATTCATGTAGAACAGAAATGCAAGGTGAAAGTTTGGGAAAGTCATTTCATACCCTCTCATTTAACATTCAAAAGTTTCGAATTTCACTCAATTTCACGCAAGCACATCACACAAGCAATCAACGCTATCTATTTATTATTACATTCCAAAATTTAGAATTTTGATATGTTACATCGACCATCAAGGTTGATGATGCAACTGGTGTTGGAATCACATTTACCGTCGGGTAAGGCCAGCGGTAGTGTGTGTTCCACCAGGCCATGAGAGCAAGCAGAGCATCCTTGGGAAGCTTGCCTTTCTTCCTTTTCTTCAGGAACTCAGACCGAAGGCAGCTGAGGCAGCCGCTGTACTTCTTGAGCAGCATTTCCTTGAGCTTGTGGTCAGCCATCCAAGAGCTGTGCTCTTGCATGCCGGCATTGCATCCATCGGCGTCCCTAGAGCACGGCTCGTCCTCAGATGACCCCACCATTTCATCTTGCATTATACATAAAATGGAAATCAAACACGTGTTAGACAAAGTAATATGTTATGTCCGAATCAGGTTAAATGGTAGTGCTACATCATATAGGAGATCCATGCTTACTCGCATGATAATAAAATGTCTAGCGAGGACACAAAAATGGAACAATTATGCTAGGTGACATGCATGTACAATCAATCCCTATACAATAATATCAGTAGCAAAATCATGTACATTAATGGTGACGAGCAGTTGGCTGAACACAGGCCCCAGTTTCTTTGGTAGCAGCCTATTGGTTGAATAAAGCTCGGCAATATTCCACGCAAAAACAAAACAAAGAGGGTCCTGGTTTAATTTTGGGATAATGTGGCTAAACCTTCAGTCTTTTTCTTGTGGTGGCTGTGATATCCAAACTAATTGCTTTGAATATCTCTATGCAATTCATATCGATTCACCACTGAATTCAGGCCAACAGTTAGTTGCACCTGGATTGAATATACAGGGTGCTTCAGAATTATGGGTATAAGCAAATTCAGCATCCAAATTTAGCATCTCCCAGGCTAGTCATGTTCTGCATCCTTTTGGTTAATGTTCTGGGGGACGGGACTATGGAAGGGAGCATGTTGGACGGACACGCATACGTAGCGGGACAAACGTACGAGGGTTTCGTGTGGGGTGGGAAGGGGAGCGAGGAGGTACCTCACAGCCGAAGGTCGTGCCAATGAGGTTCTTGGCGAAGTCGATGACACTGTGTCGGCACCGCTCCGCCTCCTCCATCTGGTGTAGTCGCAGCAGCACGTCGCGGGCGGCCGCCTCCGCAGCCCGCAGCACCGGCGGGATGGTCGGGGCCGCGAACGCGGCGCCATCAGCTTCATCCCGCGCAGCTGGTCGTCCGGGACCCAGCCAAGGCCAGAGGGTGGCTCAGGCCCACGCCGTGGGTTTGGGGGAAGCCATGGCGCTGCCGTCCCCTGTTCGAGTTGTTGATGGAGGGGCCATGCCGGTGCCGGATCCGGCGCCCGCTGGCCTTGACGTTGCCCGATGTGGCAGACCAGCGACGAGGTGAGAGGTGGGTGGAGCAGAGGGAGGCGGCGACAAGGGGAGAGGTGTTGCAGAGAGGGAGGCGGTGAGGGGAGAGGTGGGTGGAGCTAAGGGGTGAGAGGAGGAGGGCGTGGGGGATGCCATGGACGGCGGGGCGGGGGACGAGGTGGGGCTGGGGCTGCGGCGATCGGTGGGCGGCGTGGTGGCGGCTAGGGTTTGGGACGGACAAGGTGGTGGCGGAGTGGGAGACGAGAGGAATGGATGGGATCGGGGTGGGTGGGAGACGAGAGGGAGGGATGGGATCGGGGTAGGTGGGGCTGTGGGGTTTCCCCTTTTCATTTTATTTTTTATTTTTTGTTGTCTATAGATAGATGTATGGATGGATGTGGGATGATGGATGGATGGATTGGCGCCATGTCATCGATTCGTGTCAAACCAACTCCACCAATGGGAATAGATTATATGTGATTTGTGTTTTTTCTTTTGTTTTTCTTCTACTTTTACACATGAAAAAATGGTCTAACATTGTGCACAAGTTTGTATCTTGAATGACAAACAAAGTTGAGTAAGGAATTTTTCATTTTCTTTGCACGAAAAAATCATTTTCCATTTTTTGAGCGTCCAAAATGAGGTGTTTTCTGTGAAGAACCTACCAAATAATTGTATCGAAATTGGACCAAATCAACTTTCTAAAATACTAGGCCATATTTAATGCACAATTGACAAAATGGTAGGGTGTCAAAAGCTTTTATCCACCTGTCGTGAAAAAAAAAACAAATTTCTGTCGATGCAGTTGGAAGCCGGTCAAATTTGAACTGCGGTTGCCGCATAGTGTGCTATTTATTTTCCCTAAAAATCATTTTAGGTGCAAAAGTATCTATTTAATCAAAGAAACACCAAGAGTTTTCCAAGATTCAACCACTATCTAGGAATCGTCATGCCCGCCGTTTTGACCGCATTTTAAAACGGGCATGAAAATTCAAAAAATATCAAAAAATTGGAAAACCTTCGCATTGTGTCATCATATGTGGCCAAGTTACCAGGAAAAATAATAAACTTGTACTGCGATAATTATTTTAAAAAAGTTTTCTCAGAAACGAGCTATCATGTGTGAATATCAATGGCTTTCAAGCCAAATGATCAATCTTATGCACACATTCATGATATAGTTTGTTCAAATGATCTCATATCGTGCACAAGGGTGTATCTTGGAATGGAAAACAATGTTGCCTAAGGAAGTTTTCATTTTCTTTGGGCAAAAAATTCATTTTCCATTTTTTCGGGTGCTTGAAATGAGCTTTTTTGTGAAGGACATACCATATATTTGTTGCAAAATTGTACCAAATAAATTTTCTAATATACTAGGCCGTATTTAATGCACAATTGAGAAAATGGTTGGGTTTCAAAAGTTTCGACCCACCTCTGGTGAAAAAGAAAAATTTCGGCCGATCCCGTTGGAAGCGGGTCAAATTTGAACTGCAGCTGCCTTATAGTTTGCTCTTTATTTTTTCCAAAAATCATTTCTAGGTACATAAGTATGTATTTAATCAGAGAAACACCAAAAGTTTTCCAAGATTCAACCACTAGCTAGGAACGGTCATGCCCACCGTTTTGAACGCATTTTGAAACAGGCATAAAAAATAATTAAAAAATTGGAAAACCTTCGCTTCGCTTCGAAAATTGTCGGGAGAACCAAGTACATCCTCCAATGTTAAAGAGCCTGTACAGCAAGCTTCAATGCCCGATATCACTCCTTTAAAGGTCATGCTGCTTGGCTTGATTCTTGATGGGTCAATCCCCATCTTGCGGACAGTGTCATGATATATCAGATTGAGACTACTACCACCCACCATAAGGACTCGGGTTAGATAGTATCCATCTATTATTGGGTGGAGCACTAAGGCAGCCGAGCCCCCATGCCGAATACTAGTCGGATGATCCCTGCGATCGAAAGTGATTGGACAGGCTGACCATGGGTTGAATTTTGGGGCGACGGGCTCAACGGCATAGACTTCTCGGAGTGCGCGCTTGCGCTCCCTCTTTGGGATATGAGTAGCATATATCATGTTCACTGTTTTGACCTCCGGTGGAAATTTCTTCTATCCCACTATATTCGGCTGGCGAGGTTCATCCTCGTCTTCGCTCCGAGGCTCCTTCCCCTTGTGTTCGGCGTTTAGCTTGCCGGCCTGCTTGAAAACCCAACAGTTACGGTTGGTGTGATTGGCAGGTTTTTCTGGGTACCATGGATTTGGCAGGGCCTGTCTAATATCCTATCCAAATTTGAAGGACCGTTTTGGTTGCCTTTAAATGGCTTCTTCCATTGACCGGGTCTGGAGCCGCTGAATCCGGCATTTACCGCTGTATCATCTGGGCTTCCAGGATTGTTTTGACGCTTGTTTTTATTGCGCCGTGGCTTTCCATTGTCATCCCTGACTTCAGATGTTCCAGGGTCGCTGGTGCTGCTACGAGCTAACCAGCTATCCTACCCCACGCAAAAGCGAGTCATGAGTGTAGTTAGGGCTGTCATTGTCCTCGGAGTTTTCCTGTCCAAGGTGTCTGGCTAGCCATTCGTCCCGGATACTATGCTTGAATGCCGCTAAGGCTTCGGCATCCGGACAGTCGACGATCTGGTTCTTCTTAGTGAGAAACCGGTTACAAAGCTTGCGGGCTAACTCCCCGGGTTGTTGTATGATGTGACTTAAATCGTCAGCGTCCGGGGGCCGGACATAAGTCCCTTGAAAATTGGCCCGAAAAGCGTCCTCAAGTTCTTCCCAACTCCCAATGGAGTTTTCTAGGAGATTGTTTAGCCAGCGCCGAGCTGGTCCTTTTAGCTTGAGGAGTAAATATTTGATGGCGTGGAGATCATCTCCTCGAGCCATGTGGATGTGAAGAATAAAATCTTCTATCCAGACGGTAGGATTAGTTGTTCCATCATACATTTCATTATTCACGGGTTTAAACCCTTCTGGGAAATCATGACCCAGTACCTCATCGGTAAAGCATAGAGGGTGTGAAGCTCCTCTGTATCTTGCTATATCGTGGCGTATGTCCGATGGTTGTGGTTTTCGGTATTGACCCCGAACTGGTATGTCACCGGTGCAATTGGCTTGATAGCCTCCGTCCCGTGCGGTAGCTCTGTCTCTAGGTCCGAATATAGACCTGGTCTTACTAGCTTTTTTTACATCCTCATGCAGATCATGATTTCGGACTTGGGCTGCACCCTCCTTTCCTTTATGGGGTGGGGGCTTGTTTACGCCATTGCTAGCGACTCTATCCCGTCCACGAGGTGGTCGGTCCAGCTTGTTGGCGGTGTTATTGTTCGGTGGGACGGGCGCAACAGACTCATCATCGAATTCGGGCAGCAGCTTGCACTTGGGAAAGCCTTTGGTCTAGGCATTAAAGCCATGTTTCTGTTCGGGGCCTAGCACCTCATTCCATCTATCGTTGAGCGTGTCTTGTGCAGCTCGAAGCTGTCTCTGCTGCTTTTTTAGGCTCCGTGCGATGGCTATAAGCCGCTGATGGAAGCGTTTTTCTTCAGAGGGTTCTTCTGGGACGGTATATTCATCGTCATCCAAGCTAACCTCTTCTTTGGAGATCGGTTCATAGTCACCATCTTCGACATCGCTGTCATCGGACTGCGGCTTCGGACTATGTTCGCCGACCTCTCGCTCCACCTGCTCTATCGCTGTGTCTGCGGGGTCTTCGGCTTGTTTCGAGATATCACTGTCATTAGTCACGGTGTTGTTGTTCTTTCCTTTGCAGGATATTGTTTGGCATTTCGGACACCGACGCTTGGGAGATTCTTTGGCGGGTTTATCCTCTATGAGATTGTTTTCACCCTTGCCTTCAGCCTCTTTCAGTGTATCCACCATATACATGTCGTATGAAGACGTAGCTTTCCACCGCCCTGTTATGGGCCTCCTTTGATATGTATCTGCTTCAGCTTCGAGGTCGATCCCATCGATGTCTTCTAAAGCGTAGTCGAGTAGATCGGTTAGATCTTCAACCATGGCTACCAAGTGGGTGGTGGGTGGGGAACGAAATTCTTCACCCCCTAGGTATAGCGCGACTGTTCATCAGCCTCTAGTTCGAACCGGATATAATGCGGCTGTGTGCTCTTGTCCAAGGAGAGAGATCCCAACGACCTTAACATGTCGCCAAGTGGTGAGTGCTGGAAAACATCCGCAACACAGAATTCGGCGATAGGCGCATGATTGAATTTTGGGGGCGCCGTCACGCGCAGTTCGAAATCTGAGACCGGAGCTAAGTCCGGGGTTCCGGTAACACATACCCCATTGGTTGGGTCCGTGTGCGGCTCCATCGCCGTAGAATCTGCGGCTCCTGTGGTGGGGTTGAGCTTCCATTCCTTGGGTGGTGCAATACACTCTGGATCTAGGGACAGAACTGTTGCAGGTGCTATTTCCTGATCCGATGACATAGTTAAGTCATGATCATCGTGGTGGTAGAGAGGGGTTGCCGCTGGCTCGAATCCGGCGAAGATCAAGTCTCCACGGACGTCAACAACGTAGTTCAGGCTACAGAATCTGACATGGTGGCCAGGGGTGTAGCTCTCGATCTTCTCAAGGTGGCCTTTCGTGTTCGCCCGAAGCGCGAAGCCGCCGAACACGAAGAGTTGGCCAGGGAAATAAATCCCCTCGACGTCGCCGTTGCAGTTGACGACGTGATCCATCAGTCCCTCTGTCGATGAAATAGTGGAACTCTCAACGAAAGCACCAATGTCGGCGTCAAAACCAGCGGATCTCAGGTAGGGGGCCCCGAACTATGCGTCTGAGGATTGACGTCAACAGGAGGTAGGGGACAAGATGTTTACCCATGTTCAGGCCCTCTTGATCGAGGTAAAACTCTACTTCCTACTATATTAGTATGGATGAATATGTGTACAAGAGTTCATCTACCTCGAGATCGTAAAGGCTAAAACCCTAAGTCTAGCCTATGTGGATTGTATGATTCTCTAGCCTCTACGGACTAAACCCTCCGGTTTATATACACACCAGAGGGGCCTAGGGTTTGTACATACCAGCTTAAAGAGGAAGGAAAGTCTACACCGGAGCCTAAACTTGCCATTACAAGAATCCAGGAGTCCCATCCGGATACGAGAGATGATCTTCTAAAGTAATCTTCATGGCCCACCAGGAGTTTATCGGCCACCTGTGAACCCCCCGATCCAGGAATCCCTCACCAATAGCCCCGCTCAGGGGACGGCTAGGAGGGGAACTGTGGGCGCGGGGAGCCCCCGAGGGGTGACGAAACATCAAACTTTGAGTTATGCAACCCATGTCGCGTCCTTACCCACGCGCTCGCGATGGTTCCATGGGAAGGCAAGAGACCAAGAACCTTTATGAGGTGTCGTGTACAGGAGCTGACCCGTGAGACAGAGCTTGGTCGCTTGGGTTTATTAGCACTGCAGGGATGGACCTGAGCACAGACACCGTGTCTAGCCCCCAACCATGGAGCCGTGAAGAGGAGTGGTGAGGGTGCGGCGACCTCAATGGTGGCGATGCACCGAACTCATAGGTAAGTAAGAAGTATAAACTCATGAAAGCTCAACTAGGATCGGTAAACAACCAAAAGGGGGGGGGGGCAGCCTGAGGATAATGCAACCCACGGACGGGGCATCATTAATTGAACAAACCAAAAAGTCACCTGGCTATCATGCTGCCGCGGTAGCATCGAGGTGCTTGATGCAGCGTGCCCCGAATGTTCGCCCCTCTAGGGCCAGCTTTCTCTTGAGGCCCTGGAGGCTCGTGAGGAGATCGTGAGGAGCTTGGGCCTCGCCAGACGCCAACGCCACATGCTGGGCCTCGTGAGATGGTAACGCGAGCTGCATGAACCTCTGGTACGTGGCGCCCATGTTTAGCAGGCTAAAGGGTACGAGGACCTTGTTGGATGGGACACCCCTGCTCCGGCAAACATGCGACGGCCAGAAGATGTCTTGTGAGCTGGCCCTATTTAGGCATGCGGTGTTGATGCACATGCATAGATTGCAGCCCGTGTCGAGGGTTGCAGCTGATCCGGCAGGTCGCATGGGGCGGCGCTCATCCCGCATGGTCCGAGCTTCCTGCACCTTTTGGGTCTCCTGGGTGATGAAGTCTTGTGCTCCTGGCACATGGTGAGTGAGTCCTGGACTAGGGGGTCCTCGGGGTGCTGGCCCATCTCACGTGGGCCGAATTAGTGGGCCGCATTGCATTCAGACCGAAGACCTTTTGTGCCTTGGTGTGTAACCCAAGTCAAGATGGAGGATCATGTGTTTCCTTGATGTAACTGACTATCTGTAAACCCTCGAGGTAGATTAACTCTGTAACCTCGTATGCACAAGCAATATAATCAAGCAGGACGTAGGGTATTACCTCCTAGAGAGGGCCTAAACATGGGTAAATATCGCGTTCTTCACCCCTTGTTCCCCATCGATCCGAGATCCACATTTCGGGACCCCCACCCGAGATCCGTCGGTTTTGACAGCGATATTGTTGCTTTCACTGAGAGATCCACCATTGGAGCGCCAAAGGATTGATGGCTCGCCTATTCATTAGAGACGAATCGACGTCAGGGACATCTTTGTCCCCGGGCAACTTTTTGCGTTAGGCAGCGTGGTTCTGCATGCTGATTCGACCGGTCACGTCAACCAGGTCGACATCTTCGCCCATGAACATCAAATCAGGTTCGGTAACTTTGAGTATGTTCCCGACGCTCGGTACGTTCAGATCTTCACTGCTTTCGCAACCCTGCCAGGGATGACGACGACCTTCAAAGCATTAACTTCAAGGCATCTCCCCCATCTGATATCCAGATCAGCTCTTGTCACACTGTCGTCTTGGAGCTCGGGATCAACCCTTATGCCCAGAGACTAGGAATCAACTATGTCTGGACCCATCCACCCTACCTCGAATACGGCCTTGTGCCTAGATGGCTAGTCCGGTCCTGAAAATTGGGAACCAACCCTAGCCGGACTCTCCCTCCACTCTACAGATTCAGCATCCAGCCTTGATGCGTGTGGCGCATCCAAAGACCTGAGTTTCACCTTGGCCTGACCCATGCCCTACCCCACCACGACGACGGAGGTCATCTCTAAAGAAACCTCTAACGACGATCTGGTCGACCTCACCTTGTTAACAAAGGCGCTCGACCAGATCTAGATGATGAGTATTTTTGATAGTCTGCCCCGGCTCATGCTCAACCCACCCACCACACACTTAATAGCCACTGTCGAAAACTTAACCGACATGCTGGACTATGCCTCCGAGGAGGGCGACGACATGGATGACGATGACGAGGCCATGACCACACGGACAATGCCCCTCCTATCACTTGCCGATGGATGGCCACATCCACTTACAACGTCTACATGGTGGACAACACCAAGGACAATGGCAACAACACTAACGGGGACGACACCCCAGAAGGGATAGCAACAATCTCGGAGAGGAGCCCCCCCCCCCCAAATGCCAAAGACAAAGACGACAATCCAAGGGGCGACTGATACGTCTCCAACGTATCTATAATTTTTTATTGTTCCATGCTATTATATATATTCTGTTTTGGATGCTTAATGGGCTTTATTATACACTTTTATATTATTTTTGGGACTAACCTACTAACCCAAGGCCCAGCGCAAATTGCTGTTTTTTTGCCTATTTCAGTGTTTCGCAGAAAAGGAATATCAAACGGAGTCCAAACGGAATGAAACCTTCGGGAGAGTTATTTTTGGAACCGTATCTACCCAGAAGACCTGGAGTAGACACGAGGGAACGAGAGAGGCGGCCACGAGGGGGCAGGGCGCGCCCAGGGGGGGCAGGCACACCCCCACCCTCGTGGGCCCCCTCTGGCTCCCCCAGTGCCCTTCTTCCTCCTATATATATGCACGTACCGTGAAAACATCGAGGCAACAGAAAGAACCATAATTCCACCGCCGCAACCTTCTATTCTCATGAGATATCTTCTTGGGGCCTGTTCCAGAGCTCCGCCGGAGGGGGCATCGATCATGGAGTGCTTCTACATCAATACCATAGGCTCACCGATGAGTTGTGAGTAGTTTACCACAGACATCCGGGTCCATAGTTATTAGCTAGATGGCTTCTTCTCTCTCTTTGGATCTCAATACAAAGTTCTCCTTGATTTTCGAGGAGATCTATTCGATGTAATATTTTTGCTGTATGTTTGTCGAGATCTGATGAATTGTGGATTTATGATCAAGATTATCTTTGAACAATATTTGATTCTTCTCTGAAATCTTTTATATATTATTATAATATCCTTGCAAGTCTCTTCGAATTATTGGTTTGGTTTGGCCTACTAGATCTATAGTTCTTGCAATGGGAGAAGTGCTTGGCTTTGGGCTCAATCTTGCGGTGTCCTTTCCCAGTGACAGTAGGGGCAGCAAGGCACGTATTGTATTGTTGCCATCGATGATAAAAAGATGGGGTTTATATCATATTGCTTGAGTTTATCCCTATACATCATGTCATCTTGCTTAAGGCGTAACTCTGTACTTGTGAACTTAATACTCTAGATGCATGCTGGATAGCGGTCGACGTGTGGAGTAATAGTAGTCGATGCAGAATCGTTTCGGTCTACTAGTTACGGACGTGATGCCTATATATAATGATCATGCCTAAATATTCTCATAACTATGCGCTTTTCTATCAATTGCTTGACAATAATTTGTTCACCCACCGTAAAATTCTGCTATCATGAGAGAACCCACTAGTGAAAACTATGGCCCCCGGGTCTATCTTTATCATATTACTTTCCCGTCAACTAGCAAATTTCTGTTGGCGTTGCTTATTTACTTTCTTTACTTTCTGTCCTTATACCAAAAATACCAAAAATATTATCCTATCCTATCTATCAGATCTCACTTTTGTAAGTGACCGTGAAGGGATTGACAACCCCTTATCGCGTTGGCTGTGAAGTTCATATTTGTTTGTGCAAGTGCGAGGGACTCGTGCATGGTCTCCTACTGGATTGATACCTTGGTTCTCAAAAACCAAGGGAAATACTTACGCTACTATGCTGCATCACCCTTTCTTCTTTGAGGGAATACAATGCAAGCTCGAGAAGTAGGAAGAAGAATTTCTGGCGCCGTTGCCGAGGAGATCTAAGCAAAAGTCATAAACCAAGTACCTATCACAAAGCCATATCCTTCGCATTACATTTTTTGCCTCTCGTTTTCCTCTCCCCCACTTCACCCTTGCCGTTTTATTCGCCCTTCTTCTTGTGTGTGTTTTATCGCTTGCCTCTTGTTTGCTTGTGTGTTGGATTGCTTGTTTGTCACTATGGCTCAAGATGATAGCAAATTGTGTGACTTTTCCAGTGCCAACAATAATGATTTTATCAGCACTCCGATTGCTCCTATTACCGATGCTGAATCTGGTGAGATCAATGCTACTCTGTTGAATCTTGTCATGAAAAAATAATTTTCTGGCCTTCTTAGTGAAGATGTCGCTACCCATATAAACAACTTTGTTGATTTGTGTGATATGCAAAGGAAGAGAGATACAGATAATGATATTGTTAAATTGAAGTTATTTCCGTTTTCACTTAGAGACCGTGCTAAAACTTGGTTTTCCTCTTTGCCTAGAAATAGTATTGATTCATGGAATAAGTGCAAGGATGCCTTTATTTCTAACTATTTTCCTCCCGCTAAGATAATCTCTCTTAGAAATGATATTATGAATTTTAAGCAACTAGATCATGAGCATGTTGCACAAGCTTGGGAGAGAATGAAATTAATGATACATAATTTCCCCACTCATGGTTTGAACTTATGGATGATTATACATTTTTTTATGCTGGCTTGAATTTTGCTTCTAGAAATATTTTATATTCGGCCGCGGGGGGCACTTTCATGGAAATCACCTTAGGTGAAGCTACCAAACTCCTAGATAATATTATGGTTAACTACTCTGAATGTCACACTGAAAGATCTACTAGTAAAAAAGTACATGCTATTGAAGAGATTAGTGTTTTGAGTGGAAAGATGGATGAACTTATGAAATTATTTTCTGCTAAGAGTGCTTTTTCTTATCCTAATTATATGCCTTTATCCACGTTGATTGAAAATAACAATGAATCATTGGATGTGAATTTTGTTGGTAGGAATAATTTTGGTAACAATGCTTATAGAGGAAACATTAATTCTAGGCCTTTTCCTAGTAATTCCTCCAATAATTATGGTAATTACTACAATAAATCTTATGGAAATTTTGGTAATATACCCTCTGAATTTGAGACTAGTGTTAAAGAGTTTATGAATTCACAAAAGAATTTCAATGCTTTGCTTGAAGAAAAATTGCTTAGGATTGATGAGTTGGCTAGAAACATGGATAGAATTACTCTTGATGTTGATTCTTGAAACTCAGATCTATTCCACCAAAGCATGATATCAATGAGTCTCTCAAAGGCATGAGAATTTCAATTAATGAGTGCAAAGAAAGAATCACTACGATGCGTGCTGAAAGAGATTGCTTTATGAAAGTGTGTTCTTCTAATTATCATGAAAATGAAGATGAATATCTAAAAGTTATTGATGTGTCTCATATTAGATCCTTGTTTTCTAGTATGAATCTTGATAAAGATGGGACTGGAGATGAGTCTACTTTAGTTAAAAGGCATCCCAATGATTCAGAGTTTTTGGATCTTGATGCTAAAATTGTTAAAAGTGGGATTGAAGAGGTCAAAACTTTACATAGAAATGAGCCCACTATCTTGGATTTCAAGGGATTTAATTATGATAATTGCTCTTTACTAGATTGTATTTCCTTGTTGCAATCCGTGCTAAATTCTCCACATTCTTATAGTCAAAATAAGGCTTTTAACAAACATATAGTTGATGCTTTAATGCAATCTTATGAAGAAAAACTTGAATTAGAAGTTTCTATCCCTATAAAGCTTTATGATGAGTGGGAACCTACTATTAAAATTAAAATTAAAGATCATGAATGCTTTTCTTTGTGTGATTTGGGTGCAAGTGTTTCCACAATTCCAAAAGCTTTGTGTGATATGTTAGGATTCCATGAACTTGATGATTGTTCTTTAAATTTGCATCTTGCGGATTCTACCATGTAGAAACCTATGGGAAGGATTAATGATGTTCTTATTGTTGCCAATAGGAATTATGTGCCCGTAGATTTCATTGTTCTTGATATAGATTGCAATCCTTCATGTCCTATTATTTTTGGTAGACCTTTCCTTAGAACGATTGGTGCAATTATTGATATGAAGGAACGAAATATTTGATTCCAATTTCCGTTAAAGAAAGGCATTTAACACTTTCCTAGAAAGAAAATTAAATTACCTTATGAATATATTATGAGAGCCACTAATGGATTTCCTACGAAAGATGGCAATACCTAGATCTATTCTTGTATCGTACCTAGCTAGGGGCATTAAACGATAACGCTTCTTGGGAGGCAACCCAATTTTATTTTCTTTGTTTTTGCTTATGTTTAGGAATAAATATTGCATGTAGCTTATGTTTAGATGTGGTCTTGTGTTTTAATTAGTGTTTGTTCCAAGTAGAACCTTTGGGAAGACTTGTGTGAAATTTATGTGATCATGCTGTAAAAAACAGAAACTCTAGCGCTCACGAGATTGGCTGTAACTTTTTACTGGAGAGTGCTTTTAGTTGATTATTTTTGTAGATGATTAATAGACAAATTAATCACGTCCATTGTCACAACCCTAGTTCTGGTATGCACTAGGCTAGTCTTGTTGTTTGCATCATGTTTAAAAAATTCAAATGAAATTGAATTAAGGACATGTGAAAGCCTCAGAATTATTTTTGAAAATGACCCAGATATCCAAGAAAATGTTCATGTTGCTCTCTCAAAATATTGGTTAGAGATAAAAAATCAAACCAATATTATTAGGAGCTCATAAATATTTATTTTGGGCATTTGGAATTAATGCAATAGTTATTTGCTTGGATATATATTTTATATATGTCCAAAATTCTGATTCTTTATTTTGAGGGGCTTGGATTAATTCCTAGGTCCCTGCAAAGTAAAAATGTCAGAAGAAAATAATTGATTTAGTTTACAAACTAAATCAAAACATAATTACAGTAATAGAAAACAGAAACAAATAAAAAAAAGAGGAAGGAGAGACTTACCTATGCTGGCCCAGCAAAGTGCGGCCTGGCCGGCCCAGCTGGCCCGCCTAGCCCACCTGCCTCCCCTGTCGTCTTCCTCGCGCCAGTAGGCGAGGCGCGTGCCCGACGCGCGCGCACGGCGAGCGCGCCACCTCCTCCCTCTCTGCCTGCCTGCCCCTCGCTCTTGCCGCCTGGAAGACGCCACGCGATGCCACGCACCTCCCCAAACCTCTCTGGCCCTCTCTCGTCGCCCCTCCCCTCCTCTGTCTTCCTCTCTCCGCTCAGACCCGAACGCGTCGTCGCCGCCGATCGCAACCACCGCAGCCACAGCCACCGCCCCGCCTCCCCGAGCTGTCCCCGAGGTCCGCCGCGATGCTCTCCATCTCCAAGCCGAAGGAATCGAGCCCGGACATCCTCCATCGTCGCCATCATCGCCTTCTTCACCACCGGCCACCGAGGACCTCCACCGTCGATTCGCCATCGTCGTCGCTTCCCCGGGCACGCTGGCCATCTCTACGGCACCACTGTGAGCCATCGGTCTGTTTCCCCCTAACTCCACCTCCGTTTGGTCACCGTAGCCATCGCCCCTTGCTTACCATAGCCGCCGCCGCACGGGCTCGTCGTCGGCGAAGCCCCGGTGACCTTCTGGTCCCGCGCGTGCGTCTGTTGCACTCGCAGCATCCCGTAGAGCAACCCTAGCGCGACAACCAACTCATTTGCAAGCCGCAGCATCGAAACCGCTGGCTCCCGAACTCCGGCCGCCGTCGCGCTGCTCGCCGGCGCCACTCCGGCTACTCCCCGGCCGCGCCACCACCACGGTTGGATGCGGATGAGCGTCCGCATCCCGTTGCTATGCTCCGCGCGCCAAAAGGTGCCCCGTAGGCGAATACCGCAGATCACCGCCGTGTTTGGCCTCGCCGGCGTCGAGCCGCCGGCGGGTTTGACCCGCTGACCGGCGTGGTTTGACCCCCGCGGTCCAGTTGACCTCCCCTCTCTCTCACTGACATGTGGCCCTTGCCCAGCTAATTAGTTGTTAGGATTAGTGTTAGTACTAATTAACTTAGTTAGGTTAGTCCTACAGTCACTAACTAGTGGGCCCTGCCTACTTAGTTAGGGCTAACTAACTCAGTTAGTTTACTAAAGCCACTGACGTGTGGACCCCACACGTCAGGTTTGACCTGAGTCAGCGCTGCTGACTTGCTGACGCAAGCATGACCAAGTGCTGACGCAATAAATAATTTTCTGCAATTGTTTTTGTTTAGAAAAATCCAGAAAATTGTTTAAACTTCAAAAAATCACAGAAATTAAACTGTACCTCAGAATGAAATAATTTATATATGAAAAATGATCAGAAAAATATGAAGAATCTGTTTATGGAATTTTCATGCATGTTAAACAAACTTATACCTGTTGTATAGGTGAAAACACATAAATGGCACTTTAAAAGTTAATTTTAGAATTGCATCTGAACCCTTGGTTCAAATGGACTTCTTTCAAATGGAATGCTAGTTGCATTAACTCATAAACATCACATGTTCATGCCATGTTCATGCATCATATTGTTGCATATGCTTGTGTTTGATTGTCGGCACCGTTCTTCTTGATAGGTCCAGCTCCGGAGACCGTTCCAAAGTACCTGTCAGAGGAGCAGTGCTCTGCACGTTGTTTTACCAGGCAAGAAAACCCCCTTGTTCATTCCGATACAACCCCTCTCTCGCTCCTGCTCTCTGTTATTGCATTAGGACAACAACGACTTCAACTGCTACTTTATGCTGCGGTAGTTGAATCCATTCCTCTGCATGACATGTCATTGCCACAGTAAATAGTTGAAACCCACTAGCGTGTGTAGGAGTTGTTGAAGCCATGTTGTGATCTTACCATGCCTTGCTTTCTATTGCTTAGAGTGTGTCAGGTCTGATTCATCGGGAATGAATTGGAGTGCAGTGATATGTTCTAATGTTGAGAGTTAAGTGCGTGAACACGATTTGGTAAAGGTAGCGGTGAGAGGCCATGTAGGACTACATGGTGGGTTGTCTCACTGGAACCATCCCTAAGAACTGAGTTCTGTGTATGTTGTCCAATGAACAGCTACTACCACGCATTGGAATGCTTAAGTGCCCCTCTCGACTTATTAACCGACTTGGTCTCTGTCCAGGAGTTGCAACTAGTTTCTGGTGTTTCTAGGTAGTGTTAGTAGTCTACCAAGTGGCACTCGGCCAGGTGGGCTTGGGACAGACTATGCACCGTGGCACGGTGTACCAAGCGTAGATCCACTCGGCGAGGTGGGCTTGGGAACCCTGCGCACATCATTTGGGGCCGTGAGCGACACCCCGGCCGGATCTCCTTACGGATAGAACCCGAATAGGCGATAAACCTGGACTAGAGTCTTGTGTGGTTCGTCAGGTCGTGGCCGACACCCTCGCCAGGCTTCCGCTTGAAGGTTGCCGAGATACACGAGATGTACATTGCGGTAAGTGGCGAGAGCGTGTGTTAAGAAGTACACGCCTGCAGGGTTATCATGATCTATTCGAATAGCGGGGTCCACGGTTATGGACTTCTTGGATGCTTACGTGGTACATAGACAACTTGAAGTGGATACTCTAAAATACTCAAGACAAGTGTGAGTGCTATGGATGGCCTGCTCGTAGGGAGACGGGGATGAATCCATAGTGGTGTATTGTGTGGTGCATAGTGGACTCGTGTGCGCCAGCTCAAAAGAGTTACCAGCAGTCGTAGAATAGGATAGCCACTGAGTCAAAGCTGGCTTGCTGCAACTAAACCCCACTTTGCCTTCTTGATACAAGTGCATGTATGATAGGATCTGATGTAAGTCTTGCTGAGTACCTTTGTACTCATGTTTGCTTAATTTATGTTTTGCAGATGAGACTGCTGTCTCACTAGTAGATCCGCTTGGATTCGACAAGTAGCTTGTTACCTCAGCTACGTTCTTGGACGAGTGTTGTAGATAGTCAGGCTCTTCAGCCTTTTTCATTTGTAGATGTATGTACTCAAACATGTTGTGCTTCCGCTTGTTGCTTGTATGCTCTGAATGTTGGGTCGTGAGACCCATGTTTGTAATATCTGGCTCCTCGGAGCTTAATGAATAAATACTTTGTTTATTAGAGTCTTGTTGTGATGACATGTTGTATTTGCACATATCGAGCATATTGTGTGTATGTTATTGAAATGCTTGGTATGTGTGGGATCCGACACCTAGTTGTTTACCCTTGGTAGCCTATCTTACAGGGAAATGTCTCCTAGTGCTTCCACTGAGCCTTGGTAGCTTGCTACTGCTCTGGAACACTTAGGCTGACCGGCATGTGTCCTTCTTCGTTCCTGTGTCTGTCCCTTAGGGGAAATGTCACGCGTTGTTCCTTTAAGTCCTTGTAGCTTGCTACGACTTGGGTTCATACGTTGATGACCGACACGTTCGTTGCTGGGTCATGTATGCCTGTCTCTGTAATTTAGTGCCACTTTTGGTTTATAACTGGTCATGTCGGCCCGGGTTCTCTGTCATATGGATGCTAGCGACACTATCATATACGTGAGCCAAAATGTGCAAACGGTCCCGGGCCAGGTAAGGTGGCATCCGTGGGATACCGTGCGTGAGACCGCAAAGTGATATGGTGTGTTACATGCTAGACCGGTGTGACTTACGATCGGGGTCCTGACAGCTTTGGTATTAGAGCCTGACTGCCTGTAGGATTACCAAGCCAAAATGGTCGAAGTTGAGTCTAGAAATTCCTTAGTTATATAAGGGAATTGATTGTGGAAGGGAACGTAAGGCTTTTCTTACTCCTTATACTTCATGTCTTCTGGTTTGAGTCATCATACCTTTCCTACGGGG
Organism: Secale cereale; assembly: GCA_902687465.1. Taxonomy (NCBI): domain Eukaryota; kingdom Viridiplantae; phylum Streptophyta; class Magnoliopsida; order Poales; family Poaceae; genus Secale; species Secale cereale. Next base: position 357,009,308 of record LR738711.1, read on the forward strand.
TTAAGGAACTAGGCTTTCTCTTCCGTCTATTAGGATCACGATGTTACTACTCTGTAGTCCCATCGGATTGGTTGATCAGAGTCCTACTCCTCTTTTCAAGTTCTTCCAGTGTAGTTTGTTTAGTACTATCACAGAACCTTGAGTGATGATGTTGAGTTGTTATACTACCCCTTTTTGTTAGCAGGATGTCTCAGTCTAAGCATTTTACTGCCGTTATGCTGCCGGAATTACCCTAGTAGTTCGAGAGATACTAATTTCTTGTTCTACCTTGTGCATCCTATAATTGTTGATGTTTCCGTCCTCGGTTTCGCTTCTCAGGATGTCTTCAGTTAAGCAAAGCTCAGCTGCTCGTAGACAGAACCACGGAGGTGGTTGGGATGAGGAGGATCCTCCCGACCACCCTTCGTTGGCAGAGTTAATGATGGAGATGGAGAGAAACAAGCGTGAGTCTAACCGCTTGTTGGCACGTATTGAGGAGAACACCGCACATCAGTGCAAGGAATCAGCAACCATCCATGACTTCATTCGTCTGAAACCACTCACCTTCCATCATCCCATTGAGGCACTCGATGCAGATGACTGGCTCCGTAGTATCACTCACAAGCTGTGTTCTACGAACGTAGCTGAAGGAGATAAGGTTATCTATGCCACTTATCACCTGGAAGGTCCTGCTAGTCTTTGGTGGCAGAACTATGAGGCCATGATTCCAGCTGGCCAGATTCCTACCTGGAGAGATTTCGCCGAGGCTTTTCGTGAGCATCATATCCCTCAAGCTCTCATTGATCGCAAGAGAGAAGAGTTCTATAGTCTTACCCAGGCTAATATGGCTGTTGATGCCTATAGTAGAGAGTTTGAGAATCTCCCCCGCTATGCTACAGAAGAAGTGTCCACGGACGCCAAGAAGCAGGCTAGGTTCCGAAAGGGTCTCAACCCCAAACTGCGTCGTGATCTCCACTTGCATCATTGCAACACATTCCAGGCTCTTGTGAACAAGGCCATCAATGCAGAGACAGCTCAGCTCACTTACGAGGAGTCTCGTAAGCACATCCTGGATTTGGGATCTTCCTCCGGTTCTAGTTCTGAGAAGCGCCGGATTTGGGTTCCGAACTCTGTTCTTCCACCCAGTTGTACACCGAGGCCATCTTATGTGGTACCTCTTCCAGTTCAGCAGTATGCTCCACCCAGTTCTATTGGTGGACCATTTGCCAATGCGGGTCCACGTCCTACCTCCAGGATTTGTTACAAGTGCGGAGAGCCGGGACACATTGCCCGTATTTGCACTCAGACCCGTGTTGCTCCACCCCAGTCCGAGAAATCTATTGGCCGTGATAAACCATCTCACAAGATGATCAGTGTCAAGTCAGCTTCCATCGAACATGGACGTGTGCATCACGTCTCAGCCAAAAATGCTAATGATGATCCAGATGTCGTTCTTGGTACACTCCTTGTCAATTGTCATCCGACATCGGTTCTATTCGATACTGGAGCATCTCATTCCTTCATTTCCGAAAGTTATGCCCGCTTGCATGACATGTCATTTTGTGATATGCCCTCCCCACTACTCATTCAAACTCCTGGATCCAAATGGCAAACTTCTAGTGTGAGCCATGGAAATGAAATCCTTGTCGACAGACTTGTGTTCCTTGCATCACTTGTAGCCCTCAAGTCTTCAGATATTAATATTATCTTGGGTATGGACTGGATGACAGCTCATCATGCCAAGATTGATTGCTTCACTAGGTCTGTTCAGCTTACGCACCCATCTGGCAAGATAGTCACTGTCACCACTAGAGTTGCAAAGCGTCAACTCTATTCCCTTAATGCGAGCCCTCTTCCAGATCTCGAAGATGTTCTGGTAGTCCGTGAGTTCCCTGATGTCTTTCCAGAGGAACTGCCAGGTGTTCCACCTGACCGAGATGTAGAGTTTGTTATAGATCTTATCCCAGGAACCGCTCCAATCTCTAGGAGACCTTACAAGATGGCACCCTTAGAACTAACTGAGCTTAAGAAACAACTTGATGAGTCCTTGCAAAAGGGTTTCATCCGTCCTAGTTCTTCTCCTGGGGCTTGCCCCGTCCTCTTCGTCAAGAAGAAGGATGGTATGGATCGGATGGTTGTAGATTATCGTCCCGTTAATTTGGTCACGGTGAAGAACAAGTATCCGCTTCCCAGGATCAACGACCTGTATGATCAGCTCGCTGGATCCTCAGTCTTCTCCAAGATGGATTTGAGGTTAGGATACCATCAAATCAAGATTAGAAATGGGGACATCCCCAAGACGGCTTTTGTCACTCGTTATGGTCAGTACGAGTACACCGTCATGTCCTTCGGTCTAACAAATGCTCCAGCCACTTTCTCCCGCTTGATGAACTCGATCTACATGGAGTACTTAGATAAGTTCGTCGTGGTTTACCTCGATGACATCCTTATTTACTCGAAGAACGAGGAAGAGCATGCCGAACATCTTAGACTTGTTCTAGAAAAACTCGGAGAGTACCGCCTTTATGCCAACTTCTCCAAGTGCGAATTTTGGTTGCCAGAAGTGACCTATCTCGGCCATGTAATCTCTGGCAAGGGCATTGCTGTCAACCCCGAGAGAGTTCAGGCCGTCCTTGATTAGATTCCACCTGAAACAGTTAAGCAAGTTAGGAGTTTCCTTGGTCTAGCCAGTTACTGTCGCCGCTTTGTTGAGAACTTCTCTAAAGTGGCCAAACCTCTCACGGAACTTCTCAAGAAAGATAAAAAGTTTGAGTGGTCCCTACAGTGTGAGCACGGTTTTCAAGAACTGAAAAGACGCCTGACTTCTGCTCCCATACTTGTGCCACCGGATTTCACTAAGGACTTTGTTATCTAATGTGATGCCTCACGACAGGGACTAGGTTGCATTCTTATGCAGGATCGTCATGTGATTGCCTATGCATCTCGACAGTTGCATCCACATGAAGAGAATTATCCTACACATGATCTAGAGCTTGCAGCCGTAGTCTACGCACTTAAGACCTGGCGACATTACCTCCTTGGTAACCGTTGCGAGATCTACACCGATCACCAGAGCCTCAAGTATATCTTCACCCAACCAGATTTGAATCTTAGGCAAAGACATTGGTTGGAGTTGATCTCAGATTACGACTTAGGAATTACCTACACCCCAGGCAAGGGAAATGTCATGGCTGATGTGCTAAGTCGTAAGTCCTATTGCAACAATCTTATGTTGCAGCAGGGCCAACCACTTCTCCATGAGGAATTATGTAAGCTTAACCTTCCCATCGCTCCTCACGGATTCCTTTCTACCTTGGTGGCGAAACCTACTCTTATGGATCATATCATAGAAGCCCAGAAGCATGATACGGGGATTACCCGGATCAAGAGAAACATTGCCAAGGGTATTGCTGTTAGTTTTTCCATAGATGATCGAGGTGTTGTTTTCTTCCAAAACCGGCTGGTGGTTCCCAAGAAGCAATATCTTCGGCAACTGATCCTTAAGGAGGCTCATGAATCTCCTCTCACGGTTCATCCCGGTAGTACTAAGATGTATCAGGACCTACGCTAGAGGTTCTGGTGGACTAGGATGAAGAGAGAAATTGCTGAGTTCATTGCTAAATGTGACGTTTGTCGTCGCGTTAAGGCAGAACATCAAACACCTGCTGGCACCCTTCAGCCCTTAGCTATTCCTGAGTGGAAATGGGATAAAGTTGGTATGGAATTCATCACCGGCTTTCCCAGGACCAAGAGAGGGAATAATGCTATCTTCGTAGTCATTGATCGTCTCTCCAAAGTGGCTCACTTCCTACCTGTTCGAGAGAGTATTACTGCTAGTCAGCTTGCTGACTTGTATATTTCTCGAATAGTGTCACTTCATGGTGTTCCACTAGAGATCAATTCAGACCGTGGTAGTCTTTTCACTTCTCATTTCTGGGAGAGTTTCCAGACTGCCATGGGCACCCATCTTTCCTTCAGTACCGCTTTCCACCCTCAGTCAAGTGGTCAGGTGGAACGGGTTAACCAAATTCTTGAAGACATGCTTAGAGCTTGCGTTATCTCATTTGGTATGGATTGGGAGAAATGTCTTCCTTTCGCCGAGTTTGCCTATAACAATAGATATCAATCGAGTCTCAAGAAAGCTCCTTTTGAGATACTCTATGGACGAAGATGTCGAACACCTTTGAACTGGTCAGAAACCGGTGAAAGACAATTCTTTGGACCGGATATGATCCAGGAGGCAGAAGAGCAAGTTCGCATCATTCGTGAGAATTTGAAAATAGCTCAATCTCGTCAAATGAGCCAGTATGATCGTCATCATAAGGAAGTGGCTTATGAAGTTGGCGACAAAGCTTACCTTCGGGTTACTCCTTTGAAGGGTACCCATCGTTTCGGTATCAAGGGCAAGTTGGCTCCTCGTTACATTGGTCCTTCTCGCATTCTCGCTAAACGAGGAGAGGTTTCCTACCAATGGGAACTACCCCCACATTTTTCTCGAGTTCATGATGTCTTCCACGTCTCTCAACTCAGGCGTTGCTTCTCGGATCCCATCCGCGGAGTGGACCACGAAATGCTTGATCTCCAAGATAACCTCACATATCGAGAGTATCCCGTTTGCATTCTGGATCAAGCAGAGCATGTCACTCGACGTCATAACATCAAGTTTCTCAAGGTTCAGTGGTCTCATCATTCCGAGAGAGAAGCTACTTGGGAGCGAGAAGATCGTCTCCGACTGGAGTACCCCACCTTCTTTCCGCCTACTCTTGAATCTCGGGACGAGATTCTTTCGAGTGGGGGCGAGTTGTCATAACCCTGGTTCTGGTATGCACTAGGCTAGTCTTGTTGTTTGCATCATGTTTAAAAAATTCAAATGAAATTTAATTGAGGACATGTGAAAGCCTCAGAATTATTTTTGAAAATGACCCAGATATAAATTGCTCCAAAAGGGTCCAAGAAAATGTTCATGTTGCTCTCTGAAAATATTGGTTAGAGATAAAAATCAAACCAATATTATTAGGAGCTCATAAATATTTATTTTGGGCATTTGGAATTAATGCAATAGTTATTTGCTTGGATATATATATTTATTATATATTTTATATATGTCCAAAATTCCGATTCTTTATTTTGAGGGGCTTGGATTAATTCCTAGGTCCCTGCAAAGTAAAAATGTCAGAAGAAAATAATTGATTTAGTTTAGAAACTAAATCAAAACATAATTACAGAAATAGAAATCAGAAACAAATAAAAAAAATAGAGGAAGGAGAGACTTACCTGTGCTGGCCCAGCACAGTGCTGCCTGGCCGGCCCAGCTGGCCAGCCCAGCCCACCTGCCTCCCCTGTCGTCTTCCTCGCGCCAGTAGGCGAGGCACGTGCCCGACATGCGCGCACGGCGAGCGCGCCACCTCCTCCCTCTCTGCCTGCCTGCCCCTCCCTCTCGCCACCTGGAAGACGCCACGCACCTCCCCAAACCTCTCTGGCCCTCTCTCGTCGCCCTCCTCCTCTGTCTTCCTCTCTCCGCTCGGACCCGAGCGCGTCGTCGCCGCCGATCGCAACCACCGCAGCCACAGCCACCGCCCCGCCTCCCCGAGCTGTCCCCGAGGTCCGCCGCGACGCTCTCCATCTCCAAGCCGAAGGAATCGAGCCCGGAGGTCCTCCCTCGTCGCCATCATCGCCTTCTTCACCGCCGGCCACCGAGGACCTCCACCGTCGATTCGCCACCGTCGTCTCTTCCCCGGGCACGCTGGCCATCTCTACGGCACCACTGTGAGCCCCCGGTCTGTTTCCCCCTAACTCCGCCTCCGTTTGGTCGCCGTAGCCATCGCCCCCTTGCTTACCATAGCCGCCGCCGCACGGGCTCGTCTCCGGCGAAGCCCCGGTGACCTTCTGGTCCCGCCCGTGCGTCCGTTGCACTCGCAGCATCCCGTAGAGCAACCCTAGCGCGACAACCATCTCATTTGCAAGCCGCATCATCGAAACCGCCGGCTCCCGAACTCCGGCCGCCGCCGCACTGCTCGCCGGAGCCACTCCGGCCACTCCTCGGCCGCGCCACCACCACGGTTGGATGCGGACGAGCGTCCGCATCCCGTAGCTGTGCTCCACGGGCCAAAAGGTGCCCCGTAGGCGAATCCCACAGATCATCGCCGTTTTTGGCCTCGCCGGCGTCGAGTCGCTGGCGGGTTTGACCCGCTGACCGGCGTGGTTTGACCCCCACGGTCCAGTTGACCTCCCCTCTCTCTCACTGACATGTGGGCCCTGCCCAGCTAATTAGTTGTTAGGATTAGTGTTAGTACTAATTAACTTAGTTAGGTTAGTCCTACAGTCACTGACTAGTGGGCCCTGCCCAGTTAGTTAGGGCTAACTAACTCAGTTTGTTTACTGAAGCCACTGACGTGTGGACCCCACACGTCAGGTTTGACCTGAGTCAGCGCTGCTGACTTGCTGACGCAAGCATGATGTAGTGCTGACGCAATAAACAATTTTCTGGAATTGTTTTTGTTTAGAAAAATCCAGAAAATTGTTTAAACTTCAAAAAATCACAGAAATTAAACCGTAGCTCAGAATGAAATAATTTATATATGAAAAATGATCAAAAAAATATGAAGAATCTGTTTATGGCATTTCCATGCATGTTAAACCAACTCATACCTGCTGTATAGGTGAAAACACATAAATGGCACTTTAAATGTTAATTTTAGAATTGCATCTGAACCCTTGGTTCAAATGGACTTCTTTCAAATGGAATGCTAGTTGCATTGGCTCATAAACATCACATCTTCATGCCATGTTCATGCATCATATTGTTGCATATGCTTGTGTTTGATTGTCGGCACCGTTCTTCTCGATAGGTCTAGCTCCGGAGACCGTTCCAGAGTACCTGTCAAAGGAGCAGTGCTCTGCACGTTGTTTTACCAGGCAAGCAAACCCCCTTGTTCATTCCGATACAACCCCTCTCTCGCTCTTGCTGTCTATTATTGCATTAGGACAACAACAACTTCAACTGCTACTTTATGCTGCGGTAGTTGAACCCATTCCTCTGCATGACCTGTCATTGCCACAGTAAATAGTTGAAACCCACTAGCATGTGTAGGAGTTGTTTGAAGCCATGTTGTGATCTTACCATGCCTTGCTTGCTATTGCTTAGAGTGTGTCAGGTCTGATTCATCGAGAATGAATTGGAGTGCAGTGATATGTTCTGATGCTAAGAGTTAAGTGTGTGAACATGATTTGGTAAAGGTAGCGGTGAGAGGCCATGTAGGAGTACATGGTGGGTTGTCTCACTGGAACTGTCCCTAAGAACTGAGTTCTGTGTACGTTGTCCAATGACTAGCTACTACCACGCATTGGAATGCTTAAGTGCCCCTCTCGACTTATTAACCAACTTGGTCTCTGTCCAGGAGTTGAAACTAGTTTCTGGAGTTAGTAGGTAGTGTTAGTAGTCTACCAAGTGGCACTCGGCCAGGTGGGCTTGGGACAGACTAGGCACCGTGGCACGGTGTACTAATCATAGATCCACTCGGCGAGGTGGGCTTGGGAACCCTGCGCACATCATTTGGGGCCGTGAGCGACACCCCGGCCGGATCTCCTTACGGATGGAACCCGAATAGGCGATAAACCTGGACTAGAGTCTTGTGTGGTTAGTCAGGTCGTGGCCGACACCCTCGCCAGGCTTCCGCTTGAAGGTTGCCGAGCTACACGAGATGTACATGGCGGTAAGTGGCGAGAGCGTGTGTGAAGAAGTACACCCCTGCAGGGTTATCATGATCTATTCGAATAGCTGGGTCCACGGTTATGGACTTCTTGGATGCTTACGCGGTACATAGACAACTTGAAATGGATACTCTAAAATACTCAAGACAAGTGTGAGTGCTATGGATGGCCTTCTCGTAGGGAGACGGGGATGAATCCATAGTGGTGTCTTGTGTGGTGCATAGTGGACTCGTGTGCGCCACCTCAAAAGAGTTACCAGCAGTCGTAGAATAGGATAGCCACTAAGTCAAAGCTGGCTTGCTGCAACTAAACCCTACTTTGCCTTCTTGATACAAGTGCATGTATGATAGGATCTGATGTAAGTCTTGCTGAGTACCTTTGTACTCATGTTTGCTTAATTTATGTTTTGCAGATGAGACTGCTGTCTCACTAGTAGATCCGCTTGGACTTCGACAAGTAGCTTGTTACCTCAGCTACGTTCTTGGACGAGTGTTGTAGATAGTCAGGCTCTTCAACCTTTTTCATTTGTAGATGTCTGTACTCAGACATGTTGTGCTTCCGCTTGTTGCTTGTATGCTCTGAATGTTGGGTCGTGAGACCCATGTTTGTAATATCTGGCTCCTCGGAGCTTAATGAATAAATACTTTGTTTATTAGAGTCTTGTTGTGATGCCATGTTGTATTTGCACATATCGAGCATATTGTGTGTATGTTATTGAAATGCTTGGTATGTGTGGGATCCGACACCTAGTTGTTTACCCTAGGTAGCATATCTTACAGGGAAATGTCTCCTAGTGCTTCCACTGAGCCTTGGTAGCTTGCTACTGCTCCGGAACACTTAGGCTGACCGGCATGTGTCCTTCTTCGTTCCTGTGTCTGTCCCTTAGGGGAAATGTCACGCGTTGTTCCTTTAAGTCCTTGTAGCATGCTACGACTTGGGTTCATACGTTGATGACCGACACGTTCGTTGCTGGGTCATGTATGCCTGTCTCTGTAATTTAGTGCCACTTTTGGTTTATAACTGGTCATGTCGGCCCGGGTTCTCTGTCATATGGATGCTAGCGACACTATCATATACGTGAGCCAAAATGCGCAAACGGTCCCGGGCCAGGTAAGGTGGCACCCGTGGGATACCGTGCGTGAGACCGCAATGTGATATGATGTGTTACATGCTAGACCGGTGTGACTTAGGATCGGGGTCCCGACATCCACCAATTTATTTCAATTTTTTAGAGTTATAGAAGTATTCGAAAGTTACAAATTACTATAGACAGTTTTGTTTTTGACAGATTCTGTTTTTCGTGTGTTGTTTGCTTATTTTGATGAATCTATGAGTAGTATCGGGGGGTATGAATAATAGAGAAGTTGGAATACAATGTGTTTAACACTAATATAAACAAAGAATGAGTTCATTACAGTATCTTTGAGTGGTGATTTGTTTTCTTATACTAACGGAGCTCACGAGATTTTTGGCTAAGTTTTGTGTTGTGAAGTTTTCAAGTTTTGAGTATGGCTTTGATGGACTATGGAACAAAGAGTGGCATGAGCCTAAGCTTGGGGATGCCCAAGGCATGCCAAGGTAAAATTCAATGACAACCAAAAGCCTAAGCTTGGGGATGCCCCGGGAAGGCATCCCCTCTTTCGTCTTCATCTATCGGTAACTTTACTCGGGACTATATTTTTATTCACCACATGATATGTGTTTTGCTTGGAGCGTCATGTATGATTTGAGTCTTTACTTTTTAGTTTGTCACAATCATCCTTGCTGGACACACCTTTTGAGAGAGATAAATATGATTTAGAATTTATTAGAATACTGTATGTGCTTCACTAATATCTTTTGAGCTAGATAGTTTTGGTCTAGTGATTCACTTATATCTTCTAGAGTACGTTTGTGGTTTTATTTTATAGAAATTATTGATCTCTCATGCTTCACTTATATCTATTTGAGAGTATTTTAGAACAGCATGGTAATGTGCTCGGATTGTAAAACTAGTCCTAATATGATAGGCATCCAAGATGAGTATAGTAAAAACTTTCATACAAGTGCAATGAATGATAGGAGAAGTTTGATACTTGATGATTATTTTGAGATATGATGATGATGATATTAGAGTCATGGTAGTGGAGTAATTGTGAATTTGAGAAACACTTGTGTTAAAGTTTTTGATTCCCGTAGCATGCACGTATGGTGAACCATTATGTAATGAAGTTGGAGCATGATTTATTTATTGAGTGTCATCCTTTGTGTGGAGGTCAGGATCGCACGATGGTTAACTCCTACGAACCCTTCCCCTAGGAGCATGCGTTGAATACTTTGTTTTGATGACTTGTAGATTTTTGCAATAAGTATATGAGTTCTTTATGACTAATGTTGAGTCCATGGATTATACGCACTCTCACCCTTCCACCATTGCTAGCCTCTCTTGTACCGCGCAACTTTCGCCGGTACCATACAACCACCATATACCTTCCTCAAAACAGACACCATACCTACCTATCATGGCATTTCCAAAGCCATTCCAAGATATATTACCATGCAACTTTCCACCATTCCGTTCATATGACACGCTTCATCATTATCATTCACATAGAGTCATATTTTGTTCTAGCTTCGAGTTGTAAGTAAATAAAAGTTTGATAATCTTCATTACTAGAGCATTGTCCCAGTGACGAGAGGATGATGGAGACTATGATTCCCCCACAAGTCGCAATGAGACTCCAGACGTAAGAAAAAATAAGAGAAAAAAAGAGGGGTGGCGATAAAAAAAGAGTAAAGGCCCAAAGAAAAAAAAGAAAAGAAAAAAATGAGAGAAAAAGATAGAAGGGACAATGCTACTATCCTTTTTCCACACTTGTGCTTCAAAGTAGCACCATAATCTTCATGATAGAGAGTCTCTTGTTTTATCACTTTCATATACAAGCTAGAATTTTCATTATAGAACTTGGCTTGTATATTCCAATGACGGGCTTCCTCAAATGCCCTAGGTCCTCGTGAGCAAGCTAGTTGGATGAACACCCACTTAGTTTCTTTTGTTGAGCTTTCATACACTTATAGCTTGTCACGCCCAAGATGTGATTCTATCTCGATCACTGGATAAAACTTGTGATTGAGGCACAACCGCATTTCAGGTGCTTAGCAATATGGATATCATTACATCGTACCATTACATACATACATGGGGATACATACAAGTCATACAACATCACATGAATACGACATCATCATATACAAGACACACGACTACGGATGCAAGCATGAAAAGCACCACGACATCCATCGTGCTATCCCAGGCTGCCGACCAGGAACCTAACCCAAGACTAACGAAGAAGAAGAAGAAAGAACTCCAACACAAAGAACATTGCTCTCACGTAAAGTCATCGGAAACCTGCACCTGCAACTGTTGTTGTAGTATCTGTGAGCCACGAGGTCTCAGCAATCCCATAACCATTGGTATCAAGACTAGCAAAGCTTAAAGGGTAAGGAGAGGTAAGGTGGTGAGCTTGCAGCAGTGGCTAAGCAATAGTATGGTGGTTAACATATGAGTACAAGAATAAGACGAGGCTCTATGCAAACGGTCGCAAACTAGTAATGATCGCTAAAGATGCTGAACTACCTACGAGTCAAGCATAACCCCACCGTGTTCTCTTCTCGAAATGAAAAGAGACGGTCACGGTTACTCACGTGGTTCATGTATTTTATTTCGGATCCTCTGTCAAGTTTTCTACAACCGGACATTAACAAATTCCCATCTGCCACATAACCGCGGGCATGACTTCAGAAAGATCAAAACCCCGTAGGGGTGTCCCAACTTAGCCCATCACAAGCTCACGATCTGCGAAGTCGCTACTCCATGTTGGGAAGACCCGAGTATTCTTGGAATCCCGTCCTCAAGGTATTTCGACCCGGATATTCTCAGAATCCAGTAAGACCTCCAAGCGTGCCGACACCCTGATAGTAGCCGCGCGTATCTCGTCTTAGGCCACGACCGGATGGGAAAGCCTACAGGAGCCAAACCTCGACTTTCCCCATGGTGGCCCCGCAATCTGCCAGTTTGGGACCAACACCATCAGCACTGCCCCCCCTGTAATGTAGAATTAAGAACCCGAGGACATGACCCCCTATGCAATTAATTAATTAAGTTTTTATTATGTTGCAAATTAAAACCAAAGTTGGGCCTTGCTGGAAAAGCTTTAAGCAATGCGAATTATCAAGGGGGGGGGCATAAACTCCAACCATGTTAGGAATGCAAAATCAAGGAACATAACGCCGGTTTATCGGTTCTTAAGGTGGCTTTTGTGGAACAAAACGCTGAGCAAAAGGCCAAGCCTTCCACCCAACGCCAAGTATATAGGTGTTTTAATATATATATAAGATATATTGTGATATTCCAACAACAGCTTCCAACATGGAGCAATCTTCATTTTCACCTGCAATTAACAACACTATAAGAGGGGCTGAGCGAGCGGGTAACATAGCCAAACAACGGTTTGCTGGGAAGGTGTCAAAGGTTAGAGGTTTCATGGCAACATGGAGAGGCTGACAAATAGATGATGGGTAGCGCGACATATAGCGATAGCATCAAGACAACTAGCATGGCAATGATAGTAAATGTATCCAAGATGCCGGTCATCTTGCCTGAGATCCTACAAGGAAGAAGAATGATTCCACGAAGTAGACGAAGAAGAAGCCACGAAGACGAACCAAGTGTAGTCGAACGAATCCTCACGATCGCAGGAGAATAAGCACTAACGAGAAGAAGCACACAACATGGTAAACACACCAGTCAAGAACACGACAAGATGCTCAACCAAGTATGATGCAAGACAAGTATATATGATGCAAAACATGGCAAGGGATGATGCATACAATATCAACATCACCCAACAAGTTTAAAAGAGGCCGCAAACAACATATTACAATTCCGGTAAGTCCTCATATGCGAATATCAAAATTGGTCCAGATCTGAACAAAACTTAAGTTTAAGTTGTTCAACAGCAAGTTAACATTCACCGTGATGATCTACTCGAAATTCTAGTCAAGTTACATATAAATATTATTTAATTCGGAGCTACGGCCTAGAAGATATGAGCAAAACAAGACAAGCATGGCAATTATGCAAGATGCATCCAAACAACAAGCAAACACACTCCAAGCATGTAAACAACATGATATTATGCATCTACATGCAAAAACACACAAGTTTCATATAGAGCACGCTCAAAACTGAGCAACGGTTCAACACATACACATGAAACAAGATATAACAACAAGCTGTCCAAAAACAGCAACATGGCACTTAGATGACATCCAAACAACATGATACAATAACATTTCATGGCAACAAAGGGCATGGCAAGAATTTACATTTCCAACACTACAAGCATGACCTCTGATCTACTACCAAATACCAATAGAACATGCTCAAAACATCATGGCAAGATTGCAAAAGATAACAGTTTCATAGACTTAGTGAAAATAAACTAGACATGGCAGCAACAACGACAAGTAGGCATGTTTGCAAGCTTGTGCAACTCATCTCAAAGCATATCATGGCAAGTGAATATAACCAACAACAAGAAGACATGTTTATGAAGCTATTCACGGCAAGAACATGGACATAGGATGCATAGAATATTAGCTATTCACATGGAAAAACTGAACTTGCTGATAACAGGCTGACATAAACATTTTATAGCAACTTGAGAGCAAGAATAAACCAGCTACAGCAGGCTACAATGGCAAATAAGGACATGGATGGATAGAGCATAACATGGACAACAAGACATGATCATTGGACATTACAAAACATGCATGGATTTGAGTAGGGCATCAAGCAAACATGGCATCAGGTTATAACAGTTTCAGACTTAGCAGTTTTTAACAAGTGTAAGAAATCAGCCAACATCGTGTAGGTCACTTTGCAAGCTTGTTGCAAACACCATAAGTGGATTGCACCACAGCAAAGTTGGCATGATTGTGCTGCAAAATCTTATTGACATGTAGCTCAAACAAAAATCACACATAAAGATACAAAAGTGACAAATCAGCATCTCATAACAAGTTTCAGCACTTGACAGCCACATGCACTTTTGCAACAGAGGTAAACATGGCAATATGGCACCTTACATTAATGCTATAGCCACCATCATGTAGAGCACTTCACAATGATCATTTTGACATATCATATACTCCATTTGGACCAACATGCACAAAGATGTGACCTCTCAAACATGATAACAAATTGTTGGCGGACAAGAAGGACTTGACACTAACATCACATAGCAGTTTTTCAATGAAGATTAAGGCATCAAGATGAACAGTAACATGCATGCAAATGCAACAAACACGTAGAACATATCACAAAGAACATCTTGATATATAACACACGCTAAACAGAGCCACATGCACAAAGTTACAGCAGGTCAAAGATGCACACATATTATGAATTTTCTCAGACTTCGCCATTTTCACAGAAAACAGAGTGAGCGCTAAATAATTAAAAAACGAAGAGGCGGGGTTTTAACAGATTCTTACCATAGGCCGAGGCCCAAGACGGAGAGGTGCTGGGCCGGATGGAGATGGGCCGACGCGGGGGGAGATGGGTCGTGGCCCATGCTGCCGGAGGAGGCCCGAGCGATCGAGGAGAGCTAGTGGTCGTCCTCCTCCCCGAGCAAGGACGAGGCGGCGGCTGCTGGACCATCCCGGCGACGGTGGAGGTCCGGCGAGGCCGGGGGCTGGCGGCATGAGTGGATCTTGCCCGGGAGGAGGCGGATCCTGCCTCCAAGCGCCAGATCCGGCCGACGGCGGACGAACGGTGCGGCGGCGGTGGCAGAACCGCAGGGAGGCGAGCGGGGACCGGAGGCGGGTGGCGGCTCGAGATTCGATGGATGTAACATGGCGGGCTCTGATTGGTCGAAGCGACGTGGCCGGCTAGACATGTCCGATGCGGATGGACATGTACGGCGGCGCGAGAGGGAGATGGGTTAGGGTTAGATCGCGAATTTGGACGAGGAGGGCTAATTTATAGATAGAGGGAGCTAGGAGAGTCCAAAAGAGGTGTGGTTTTCGGCCACGCGATCACGATCCAACGACCGAGAGCATGGAGGGGATTAGGATGGGCTAGTGGGCTGTTGTGGAGGGGAGCTGGGCCAAAATACAAAGGGCTACTAACGGTTAACACGGTTAACCGTTGGGCTATCAAACAGACTCCGATTGCGATGAAATTTGGCAGGCGGTCTGCCTATACTATAGTAAGACCACATGTCAAGTTTCATCGCATTCCGAGAATGTTTTTCGGCCACTCATAAAATAAAGTTTCGGAGGTACTGCGAGCGCGTGCGAGTGTGTCTGGGCTCAGAACAGACAATGGAAAGGACTGGGAGACCCAAACGGATGCAAGTTTTGAAAACATGCTGATGCAATGCACATGATGACATGGCACAATGCAACACACAAGCAGATGACATGGCAACGGCAGCGAATAACTGACTGACACTTGGCGCTTTGGTCTCGGGGTGTCACAACACTCCCCTACTAACAAGAGATCTCGTCCCGAGATCTTAGGAACGAGACGGAAGAGAAAAAGGAAGAAGGTGAAACCAAAGAATCTTGAGGGGCTCCGGCTCCGATAAGAATAAGGGTGGGCGGGTGGGAAAAAGAAAGACAGCTTCGGAAGGGGAAACAAAATCGGTTGGAAAGAACCGAGGATTGAAGCAAAAGACGAGGAGTGTCAAAATGACTTGACGAGAGATGCACCAGATGAAAAGAGCAGACATCGCAAGGATCGGAAAACTAACTACATGATCCTAAAAAAAATTTGAAGGGGAAGAGGAGTAATTCAAAACCCTACGTCAAAATTACTCACAAGAGCGACGAAGGGACAGAGGAGTAAAAATAATTCCTACTCTCCGATATAACTAGACTCCAAAAAAAGTTTTCTTCTAGACTCGACAACGGCCAAACTACGATCTATCAACGGGGATCCTATGCTCGGTCGAGGCTCTGATACCAACTTGTCACACCCAAGATGCGATTCTATCTCCATCACTAGATAAAACTTGTGATTGAGGCACAACCGCATTTCAGTCGCTTAGCAAGATGGATATCATTACATCGTACCATTACATACATACATGGGGATACATACAAGTCACACAACACCACATGAATACAACATCATCATATACAGGACACCCGACTATGGATGCAAACATGAAAAGCAACACGGCATCCACGCTGCTATCCTACGCTGCCGACCAGGATCCTAACCGAAGACTGACAAAGAAGAAGAAGAAAGAACTCCAACACAAAGAACATCGCTCTCACGTCAAGTCACCGGAAACCTGCACCTGCTATTTTTGTTGTAGTATATGTGAGCCACGAGGACTCAGCACTCCCATAACCATGGGTATCAAGACTAGCAAAGCTTAAAGGGTAAGGAGAGGTAAGGTGGTGAGGTTGCAGCAGCGGCTAAGAAAAAGTATGGTGGCTAACTTACGAGTACTAGGATAAGATGAGCCTCTACGCAAACGGCCGCAAACTAGTAATGATCGCTAAAGATCCCGAACTACCTACGAGTCAAGCATAACCCCACTGTGTTCTCTTCTCGAAATGAAAAGAGACGGTCACGGTTCATCATGCGGTTCGTGTATTTTATTTAGGATCCTTTGTCCAGTTTTCTAAAACCGGACATTAACAAATTCCCATCTGCCACATAACCGCGGGCACGGCTTTCGAAAGATCAAAACCCTGCAGGGGTGTCCCAACTTAGCCCATCACATGCTCACGATCTGCGGAGTCGCAACTCCATGTTGGGAAGACCCGAGTATTCTCGGAATCCCGTGCACAAGATATTTCGACAAAGGTAAAACTAATCCAGCAAGACCTCCCGGCATGCCGACACCCTGATAGTAGCCGCGCGTATCTCGTCTCAGGCCACGACCGAAGGGAAAGCCTACGGGAGCCAAACCTTGAGTTTCCCCGTGCTGGCCCCACAGTCTGCCCGTTTGGGACCAACACCATCAGCAATGGCCCCCTTGTAATGTAGGATTAAGAACCTGGGGACATGACCCCCTATGCAATTAATTAATTAATTTTTTATTATGTTGCAAATTAAAACCAAAGTTGGGCCTTGCTGGAAAAGCTTTAAGCAGTGCGACTTATCAAGGGGGGCCCGTAAACCCCAACTGTGTTAGGAACGCAAAATGAAGGAACATAACGCCGGTTTATCGGTTCTTAAGGCAGCATGAGTGGAACAAAATGCTGAGCAAAAGGCCAAGCCTTCCACCCAATGCCAAGTATATATGTGTTTTAATATATATAAGATATATTGTGATATTCCAACAACATCTTCCAACATGGAGCAATCTCAATCTTCACCTGCAACTAACAACACTATAAGAGGGGCTAAGCGAGCGGGTAACATAGCCAAACAACGGTTTGCTGGGAAGGTATCAAAGGTCAGAGGTTTCATGGCAACAAGGAGAGGCTGACAAATAGATGATGGGTAGCGCGACATATAGCGATAGCATCGAGACAACTAGCATGGCAATGATAGTAAAGGTATTCAAGGTGACGGTCATCTTGCCTGAGATCCCGCAAGGAAGAAGAACGAGTCCATGAAGTAGATGAAGAATAAGCCACGAAGACGAACCAAGTGTAGTCGAACGGATCCTCACGATCGCAATGGAATAAGGACTAACGAGAATGAGAACACAACATGGTAAACACACCGCTCAAGAACACGACAAGATGCTCAACCAAGTATGATGCAAGACAGTCTATATGATGCAAAAGATGGCAAGGGATGATGCATACAAGATCAACACCACCCAACAAGTTTAAAAGAGGCTGGAAACAACATATTACAATTCCGGTAAGTCCTCATATGCGAATTTCGAAATTGGTCCAGATCTGAAAAAACCTTAAGTTCAAGTTTTTAAATAGCAAGTGAACATGCACCATGATGTTCTACTCGAAATTCTAGTCGAGTTACATATAAAGTTTATTTAACTCGGAGCTACGGCCTAGAAGATATGAGCAAAACAAGACAAGCAAGGCAATTATGCAAGATGCATCCAAACAACAAGCAAACACAGTCCAATAATGTAAACAACATAATATTATGCATCTATATGCAAAAACACACAAGTTTCATATAGAGCACCCTCAAAACGGAGCAACGGTTCAACACATACACATGAAACAAGATATAACAACAAGGTGTCCAAAAACAGCAACATGGCACTTAGATGACATCCAAACAACACCATACAATAACATTTCATGGCAACAAAGGGCATGGCAAGCATGTACATGTGCATCACTACAAGCATGACCTCTGAGCTACTATCGAACACCACTAGAACATGTTCAAAACATCATTGCAAGATTGCAAAAGATAACAGTTTCACAGACTTAGTGAAAATAAACTAGACATGGCAGCAACAACGACAAGTAGGCTTGTTTGCAAGCTTGTGCAACTCATCTCAAAGCATATCATGGCAAGTGAATATAACCAACTACAAAAACACATGTTTATGAAGCTACTCATGGCAAGAACATGGACATAGGATGCATAGAATACTAGCTATTGACATGGCAAAACTGAACTTGCTGATAACAGGTTGACAAAAACATTTTATAGCAACTTGGGAGCAAGAATAAACAAGCTACATCAGGTTACAATGGCGAACAAGGACATGGATGGATGGAGCATAACATGGACAATAATACATGATCATTGGACATTACAAAACATGCATGGATTTGAGTAGGGCATCAAGCAAACATGTCATTGGATTATAACAGTTTTAGACTTAGCAGTTTTTAACAAGTGTAAGAAATCAGCCAACATCGAGTAGGTCAGTTTGTAAGCTTGTTTCAAACACCACAAGGCAAATCATGAAAAGTGGATTGCACCACAGCAAAGTTGGCATGATTGTGATTCTAAAACATATTGACATGGAGCTCAAACAAAAATCACACATAAAGATACAAAAATGACAAATCAGCATCTCATAACAAGTTTCAGCACTTGAAATCCACATGCACTTTTGCAAGAGAGATAAACATGGCAATATGGCACCTTATATGAATGCTACAGCAACCATCATGTAGAGCACTTCACAATGAACATTTTGACATATCATATACTCCATTTGGACCAACATGCAAAAAGATGTGACCTCTCAGACATGCTATCAAATTGTTGGCAGACAACAAGGACTTGACACTAACATCACATAGCAGTTTTGCAACAAAGATTAAGGCATCAAGATGAACAGTAACATGCATGCAAATGCAACTAACATGTAGAGCATATCACAAAGAACATCTTGATATATCACACACGCAAAACAGAGCCACATGCACAAACTTATAGCAGGTTAAAGATGCACACATATTATGATTTTTCTCAGACTTAGCCATTTTCACAGAAAACAGAGTGAGCACTAAATAATTGAAAAACGCACATGCGGTGTTTTGAAAGATTCTTACCATGGGCGAGGCCCAGGACGGAGAGGTGGCTGGGCTGGATGGAGATGGGCCGACGTGGGTGAGATGGGCCGTGGGCGACGTGGCCGGAGGATGCCCGAGCGGTCGAGGCGAGCCAGCGTTCGCCCTCCTCGCCGAGCGAGGATGAGGCGGCGGCTGCGGGACCATCCCTGCGACGGCGAATGTCCGGCGAGGCCGGGGGCACGGGGCATGAGTGGATCCGGCCGGGGAGGAGGCGGATCAGGTCTCCGAGCACCAGATCCGACCGGCGGCGGATGAACGGTGCGGCCACGGTGGCGGAACCGCGGTGAGGCTAGCGGGGACCGGAGGACGGCGGCGGCTCGGGATGCGGCGGAGATGACGTGGCGGGCTCTGATTGGTCGAAGTGACGTGGCTGGCTGGACATGCTCGGCGCGGATGGACATGTCCGGCGGCGCGAGAGGGAGAGGGGTTAGGGTTAGACAACGAATTTGGACGGGAATGGCTAATTCATAGATAGAGGTTGCTAGGAGAGTCGAAAAGAGATGTGGTTTTCGGCCATGTGATCACGATCCAACGACCGAGAGCATGGAGGGGATTAGGATGGGCTAGCGAGCTGTTGTGGAGGGGTGTTGGGCCAAAATACAAAGGGCTACTGACGGTTAACATGGTTAACCGTTGGGCTATCAAACGGACTCCGATTGCGTTGGAATTTGGCAGGTGGTCTACCTATACTATAATAACACCACATGTCAAGTTTCATCCCATTCTGAGAACGATTTTCGGCCACTCATAAAATAAAGTTTCGGAGGTGCCACGGGCGCGTGCGAGTGTGTCTGGGCTCAGAACGGACAACGGAAAGGACTGGGAGACCCGAACGGATGCAAGTTTTGAAACATGCTGATGCAATGCACATGATGACATGGCACAATGCAACACGCAAGCAGATGACATTGCAACGGCAGCGAATAACTGACTGACACCTGGCGCATCTGTCTCGGGTTGTCACAACACTCCCCTACTAAATAGAGATCTCGTCCCGAGATCTTAGGAACAAGACAGAAGAGAAAAAGGAGGAAGGTGAAACCAAAGAATCTTGAGGGGTTGAACAACTTGAAAGAATGAACACGACGGAGAAGAACATGATTGAGGAGCTCCGGCTCCGATAAGAATAAGGGTGGGCGGGTGGGAAAAAGAAAGAAAACTTCGGAAGGGGAAACAACATCGGTTTGAAAGAATCGAGCATTGAAGCAAAATACGACGCGGGTCAAAACGACTTGACGAGATATGCACCAGATGAAAAGAGCAGACATTGCAATGATTGGAAAACTAACTGCTTGATCCTAAAAAAAATTTGAAGGCAAAGAGGAGTAATTCAAAACACCTACGTCAAGATTCCTCACCAGAGCGACGAAGCGATAGAGGAGTAAAAAGAATTCCTACTCTCCGACATAACTAGACTCCAAAAAAAGTTTGCTTCAAGACTCGACAACAGCGAAACTACGATCAATCAAGGGGGCTCATATGGTCGGTCGAGGCTCTGATACCAACTTGTCACGCCCAAGATGCGATTCTATCTCGATCACTAGATAAAACTTGTGATTGAGAGACAACCGCATTTCAGGCGCTTAGCAAGATGGATATCATTACATCGTACAATTACATACATACATGGGGATACATACAAGTCATACAACATCACATGAATACAACATCATCATATACAAGACACCTGACTACGGATGCAAACATGAAAATCACGACGACATCCATGCTGCTATCCTAGGCTGCCGACCAGGAATCTAGCCCAAGACTGACAAAGAAGAAGAAGAAAGAACTCCAACACAAAGAACATCTCTCTCACGTCAAGTCATCGAAAACCAACACCTGAAATTGTTGTTGTAGTATCTATGAGCCACGAGGACTCAGCAATCCCATAACCATGGGTATCAAGACTAGCAAAGCTTAAAGGGTAAGGAGAGGTAAGGTGGTAAAGTTGCAGCAGCGGCTAAGCAAAAGTATGGTGGCTAACTTACGAGTACCAGAATAAGATGAGCCTCTACGCAACCGGTCGCAAACTAGTAATGATCGCTAAAGATCCTGAACTACCTAGGAGTCAAGCATAACCCCACCGTGTTCTCTTCTCGAAATGAAAAGAGACGGTCACGGTTACTCACGCGGTTCGTGTATTTTATTTCGGATCCTCTGTCAAGTATTCTACAACTGATCATTAACAAATTCCCATCTGCCACATAACCGCGGGCACGACTTTCGAAAGATCAAAACCCTGCAAGGGTGTCCCAACTTAGCCCATCACAAGCTCACGATCTGCGGAGTCGCAACTCCATGTTGGGAAGACCCGTGTATTCTCGGAATCCCGTGCTCAAGATATTTCGACAAAGGTAAAACTAATCCAGCAAGACCTCCCGGCGTGCCGACACCCAGATAGTAGTCGCGCGTATCTCGTCTCAGGCTACGACCGGAGGGAAAGCCTACGGGAGCCAAACCTTAAGTTTCCCCGTGGAGGCCCCGCAGTCTGCCCGTTTGGGACCAACACAATCAGCACTGACCCCCCCTGTAATGTAAAATTAAGAACCTGGGGACATGACCCCCTATGCAATTAATTATTTAAGTTTTTATTTTGTTGCAAATTAAAACCAAAGTTGGGCCTTGCTAGAAAAGCTTTAAGAAGTGTGAATTATCAAGAGGGGGCCCATAAACCCTAACACGGCTTTTTAGAAGTGCAAATTATCAAGGGGGTGGGGGCATAAACCCCAACCGTGTTAGGAACGCAAAATCAAGGAACATAACGCTGGTTTATCGGTTCTTAAGGCAGCATGAGTGGAACAAAATGCTGAGCAAAAGGCCAAGCCTTCCACCCAATGCCAAGTATATAGGTGTTATTATATATATAAGATATATTGGGATATTCCAACAACATCTTCCAACATGGAGCAATCTTCATTCTCACCTGCAACTAACAACGCTATAAGAGGGGCTAAGCGAGCGGGTAACATAGCCAAACAACGGTTTGCTGGGAAGGTGTCAAAGGTTAGAGGTTTCATGGCCACAAGGAGAGCCTGACAAATAGATGATGGGTAGCGCGACATATAATAATAGCATCGAGACAACTAGCGTGGAAATGACAGAAAGGTATCCAAGGTGACGGTCATCTTGCATGATATCCCGCGAGGAAGAAGAACGAGTCCATGAAGTAGACTAAGAAGAAGCCACGAAGACGAACCAAGTGTAGGCGAACGAATCCTCACGATCGCAACGGAATAAGCACTAACGAGAAGGAGCACACAACATGGTAAACACATCACTCAAGAACACGACAAGATGCTCAACCAAGTATGATGCAACACAAGTCTATATGATGCAAAACATGGCAAGGGATGATGCATACAATATCAACACCACCCGACAAGTTTAAAAGAGGCCGGAAACAACATATTACAATTCCGGAAAGTCCTCATATGCGAATTTCGAAATTGGTCCAGATCTGACTAAACCTTAAGTTTAAGTTTTTAGACAGCAAGTTAACATGCGCCATGATGATCTACTCGAAATTCTAGTCAAATTACATATAAAGTTTATTTAATTCGGAGCTACGGCCTAGAAGATATGAGCGAAACAAGACAAGCATGGCAACTATGTAAGATGCATCCAAACAACAACCAAACGCACTCCAATCATGTAAACAACATGATATTATGCATCTACATGCAAAAACACATAAGTTTCATATAGAGCACGCTCAAAACGGAGCAACGGTTCAACACATACACATGAAACAAGATATAACAACAAGCTGTCAAGAAACAGCAACATGGCACTTAGATGACATCCAAACAACATGATACAATAACATTTCATTGCAACAAAGGGCATGGCAAGCATGTACATGTCCATCACTACAAGCATGACCTCTGAGCTACTACCAAACACCACTAAAACATGCTCAAAACATCATTGCAAGATTGCGAAAGATAACAGTTTCACAGACTTAGTGAAAATAAACTAGACATGGCAGCAACAACCACAAGTAGGCATATTTGCAAGCTTCTGCAACTCATCTCAAAGCATATCATGTTAAGTGAATATAAGCAACAGCAAGAAAACATGTTTATGAAGCTACTCATGGCAAAAAGATGGACATAGGATGCATAGAACACTAGCTATTCACATGGCAAAACTGAACTTGCTGATAACAGGCTGACAGAAACATTTTATAGCAACTTGAGAGCAAGAATAAACAAGCTACATCAGGCTACAATGGCAAACAAGGACATGGATGGATAGAGCATAACATGGACAACAAGACATGATCATTGGACATTACAAAACATGCATGGATTAGAGTAGGGCATCAAGCAAACATGACATCAGGTTATAACAGTTCCAGACTTAGCAGTTTTTAACAAGTGTAAGAAATCAGCCAACAGCGAGTAGGTCACTTTGCAAGCTTGTTGCAAACACCACAAGGCATATCATGCAAAGTGGATTGCACATCAGAAAAGTTGGCATGATTTTTCTTCTAAAACATACTGACATGTAGCTCAAACAAAAATCACACATAAAGATACAAAAATGACAAATCAACATCTCATAACAAGTTTCAGCACTTGACAGCCACATGCACTTTTGCAACAGAGATAAACATGACAATATGGCACCTTACATGAATGCTACAGCAACCATCATGTAGTGCACTTCACAATGAACATTTTGACATATCATATACTCCATTTGGACAAACATGCACAAAGATATGTCCTCTCAAACATGCTAACAAATTGTTGGCACACAACAAGGACTTGACACTAACATCACATAGCAGTTTTGCAACGAATATTAAGGCATCAAGCTGAGCAGTAACATGCATGTTAATGCAACTAACATGTAGAGCATATCACAAAGAACATCTTGATATATCACACACGTAAAACGGAGCCACATGCACAAAGTTACAGAAGGTCAAAGATGCACACATATTATGAATTTTCTCAGACTTAGCGATTTTCAGAGAAAACAGAATGAGCGCTAAATAATTAAAAAACGCACAGGCGGGGTGTTGACAAATTCTACCATGGGCCAAGGCACAGGACGGAGAGGTGGCTGGGCCGGATGGAGAAGGGCTGACGCGGGGGGAGATGGGCCGTGGCCCACGCTGCCGGAGGAGGCCCGAGCGGTCGAGGCGAGCTAGCGGTCGTCCTCCTCCCCGAGCGAGGATGAGGCGGCGGCTGCTGGACCATCTCGGTGACGGCGGAGGTCCATCGAGGCCGGGGGCAGGCGGCATGAGTGGATCCGGCCGGGGAGGAGGCGGATCCGGTCTCCGAGCGCCAGATCCGGCCGGCAGCGGACGAACGATGCGGCGGCAGTGGCGGAACCGCGGCGGGGCGAGCGGGGACCGGAGGCCGGCGGCGGCTCGGGATGCGGCGGACCTGACATGGCGGGCTCTGATTGGTCGAAGCGACGTGGCCGGCTGGACATGTCCGGCGCGGATGGACATGTCCGGCGACGCGAGAGGGAGAGGGGTTAGGGTTAGACCGCGAAGTTGGACGGGGAGGGCTAATTTAGAGATAGAGGGAGCGAGGAGAGTCTATAAGAGGTGTGGTTTTCGGCCACGCGATCACAATGCAACGATCGAGAGCATGGAGGTGATTAGGATGGGCTAGCGAGCTGTTGTGGAGGGGCGCTCGGCCAAAATACAAAGTGCTACTAACGGTTAACACGGTTAACCATTGGGCTATCAAACGGACTTTGATTGTGATGAAATTTGGCAGGCTGTCTACCTATACTATAATAAGACCACACGTCAAGTTTCATCCCATTCCGAGAACGTTTTCGGCCACTCGTAAAAAAAAATTCGGCGGTGCCGCGGGCGCGTGCGAGTGTGTTTGGTCTCAGAATGGACAACGAAAAGGACTGGGAGACCCGAACGGATGCAAGTTTTGAGAACATGCTGATGTAATGCACATGATGACATGGCACAATGCAACACACAAGCAGATGACATGGCAACGGCAGCGAATAACTGACTGACACCTGGCGCATCGGTCTCGGGGTGTCACAACACTCCCCTACTAACAAGAGATCTCGTCCCGAGATCTTAGGAACGAGACGGAAGAGAAAAAGGAAGATGGTGAAACCAAAGAATCTTGAGGGGTTGAACAACTTGAAAGAATGAACATGACGGAGAAGAATATGATTGAGGAGCTCCGGCTCCAATAAGAATAAGGGTGGGCGGGTGGGAAAAAGAAAGACAACTTCGGAAGGGAAAACAACATCGGTTGGAAAGAACCGAGGATTGAAGCAAAAGATGAGGAGGATCAAAACGACTTGACGAGAGACGCACCAGATGAAAAGAGAAGACATCGCAACGATCGGAAAACTAACCGCGTGATCCTAAAAAAATTGAAGGGGGAAGAGGAGTAATTCAAAAGACCTACATCATAATTCCTCACCAGAGCGATGAAGGGACTGACGAGTAAAAAGAATTCCTACTCTCTGATATAACTAGACTCCAAAAAAAAAATTCCTTCAAGACTCGACAACGGCCAAACTACGATCAATCAAGTGGGCTACAATGGTCTGTCGAGGCTCTGATACCAACTTGTCATGCCCAAGATGCGATTCTATGTCGATCACTACATAAAACTTGTGATTGAGGCACAACCGCATTTCAGGCGCTTAGCAAGATGGATATCATTACATCGTACCATTACATACATACATGGGGATAAATACAAGTCATACAACATCACATGAATACAACATCATCATATACAAGACACTCGACTACGGATGCAAACATTAAAAGCACCACCACATCTATGCTGCTATCCTAGGCTGCCGACCAGGAACCTAACCCAAGACTGACGAAGAAGAAGAAGAAAGAACTCCAACACAAAGAACATCGCTCTCACATCAAGTCATCGAAAACCTGCACCTACAATTTTTGTTGTAGTATCTGTGAGCCACGAGGACTCAGCAATCCCATAACCATGGGTATCAAGACTAGAAAAGCAAAAATGGTAAGGAGAGGTAAGGTGGTGAGGTTGCAGCAGTGGCTAAGCAAAAGTATGGTGGCTTACTTACGAGTACAAGAATAATATGAGCCTCTACACAAACGGTCACAAACTAGTAATGATCGCTAAAGATCCTAAACTACCTACGAGTCAAGCATAACCCCACCGTGTTTTCTTCTCGAAATGAAAATAGACGGTCACAGTTACTCACGCGGTTCGTGTATTTTATTTCGGATCCTTTGTCAAGTTTTCTACAACCAGACATTAACAAATTCCCAGCTGCCACATAACCGCGGGCACGTCTTTCGTAAGATCAAAACCCTGGAAGGGTGTCCCAACTTAGCCCATCACAAGCTCACGATCTGCGGAGTCGCAACTCCATGTTGGGAAGACCCGAGTATTCTCGGAATCCCGTGCTCAAGATATTTCGACAAAGGTAAAACTAATCCAGCAAGACCTCCCGGCGTGTCGACACCCTGCTAGTAACCGCGCGTATCTCGTCTCAGGCCACGACCGGAGGGAAGCCTACGGGAGCCAAACCTTGAGTTTCCCCGTGGTGGCCCCACAGTCTGCCCATTTGGGACCAACACCGTCAGCACTGGCCCCCCCTATAATGTAGAATTATGAACCCGGGGACCTGACCCCCTATGCAATTAATTAATTAAGTTTTTATTATGTTGCAAATTAAAACCAAAGTTGGGCAGTGCAAATTATCAAGGGGGGCCCGTAAACCCCAACCATGTTAGGACCGCAAAATCAAGGAACATAACGCCGGTTTATCGTTTCTTAAGGCGGCATGAGTGGAACAAAATGCTGAGTAAAAGGCCAAGACTTCCACCCAATGCCAAGTATATAGGTGTTGTAATATATATAAGATATATTGTGATATTCCAACCACAGCTTCCAACATGGAGCAATCTTCATCTTCACCTCCAACTAACAATGCTATAAGAGGGGCTAGGCGAGCGGGTAACATAGACAAACAACGGTTTGCTGGGAAGGTGTCAAAGGTTAGAGGTTTCATGGCAACAAGGAGAGGCTGACAAATAGATGATGGGTAGCGCGACATATAACGATAGCATCGAGACAACTAGCATGGCAATGATAGTAAAGGTATCGAAGGTGACGGTCATCTTGCCTGAGATCCCGCAAGGAAGAAGAACGAGTCGATGAAGTAGACGAAGAATAAGCCACGAAGACGAACCAAGTGTAGTCAAACGAATCCTCACGATCGCAACGGAATAAGCACTAACGAAAAAGAGCACACTACAAGGTAAACACACCACTCAAGAACACAACAAGATGCTCAACCAAGTATGATGCAAGACAAGTCTATATGATGCAAAACATGGCAAGGGATGATGCATACTAGATCAACACCACCCAACAAGTTTAAAAGAGGCCGGAAACAACATATTACAATTCCGGTAAGTCCTCATATGCGAATTTCGAAATTGGTCCAGATCTGAAAGAACCTTAAGTTTAAGTTTAAAAAAAACAAGTTAACATGCACCATGATGATCTACTGGAAATTCTAGTTAAGTTACATATAAATTTATTTAATTCGGAGCTACGGCCTAGAAGATATTGTAAAACAAGACAAGCATGGCAATTATGCAAGATGCATCCAAACAACAAGCAAATGCACTCCAATCATGTAAACAACATGATATTATGCATCTACATGCAAAAACACACAAGTTTCATATAGAGCACTCTCAAAGTGGAGCAACGGTTCAACACATACACATGAAACGAGATATAACAACAAGCTATCAAGAAACAGCAACATGGCACTTAGATGACATCCAAACAACATGATACAATAACATTTCATTGCAACAAAGGGCATGGCAAGCATGCACATGTCCATCACTACAAGAATGACCTCTGAGCTACTACCAAACACCACTTCAACATGCTCAAAACATCATTGCAAGATTGCAAAAGATAACAGTTTCATAGACTTAGTGAAAATAAACTAGACATGGTAGCAACAACGACAAGTAGGCATGTTTGCAAGCTTGTGCAACTCATCTCAAAGCATATCATGGCAAGTGAATATAACCAACAGCAAGAAAACATGTTTATGAAGCTACTCATGGCAAGAACATGGACATAGGATGCATAGAACACTAGCTATTCACATGGAAAAACTGAACTTGCTGATAACAGGCTGACAGAAACATTTTATAGCAACTTGAGAGCAAGAATAAACAAGCTACATCAGGCTACAATGGCAAACAGGGACATGGATGGATGGAGCATAACATGGCCAACAATAAATGATCATTGGACATTATAAAACATGCATGGATTTGAGTAGGGCATCAAGCAAACATGTCATCAGGTTATAACAGTTTCAGACTTAGTAGTTTTTAACAAGTGTAAGAAATCAGCCAACAACGAGTAGGTCACTTTGTAAGCTTGTTTCAAACACCACAAGGCATATCATGAAAAGTGGATTGCACCACAGCAAAGTTGGCATGATTGTGCTTCTAAAACATATTGACATGTAGCTCAAGCAAAAATCAGACATAAAGATACAAAAATGACAAATCAGCATCTCATAACAAGTTTCAGCATTTGACAACCACATGCACTTTTGCAACAGAGATAAACATGGCAATATGGCACCTTACATGAATGCTACATCAGCCATCATGTAGAGCACTTCACAATGAAAATTTTGACATATCATATACTCCATTTGGACCAACATGCACAAAGATGTGACCTCTCAAACATGCTAACAAATTGTTGGCAGACAACAAGGACTTCACACTAACATCACATAGCAGTTTTGCAATGAAGATGAACAGTAACATGCATGCAAATGCAACTGACATGTAGAGCATATCACAAAGAACATCTTGATATATCACACACGCAAAACGAAGCCACATGCACAAAGTTACAGCAGGTCAAAGATGCACATATTATGAATTTTCTCAGACTTGGCCAATTTCACAGAAAACAGAGTGAGCGCTAAATAATTAAAAAAGGCACGGGCGGGGTTTTGACAGATTCTTACCATGGGTCGAGGCCCTGGACGGAGAGGTGGCTGGGCCGGATGGAGATGGGCCGTGGCCCACGCTGCCGGAGGAGGCCCGAGCGGTCGAGGCGAGCCAGCAGTCGTCCTCCTCCCCGAGTGAGGACAAGGCGGCGGCTGCTTGACCATCTCGGCGATGGAGGAGGTCCGGCGAGGCCGGGGGCAGGCGACATGAGTTGATCCGGCCGGGTAGGAGGCGAATCCGGCCTCCGAGCACCAGATCCGGCCAGCGGCGGACGAACGCTGCCAGCGGCAATGGCGGAACCGCGGCGAGGCGAGCGGGGACCGGAGGCCAGCGGCGGCTCGGGAAGCGGAGGATCCGGCGTGGCGGGCTCTGATTGGTCGAAGCGACGTGGCCGACTGGACAGGTCCGGCGCGGATGGACATGTCCGGCGGCGCGAGAGGCAGATGGGTCAGGGTTAGACCGCGAATTTGGACAGGGAGGGCTAATTTATAGATAGTGGGAGCTAGGAGAGTCCAAAAGAGGTGTGGTTTTTGGCCACGCGATCACGATGCAACGACCGAGAGCATGGAGGAGATTAGGATGGGCTAGCGGGCTGTTGTGGAGGGGTGCTGGGCGAAAATACAAAAGCTACTGACGGTTAACACGGTTAACCGTTGGGCTATAAAACGGACTCCGATTACGATGAATTTGGTAGGCGGTCTACCTATACTATAATAAGACCACACGTCAAGTTTCATCCCATTCCGAGAACATTTTTCCGCCACTCATAAAATAAAGTTCCGGAGGTGCCGCGGGCGCGTGCAAGTGTGTCTGGGCTCAGAATGGACAACATAAAGGACTAGGAGACCCGAACTGATGCAAGTTTTGAAAACATGCTGATGCAATGCACATGATGACATGGCACAATGCAACACGCAAGGTGATGACATGGCAACGACAGCGAATAACTGATTGACACCTGGTGCATCGGTCTCGGGGTGTCACATAGCTCTAGTGCATCCATTGCATGGCAATCCCTACTCACTCACATTGATATCTATTGATGGGCATCTCCATAGCCCATTGATACACCTAGTTGATGTGAGACCATCTTCCTCTTTTTTCTTCTCTACAACCACCACTCTTTTCCACATGGTGCTATATCCATGGCTCACGCTCATGTATTGCGTGAAAGTTGAAAGGTTTGAAAAAATTGAAGTGTGAAACAATTGCTTGTCTGAAACCGGGGTTGTGCATGATTTAAATATTTTGTGTGATGAAGAGGGAGCATAGCTAGACTATATGATTTTTGAGGGATAACTTTCTTTGGCCATGTTATTTGGAGAAGACATGATTGCTTTGTTAGTATGCTTGAAGTATTATTATTCTTATGTCAATATAGAATTTTGTCTTGAATCTTTCGGATCTGAACATTCATGCCACAATAAAGAGAATTACACTGAGAATTATGTTGGTTAGCATTCCACATCAAAAAATCTGTTTTTATCCTTTACCTACTCGAGGACGAGCAGTAATTAAGGTTGGGGATGCTTGATGCGTCTACAACGTGTCAATAATTTTTTATTGTTCCATGCTATTATATATTCTGTTTTGGATGTTTAATGGGCTTTATTATACAATTTTATACTATTTTTGGGACTAACCTACTAACCCAAGGCCCAGTGCAAATTGTTGTTTTTGCCTATTTCGGTGTTTTGCAGAAAAGGAATATCAAACGGAGTCCAAACGGAATGAAACCTTCGGGGGGTGGTATTTTTGGAATCGTATCTACCTAGAAGACCTGGAGTACATGCGAGGGAACGGGAGAGGCGGCCACGAGGGGGCAGGGCGCGTCCAGGGGGTTAGGCGCGCCCCCCACCCTCGTGGGCCCCCTCTGGCTCCCCTGATGCCCTTCTTCCTCCTATATATATCCACCTACCCTGAAAACATTGAGGCAACAGAAAAAACCTAATTCCACCGCCGCAACCTTCTGTTCCCGTGAGATCCCATCTTGGGGCCTGTTCCGGAGCTCCGCCGGAGGGGGGATTAATCACGGAGTGCTTCTACATCAACACCATAGCCTCACCGATGAGTTGTGAGTAGTTTACCACATACCTTCAGGTCCATAGTTATTATCTAGATGGCTTCTTCTCTCTCTTTGGATCTCAATACAAAGTTCTCCTCGATCTTCGAGGAGATCTATTTGATGTATTGTTTTTGTGGTATGTTTGTCGAGATCCGATGAATTGTGGGTTTATGATCAAGATTTTCTATGAAGAATATTTGATTCTTCTTTGAAATCTTTTATGTATGATTATAATATCCTTGCAAGTCTCTTCGAATTATTGGTTTGGTTTAGCCTACTAGATCTATAGTTCTTGCAATGGGAGAAGTGCTTGGCTTTGGGTTCAATCTTGCGGTGTGCTTTCCCAGTGACAGTAGGGGCAGCAAGGCACGTATTGTATTGTTGCCATCAAGGATAAAAAGATGGGGTTTATATCATATTGCTTGAGTTCATCCCTCTACATCATGTCATCTTGCTTAAGACGTTACTCTGTTCTTTTGAACTTAATACTATAGATGCATGATGGATAGCGGTCGATGTGTGGAGTAATAGTAGTAGATGCAGAATCGTTTCGGTCTACTTGTTACAGACGTGATGCCTATATATAATGATCATGCCTAGATATTCTCATAACTATGCAATTTTCTATCAATTGCTCGACAGTAATTTGTTCACCCACCATAGAATTCCGCTATCACGAGAGAAGCCACTAGTGAAACTATGGCCCCTGGGTCTATCTTTATAATATTACTTTCCCGTCAACTGGCAAATTTTTGTTGCCGTTGCTTATTTACTTTCTTTACTTTCTGTTCTTATACCAAAAATACCAAAAATATTATCCTATCTTATCTATCAGA
The DNA here is from genome assembly GCA_902687465.1 of Secale cereale. Classification (NCBI taxonomy): domain Eukaryota; kingdom Viridiplantae; phylum Streptophyta; class Magnoliopsida; order Poales; family Poaceae; genus Secale; species Secale cereale. The sequence goes on from LR738711.1 coordinate 357,041,427, forward strand.
TCTCACTTTTGTAAGTGACCGTGAAGGGATTGACAACCCCTTATCATGTTGGCTACGAAATTCTTATTTGTTTGTGCAGGTGCGAGGGACTCGCGCGTAGTCTCCTACTGGATTGATACCTTGGTTCTCAAAAACTAAGGGAAATACGTATGCTACTGTGCTGCATCACCCTTTCCTCTTCGAGGGAATACAACGCAAGCTCGAGAAGGAGCAGCGACGTGGAAGGGAAAGCAACACGGGCGCCGGAGAAGGAGATACCCCGGAGAATGCAGAAGACCTCGGTGACCCTGCCATCGTGCACCAGCCTGGCAGCTTAGAATGGCAGGAGGACCAATATAATCCAGAGGACCCCAGTGATTCCAAAGATAGTAACTACATGCCTATCTCTGAGGAAGAGATAAGCCTTGGACCTGAAGACTTCATCGTCCCAGAAGATCCACTAGAACATGAGCTATTCAAGTGACAGCTCATAGCCACCGCACGAAGCTTGAAGAAGCAACAATAATAGATAAAATCTGAACAAGACGCCCTTAATGACAGATGGACGTAAGTAGCAGCCGAAGAAGGGTACAACTATGAGCAGCAAAGAAGGAGCTACTCCAAGTGCAAATTGTTGCTGCAATTCGATGAAGAGGTCTTCGAGCCCGCACCTCCCAGACGAACCCAAGGCAACCAGCCCGATCGCCCCCGTCAAGGACGGGACAGACCGGCCGGCGAAGCTGAATACCCATCCACCCCTCCTCATCGTTAAGGCACGGAGGTGGCATAGCCGGAATACCAATATGATCTTCGACACGACCTAGCTATCAGAGTCGGTCAGTCAAGATCCTTCTATGGATCAAGAGACTATCCTCCCAATAGAAGAGATGGATACCATGCATGTCTTGACCAAAACAATAGAATTCGGGATCAACACAGCGCCGGGATGGAATCTGAGGTTCGACGCAACGCAGACCAAATAAGGGGTGCCGCCCATCCAATATGCTTCACCGATGAGGTGATGCAGCACCAATTCCCAGAAGGGTTTAAACCCGTGAACATCAAGTCATGCGATGGAACCACAGATCCTGCCGTATGGATCAAGGATTTTCTTCCCTGCATTCATATGGCACGAGGAGATGACCCCCATGCCATCAAATATCTAGGACTAAAGCTCAAGGGACTAGCCCGACATTGGTTGAACAGACTCCCCGAAGACTCCATAGGGAGCAGGAAAAAGCTCGAGGATGCCTTTCGAGCCAACTTTCAAGGCACCTATGTCGGGCCTTCGGACATTGATGACCTTAGCTATATGGTCCAACAACCCAAGGAATCATCCCGACAATTTTGGAATTGGTTCTTAACTAAAAAGAATCAGATAGTCGATTTCCAGAATGCGAGCACAATATCTGGGACAAATGGATGGCAAGCCAGCTCGTCCAGGATAAGCCAAAGACGGTGGCGGCTCTTATCTCTCTTATGATATGCTTTTGTGCGGGCCAAGATAGCTCATTGGCTTGCATAAGCACTAATAAGAAGACCCTTGAACTTTCGAAGCCCGGGACGGCAACGGAAAGCCACGACACAATAAAAATAAGCGCCGACAAAGTGGCGCCGAAGCTCACAACATGGCAATAAATGCCGGATTCAGTAATTCCGCGTCAGGGCTGCGAAAGAAGCCATCTAAAGGGAACCATGATGGACTCACTAAGTTGGATGTTATCTTGGATAGGACGTGCCAGTCACATGGCATAGCAGACAAGCCCGCCAACCACACCAACCATAATTGTTGGGTAATTAAGAAGGCTGGCAAAGCTATAGCCGAAGACGCGAGCAAAAGCCCCCGTAGTGAGGAGGACGAGGAACCTTGCAGGCCGAACATTAGAGGCTAGAAACAATTCCCTCCTGATGTTAAAACAATGAACATGATCTATGCCAGTCATATACCTAAGAAGGAGAGGAAACATGCACTTCGGGACATCAAAGCCATAGAGCTTGTTGCCCCAAAATTTAATCCATGGTCGGCATGTCCGATCACTTTCGATTGCAAGGACCACCTGACCTATATCCATCATGGAGGATCAGCGGCCTTGGTCCTCGACGAAATTATTGATGGCTACCAGCTCACTAGAATCCTAATGGACAGAGGCAACAACCTTAACCTGATCCATGAAGATATAGACCAGAAAATGGGGATTGACCCATCAAGGATCAAGCCTAGCAACACAACCTTCAAGGGGCTCATCCCCGACATCGAAGCCCTCTGTTTGTGCACTCTCACTTTGGAAGTAGTATTCGGCTCTCCAGATAACTTCGGGAGCGAAGACTTGATCTTCGATATCGCCCCCTTCCGCAGCGGCTATCACGCCCTCCTAGGCCGAATGGCATTTGCTCATTTCAACACTGTTCCACACTATGCCTACCTCAAATTGAAAATGCCGAGACGAAGAGGCATCATCCCAATCAATGGCAACACATAATGCCCTTTTCGACCGAGGTACACACCGCAGCCTTAGCGACCGAATACGAAGGGCCAAAGTGCCAGCTCACTATCAAGGTGTGAGATGCACACGAGAGCGCAAGGGACCTATCCCCAGTCAACGGGCCTCCCTACATTCGATAGCAGCATAATATGTACCCCAATATCACGACTTCACAATATGTACCCCTATGCGCCCCCATGGACAGCCCACCATAGCAGCATAATATGTACCCCAATATCACGACTTCACACTCAAAATATAATGGGCATCTATCTGGCGTAACCACCAAGAGTTCGGTTTGACCGCACCATGACTTAATGCGCCCCTGGACAATGAACATCTACCATCTAGGACCTATCCGACATTAAGCCCCACCAATGCAGTAACATATTGAAGTCTCCTTTTCAAGGACACGTCATTGGACAAGCAGCCCATGAAGTTTCTCCCTCCAATAGAAGGAGAAACACACATCAAGGCCCTACGTAGACCTTTCATCTGTAAATTTTCCTTCATCTTTTTAAAGAATGTACCCCCCCCCCATGATGATTTGTTCGGCGGTTTGAATTGTACGACTAAACTTCATGAGCCTATGGAAAATAAAAGCAAGCCTTTTCAGGTCCTTATAAAGTTGTTCATACTGTGCTTTTTTTTCTTCCCCCTGCTCTTCGACCTTGTCGTAAACCCGTATGGCATATATCTACCCTCTCATGAAAACCGGCTGATCGACCGGGGGCTCGACCATAATGCTCGCCCCGGATGATAAGTCTAGCACCCCATTTTCAAATGTGTCTGGCATCTCGGATATTGCACTATATGCATCAGTTCTGAATTATGTCTTGGGTCAATAGTTTGGTTGCCCCGCTCCTGTGCTTACCTTCTTACGTTCTGCGTGTTGGCGTCCTGGGAACCAGGGTACCCAGACTTGCCTGTCTGCGAGACACGACGCGCTCCTACAACGGCCTAGTACGACCCAGCTGATCGACCAGCTGCTCAAGACCCTCGCGAGGAAACGACAGCAAGAACCCCTCAGGAGCGGCCTCGGCTAGGTTGCTCCGTAGGGGCGGAGAATCCAAGGCCAAGCCTGCCTCAGGAGGAGGCAGTGACGCGAGCTGTGACGCACCACGCCAGCGGGTGCCGGCGCGTCCCAGCGGCGTAGTTGCCATTTTGGTGCAAAGGAGATAGCGCAGGCGCAGGTTCCTGAGGGGCGGGACAAAGGTTTCCCCTTTGGTGCAAAAAGGCCAAAGACTGCAAGGACGACAAGGAGGATGTCACCACCGAGCCCACCACCGCGCCACCGCCTGATCCCTTTGCAGGCGAAGACCGCTTTTGTCAGGATAGGAACGTCCTTGTGTTCCCGCTCAAAATGGCCGTTGTGGGATCCCTTCCCGCCTAAACATTTCGGGGGAAGAGGACCCTGGCTGCCTATATAAGTAGATAGGGTCTCCACTATGGAGGCATTCTGATCGGATCCAGAGGGACTCCACCTTCACACCTAGGAGCAAGAACTCTTGCCTCCCGACCCTGTTGAGCTCTCCTCCTGAGCTCAGGAACCACTGTACTTGTCATACTCAAGCCCCCCCTGAGGCTAATCCACCAAAGCAGGACGTAGGGTTTTACACCGCAAGGTGGCCTGAACCTGGGTAAATTCGTGTGTGCTTTACTTTTTGCTTGCTTGAATCTCTTCATTGGACGAGGGCGAGGCGCTAGGTAGACGTGAGTGGGAGAGATCTTCGTTCACGCCCTTGTGTTCGAACTTCTTGGGTTTGCACAGCCCGTAATCCGACATTTGGCGCGCCAGGTAGGGGGTGTGTCGAAATCTCGCCTCTCTGACGACCTCGTCCCGCTCTTGTTCCTCGACCTCGCTTTGCCACCATGGTGGACACACGCCGAGCGCGCGCCGCCCGCCGCGCTGCCAACGTTGCTTAGACGGCGCCCGCGGGCAACCGTGCACCGCTCCGCCCCAACTCGATGGTTGCCAACGCCGCCACCGACCCGGCCGTCGACGAGCAGCAGGACTCGTCGCTGTCGCTGTCAGTGCGGCGCGATGGTCGCACGGGGATGTCATCACCCTCGCCGGCCGTGGCGTCATCCTCGCTGATCCGCAAAGGGCCGTTCTACCAGCAGCCCGCGCTACTGATGGCGTGGGAGCTCCTGCGCTACCGCCCGGCGGATGACCTCTACGACGAATGGCTCCACCGGATCACCGAGCTCGTCAAAGCCACCGAGGAGGTACCTGCACCAACTAACTCCTCCCGTCCTCCATCGCTCATGGCGGGGAACGAGGGACACGGTGTCCAGGCTCCACCTGCATTGTACGGTGTCGGCCAGGGGCTCAGACGCGAGGCTCCGTGGCGCGAGCAGCCCCGCAGGGCCCCTGCGCACGACGTGGAGAGCTGCCAGGTGATTCCGCATCCCCAGGTAGAAGCTCACGGGCCCCCCGCCCCGCAACATCAGAACCGCGCACCACAGGAGGTAGTGGCTCCTGTGCCCCAGGATCCAGCACCGCAGGCGCAGGGGGTGCCTGCAATCATGAGCGTGGCTGGATGTCATGTCCTAGCTCCAGAGCTACGACGCCTTGTCAGTCCCGGCAAGTTCAAGACGGATATGCCTCCGCGCTACAATGGCACCGCCGACCCCGCAGAGTTCCTCCAGCTCTACGAGCTGAGCATCGAGGCGTCCAATGGCACCGAGCAGGTCATGGTGAACTGGTTCCCCATGGCCCACAAGGACGGCGCCCACTCCTGGCTCTTAAACCTCCCCGTGGGATCCATCTCCTCCTGGGGGGAGCTTCGTGAGCGTTTCGTCGCCAACTTCCAGGTTACCCGCGACCGAGCCCCGGCGGCCGCGAATTTGCGCCGCGTGAAGCAGCAACCAGGGGAGACCCTAGAGAAGTACATCCAGCGTTTCAACACCGTGCTCCTTCGGATCCCCAGGGTCTTCGACGGGGCCATCATCTCGGCGTTCTCCGACGGTGTCCGTGATGTCAGGATGAAGGAGGAGCTCGCCATCCACGAGGACCTGTGCACGGCCCTCGAGATGTTCAACCTCGCAGCGAAGTGTGCCAGGACAGAGGAAGGACGCCTCTCTCTCCTGGAGCTGCCCGAAGCGAAGGTTGATGGAAAAAAGGCCAAGGACAAGGAAGCGAAGCGCAAGGGACCCACTATGCTGGCTGCGGAGCCAGAAGTAAAGCGTGGCTGCGGCTACAACGACCCCCCAGAGACAACCGTCCGCACTGCGTCTTCCACGATGTTCACAGCCAAAACACTTACGACTGCCAACAGCTCAGGGCGATGCGCGGCGGGCGCGGCGGGCAGCGCCCTGAGCGCGACAACCGCGGCTACGGCCGGCGAACGGGGCCGTGGTGGAGGACGCTAGGACGGCAGGAACTCGGGCCAAGGATGGCGTGACCAACCTTGTGAATATCACTGGTAGGAGTAGCCTCGTGACGCCCCCAACCGCGACCAGCCTCGTGAGGGTCGCCCTCAGGGCAACGCAGGCCTGCCTTCGCTGCCACCACCGCCAAGAAGGAACGACGATGACCGCCAGGAGGATGAAGCAGGGGGTTTTCAGGAGCCACTAGCGGTTGCATGCTTCTTTGGAGGAGCCCATGCTCCGGCTTCCCACCGCATCTTCAAGCAGTTCACTCGCGAGGTGAACGCGGTGCTTCCCAGGCCTGACGTCGCGGGCAACCTCAGGTGGGCCAAGCAGGTCATCGCATTTGACCCCAAGGACCAGCTCAACTGCACCGCAGCCCCAGGTGCTCTCCCGATGCTCTGCACTCGGACCATCAGCAACGTCCTCGTGACCAAGACCCTCATCGACGGCGGAGCGGGGCTCAACGGCTTCTCCGTCCTGACCTTCGAGACGCTCCAGGTCCCCTATGATCAGCTCCACCCAACCAAGCCATTCTACGGAGTCACAGATGGTTCCACACTGCCAATGGGGCAGGTCCGCCTCCCCGTCACCTTCGGTGATCGCGACAACTATCACACCGAGCTCATCGACTTCGATGTCGCCAACATTCACCTCAACGCCATCCCAGGGTATCTGTCCCTCGCCAAGTTCATGGCGGCGACCGATCATGACTACAACGTCCTCAAGATGCCCGGGAGTGGCGTCGTCATCACAATCGCCTTCGACGAGAAGGAAGCAGTGCGTTCTCTGGAGCGCGCCTACCAGACCGCGGCGGTCGAAAACTCCGACGAATGTGGAGCCGTCTTCGCCCTGCATACCGCCCGCAAGAAGAAGAAGAACCTGCTCGCCAACGGACCTCAGGACACGGAGGCTCCTTACAGCCCCGTCTCCGGACCCGCGCCTGCCGACCAGGAGACCTCCACTCTCGCATAGGGAGGCGCACTCGACGCCCCTCTCAAGATGGGCTCGAGGGCTCTCCTCTGGAGGGCCTCTAGTCTAACAAGCGTCACGAGTGAGGTGTTCGGGCACCACCTGCAGGCGTGTCTCGACGAGCGTTTTTGTGAGCCCAGCATGAGCCATACAGCGCCGGGGGCTCAAGACTTCATCGACTAGGTTACCGAGGAACATCAGTACGCAAGGCTCATACACAGTGGGAGCAACCGCACGGTGCCAAGCTCACCTACCCACAACCCAAGCAACCACTTCCGGGTCTGCATCGACGTCGCAGGCCTCAACCGAGCCGCTTCTTTGGAGCCTTTCTGGCCGACGGTAGTCGGCTGGAGGAGGACTCTCCCCTGCAGCTACATTCACACGCTCTTTGGCTTCCGCAACGCAGCTGCCACGTTCCAGTACCTCACGCAGCAGGCTTTGGGGGCTCGGGAGGCTCAGCGGCAAGCGGTCCAGACGGAGCAGGAGCCGGACCCCTGTGACCACTGAGGGCCTCCGGAGCCCCTGGGCCTCAGGAGCCCGACGATCCTCAGGGGCGACCCGCACCACTCGCGTCTTCAGCTACACCAACTCTTCTTCTACAAGTGTCAGGTGATGTCTCATGTATTCAATCGAGGGTGCCCCCCGGGCTGCATCATCCTCGAGTTGCTGGGTGCTCACTGATACGTCTCCCACGTATCTATAATTTTTTATTGTTCCATGCTATTATTTATGAAGTCTTGGATGTTTAAGGGCTTTATCATTCACTTTTATATCATTTTTGGGACTAACCTACTAACCCAAAGGCCCAGTCCAGATTGCTGTTTTTTCCCTATTTCTGGGTTTTGCAGAAAAAGAATATCAAATGGAGTCCAAACGGAATGAAACCTTCACGAGAGATATTTTTGGAGAAAATCACGCCAGAGGAAATTGAGAACTACGTCAGGGGATCATTGAGTGGCTCTCGAGGGTGGAGGCGCTCCCCCCTTCCCAGGGCGTGCCCCCATGCCTCGAGGCCCACACGAGCATCCCTCGGTGCCATCCTTCTTCCTATATAAGTCCACGTACCCCAGAAACTCCGAACACAGAGAGAAAACCCTAATTCAACCGCCGTACCTTCCGTTCCCGTGGAGATCCCATCTTGGAGCCTGTTCCGGAGCTCCACCAGAGGGGGATCCATCACGGAGACCTTCATCATCATCATCATCACCCTCGCCATGAGTTGTGAGGAGTTTACCACAGACCTTCAGGTCCACAGCTAGTATTTAGATGGCTTCTTCTCTCTCTCTAGATCTCAATAGAAAGTTCTCCTCGGTCTTCGAGGAGATCTATTCGATGTAATCTCTTTTTGCGGTGTGTTTGTCGAGATCCGATGAATTCTGATTTTATGATCAAGGTTATCTATGAAAGATATTTGGTTCTTCTCTGGACTTTTTATGTGTGCTCATAATATCCTTGCAAGTCTCTTCGAATTATTGGTTTGGTTTGTCCTACTAGATCTATAATTCTTGCAATGGGAGAAGTGCTTGGCTTTGGGTTCAATCTTGCGGTGTCCTTTCCCAGTGATAGTAGGGGAAGCAAGGCACGTATTGTATTTTTGCCATCGAGGATAAAATGATGGGGTTTATATCATATTGCTTGAGTTTAGACCCTCTACATCATGTCATCTTGCTTAAGGCGTTACTCTGTTCATATGAACTCAATACACTGGGTGCATGCTGGATAGCGGTCGATGTGTGGAGTAATAGTAGTAGTTGCAGGTAGGAGTCAGTCTACTTGTCTCGGACGTGATGCCTATATATAATGATCATGCCTAGATAGTCTCATAATTATTCGCTTTTCTATCAATTGCTCGACAGTAATTTGTTCACCCATCGTAGAATATCGCTATCATGAGAGAGGCCACTAGAGAAAACTATGGACCCCGGGTCTATTCTCAACATATCAATCTACATCTACTTTACTTTTACCGCTTTTATTTGCTGTTTTATTAAACTAAATATACAAAAAATATGAACTATCATCTCTATCAGATCTCACTTTCGTAAGTGACCGTAAAGGGATTGACAACCCCTTATCGCATTGGCTGCGAAGTTCTTATTTGTTTGTGCAGGTGCGAGGGACTCGCGCGTGGTCTCCTACTGGATTGATACCTTGATTCTAAAAAATTGAGGGAAATACTTACGCTACTGTGCTGCATCTCCGTTTCCTCTTCGAGGGAATACAATGCAAGCTCGAGAAGTAGGGAATATGAGATGAGCGTAGGGAATATGAGATGAGCTTCCGCGACATATCATACCACTATGGTTATTCCTAGATCTATCTTGTATCGTGCCTAGCTAGGGGCGTAAAACGATAGCGCTTGATGGGAGGCAACCCAATTTTATGTTTTTTTTGTTTTTGTTGCTGTTAGGTAATAAATATTGCATCTAACCTCTGATTAGATGTGGTTTCACGTTTTCTTTAGTGTTTGTGCCAAGTAGAACCTTTGGGAAGACTTGTGTGAAGTTTATATGATCTTGCTGTGAAAAACAGAACCGTTAGCTCTCGCTAAGGTAGTCGTGGGATTTTACTGGAGCATGGTTTTTAGTTGATTCGTTTTGTAGATAATTGGTATACAAATTTCGCAAATTTACCAATTTATTTTGAATTTATGGAGTTCCAGAAGTAGGCGAACCCTGCAGATTACTACAGACTGTTTTGTTTTTGATAGATTCTGTTTTTCGTGTATTGTTTGCTTATTCTGATGCTTCTATGAGTAGTATTGGAGGATATGAACCATAGAGAAGTTAGAGTACAGTAGGTTCAACACCAATATAAACAAACAATGAATTCATTTCTGTACCTTTGAGTAGTAGTTTGCTTTCTTATACTAGCGAAGCTCACGAGAATTTTTGTCTAAGTTTTGTGTTGTGAAGTTTTCAAGTTTTGAGTATTGCTTTGATGGACTATTGAACAAGGAGTAGCAAAGGCCTAAGATTGGGGATGCCCATGGCACCCAAAGTTATTTCAAGATAATCAAAAGCCTAAGCTTGGGGATGCCCCGAGAAGGCATCCCCTCTTTCGTCTTCATCCATCGGTAACTATACTTGGAGCTATATTTTTATTCGCAACATGATATGTGTTTTGCTTGGAGCGTCTTGTATAATTTGAGTCTTTGCCTTTTAGTTTTCCACAATCATCCTTTCTGGACACACCTATTTGAGAGAGTTAAATATGACCTAGAAATTGTTAGAACACTCTATGTGCATCACATATATCTTTTGAGTTGAATAGTTTTTGCTCTAGTGCTTCACTTATATCTTTTAGAGCACGGTGGTGGTAATATTTTGTAGAAATTGTCGAACTCTCATGCTTAACTTATATCTATTTGAGAGTCTATTAAAACAGCATGGTAATGTGTTTAGGCTAAAGAAACTAGTCTTCACATGATAAACGTCCAATGTCAATGTAGTAAAAAAAATTCACACCAAGTGCATTGAATAGAATGAGATGTTGGATGCTTGATAATTGTTTTGAGATATGAGAATAGTGATATTACAGTCATGCTAGTGGAGTTATTATGAAATTGAGAAATACTTGTGCTAAGGTTAGTGATTCCCGTATCATGCGCGTATGGTGAACCGCTATGTGACGAAGTTAGAGCATGAGGTATTTGTAGAGTGCTAACCTTTGTGTGGAGGTCGGGGGTGCGCGATGGTTAACTCCGACTAACCTCCCCCTAGGAGCATGCGTTGATTGCTTTGTTTTGATGACCCGTAGATTTTTGCAATAAATATATGAGTTCTTATGACTAATGTTGTGTCCATGGATTATACACACTCTCACCATTCCACCTTTGCTAGCCTCTCTTGTACCGCGCAACTTACGCCGGTGCCATAAACCCACTATATATCCTTCCTCAAGACAGCCACCAAATTGTTCCTCAAAACAGCCACCATACCTACCTATCATGGCATTTCCATAGCCATTCTGAGATATATTTCCATGCAACTTTCCACCGTTCCGTTCATGTGACACGCATCATATTGTCATATTTCCATGCATGATCATGTATTTGTGATCGTAGTTGTGGCAAAGCCACCATGCATAATTTTTCATATATGTCACTCTTGATTCATTGCATATCTCGGTACACCGCCGGAGGCATTCATGTAGAGTCATACTTGTTGTAGTATCGAGTTGTAATATCGAGTTATAATAAAAAGTGTGATGATCATCATTATTAGAGCATTGTCCCATGTGAGGAAAGGCCAATAATAAAAATAAAGATGGCCCAAAAAAATAGAGAGGGGCTAATAAAAAAAGGGAGAGAGAAAGCCCCTCCAAAAAAAGAGAGAAAAGAGAGAAGGGACAATTGCTACTATCTTTTTCCACACTTGTGCTTCAAAGTAGCACCATGTTCTTCATTGTAGAGAGTCTCATATTTAGTCACTTTCATATACTATTGGGAATTTTCATTATAGAACTTGGCTTGTATATTCCAACGATGGGCTTCCTCAAATTCCCTAGGTCTTCGTGAGCAAGCAAGTTGGATGCACACCCACTAGTTTCTTTCGTTGAGCTTTCATTCATATTTAGCTCTGGTGCATCTGTTTTGCATGGCAATCCCTACTCACTTACATCGATATCTATTTATGGGCATCTCCATAGCCCGTTGATACGCCTAGTCGATGTGAGACTATCTCCCTCCTTTTTGTCTTCTCCACAACCACCTCTATTCCACCCATAGTGCTATATCCATGGCTCACGCTCATGTATTGTGTGAAAGTTGAAAGGTTTGAAAAGATAGAGTATGAAAACAAATGCTTGGCTGAAATCGGGGTTGTGCATGATATGAATATTTTGTGTGGTGAAGAGGGAGCATAGCTAGACTATATGATTTTGTAGGGATAAATTTCTGTAGGCATATTATTTTGAGAAGACATGATTGCTTTGTTAGTATTGCTTGAAGTATTGTCATTTTTATGTCAATATAGACTTTTATGTTGAATCCTTCAGATCTGAACATTCATGCCACAATTAAGAGAATTACATTGAAAAACTATATTGGTTATCATTCCACATCAAAAATTCTTTCTTTATCATTTACCTACTCGAGGATGAGCAAAAATTAAGCTTGGGGATGCTTGATACGTCTCCAACGTATCTATAATTTTTGATTCTTCCATGCTATTATTTATGAAGTCTTGGATGTTTAATGGGCTTTATCATTCACTTTTATATCATTTTTGGGACTAACCTACTAACCTAAAGGCCCAGTCCATAATGCTATTTTTTGCCTATTTCAGTGTTTTGCAGAAAAAGAATATCAAACGGAGTCCAAACGGAATGAAACCTTCACGAGAGATATTTTTGGAGAAAATCACGCCAAAGGAACTTGAGAACCACGTCTGGGGAGCATCGAGTGGCCATCGAGGGTGGGGGGCGCCCCCCTGCCTCGAGGCCCACTCGAGCGTCCCCCAGTGCCTTCCTTCTTCCTATATAAGTCCACGTACCCCAGAAACTCCGAACACAGAGAGAAAACCCTAATTCCAACGCCGTACCTTCTGTTCCCGTGGAGATCCCATCTTGGAGCCTGTTCCGGAGCTCCACCGGAGGGGGATCCATCACGGAGGCCTTCATCAAAATCATCATCGCCCTCATCATGAGTTGTGAGTAGTTTACCACAGACCTTTGGGTCCATAGCTAGTATCTAGATGGCTTCTTCTCTCTCTCTCTATCTCAATACAATGTTCTCCTCGGTCTTCGAGGAGATCTATTCGATGTAATCTCTTTTTGCGGTGTGTTTGTCGATATCCGATGAATTGTGAGTTTATGATCAAGGTTATCTATGAAAGGTATTTGGTTCTTCTCTGAACTTTTTATGTGTGCTCATAATATCCTTGAAAGTCTCTTCGAATTATTGGTTTGGTTTGTCCTACTAGATCTATAGTTCTTGCAATGGGAGAAGTGCTTGGCTTTGGGTTCAATCTTGCGGTGTCCTTTCCCAGTGATAGTAGGGGAAGCAAGGCACGTATTGTATTTTTGCCATCGAGGATAAAAAGATGGGGTTTATATCATATTGCTTGAGTTTATCCCTCTACATCATGTCATCTTGCTTAAGGCGTTACTCTGTTTGTGTGAACTCAGTACACTAGATGCATGCTAGATAGCGGTCGATGTGTGGAGTAATAGTAGTAGATCCAGGCAAGAGTCGGTCTACTTGTCTCGGATGTGATGCCTATATACAATGATCATACCTAGATAGTCTCATAATTATTCGCTTTTCTATCAATTGCTCGACAGTAATTTGTTCACCCATCGTAGAATATCGCTATCATGAGAGAGGCCACTAGAGAAAACTATGGACCCCGGGTCTATTCTCAACATATCAATCTACATCTACTTTACTTTTACCGCTTTTATTTTCTGTTTTATTAAACTAAATATACAAAAAATATGAACTATCATCTCTATCAGATCTCAATTTCGTAAGTGACCGTAAAGGGATTGACAACCCCTTATCGCGTTGGCTGCGAAGTTCTTATTTGTTTGTGCAGGTGCGAGGGACTCGCGCGTGGTCTCCTACTGGATTGATACCTTGATTCTAAAAAATTGAGGGAAATACTTACGCTACTGTGCTGCATCTCCCTTTCCTCTTCGAGGGAATACAATGCAAGCTCGAGAAGTAGAACTCACCCCTGCAGCTGTGTTTTTTGCGCATGAATCAAGACTAGTTGTTTCTTCGTATTTGCATTACCTATACTAGTCATCAACCCGTGCAACCGCACGGGCTAGTATTAACTTTTGAAAGAAAATAAATAAAGTTTTGATGTCTTTGTCTAATACTATTTTGTCCGTGAATTCTTTTGGCATATAATATAGACAATTACTTATTTTGTTTAGAAAGATAATTGTTATTAACCATCTATAGTAGATGAGAAAATGTATGTCCTTTAGTTATTCTATAAGATTAGAAGGTGAATTACCTTGTAATATTTGTGAAAGAACAAATTTTGTACCAACCAAAGAGTATATTGTAGAAATGCTTTTTTCAACAAATATATAGCTCAAATTGCTTTGAAGTGATAGATCACATAAGCAAACACATAACTATTCTCAACCTTCCTACAAAAATTTCTAGAAACAAATGTAAGCCAAACATAATATAGCTATATATGGCTTGGAGCTTATTCCATCACTCTAGTTTATGCCACTTTAAAAAAAATTATCATATTAATCTACACGTTAGTGAATTTAATTAAATTTTCACAATTGTGTTTATGAGTGATGTGCAAAACATTCTCTTGTTTTTACAAACAAAAATGCTTAAATAAGTATGTTGGTGTGAAGAATCAGCCATAGACAAAATTTGAGAAGTACAAAACATACAGAGGAAATACTACATTTACCTGAAGTCAAAATCTTCCACGCTAGCCTTCAACACTGTCGTAACTACATACAACAAAGGAAGCTGGTAAAATCTTGTTAATATCAGATACTATATATAAAACTTTTATTAAATAATTACATTGTCGGATTAGCTAATATAAGAAATCCATAAATCCAGAAGCAGAATAGGCCCACATCATATTCGAATATTTTGCGTGTAGTAGTCATCCCCCTTTTTCAGGTAGACATGACATGAATACCTTAGCAATTCCTCCCTGATAAAATGAAGAAGCAAGAGTAATAACAATGGATTCAAGTTTATCTTTGATAAAAAAGAGATTAAGACCAAATTAACAATTGATAATTCTGATCAAACTTAAATGACTTTTTGAAACCAAAGACATGAATGTGTGACATAGTTGGCCGAATTTCAAACTGAAGTTAGTTATACTGTTTTAGTTTCTAGGTGAATAAAAGGCCTTGTACAGAATAATATACAAAAAAACTGCAGATAATATAAGGTACACGATCATGAAACAATTTATTGTGTAATTTCATTTATAGTAGGCGAGTTTATTATATCATCCGCAATGCAAAAAATATGAAGAAATCAAGCAGCCAGAAAAGCAACAATATTCTGCTCCAATCTGTACTATGAACACTACTCAGCCCATCCAAATTTGTTGCAATTCTTTTATAATCCTGATTGGTAGGGCGGCATACTTTGAAAGCAAGGGTCCTGTACTAATTTGTTGATGGACGACGGTACTTGGAAAGCATCAGACTGAATTTAGCTATTACAAAAATATTATAACAGAACCATATCATTCATGTTCTTTTTCATGAGGAAGCCTATCTGTAAACAAATTATCATATTGTAGATATCTATGCTATACGTGCAAACGGAGCCGACACATAGGAATAGTAGGGAAGAAAAATAAAGACCGTACCTTCTATTTTCTCGGCTTCTTGCAGTGCTCCTCCAGCATGTCTGGCTGCTAGACAAAAGCATCGGTCGAGCTGACCGATAAAATCAATTAGGACAGGCTGGGCCACGTCTATGTGTACTTTCCGGCCGGTCGAAAATCTAGTTTGTTTTTGTTCCAACTCTCTACTATTCACTGTCCGGCAGCCGCGCATGTAGTCTTGATTACAGGACATCAAATCCGACGATGACAACATGCAGCCGTGCTAGTTCACGATGGGAAGGATAGCATGCAGTCCCGCATGGGAGGCCCATCATGTCCATGCTGCACTTCCGCATCAAGTTTGTCCTGTATGAAACTTCAAAGATGAGGATTCCTCAGCCCAGCACTGCCCGTGCTGCATCAACTGTCGATAGTAGCTCCTTCATCCTCCATCATACCTGTCCTTCCCACACACCCCTTCCTCTGGATAATAACGGTAGTGCAATATGGGATGTGCTATGAAAATTTAAATGCTACAATAGGAGATTGATAGATTGAAGAGGAAGGGGATTAGCTAGTACCTAGATTGGATCATAATTTTTCTTCAGATGTGTTGCTGCGTCGATGGAGCTTGATGATGGCATGGAGATGAGATGCGTTGAGAGTTCGTAGATGCGGAAGAGGGATTACCTGTTGGAGCATGACCTAGGACTCAAGGTAATACATCCAATGGTTAAAGATTTTTAACACGTAGATCTGACCATGACTTGGCTTGTTGTTGTTAGGAAATCAGGTGGGACAATAGGCTAGGACTCCTAAGGCATCAGACGGCTACAAATAGTTAAACTAGGAGATCGGATGGACAATACAATTAGTTGTCTAGGATTAATGTGGAGGCTCCATCAGTGCTTCCACTTAGTAAATATAAGATGCTTGGCATTCTTACCGCAACTAAGGTCATGAGCCCTTACGAACCCACTCGCGACCGCCCCATGATTAAGGACTGGCACGGCATCTCTGCTCGGGTTCGTCCCTGTAGCGTCGCTAAATCCAAGTGCTGAGCTCTGTCTCGCGAGCCATTCCCGTGACGTCACCTCCCGTGGTCCTTGGTGCTTTGTTCTCGCATGGGCTAATCGTGGATGGGTAAGTGGGGGCCCGTGGCAGGTGCCTCGCTCACGCGGGAACCGCTGGATGTTTTTCTTTTGGACTGTTGCATGAGAAGACTGGACACGGCGTCTGTGCTCGGGTCCGTCCCTATAATGCCCGGGATGGGACTATACCTCCTACGTGTCGAGGCACGACTTAAAGGTATAAGCCCATCCTAGAATGATCTCAAGTTTGGTATCTTTGCACGACTCATGTAAAAGAGGGATTAAATTGCAAAAGGAGATAGTTGGCTTACACTCGCCACTTCACACAATACAATACATAAGAAATACATCATTCGAAACATCACAACCCGACTACGGGCGAAGAACCAAAAGAAAGATACCAAAAAACATAACGCCACAGGCCTGGATCGAATCCTAGTAGAAACCACTACTGATCGTCGAAAACGTAACATGCATACGGCCACGCTCTTCATCGAACTCCCGGTGAAGAACTGATCCAACTCCTGCATCAAACTCGGTTGAACCTGCATCTGGTGTGGTGAAGTAACTGTGAGCCACAGAGGACTCAGCAATCCCGTTCCCGGGTAATAAGACTATTTAAGCATTGGGAGAGGATAAGGCTGAAGAAAAGAGTAGTGTCTGCAGCAGCAACTAGCAACTAGCTTACGTGATAGAGAGCGAGTAGAGAAAACCTCGGTCGAGAGCTTTCCTCGAAGTGATCCTAACTAAAGCCGGTCAAACATAACCCCACCGTGTTCAACTCCCGAATCCATATTCGGAAATTGACAGTACGGTACACACGCTGGTAGTGTATTAGAACATTGTGTCAAGTTTTCTACAACCGGATATTAACAAGCTCCCATCTGCCACATAACCGCGGCCACGGCTTTCGAAAGTTCATAACCCTGCAGGGGTGTTCCAACTTGACCCATTACAAGCCCACAATCCGCGGAGTCGCAACTCCAAGGTGGGAAGACCCGAGTATTCTCGGAATCCCGTGCTCAAGATATACCGAACCAAGGTAAGACTAATCCAGCAAATCCTCCCGGCGTGTCGACACCCTGATAGTAGCCGCGCGTATCTAAGTCTCAGGACACGACCGGATGGGCGATTCTACAGGTTTATATCAATCCTCGAATTTCCTCGTGGTGACCCCGCAGACTCCCCGTTTGGGACCAACACCATCAGCACTGGCCCCCCCTGCTATGTAGAATTAAGAATCCTCAGGGACGCGACCCCCTATGCAAATTTAATTAATTAATTAAGTTGTTATTATGAGGCAAATAGTACCAATGTTGGGATTTGCTGGAAAAGACTTAGCACTTAGCGGTTTATCGAGGGGGTCCCATACACCCCAACTGTGTTAGGAACGCATAATCAAGGAACATAACACTGGTTTATACGGTTCCTAACGGCATGAGTGGAACAAAACACCGAGCAAAAGGCCAAGCCTTCCACCCATGCCCAGTATATAGGTGTGTTAATAATAATTATAGATATTGTGATATATCCAACAACAAGTTCCCTCCTGGAACAAACTTCATCTTCACCTGCAACTAACAACGCTATAAGAGGGGCTGAGCAAGCGTACTTAGCCATTCAACGGTTTGCAAAGGTAGGGTGGTTAAACATGGTGAGGGTTACAAGTAGGAGGCTGACAAGAAAGACATGGGCATCGAGGCAAAACTACAGAGCGAAACTACTAGCAATAGGCAAAGCTAGTAATGGTATCCGGGTTCGGTCATCTTGCCTGGGATTCCACAAGGGAGAAGAACGGATCCATGAAGTAGACGGAGCAACACAGACGAGAGAATCCTCACAACTCCGGAACGAAACCAAAGCTAACAAGAGAAGCAACCGGAAAGAAAGAAACAACACGGTAAACACACAATCATAAACATGGCATACGATGCACATCCAAGTATGATGCATGTCCGGTTTAAATATGCATGACATGGCAATGAGCACAAACAAAACTACAAGTTAAGTGGAGCTCAATATGCAACGAGTTGCATATTGACGAAACACCACATGTTATTTATTTAGTTGACTCTTGTTTATTACAAGACATGATTAATTGTTTTTAACATGGCAAGAGGTGAAGCAAAAAGAAACTACACTATCTAGGCAATTTAAATGAGCCGGAAATAACAACAACATATCCGGAAAATCCCCATGAGCATGTTTAGAAATTATAAACAAACAACAATTAAACATTTTAATGTTGTTAACCTGATGCGGATGACATGATCAAGTTTATGTAATTTATTAATTAAAGGTTAACATGAAGAGATATGAAGTATTGTCACCGTGGTGGAAGAAAAGGGTGCCATGGCAACGATCCGAAAAGATGCAACGCAACATCTCGGTTCCGGTAACTCGTTGAGAGACCGGGCAAAAGAAAGATGGCGTGAGCGAGTCGAAGAAGATGAAAGAGATGGGGTGATCCCGTCACCGGGTTCCCACGAGTCGGTGACGAGGCAACCGAGGAACATGACAAACGGACGAAACGGCACGAAGCACACACGGGAAAACATTTCATACAACCACAACAAGCATCCACGGGGTCGTCTCGTTATACCTTTGAAGCGTGCGTTTCGGGGCGGTTCGAGACGTAGAGGAAGAAGGCGTTCACGTTCGGAGAGGAAGTAGCCGTTCCGTAGAGGTACATGTGTAGTCGTTCACATCCCGTTCGGAGAGGTACTTGTCGTAGGGTTTCATGTCGCATCGTCGGACGTGGTGGTACTTGGCGTTCATCCTCACGTGTAGTCGTTCTCGTCTCGGAGTCGTACACGTTCCTTGCGTAGAGGTACTTGTCTCGGCGACGGTAGACGTTCGGGGGACGGTTGACGTTCGGGCGACGGTAGTCGTTCGGGCGACGGTAGACGTTCGGGCGACGGTAGTCGTTCGGGCGACGGTAGACGTTCGGGTCCAAAAGTAGTTATACTTGCTGCTTCATGGTTATCTGAGATTAACAATAACAGCAACAAAACAACAAAACTAAAGGAAAAAAAAACTACGGGCGACGACGAGCTGGAAAAAGGACGGGGCCGTCGCTCGGAGCTGCTCATGGCCGCGGCCTTGGCGATGCAAACGCGGGGCGAAGAGGAGGCGGACGCTCTGGCGCGAAGGGAGGACGAGGCAGAGCGGCTTCAGGCGAGGGAGGCCACGGGCGCACGGGGCTGGCTGCAGGCCTCGGGCTGCTGCCTTTTCGCGGAGGGGAGGACCGGCGCTGGAGAGGAGGCCGCAGCTCCTGGCCACGGGAGGAGGAGGCCGGGCGCATCGGGCGCCAGGGGTGCTGGAGTGGAGGGCGAGGTCGCGGTCCTTGCGAGGCGCGGAGGAGCCGCGGTGAGGAGGAGGCGCCGTCCCTGGCAACACGAGGAGGAGCCGGAGCCGAGGCACAGAGGGAGCTAGAGAGACGACTGCTCGAGGTGCGGCTCGAGGGAGCGGGCGCCGCGGCCAGAAGGCGGCGGACGGGCGGCTCCTGGAGGCGAGATCGATGGGGGCAGAGGGAAGGTGCGGGCGAAGGGGAAGAAAGGAAATCGGGGTGAGGCTGCGGGAGAGACAAGCGAGGGGTGAGAGGTGCGGCGGCGGCTAGGAATCGGGAGGGAGCGAGCGCTGGGGCTTAGGGTTAGGGGAAAACGGGCCTGGAGGACTGCTGGCTGAGGCCCAGATGGCTTGGGCCAAAGCAGGAGGAGGCCCAAGAGGCTGGAGGAGAGGGAGGCTGGGAACGGGCTGGTCCAAGAGGACTCGGGCCCTCCTGCCTTAATTTTCTGCCACTCCCAAAATACAGAAAAAAAATAGCCAAGAAGAAAAGAAAGAGACGAAGGAGGGGGGTTAGGGCAAAACTAGCACAAAGGACTATTTTTCTCGGGCATCATAAAATGAGCAAAGTCCGAGAAAAATAGAAAAGGCATGATCGGAAAAAATAATTCAAACATATTTGAATTTAATTCAAATGGGTTTGAACTAAGACTTGATTATTGAAGTGTCCAATAAATGTTGTGGTTTTCGGAGGATCCTCGATAAACGAGAAAAGAAATATTGACAAGGTTTTTGAAGGAGAAACTCGAAGTAGGAAAAGCATGGGGAAATTATGCACGTGTGTTGGTTAATTCCAAACAAATGGAATATTTTAATATAGCTCCCTAATAATATTGAGAGGCTTTTATATGTTTTAAAGAGAAGACATTCTTCCCTCGATTTAAATGGACCGAAGGTCCACACAATTTATTTAGGTTGAGATGCAAAATAAATATGACATGATGGCATGATGACATGATGCAATGCGAAAATAAATAACACAATCACAAATGAAACACAAGGGGAAACCCTGAACATCTGGAATCTTCTGGAATCTTCTGGGACGTCGGTCTTCGGGCGTCACAGTCCCTGCAGCGTCGATAAATTCAGCAGCTGAGCTGTGTCTTACGGGCCGGTCCCGCTAACGTCACCTCCTGGGGTCGTTGGTGCTGCGGCCTTCTCATGCGATGCCCTCTAAAGATGCACTCGGCGCAGGTCGACACAACGCATCTCTTTTCACATTTTGCAGAAGAAGAATCAGGCGCAACCCGCCTTAGGGTAGGGTCTCGTGAGTGATGCGTAAGCTCACGAGAACTTCCTCAGAGTCGTTCAGCTCGTCCTAAGGAGGGCCCATATACACCTTGGCTGTCCTGCCGTGTAAGCCACGTGTCAGGATGGGGTTGTACACGCCCCGGAGTCTCTCCCGGTGGGAGGCTCCCTCCCACGGTCTAGTGGAAGTACCATGCTCCACGCTGGCAGAACCAACCGAGGAGCGGTTTTGCACACGAACCAGTGGAAGCACCAAGCTCCGCGCTGGCTTCTACGACCGAGGCACGGTTATGCCCACACTCCGCACAAGTGTGGTAGCTTTATGCTTCGCGCTAGTTATAAACAACTGAGGGCGGGCCCCAGCGGTCGCACCAACCTCAGGGAGCTTTTCAGCTCACGACGCTCACAACTTCTCCCTGGATGGGTGTCGCGAGGGGGGCTAGGCACGGGGGCTATGCTCAGGCCACGCCTGGCCGACGCCACCCTACCAGGTGCTAGAAACCTGTCTTTCTCGCGCCCCCATCCTAGGCGAAGGCTCGTGAGCAAGGTATGGTGCTCGTTCTCCCTCATGAGAACCATTCGTACGTCTAGGGGGACCCCTGGGCATCGAGACCCAGGGGCCTCACTAGTCATGTAGCCCTCACTCCTTGAGCCCACCGCTCAACGGCGGTCGAGGTATGCGCGGGGCTGGGCCCTGCCGACACAAAATGCAAACGGGATCGCTTGAACGTCAAGGGGGACTCCTGGGCATCGCGACCCAGGGGCCTCACTAGCCATGTAGCCCCTCATTCCTTGAGTCTAGTTATTACGATAACCCCGGTCACCCGGAGGGCTCAATGGCAATAGAGGTATGCGCAAGGTTGGGCCCTGCAGACGCAGAGCACCTAAGAAAACATGAAAGGAAGCAAGCACAGAAATCACCAAATTCAAGTCTAGTTATTACAATAACACCAAGTTCTCCCAATTCAAGCGAGTCCTTACGCCTCCCCAAGGCACTGGCATCTCTCTCATCTGGACAGGAATAGGTCAGGCATCGCAAAGCGCCCCATCACCAGCCTCCGCCTCCTCGGCCACGGCAGTAGTCACCCGGAGGAACGCCTCCACCATCCCCTTGATCTTCTCCTACAGGGCCTCAACAATAGCGCCCTTTATGCTCATGGCCACGGGCTCGGACAGTGAGACCAGGTCAAGGGTGGGGTCGCGGAGATGGAGGTGGCCGCACACCTGCGTCAGGGCCAAGGTAAGGAGCGTGCGACCCTCGACGTGTGCTAACTGGTCGATCGCGGCCGTAACCTCGCGCAGGGACTTCACGAGCGCGGGAAGGAGCCCGGCGGAGCCATCCTCCGGGGTGGCCAGCAGCTTCTCGGACCCTTCCCCGTAAGCAATCTGCAGCGCCGTACGGGCCTCGAGCTGGTAGGCGGCGAGGGCCTTGCAACTCACCGCTGCCTAGGCCGCGAGGGCATCTTCCTTGTCGCGCGCAGCTTGGGTCGCCCTGGCCTGCTCGGCCTCGGCCTTTAGCTTCTCCAGGCTTGCGCGATCAGTGAGCTGCTCCTGCTACAGCCGGAATGTCTCAGCCTTCTGTGCCTTGAGCTCCTTCTCCAACCTTTTGAGCTCTGGGTCGCGCCTGGTGCCTTCCTCGCGAAGGGACTACAACTCGCTCTCCACCTTGTGGCAGTGCTTCTCGGAGGACGCCGCGTCGGCTCGCGCGGCGTCGTGTGCCCGTGTTGCTGCCGTGACATCCTCCTAACCCTTGTTGGCGACCGCTGAGGCCTGCCTCCAGGAGGCCCGCGCAGACTCATCTGCCAGGAGCCACCCAAAGAGCATACCCATGCGTCCTTCCATCGCACGGACATCACCACCCAGAAGTTCGGCACGAAGCCGACCAAGTGCAGCGGAAGCGGCTTCCAAAGTCTCAGGGCCAGGCTGCATCAGCTGGCGGATGGGTGCCATCGCGATCGCCTGCTCGACCAGGTGCTCGGGGGCTCCGGCTCCCCTCGCTGGAGCAGCAGGAGCAGGAGCCACTGCGGCCTCGCAAATGGCAATGACGCCCTCAGGCGAGGCCGCCACCGCGTGCTCGGTGGCCTGGCTGGCCGAGGCGCGCGAAGCTGTGGCACCCTTCTCCGCAGCGATAGCAGCGGCAGGTGGAGCGGGGTACCACGACATGACCTCCCCCTTCGCCTTCTTCATCACGCCACCCAGGCTGCTGCGCAAAGAGAAGTACGTAAGGAACATAGTGACCAAGGAATAACAGGAGATTGCACACTTACTCATCGGAGTCAAGGCGCGCCCTCCTATTCATCAGTAGGTCGGCCATGGTCGCAGGTGCTACGGGCGTCCCATTAGTCCGGATGCTGGCAAGGCGCGAGGCCATGGACTTGGGCGCAGCTGCAGTTTCCGGTTTCGTTGGCACGATGCTCTTCGGCGGGATCGCTGCATTGCTCCCACCGGACGCAGAGCGCCCGGATCGATGCAGAGTGGTTGCCTGGGGCCGCCCAGCAGCACCTGCGCCTGGCGCCACTTCGTCAGCGGACGCCTCGGAGGTGTCCTCCTCGTCAACCCGGTCCTCGTCGCCCAGGGTCTACTCCGAGTCCTCCTTCCCGTCACTCCCCTCTCGACACAGGAGGACACGTCGACCGTGGGAGGATCAGGCACGGGCACCCCGAAACCTGACACGGCCTTCAGTAGCTCGGCCTTGTCAGGACGGCTGTACAGCAGCAGGTGGGCCCCCAAGAGGTCCTCAGGAACCATTACCAGGAGAGTGATCAAGACGATGTCTAGGTCGGCCTCGGCCAGCGTCCCCGAGCGCAGCCGAAGCGTGTCATCATCCCCCATCAGCTCCTACATGGGGCACGAGTGTGCCTGGAGCGGCGCCAGCCACTGCCTCAGGAACTCCTTCACAATCTGGGTCCCTTCAAGCCTCTAGCCCAGGTCGACCTTGATCTTCGCCAAGACAGGCTCGGGAAGGGGGTCGTTGAGCTTCTCGTAGCTCCAGCAGGCATGTCTCTCCGGACGGGCGGTAGGTAATGCCAGCAGCGGGTGAATACGCTGGGCATCCAGATAGACCCACCTCTTCCAGTGGGTGTCTATCTTCTTCCCGGCTGTCATCAGCCTGCAGCCCTGGCACTGGAAGACGAAGGAGACACAGCCCAAGCACGGACCCTCGTCGTACCGCCACATGGAGAAGAAGTGGTGGAAGAGGGTGAAAGTCGGCTTCACCCCCACACACGCCTCGTAGTAAAAGGCAAAGAGCGACATAACGAAGATGGAGCGAGGCTGGATGTGGAAGGCGTGCACCTGGTAGTGATTCAGGATGGCATAGAAGAACTCCGAGAAGGGCGGCATGAGCCCGACGGAGATGCTATGGAGGAACAAGGGGTAGCAATACATCGGCGAGATCCGCGCCGCGGTGGACCCAACCCAAATCTTCTTTGGGCCATGCTCGTTGTGGACGCTCGACAAGAAAGACTGGACCTCCGAGTAGTCCCCCTCCCCGGTGATGGTGGACTCCTCGAGCACCGCCTCGAGGGAGGAAGCAGATCCGGACGCCTGCGCGGCACCCTTGCTTTTCTTCACCATTGCTGGAGGAGCTGGAGGATGCAGGCGATTTGGGAAGGCTGGGGGCGAAGGAGAAGGGGATTTGGGCAGGAAGGAAAGGTGGTGATAACTCCTCTGCAGCGAAGACAGTCCCTTTTGTCAAGTTGCACGGTCGCTAAGGCTGCGTGGGAAACGGAGTCGCCCATGTCCCATCCAGCCGTCATGCACGAGCCTGGCCCGCAGTCTTTGGGGCCCGTGGTGCTTCATCCTCGACTAAGGCTTCGCCCGGAAGCCAACTCCGCACGCGTCTTGGGCCCGGGGGCTACTGACAGCGTCGTGGGAACCAGGGTACCCAGACATGCCTATCTGCGGGCCGCGACGCGCTCCTACTAGGGCCTGATATGACCCAGCTGATCGACCAGCTGCTCAAGACCCTCGCGAGGGGGCTACACCTCATGAGGAGAACGACACCAAGACCCCCTTAGGAGCGGCCTCGGCTAGCTTGCT
Source organism: Secale cereale (assembly GCA_902687465.1). NCBI lineage: Eukaryota > Viridiplantae > Streptophyta > Magnoliopsida > Poales > Poaceae > Secale > Secale cereale. The sequence continues at coordinate 357,066,237 of LR738711.1, forward strand.
CCGTAGGGGTAGAGAATCCAAGGCCAAGCCTGCCTCGGGAGGAGGCAGTGACGCGAGTAGTGACGCACCACGCTAGTGGGTGCCAGCGCGTGCCAGCGGCGCAGTTGCTGTTTTGGTGCAAAGAAGACAGCGCAGGCGCAGGTTCTCGAGGGGCGGGACAAAGGTTTCCCCTTTGGTGCAACAAGACCGAAGACCGCAAGGACGACAGTGAGGATGTCACCACCGAGCCCACCACCGTGTCACTGCCAGATCCCTTTGCAGGCGAAGACCGCTTTTGACTGGATAGGAACGTCCTTGGGTTCCCGCTCAAAATGGCCATTGTAGGATCCCTTCCCGCCTAAACATTTCGGGGGAAGAGGACCCTGGCCGCCTATATAAGTAGCTAGGGTCTCCACTATGGAGGCATTCTGATCGGGTCTAGAGGGACTCCGCCTTCACACCGAGGAGCAAGAACTCTTGCCTCCTGACCCTCATGAGCTCTCCTCGTGAGCTCAGGAACCACTGTACTTGACATACTCAAGCCCCCCTGAGGCTAATCCACCAAAGCAATACGTAGGGTTTTACACCACAAGGTGGCCTGAACCTAGGTAAATTTGTGTGTGCTTCACTTTTTGTTTGCTTGCATCTCTTCATTGGATGAGGGCGAGGCGCTAGGTAGACGTGAGTGGGAGAGATCTTTGTTCACGCCCCTGTGTTCAAAATTCTTGTGTTTGCGGAGCCCGTAATCCGACACCGCGCATTCGGCTAGGAAGGTAAAGGGTGAACCACTGTGATTGTACTTCTTCCTCGCTCGGTTAGTTACCTAAATGGAAAAAGCAGAAAATTGACTGTCATAATAAGCGTGAACTGGTTTGCGACCCGGTGACTGGTGTCAAACCCAAAATTGTTGGCGATTAGACTGTGTAATACGAAGGTTTTGTCCTTGCACAAACCAAGTGGTAGATGTCTAGCCCTCGGTTGCGCCTCACATATCCCCACACTGGGGGCTGCTTATCAGCTCCAGCAGTCAAGCTCCTGTTGCTAACTGAAATTCATAAAGCCGCATAGTCCGATTGCCCTGTTCCCCTCCTACACTAACGCCCCCGGGCGCCGATACGTCAGCTAAGGGTTACAGTGCAGAGGATGGAACACCCTCGTAGCATCTCTGTGGGGGCTGAGCTGATGATCGGAAACTTTTAGAATAAAACGACGGCACAAGAGTCAAAATTAATATAAACACACACAAGTATGATAAAACCATACATGATCCACTTAATAGTAAATCATAAAGGTTCAAAAACATAGTTTAACACATCACAAAACAACTACTCAAGGAGTGCATCCTTAGTACAAAGTGCCTCTATGGCCCGAGCACCGACCATCACGGCAGAGCAGTATTGCTCCGGGCGCCCATGCTCCTTTCCAGTTGGGGGCAGTACAGTGGCCACCTCGATGGGCTTTATCTTCGGCCAGTGCACTATGGTCTTCGAGAATAACTTACGAGCCCCCTCGATGCACAACGAGCGCTTCACGAGTTCAACATGGGTGGCGGCATCACACAACTTTGCCACCAAACCAATGTAGCTGGTCGGTATGGGCTCGGAGGGCCACAACCGGACAAAAAGGTCCTTCATGGCTAGATCCGCCATCCGGTGCAGCTCCATCAACTGCTTCATTTGATTAACAAGGAGGGGTGGGTGCTCGGGAGCTTGGAATTGCACAGAATAGCCACAGCTCGGTGTCAGCCTCCCGTGCCGCGTAGTGCCCGGAAGAATCTACCACACTCCTCGTGATCTCGGTAAAGGCGCCTCCGGAATTCCATACCCGGTAAGCAACACGAACCTCTGGCCACCGAAGATACTCTGAAGTAAGTACGGTGTACCATTCACAATTTTCTTCACTTGTTGGAGCTCCTCCCGAGCTCCTCGAGTCTCCGTCCTCATCTTTGCAAGCTTGGTAGCGTGCTCTTTATTCTTCTGCTCAAGGTCCTCATATTTAGGGATGGCATCCTTGAGCTCCTGTTGACCTCGGCCACCCTGACCTCATGCTTCTCACTGTCATTTTTCACTGACGTGAGCTCGGCGGCCAATCATTCGGCCACCGCCTTCTGTTCGGCTACGTCGGCTTTCGCCTTGTGCAACTCAGCTCTAAAGCTATCGACCTCCGCAGCACCAGTTGCAATCATTTTCTTAATTAAAGTGTCATCGTGAACAGTCTACTTAGTGTAAACTATGGAAACTACTATGTTTCAAACAAACATACCTTGTGCTTCATTGAACTGGTTGTTGACGAGACTGAGCTCTTCATTGGATCCCTGCAGCTTCCGATTGATCTCAACCAACTCCACAACATTGGCAGCAGCCGCCAACGGCGAGGCCTGCAAAATAAACAGAAGATGAAACTATAGCCAATATCCTCAAGATTTTGATCATTTACCGGGTTTCTTTGCAAACCTGCCAGAGTCTGAGTGGAAACTACATATAAGGATTGCTCAAATGTTTTTACAAAAGGAAGGACTCTTTATAAAAAGCATTACTTTGTTTACCTCAAAGCCTGTTAGGAGGCCACCTAGAGCATCCTTTAGTCCGCTATTAATGGACCGACCATTTTGCAAAACTGCACCCATCAGGGTGCGGTGTTCCGCGACTATGGAGGAGCTTTTCATAGCCTCCTCCATCATGTCTGGCCACTCGGCTATGACCCATCCCACTGTGTTTTGCGTTGGAGGTGGGCCCCCTGCTCACCCTTTGGTGGGAGGTGGCTGCTGCCCGGTGGGCCGTTCAGGCCCTGGAACCGTTCTCTGAGAGGGATCATCTTACCCAAGCTCCTTCTCCTTGTCTTCGGCGGCCAAAGCATTAGCCTCGGCAATGTCGATATCCTCACCCCCCCGTGTTCTACATGGGTGGGGTCCTTTGGGACATCACCTCCTTGGTCTCTCCAATGACTGGAGGGGGTGCAGCGTCCGATGCGCCTCTCCTCTCCACAGATCAGTTGGCGGAGAAGTGCCATGAGATATCTGGTCATTGGGGAGGTCACGCGACATGGTGCAATGTGAAAGAGCATATGTCTTTAGTAATGGGTTAGTAAAATCTGCTTCCAGACAAGTCTTCATGTTCCTACCTTTTGGCACGGGGCTTGACCTTGGGAACCATATATGGGATCATCTCGGAGGCTATAGACTCCTTATCATAGTCCGAACTATCATCAGGCAAGACCAACTTCCCCTTTCCCCTCTTCCTAAGAGCTGGAGAAGGGTGCTCCCCTTTGGCTTCGACCTTTGCCGCTCTCTTCCCGGTGCGGGAGGAATCACTCTCCTCCTCCTCCTCTTCTTCCTGCCCCCCTCTTTTGCGAAGGAGGCGTGGGTGTCCCTGGACTTGGTGTCTAGAGAGCCACTACAATAAAAAAGACAAATCCGTGACATTTTGGCCCGAACGATTTTTTCCTGTCATGCTTATGACAGTTCTATGACGATAATTGTGAAAAAAAACCGTATCATCATAGATGTGCTGGGCTCCTACTTCCATGAATAAAAATCATAATAGAAAATGGGCTTTTCGTCCTGGGCCGACTGAGGACGCACCTGCATGACATTCTTTGTGCCGTTCATGATGGAAAAAATCATGGTAAAAGTGAGGGCGAGGAAAATTTAGAGGAGTTCCCGGTTACTATGGGTGGTTGCGGTGGGGCGATGCACGGAGGTGTGCGCGTTTTTATCATATACGTATGCATGTGTGTCTGAGGGGTTGGTCTCTAACTGAACCCGAGCGAGGCGTTCGCTACTGAACCTGCGAGATTGCATTAGGCTACATTACTGAACACGAGCAATCGATCCCTTAGCTGTTAACTAAACCCGAGCGATTCCTTCGCTACCGCTGCTAAGTGGACCCGAGCGATCGCTACTGCTGCTTACTGAAGCCGATCGAACCTACTACCTCTTGATGAACAGTGCACGTGGGGTTGGTTGAACGAGTCGAGACGTACGTGGTTGGGGTTGGATGAACAGTTCCCAGTGGAAGTTGGATGAACAGGACCCCGCGGTAGTAGTAGTAAGAGGTTGCCGCTGGATGAACATGACCCCGAGACGAGGATGCCATAGCCGAGCCGGTGGGGGTGGATGAATAGGACCCCGTGAAGGGATGGTTTAACAGTAGCGGGTGGAGGGCTGGTTGACTAGTAGCTGGTGGAGGCAGAGGAAGACGCGGTGGATGAAGAGTGCATGGGGAGCCTGGAGGAAGTCGACGGTGGGTGAACAGTAGACCGTGGAGTCCCGTTGGCTCTCGATGAACACGTCTCTTTCTCCATTCCGACCCCGCCGGTTGGCTGCTGATGAACATGACGCTGTTGCGAAGATGTTGCTCGTAATAAGGAGGCACTTCCGCTTGCGAAGATGTTGCTGATGGGTCCTAGGTGTGAGGGGCAGGAATAAGGAGGCTTTTCCTTCCGTGTGAAGATATAGGTGGTGGGTCCTAGCTTTTAGGGGGAGGTATAATTTTATTTTCACATCATAAGGAGGCGGTTGCATGCGTGCGTCCATGGACATCCAATGGATAAGGATGTCAGAATCATTTGTTAACTAACTTGACAATGACTTGCATTGGCTTCGACCTATTGGCCCACATTTGAGCCTCCAAAAATGTGGCACATATTCAATCCATTTTTTAGAATTTACAGTCCATTTGTTCGGCTTGGTGAACAAATAATGTAGCGTCCATGCGGCCCATTTATAATATTTCTAAAAAACTACAACCCATTTGCACTTTCTCGAAATACATGAATTTGCTGGGCTGGGTGAACAAATAATGTAGGGTCCTTGCCGCCCATTTATTTTTTCCTAAAGAATTACAGCCCATTTACACTTTATCGAAATACACAATTTTGCTGGGTTGGATCTCATTATATTGTTGGGTTGGGCGTTGCAATGTTATCAAAAAATAAACAGTGGATGGTCCACTACTACAAAAAGGGCTGTTAATGGCGCACCGGTTTTGCCCATTAATGGCGCACTACCGGTGCGCCATTACTAGCACGCCATTAGTAGTTGGATACTAATGGCGCACCTCTGGTGCGCCATTAGTATCTGGCATACTAATGGCGCACCAGTGGCTCACCACTGGTGCGCCATTAGTATCTGGCATACTAATGGCGCACTATGTAGAAGTGCGCCATTAGTATTTTTTTTCAAATTTTTTTTCAAATTTTTTTTCAAATTTTTTTCAAATTTTTTTTTCAAATTTTTTTTCAATTTTTTTTTCTTTTTTTCCTTAATCTCAGATCATTATGGCTTAATCTGGGGTCAATTTGCTTAATATCAAGTCAAATTGCACTCTGTGGTCAAACTTCCCATAAGGTCACCCATCCTCACACTACTCCAGCCCGAGCACGCTTAACTTCGTAGTTCTATCCAACCCCAGCACCAGCTCACTTCACACGCACTTGTTGATATATCTATCATATCAATCCTATTTACCTTTCTTGATGTCTAGGAGTTTGTTAATGTTCATGAGTATGATGAAATTTTGAAAATATATTTCAAACTTCCCGGTCATATTACGTATCATATTTTGGAAAAAAAATTATAAATATTTTTTTCGAAATTTTTTTATTTTCTTTTCTGTTACTAGTGGCGCATCTAGCAAACGGTACGCCACTAGTAAGTTTGAAATTTTTTGAATTTTTTTGCCTGTAGATCTTAAAAGCCCCGTAACTTTTTTCTGTTAGGTTTTTGGGGATTTAGAAAATTCGGATGTAACTTTTCGAGTAGATGATTTTTCATATAAAAAACTTTTTAATCCGAGTTCGTATGCAAAAGTTATACCCGTTTTACTAAATTCCAGAGATATTTTGCAAATAAAATCAAAATTCATATTTGTAAATTTTCCCAACAAGTAGACCACATATCACATGGGAAACTTATTTTCTTTTATTTTTTTTGACATTTACACATTTTCTTTTATTTATTTTTTAACTGAAAAAGGCGGTCCACGGGGGGGGG